>OW240913.1:291849922-292247158 GCA_933207985.1 Pelobates cultripes | reverse complement strand
GGGTGAGAAAGGAGAGGGGGGGAAGAGAAATTAGGAGGGGGGGAAGAGAAATTAGGAGGGAGGGAGAGATATTAGGAGGGGGGAAAGAGAAATTAGGGGGGGAGAGAAATTGAAATTAGGAGGGGGATAGAGAAATTAGGAGGGGGAAGAGATATTAGGAGGGGAGAAAGAGAAATTAGGAGGGGGGTGAGAAAGAGAAATTGGGAGGAGGAGAAGGAAATTGGAGCGGGAGGAGAGATTGACATTCATCACATGCACACAATGCACCCCTTGCACACAGAAAAACACACAATGCATTACATACACAAGCAATGCAACCGTTACACACAATGCATCCCTTACACACACAGAAACACACAATGCATTCATTACACACACTCAATGCACCCCTTACACACATTCAATGCATCCCATACATACACAGAAACACACCTTGCAGCCCTTACACATACAAACACAATTTCACACAATGCATTCCTTACACACATATCAGGACATCCCCTACACACTCCACCCCCTGTGAACAAACTCATTGGTGGAACATGAAGGTGGACCCTGGGACCCAGACCTTGAGCTGTGTAAAGGACCCCCAAAAAATGGAGCTGCTTCCCGTTCTCCCAGATTTTTGTGACCACAGTTACAAACCGCCTCCAGAGAGCCTGTTCTGCACCAGACCAGTGGAGCCAGACTGCAGCTAGAGCCCATCATCATCCTCATCTGGTTGTAAGTAGGCAATCTAGTATATTATTCGTGGTACCTAAGCTCTAATTTACCTCACATTAAAGAAACACTATAGTCCCCAGAACCACTTCAGCTTAATGTAGTGGTTCTGGTGTCTATAGCCTGTCCCTGCAGGCCTTTTAATGTAAACACGGCGGCACTGCAGCACTGGCGTTAGTTAACATGGCAAATCATATGGGTGGGGCATTGTGATGTCACATGGGGGGCGGCAAACTTTACTTTGCCTAGGGCGGCAAAAATCCTTGCACCGGCCCTGGCTGGAGGGGGCTGTGTGAGCTGTGGCCGCACAGTGTCCCATGGTAGTTAGGGTGCCGTGCGGCCAGTACAGCTCACACAAGCAAACAGCTGATAAACTGGCCGCACGGAGGAAATGTGTATGTGTGACTGTCTGCCTGTGACTGTATGTGACTGTCTGCCTGTAACTGTCTGCCTGTAACTGAGTGTGTGACTGTCTGTAACTGAGTGTGTGACTGTCTGCCTGTAAATGTGTGTGTGAGGCTGCAGGGATTTTGTAGAAGGGGGCGGGGGTTTTGTATTGGGACAGGAGTCTTTACAAATTGAAAAAAAGAGAACCTTTAAAAATTTTTACAGGTTTTTTTTTTGGGGGGGGGAGGGTGGAGGGGGGGTGCGAAGCACAGGATCCGCCCCGGGTGCCAAATGCTCTAGGTACGCCCCTGCACTGAAGAACTGACACTCACCACATATCCCATAAGCGGGGATTATACCGCTGTGTGCGCTTTACCCTAGAGCTGGACAGAAGCTCTAAAAAAGCTACTATTATTCGAATTTTACTTCATTTGATACAGACAATCTGCACTATCGGTTGTTCTCTCCTTTTATTTTTTATATCATACCTGAAGATCCTGTTCCTGTACCCTAGGACGGCAGAGAGGACACTTTTTTAGGTTGGATTTTTATTATACCACTGCCATTATTTGGACTGAATACTGTTTATTTAGCTTGGCGCAGCCCTTCTTCCTTTTTGTATTCTGTTTTTATCCTGTATTTTAGGGTTTTGGGGGGATTCCCTTTTTTTGGGTTGCTGCCTAATAGGTTTATTGGCGCTGTCTCTCTCTTTTATTTATTTATTGTGTGTAGTCACGTCTTAAGGTCACTGCAGCTGGGAGTAAGTGACCATCTCTTACTTACTTCACAATGCCAGGATGAGAGTGGCCTAGTCGCGCTGTTAAAAGCCCACAGTGAGCAACTGGGCCCCGGAGTCATATACCCATCAGGTGTCCTTAAGTGTATAGGCCACCCAATGGGCCCCCTCAGCTTGCAGGCCCAAGTGCATCCTCACAGGTTGCACCAGCGGTAATTCTGTTGTGGACAATCTATTTATGAAATGAAAATATAACCCTACAGATAGCCTTTTAACTCTGTTATATCTAATCCAGCAAAATCATCAATTACCGCTGACACTTACTATATGGTTAGCCAGAGGTTCCCAACCCAGTCCTCATGTACCCCCTACCAGTCCAGGATTTAGGAATTACCCAGTTGTGTCGAAAGTGTTGTTTTTTTTTTCTAAAAACACCTTAAAAACAACTGAGTAATCCCTAAATCCTGAACTGTTAGGGGGTACTTGAGGACTGGGTTGGGAACCACTGTGGTAAGCCAATAAAGCATGATGATAATTCACAAACGTCTAGTCTAACGTCTAGTAGCTAATGTCTGTTAGCTGCTTTATTCACAAAAAATACTCTGTTGAATTTCTGCCTATTTAAAGCAGTTTACAGTTTATTACCAACAGGGCCGGATTAACATAGGGGCTGATGGAGCTGCAGCTCCAGGCCCAGGCCCATGGAATAGACCCATTTAAAAAAAAAAAATTACTTTTTTTTACTTTTTTTTTTTTACACACTACTCTTAGGTTTGCCACCTGACTGGTATTTTAAGGCACAGCCAGTATTTGAGGCTGCCTGGCCGTGACGGTATTGCAGTAAAACCGGCAACACAAATGCAGATATTTTTTGCAGTATAAACGGAGATTACTCTGCAATACCAGCACCGGCCAGTAGGGGTCACTGTGTATGGAGAGATGCAGGGATAGGAAGTTACAGCATCTACCTGCCTCTCTCTACTCACTGATCCGCGGGGGAGCAGCTACACAGGACAGAGAGTCCAGACAGCAGCTTCCAGCCTGCAGAGACAGACTACAGTTCAGGTAAGTGAGGGATGAGGGGAAAGGCAGCAAGGAGACATGGGGTCACTGAGACACTAGGGGACACTGGGAGACATGCTGTGAGACATAGGGAGACACATTGGGACACAGAAACACTAGGGACACAGTATCCCCATGTCTTTCAGCCAGTGTCCCTAGTGTCTGTGTCCCTATGGCTCCCAGTGTCCCCTAGTCTCCCAGTGTCTGTGTCCCTATGTCTCTCAGTGTCCCCATGTCTCCCAGTGTCCCCATATCTATGTCCACAAGTGCTCCCATGTCTCCCAGTGTCCCCACGTGTCTGTGGCCCCATGCCTCCCAGCCAGTCCCTAGTGTCTGTGTCCCCATGTCTCCCAGTGTCCCCTAGTCTCCCAGTGTCTGTGTTCCCATGTTTCTTTGTCCCTAGTGTCTTAGTTTCACCAAATGTCTGTGTCCCCATGTCTCCTAGTGTCTGTGTCCCCATGTATCTGTGTCCCTAGTGTCTGTGACCCCATTTATCCCAGTGTCCCCAAATGTCTGTGTCCCCATGTCTCCCAGTGTCCCCATGTCTGTATCCACAAGTGCCCCCATGTCTCCCAGTGTCCCCTAGTCTCCCAGTGTCTGTGTCCCCATGTATCTGTGTCCCTAGTGTCTGTGACCCCATGTCTCCCAGTGTCCCCATGTCTGTATCCACAAGTGCCCCCATGTCTCCCAGTGTCCCCAAGTGTCTCAGTGCCCCATGTGTCTCAGTGTCCCCATGTGTCTCAGTGTCCCCTAGTATCCTAGTGACACGGGACACACTGAGACATGGAGACACTGAGAGAAATGGGGACACAGACACTGGGAGACTAAGGGACTGGGCGACATGGGGACACTGACACTGTGATATACAGGGAGACTGATACCAGGCCGGCCTTCCAATTCTTTGGACAGACATGCCCCCTTTTTGGGCATGTTTTCCCTTTTTGGCAGTTTTGGTCATGTGATTTGGGTCAGTGGCGCACCCTTTTACCCCGCTCATTGACTTCCTGCTTCACTAGACACTGCTAGTTACGGTGTATGGATTTACTTGAAAGATGAAAGCATAAATTAGAGTGAGGTTAGCATAGAGTATGGGTTTCCTTATAGCTGCATCATTTGAGTTTCCCTCCAACACCATCTCCATCAGATACATGACGCTTGGGAGGTATGATTGTTTTAGTGTTTTTGGTCGATAAGATTCTGTAATTAGGCCCCATCATAATTGTCAGCACCAGGCCCACGGGGCTCTTAATCTGGCCCTGATTACCAATCATTATATGTGCACAATGCATTATATGTGGCTACTCTTTGGATGTTCACCACCATGTTAAGAATGCATGCTATTATTTTGTTTTTGTTTATCAATATTCTCCTGTGTATATGTCCACACTATGCTGACTTGATGGCAAGTTTGGAGCCTCATTTTTTTAGAGGTTGGCTTTTGTCATGGGATCTACATGTAGACTTCCTTGTCATGACCAGAAGGGTTCTAGAGACAAGTAGCTCCACAGTCGAAAGTGATATAGATTATTAACGTTACAGCAAGCTAAATCCAAAATACTGACCTTTACTTTCTCGGGTTTTCCAAATTCAATCATTGATTGACCAATCATTATATCTATGTTTCCAGAAAATAACATTTGAAGAACAATCTGAATTGTCCAGTTAGTTCCTAGAACACAAATAAAATAAAAATGAACACCAACTTAGCATCATTTAATTAATTTTACTATTTACTTCATGTCTGTTGCTATCATATAATTCTTTACTGCTAAGCCCTAAATCACTCTATTAGATTTATCCTTGGTGTTCAGTCTTTAGGAAATTCCAAAAAAAAAAAAACTTTCGTAACAGGGAAAAAAATGTTCAGTTCATCTCTTTGAATTAAATGACAAAGTAATTTTTCCAAAAATCTATGACTTATTATGCAGGACAGCATAAAATTTAATAATTTGCATTACCATGGTTGCATAATGCTAACAGGCAATCTCTGTATTTACTATCCTTCATGTCTGTTGCCATTATATAATTTTTTATTCTGTAATTTTTTTCACTCCTCATATACAATCTCTATATCCTGTACTACATATCTTGAAAATATAGATCAATTATGTCACTTCCTATTTAAAGATGCATACAGGATGCATTCCTTACCAAACACTGGTTCCTGAGTCATTTTCGGTTAAGATCAAAATACTGGAACTCATCTACAAATGTCCACATAGAGTAGTCTACATATCCACGCTTATCAATAAATACGTTCCATTTTGGTTCATGTACTCTGTCAATGACCTCTGTTTGCCCTGTTTTTCTTAACTAGACGCCCATCTTACATACATACTGTACTTCTACATGGCTATGCCCTAAATCACTCCATAAGACTTTTCCCTAGTGTTAAGTCTTTATGAAATTTCTAAAAAAATCTATTTCTTAACAGGGAAAAAATTGTTCAGTTCATCTCTTTAATAACTAGCCATGTTATTACATTCTAATAATTATATGTTGCTAATATGCTGGTGTTCAGTGATCCGTTTGTATCATTTTTTTTTTGTCAAT
The DNA here is from genome assembly GCA_933207985.1 of Pelobates cultripes. Taxonomy (NCBI): domain Eukaryota; kingdom Metazoa; phylum Chordata; class Amphibia; order Anura; family Pelobatidae; genus Pelobates; species Pelobates cultripes. The sequence continues at coordinate 292,241,700 of OW240913.1, read as the reverse complement.
CTTTATTTTCTGTGCAAAAGAGTACAAATAGGTTTGCAAAGCCACAACACAAATGGCAATATTCAATAATATATACGGTGACATAATGTTATGTCATTGAATGTACTAGCACAATTTTTTGAAAATAAAACATTAACATGTCAGGCTGGATCATCGGGTCTAGCTGTTAGGTAACATATAAGCAGAGCATTGGCAGTTTTAAGATTATTCAGAGACTAGGTATAAAACATGAGAAACACAGCCAGGAAGTAGCACCCCTTAAAGGGACACTATAGTCACCAGAATAACTACAGCTTATTGTATTTGTTCTGGTGAGTATAAGCATTCTCTTCAAGTATTTTCATGCAAACACTGCCTTTTCAGAGAAAAGGCAGTGTTTACATTACAGCCTAGCGATACCTGCACTGGCCACTCCTCAGATGGCTGCTAGAGGTGCTTCCTGGGGCAGTGCTACATACTGTGCAGCACTGCCATTTAGTTTATCCACCCTCTGCATGGAGACATTAAACTTTCCTCATAGAGATGCATTGATTCAATGCATCTATATGAGGAGATGCTGATTGGCCAGGGCTGTGTTTGACTTGTGCTGGCTTTACCCCTGATCTGCCTCCTTGACAGTCTCAGCTAATCCTATGGGAAGTGACTAACTGTCACTTCCTCCCAGCAGGCCAATACTGCAGGAACCCAGTAGCACTTTTAAAGGGCCACAACCGGATCCATGTTCAGCAATACCCATTCTGTGGCCCTAAGATCATGGTTCATCCAATGCCCCTCTCTCCCAGTGTGCAGGCCTGGATGGTCGTTCCACAGTTGACTGAATTGAAGTATAATTCAATAAAATAAAATAATTAGAGTGCCAAGAGAAGCTATTTAACCCCTTAAGGACACATGACATGTGTGACATGTCATGATGCCCTTTTATTCCAGAAGTTTGGTCCTTAAGGGGTTAAAGGACAACTTTCATCTCAAAACTGTTTTAGTATAATGATCTTTCCTGTCATCACGTTTTGAAAGGAAATATATTTTTTGTTGAATGATGTAGATGTAAAAAAATTAGAAAAATCCAGCCTTACACATACACCTGGAATCAGACAGTGTTTGCAAATTGACAGTCTCTATGGTCTTCTCTGCTTCACTTCCTGCACAGTGCATTGTCATCACCACACCCACTAAGTGTCAAATTCAAACACTGTCTGATCCAAGGTGCATGTATATGGCTGAAAGATAAGCCACCAGGTTGTAGCAAGCAAAGGTCATTTATTACTTCAACAGGAAATACTTGAAAATGACAAAAATCTCAATGTATCCTTCCTGGTAAAATATTTTATAAATAATATCAACTGCGAATAAAAGTTATTTTGACTTGACTTTTTTCTTATGAGTGGTACTTATAATTAATGCATTAAAAGCACATATTTATTTTTGAAATTAGAAAAATATACACACCACTTTTGGGATAACTTGCAATTATCACATCATCTTCTCTGGCTTCCAAAGATTCCAAGGCTTGAAAGGTCTCATAAGAACACCCAAGAGTGGGATATAGGACCCCTTTGTAATCAAATACTAGCTCCTCTGGGGTCTTCTTGCTAGCCACAGCAGCAATATTCTGCATTTTTGTCAGGAATTCCTCACTCTTTGCTTTAGTTCCTGGATCAGACATTCTTCTGTAATGTGCTACGTGTAGTAGTAGTAGTAAATGTACCAGGTGTAGCAAGGACTGTCTTTTTAAGGACATAAAATGGGTGTGACATATGTTTACGTTTTGCCAGTGAACTGCCTTCTACAGTATACATCATTTCTATTGAGTTAATTTTTAGCTTGTAATTGGTGAAAATCGCATTTATTGCATTATATGGTTACAACAATAAAGCTTGTTTTACATTTTTTTGCAACTTACACAGGTTATGTAATGATGACAAATGCTGTTTGACTTACACAACCTTTTCATCTAAAACCAATTGCTGATATAGCGGTGATATATTTTGCAGATCTATTTCTCAGGTAAGGTACCATGCTATGGACCACTTGGACCCTGACAACCTTTTTTGGTATACTATCCAAGTAAAAACGTTTATCTGACATCTCTTTTGGCAGTGACAGCTTTCAGCATCCAATTTTGAACCTACCCTTCAGATAAATGAGAAACTGATAATAATATTAGTATTAATATTAATATTTATAATGAGCCAACAAATTCTGCAGCGTTGTACAATAGGTGGACTAAGACACATTTGTAACCAGACGAGTTGGATACAATGGAACAGAGGGGGTTGAAGGCCCTGCTCAATCAGCTTGCTTACATGCTAGGAGGAGTGGGTTAGAGTGGCACAAAGATAAGGGTATGATGGATGATATAACATTATCCATGCATTATAAATTGTCTTGGGGGGGGAAACTGAAGAAAAAAAAACAAAACGGAATGCTGCACCTGCCAACATAGAAGACTGTGATCATCAATTTCCCACTCTGTAAACACAGTAGAACAAACATGTACTGGTATGACACACACATAAACTCAGATAAAGGGACCTTTTCATTTCAATGCATGTGTGAATTGGAATAACTGGCTGCCCAGCAAGGCCATATGCAAAAACTACTGAATTGTTCTCTTTAGCAGAAATATTCTGGAATTCTTACCTAGTGCAGCAACAATTTTATTTAAACATGTGCTCATGCTATACTTTTCCCAAGAAGAGTGGAAAACTAAAATCCATTTTAAAGGGACAAGGCCTAAAATCCTGACTTACTAAGTATGATGTCCCAAGTTTGCCAGGGCAGATCAAAAAATATTGCATGTTGAAAGCCAGTTGGCAATAAAACCAGATATGTAATGGGTTAATAAAAATGTAATATAAATAGTTGTACTCACTTTTTATCTAATCATTGGTTTAACAATTAGTGTTATTCACGGAATGCAAGCGATGGTAAAATCATTAAAAAATAACTAGCAATTATCCAAAAGAGGGGGAAAAAAGTGTTAGAACGATAGATTATTTGGGCACATTACAGAAAGAGCAGAAACAAAAGTCACCAATGCTAAAGGGTGGAAAAACAATTTTATATATAAGAAAATGGCACAGGAACTCAAAACTGGCACTACATGAAAGTGAATGTGGACAATTTTATACATAACTCCCACATTGTCTAGTTATAGGACCATATTTGTCATGAATACACTCAAGACATATGGAATATTCATATTTTGACACTTTGCACACAAGATTCCATTAGTATGTACCAGATGTGATAATTTAAAGGGACACTGTAGGCACCCAGACCACTTTAGCTAACTGAAGTAATCTGGGTGCTGTGACCCTTTTGCAATTAGTGCTGCAATGTAAAATCTCCTCGGAGACTTACTTTGTGAGAGCGATTGGTTCTTGAGACTGTATTTGAAGGATGCTTACCTTACTGTGCCGATACATTGTGATGACAGGTGTTTTGAACAGTTCCTGCGGCAGGATCAACTCTGTAATGTCAGTTCAGCTCGCTGGTGCTTCACCAACCTTTTGAAGCAGGTCATTGCAGTTCTGAGGGCCAGAGGGATCAGATCGATTGTCTATCTGGAGGAGATTCTTCTGATGGCTGTCCTTTATGAAGATATGATCTTCAAGGTTTGCCTCCTTCAGGACCTGAGTATCATTATCAACATATCAAGCTTTGCTGGTGGGTTTGCTTGTTCGGTACCCGCTTAGTCTCTGTACTAGAATCAGACAACAACAATCTGGGCTTGGTGCGACTTGCGATGGCATGGTGACAGGAGGTCTTTAGACTCCAAAAGAGATTTATGCATACAAACTACTTGGTGTTGATTTCAGGTTCTTTTGCCATTTGCAGCTTCACGAAGGACACAAGTCACTGCTCTCTGCTTTTATGCATAGACAATGTGTCAGCTGTTCGCTACATAAATCGCGTGTATCCTGTTCTAACTTTTGTCTGACCTCACTCAGGATCTCGGACCTGGACAAGTATCTTTCGATCAGGGCAGAGCACCTCCCGGGTCAGGACAATTAAGTGGCAGATAGGTTCTCATGTCACTGGAGAAATTCCAGTGACTGGAAACTTCACCCACTCTCTTTCTCATTCTGGATGAACTCTGAGGTCCTTTTCATTTGGATTTGTTTGCACCCATTACAAATCAGATGTTTTTTTCTGCTGGTTTCCACATTCTCTCAGCTTAGTGGTGGACGCATTGCTGCAACCTTGGCCTCTGTCCAAGGTGTATGCATTCTCAATGTTCTCAATGATTCTTCCTACCCCTCATCACCTGAAGCATCTGGGGGTGTCAATTCTGCTGGTCACACTGCTCTGGAGGAGTTAGCGGTAGTTCCCTCTACTTCTGGAATTGTCTTGTGATGAACCTATTCTCCTTCCCTATTCACAATCCCTTCTGCAGGATCCGGAGGGGAATCTGCACCCACTGATCTTGCAAGATCATCTTTCTTTGGTGGCCTGGACCATTTCAGGGGTTGCATCAGGCCTATCACCCATGCAATGGAAAGCCTGGCATGGATGGTGTCTGGAGAGAGGTCTGGATTCCTTTAGGGCCTCTGTAGTAGCCGTTCTGAATTTCTTATCTTTCTGTTCTTTCAGGGCAAGTCTGCCATTTCAGCAGCTCATATTCCTATTCAGGGTTCTAGTGTTGGGAAGGACTCCACAGTCTGTAGAATTCTTTGGGAAACCCACTTTATGCATCCCTCTTCTACCCGCTATTTCTTGTTTTGGGATGTATCCATGGTTCTTCATTTCCTGGAGGAATAGTCGGATAGTGAGGATTTATCTCTACTTCAGCTTTCAGCAAAGTTGGCCCTTCTGCATTGGTGGGTCAGGTTTCTCCTTACTTTGGCCACCATGTAGAGGTCTTTCGTTGCTCACTCTGTTCGGGGGGACCTTGCCATCGGCAGCCTTGGATTCGGGTGGCTCCTTGTCTGAGATCCTTATGGTGAAGGATTGGTCTAGAGAATTTGTATTTCCCTTCTTAATCTTTTTATTTTATAGCAGCAAAAGAAAATACAAAGACAAATGTATAGCATTGCAGCAGATATTAAAGGTATGCAAACAACTTTCGCATAGGGGGGCAAATAAGAAGGTCATCTCAATACTTTACATTTAACAATATACAGATCATGAAAGCCTATGCGAACCTTGTTGTCCGGACAATCAAAATGTCTGGGCAGTCGTAAGTATGGAGAGTTGTAGCTAGTGCATGATCACATTTGGTTATTTAAAGGAGACAATGTAAAAAGAGAGTAAAGGCAAATAAACCCCCAAGTCTCGTTTTTCTGGTTTGTGCATGCATCTGACATAAACAATGAACTAAACAATGCCCAACATAAAATCTAATAAAACACAAGGTAATCTAATAAGGAAAAGTTAACATGGGTCCTAGCAGGTATAAGCCTACTCAAGGAGACCGTTAAGCTGGGCCCTGTCTTTAGGAATGTGTGGTCGATATAAAGGGTGGCCTAAGAGGGTTCATCTGTCACTATTATGTTTATAGTGTTATATTGGGTTGTAAATGCCAACCCAAACATGTTTATGACCTAGATGTCTTAGCAAATGTGTAGGACACCCAAGGGTGCCAAATTGATACAAAACAGATGTGAATGGAAAGTTTAAAGGCTGTCACAATTCCTCCATCTGCTTAATGTCTTCCACCCTGGCTCTCCACTCCAATAATGTGGGGATCTGAGGTGAACGCCAGTGTAACAAAATTAAAGATTTTGCTGCTAGTAAAAGTAGAGGTAGGCAAGATCTGCATACCGGTAGTTTATTATAAGACAGCTGGGAGTGTAATAGTAAAATCTCAGCAGGTTGTAGGGAGATAGGTAAGCCAGTTATGTCAGCAATTTTGGGGACAACATCTTTCCAGAACTGCTGAAACGGCGGGCAGAGTGCCTCTATCTATTCCACATCTCCAGGACGTGTCTGTTATAGAAGGATTCCACTTGTGTAATTTAGTCGAGCTATGGTATCACCTAGTTAGCAATATAAAGGGACACTATAGTCACCAGAACAACTACAGCTTATTGTATTTGTTCTGGTGAGTATAATCATTCCCTTCAGGCTTTTGGCAGTAAACACTGTCTTTTCAGAGAAAATGCAGTGTTTACATAACAACCCACGGATAATTCCACTGGCCACTCCTCAGATGCCTGCTTGAGGTGTTTAGAATAAAGGTGCCTGCAAGGTGATTAAACTGCAACAAGGTGCAAAAGTCAAAGTTTAAAGGCACCACTGAATAAAGACATCACAGTATAAAAGGCATCACAGCATAAAAGGCATCACAGCCTAAGGCACAGCTGCATAATGCATCACAGTTTAAAGACATCACAGTTTAAAGGAATCACAGCATAAGGCACAACTGCATAATGCACCACAGTTTAAAGACATCACAGTTTAAAGGAATCACAGTGCAAAAGTACCATGGTATAAAAACACCACAGCATAAAGGTACCCTAATATAAAGGCACCACAGAATAAAGGCACCCTAAAATAGCAAAAATAAATAAAGTAATGAAGAAAAAAAACCATACATGTCCATAAGTAAAGGGAGCAAAATGCTCACATCCTAAGAGCTGTAGGACAGGAAACGCCTTTGGTGTTTTTATTGTCCTATAGGCTGTAAGGGGCGGAGCTAACCCATTTGTATATGCTGTCATGATTAGCCAGGAAATATGCATTGGTTCGATTCACCTCTTTGAGGAGATGCTGAGTGGCCAGGGCTGTGTTTGGCTTTAGCTGGCTCTGCCCCTGATCTGCAACCTTGACAGTCTCAGCCACTCCTAAGGGAAAGCATTGGGATTGGCTCAGAGAATCACTTTTGATGTCAGCCAAGGAGGCTGATGAGGGGCAGAAGCAGCAGCTGCAAACTTGAATAAAAGTAAGATTTTACTATATTGAGGGAGGCAAAGGGGATCGATATTTTGCTATTGCGGGAGGGCAATTTAGATATTAAAGTCTGTTTCCAGGTCTTAGTATATAAGGGAAGAGAATTCCATCCTGGAGCCCCCACAGTCTTTTACATGTACGAGAGGGCATGGTCTATAGGCTTTTGGTTAAACAGTCTTGTTCAAAATCTGTAGGTGGGCTGGGTCCCTTATCCATCAGATTAAGAGACTAATAATAGTATAACAATTGGTGGTGTTAGAATCTGAGAAGGTTGGTTGTCTAGTGTTATGCTGACAAGTCTGAAATTTGGTTATTTGTAAGAATGTCTAGAAAGCGCACCCTTTTTTTATCTGGGAAACACATACACAATCCACGGTGTATTTCGGGATCTGCAAGTTGCCTGTTATTTGAAACATGGAGGCGTTTAGGGAGGAAAGACCGCTTGGGCCGTATGTCATGCGCCAAATGGTCAGTATAGGGTAGACGGTAGGGTGCCACTGGGGACATAGAGACCTAATGCTCACCATCTGCCAGAGTTGAACTTTAAAAAAGCTTCCATGCTTTAGGACTATCACACCCAATCTTTGATCCTAGTTAAGAAATTAGCTGAATAATATTGTGGTATGTCTGGAAAGCCTAGACCTACTCTATTTCTGGGTTTGATCAAAATTGAGAGGTTTACTCTTTTTTTTTATTTTTATTTAGCGATGCAAATTTCATGCATATAGAATTGAATTTCTTTAAGAAGGAATTGTTGATAATAATGGGTAACGCTTTTATCAAACACAAAATCCTAGGGAGCAAATTCATGTTTAATACATTTACTTGACCGGTCTATGAGATTGTGGGTTTATCCCATCTGTTAAGATCGATTTTAATGAGAAAAAGTAAGTTAAAATGGAATAGGTCGGAGACATCAGGTGTTATTTTTATGCCTGACTAGGTGAGGAAGGATGTACATTCTTTAAATGAAATTTGTCCTTATTCAATTGACCCATGCTAGAGGGAAGGCCTATTGCGAGGTATTCAGATTTGTCATAAATGATTAATGAAGTTTGACAAAGCACTATAAGTTGTTATTTCATTGATTTTATTCTGGTTATTAGGGTGAATAACAAATCGTCTGTGCAGGCAGCTATTTTAAAATGATCATGGTATATTGTAAAGCCCATTATTGATGTGTTAGACCTAACTGTGTTCAAGAATGGTTCCAGTGGTAATGCAAACAATAAAGGTGATAATGGGCACCCCTTCCAAGTGCCATTATTAATACAGACCCAATAATCCTAGTACAGGCAGAGGGAGTACAGATTCCCGACTCATCCCCTCTAGTTCTCTCTCCAAATTCCAGCCCAGATCCAAAGCCCTCAGGAAGTACCAGTCCACCCAATCAAATGCCTTCTTGACGTCAGTTGATAAAAAGATGTTGGAACAGGACATGAGTTTAGCGTTGTATAAAACATTGATCAGCCTAGTGGTGTTTTATTTTGCCTTTCTCGTGCTATGTAATGGTATATTAGCAGCTGCTCTCTTGATCCGATGCATGGTTCTGGCAGAAATCTTCCTCAATGTGCCTTTATCTGCACAAACCCGTCTGTGCTCTGAATCAGCCGCAAATCTCTTAATAGTGCGATGATCACGCTTATGTTTTCAAAAATATCTAATGTTTTCATACCTCGTCCAAGGCATTGAACTATTTCACTCTTTTCGGCAGCAGAGATATCCTTTTTCTTCCCCATACTGCATGAAAATGGTGCTCTGCTTAATAATGTGGAACACCCTCCTTTAGTAGTTTTTCCTTAAATTGGGCTCACCTGGCAATCTAATTATCACAGGTGTCCGAGATTGTTTTCAGTGATCAAAAGAGCTCTGAGACACAATGCCATCCATGAGTAAAACTGAAAAACAAAATATTTAATCATTGTGACACTTAAATAGAATTTGTATAATAATTTGGAACAGGGTGTAGTGCTAGGCCCTGCCTTGGCTAAACCGCAACAATTTGCCGCACAAGAACCACATCAATGGGATGTCAATGCAATTCAACCCTTCATCCCTGCTGATGGCAAGCAACCTACATCCATGCCCACCCCAAACGGCTAAGACTGTACATACTTTGTTTGATTTTGGTTATTTTGGTTACTTTCTTCCGTGCTCTACTTCTCATGCAGACACCATGTATGTTTAACCACCGGACCTTTTTATTTATTTTTTTCTTCTTTAAAATTTTCCCCTCCAACAGACTTACCAGTTACGAACGCCACAGGGTTGGCTCATTATTCTTGCATTAACCGTTGATGCATTCACCGTGCTAAAAGCATACTTTTCCTAATGGCCGGACAGCAGCCACCAAGCAGTGTTTTTTTCCTGTGTTTTTTTTTAAATTCCAAATTATAAATAACTTTATTACACACTGCCATAAAGAAAAATACATGACTTTAAAAAAACATTCATTGCAACACAGTGAAATGCAAAATAAAGTTTATATAGTAAAATGGCTTAATAGTATACATTTTTACATAAACAGAGTTGAAAATAATACTCCCTAGAAAAAACCTGCTAATTTAATAGCACCGTTAAAATCAAGAAATATAGCACTAGGGCAACAGGCTTGTTATACATCAGTTGCTTCACTAAATGCTCTTCAAAAACAAACAATTATTAACAAAAAAAATGATAAATCAGGGCAAAATTAAATTGTAAATATATTATAAAATAATGTTCAGCTTGCAAGGAATTCTGTGAACAAGGTCATATTGTAAGCTATGAAGCCCACTTTATCTCTTTAGCTCACATAATAACTGGCCTTGTTATTCCATTTCACACTAAATCATAATTTAACTGCTAAAAAAATATTCTTTAATGTAATGAATAACGTAACATAAAGAAAACACTTTAAATCTGTAAGTTGTGAAAGATTTGATTTATATATCTTGGTCCACTGTTCAATGATCTCTCAAGTCTCAGTCTGGTGCTCAAACAGTTTTTCTTACAATATGTTGTGTGTTTATAAGCCACAACTGCATATTGCTTTATGGAACTAAATTGAAAGCCAGTCATTGTAATATGTAACACTGCTTATAGAAAGTTTGGTTCTTCTCCTCACATAGCTGGTAATTAATTAGCAGATACTTTGATGCAAATCATCAACCAGTGGTCTTCTGTTAAAGTGGTCACTATATTACAAAAACATACACTATCTCTCAGTTGTAAATGCAGTGTTTACATTACAGGAGATGCTGATTGGCCAGGGCTGTTTTTGAATTGTGCTGGCTCTGCTCCTGATCTGCCTCTTTGTTAGTCTCAGCCAATCCTATGGGGAAGCATTGTGATTGACTCAAGTCACTACTTCTGATGATGTCAGCAGGCAGGTTTAAAGGAAACAGGGACAAACTATGCAGCTGCAGGCTTGAATTCAAGTAAGATTTTACTTTATTTTTAGAGGCATGAGCGGACCAGGGTGGCTAGATGGTGGTTTAAACCCTATAGGGTCAGGAATACATGTTTGTGTTCCTGACCCTATAGTGGTCCTTTAATTGTAAGGAATGCGTATTGGTAACTTGGCCGCATTACTATTGTTCCACTGTTTATTGAAATATCAATACCTAACATACCTTTTGAATTGCTATAGATTGATCATATTGGACATTAGCCACCATCTAGATATGTTTTAATATATGTTGATGCATGTACCAGGTTTACTTGGAATATTAGAACTATTAGTTCTATTAGAGGATATTAGTAAATTTGTTTCCCAGCCCACCATACACACCACACCACTGCCTGCTACTGTTGCTCAGTTTGTCCTCAGGAGGGTAACTCCAAGAATTTTTTATTACAGAGACCAATCAGAGTCAACAGAGAAAAGTAAGCTTTGATCATTTAAAACTTGCTAAACACTTCCAATATGTCCACAGAACTAGTGACTTTGATATAATGGATGTTGTTAAAGAAGACAAGAAAAAAGGAACATCTTATGAGGGATACAGCATCTCCCAACATTTCAAATAAACCAATCATAGTTGCAACCCACAAGGCTTAAAATGTATGGGAATCGAAAACATTTCTGCAAACTGGTGAGGAGGTTAATACAGGAAAACAATTAGGAATGGCAGAGATGGAATGGATATTCAAATTGAACGCCTTAGAACCAGAAGGTATGAACGTGGATTTTGAGCTCTGTTATTTTTTATAATTTTGTACATTTTTTTTCTCCTTCCTTATTAAAATATATAGATCCCATCATGACCCTGCATTTAAAATATATATATATATCTTTTTTAAAAAGACATTTTAAAAAAATAATAATTGTTAAAAAGACAAATTATACAGTTTTAATGCAGTTAAACTGTATTTAATAATATAAATCCCCCAATGTGACCCTAAGAACTACAAATGATAGAAATTCAGGATGTAATTAAGCACCTAAACAACAATTTGATATGAATGCTGCAGTTTTTCAGAAGTATTAAAAGAAATATTTTAAGACCGTGTTACTGGATTATACTATTGGCTCTTTTTTGTCTCCACATTTATATATTCCATGTGAGGTGCGCATCCTCTCAGTACTACAAAGCTGTGACGGATCATCCACTCCATATCCTGTGACAAGGATTTTATTGTCAAATACTAACATCTGAGAGCTAATAGATAGCTCCATTTTTGTGAGTGTATTTTCAATCATCTTTCATTTTCTCCTTTGACACATACAATATAATACTATCATGTTTTTCCTATTTTTATTTAATATTATGGAACTGATTTGAGTTGGTGAAGATTTTGCATTACTAGGCAAATTTACTTACCTTACAAAGACCCCCTGCTGCTCAACCTCCATAGACTTTGGGACTCTTGGTATTTGTGTTAGATGTGATATTAATTATTATCAAGTACTGCCCTCTCTGTATTTGGTGCGACCTGTTTCTCTTTCTCTCTTTGTCATGTTTAACCTGTTTTAGTCTAAACATAGATAAGATGTCTAGGTCATGACAATAGACTAATTAAGATGTTGCCATGTGAAATGACCAAGTCAAGGCTATGTCATTAAATGGTTATGGTCTCGTATCTTTGCCAAGTTAAGGTAGTTCCTAACATGACCTAATTGAAAATCTAAGGTATAAATATATGTTAATATTAATATTAGACACAGAGGAGAACATTTTGGATGCAGAGACGCTGCTCCATTTTTATCAAGACTGAGAGGGTGACTTGTTCAAGAAGGTATGTTATTCTATTCTATTGATAATGCAAGCATATACTTTAATCTTATAAACTCTACTGTAAGTTATTATAATGGATTATTAAGTTACTATATCTATATTTATATTTTTATTTGATAAAAAGATTTAAAAGACAAAGCCATATCGCTTCCAAGACAATCCCTATTTTTAATGTATTCTGAATATTTTATTTGTTTTTACATTCTTTATTTTTGATGTGCATGGAAAGAACAGGCAGACTCACTAAGCCCCAACAAAATATGTCAGACAAGTAATATCATAAAGCATATTAGTAGAATGCATACAGGAATAATTGCACATATTTTTTTTTTTTTATAGAAAACAAGAACAGCAATCAGAATGACATTTGTTGGATGTTAGGTGGACATTGTGTAGTCTCAAAGTTTAGACATGCCTCGATTTAAAATTAAATGAAGAGAATAAAATGGACAGTAGTATAGAAGGTCATAGACAGTATATACATGAACTATTTATCTGATAAATAGCTTAAATAACTTTGAAACAAAACTATGGACTAGGCTAGACTACAACATGGTAGCGGATTAATTAAAATAAAACATATAAAGCTTAAAAAAACAAAATATAGCCACTGGGGCATCTAAAAGAGCCACATAGGATGTAAACATCATGATGTCGGGTGTGTATATAAGTAAACTCCTCTAATCTAACTCTTAATACATATGTGTCTGCTTGTCAGCCAACTCCTAGTGCCAGAAGGACACCCTCAAGTCTGCCCAGGACTCCTGTATCCCAGCTCTGCTGATAGAGGTAACCAAAGGGGCCTTTCCCTCTGGGTCCAGGGACATTAAAAGCCTCAATAGGTAGCTGCCATCGCTGAGTAGAAAGAGGCCTCGTGTTGCACTGGAGGCGTCCCCTTAAGAGATAATGGCGCCAACTTCTATGTGCCGTAAGAAGCCTCTGGTCAGGCCCAACACGCCTCTTCCGGGGGGCCGTGGCTTATGTGAATCTAAGTCAGGCTGTGGCTGCCACTTCCCCTCCAGTTTCGCCCAGAATTTGTCGCATATGGCATCAAAGGCCCGACTGAAGGCTGTCTCCCAAGCACACTCTGCTTCTCCCAACAGTGGGGACTGCAACTGGGTATCGGCAGCCATCTTGGTCGTTTGCCATCGTGCTGGCTCACTGAGCCGCGATAGTAGCCAGAGGATAGTGAGTATAGTGATGCCCCAGTGTGGACTGGAATAACCCCTCCAGTCTAAAAAAGTGGGGGGGAGGAGAACGGGGCTGCGTTACAGGAACTCCGGCAGACTGGATTGCTGTAGTACAAGGGATCGGCTGTCTCCCTGCACACATTGGTACTCCAGCCTAGGCCGCACTTTCAAGAACTGCTCCAAAATAGTCAATATCCGATGAGAAGGCTCCAATTTAGCTTCAGCTTGGTCTGCTATACAGGTGATACTCGAAAAATGAGAATATCATGCAAAAGTTCATTTATTTCAGTAATGCAACGTAAAAGGGGAAACTAATATATGAGATAGATGCATTACATGCAAAGCAAGATAGTTCAAGCTGTGATTTGTCATAAGTGCGATGATTATGGCTTACAGCTCATGAAAACCCCAAATCCACAATCTCAGTAAGTTAGAATATTGTGAAAAGGTGCAATATTCTAGGCTCACAGTGTCCCACTCTAATCCACAATCTCAGTAAATTAGAATATTACATGCAATCAATAAAACAACGAGTGTACATAGAACAATATCGGACCTCTGAAAAGTATAAGCATGCATATGGACTCAGTACTTGGTTTGGGCCCCTTTTGCAGCCATTACTGCCTCAATGCGGCGTTGCATGGAAGCTATCAGCCTGTGGCACTACTGAGGTGTTATGGAAGACCAGGATGCTGCAATAGCGGCCTTCAGCTCTTCTGCATTGTTCGGTCTCATGTCTCTTCTCTTTCTCTTGGCAATGCCCCATAGATTCTCTATGGGGTTCAGGTCAGGCGAGATTGCTAGCCAATCAAGCACAGTAATCCCATGGTCATTGCACCAGGCTTTGGTGCTTTTGGCAGTGTGGGCAGGTGCCAAGTCCTGCTGGAAAATGAAGTCAGCATCCCCATAAAGCTCGTCTGCGGAAGGAAGCATGAAGTGCTCCAAAATCTCCTGGTAGACGGCTGCATTGACCTTAGACTTAATGAAGCACAGTGGACCAACACCAGCAGATGACATGACTCCCCAAATCAAAACAGACTGTGGAAACTTCACACTGGACTTCAAGCATCTTACAGTGTGTGCCTCATCATTCCTCCTCCAGACTCTGAGTCCTTGGTTTCCAAATGAGATGGAAAAGTTGCTCTCATCAGAAAAGAGGATTTTGGACCACTGAGCAACAGACCAGGTCTGTTTTTCTTTAGCCCAGGTAAGACGCTTCTGTCATTGTTTGTTGTTCAGGAGCGACTTGACAAGAGGAATACGACATCTGAAGCCCATGTCCAGGATCCGTTTGTGTGTGGTGGCTTTTGATGCACTGACTCCAGCCTCAGTCCACTCCTTGTGAAAGTCCCCAACACATTTGAATGGCCTTTTCCTGACAATCCTTTCCAGGCTGCGGTCATCCCTGCTGCTTGTGCACCTTTTTCTTCCACACTTTTCCCTTCCATATAACTTTCTATTAATGTGCTTTGATACAGCACTTTGGGAACTTCCATCTTCCTTCGCAATTACCTTATGAGGCTTTCCCTCCTTATGGAGGGTGTCAATGATGGTTTTGTGCACAACTGTCAGGTCAGCAGTCTTCCCTATGATTGTGATTCCTACTGAACCAGACTGAGAGACCATTTAAAGGCTCAGAAACCCTTTGCAGGTGTTATGGCTTACTTAGCTGATTAGAGTGGGACACTGTGAGCCAAGAATATTGCGCCTTCTCACAATATTCTAATTTACCGACATTGTGGATTTGGGGTTTTCATGAGCTGTAAGCCATAATCATCGCACTTATGACCAATCACGGCTTGAACTATCTTGCTTTGCATGTAATGCGTCTAACTCATATATTAGTTTCCCCTTTTACGTTGCATTACTGAAATAAATTAACTTTTGCACGATATTCTAATTTTTCGAGCATCGCCTGTATAATAGCCCAGCTTAGAAATCTAATTGTGGCAGTTTAGCAACTAGAACAAGCCTAAAGGACTAGAGATTTGCAGGAGCTAGCCTGCCAAGCATCCAGTCAGCATGGCAGTCAGGCCTTGCCCCTGTATTTAGAATTTTTTATATATCTCAAATAGAGGAACTCTTACTAACAATATAATATAATAGCTAAATATCTGTATGGTTAGCCCTGCTAAATTCTATACTTTAAGATGTTATTGTGCTAAATAGGGAAACCAGCTACAGTTACAAAATAATAATGCTTACTAGTATTTTAATATGTAAAATTCTTAATTTTCTTACTTTGTTTTTAAACTAGAGGGAGCTGGTCTGTTATGAAGAACCCTAGCTGACATTTAGTTAATTGATGGTTAGTTCAATTAAAGACACAATACCATACTTATAACCTGTTTTCATTAATTTTGAGTTTCTACCCATCGTTAGGAAGCGTTAAAAGAACTAAAACAATCAACTATTGATTCCAGACATTTCTTTCCTGTTTGGGTTTTAAACACTTATTTGGAAGGCTCTCACACTACCTAAACAGTATGCTCATTTCAACTGTCTCATCAATCAGAGCAACTGTACAGTAATTATTATTACACATTTTCACCTTTCACCTACAGAGCCCCGCCATGTGAAAAGAAAATTGAAAACAATTGCTTCATTGTATCTTTAGTCAAATAGCTGCTATATTTGGTATGATCTTAATAGCTTTATGACAACATATGTGGAATGGCAGGTCCAATGCGGGATTTAAAATATTAAAAGTAATTTGCCAGAGATCATAAATAACACATCCTTATTGATTATGTGTACTGTACATATCTGGTCTAGCCACTAATTTGGCTCTTTAAGCCTAAATGTTGCAGATCACAACAACTCACTGTTTAGTGAATAGTACAGTAAGATACAGATGTATATTCACTATACAACACTGAATTGTAGTGAATTGAAACCAAAACAAATAAAAAAAAAATGTAAAATTAGTTTATTTGAAAATAATTCTTTAACTCTGCTACATGCCAACACATGTTCGTCTAAATTTTAATTAGTTAAATGGTAGCTTCACCATCTCGCTTTGTTTATTTTTTTTTAACTTCTAGGAACACAAAGGAATGCTGTGCAATCCGTCTCTGCATAGCGTGTGAAGAATAGGCTCATTGTACTTGTCCTATGGGAGGGTTATCTTAACTAGTGCACCTCTCACGCAACTAATGCATGAGTCAGCGAAAACAGTTACTATTGCAGGATGTATTTCTACTACATTACATGAGTATATATACTGTGTATTTTTTCTTTTTTAAGAATGGCAGATTATGTGCAATGCTTACACTGATAACACAAGTAACATTTTGTTTGTTTTTTTTGTGCTGTAATACCTGCAAACAATCCCCTGTTTGGGTGATCAGTCCTCAATTTAGGGTTTTGACACCAGAACATTTGGCTTAACACTGATATTACATATTTCATTTTTCTATAACTTTTTTTGTGTTAAATAAGTTATGTGAATAGTATGGTAATGAGGATTGCTTAATTAAAAGCTAGAGAGTTTTTACCCTGTGTATAATAATTTTAGGTTTTGTGATAACCATGTTAATTATCAGAAATTTATCATGATTCCATATATAGCATTTTGTCCCAGAAATGCTCTAGTGTACCTGTTTCTCTGTGTATTTGCATTCACAGTGGTAGTAGATGACTTCAGTGCCGGTGACGGTCAGTGCCACAGTGCTACAGACCTCCCCTAGCCTAAACCTGTTGGAGCTGTTAGGTGGATTTAAGCCTCATGGAGACTTGGAGGCAGAGGATTGCTCTGATCATTTGCTTACCTTGGCATCAAACATAGGCCAATGGTCACAGAAGCCACCCTTGGAAACATCTTCAAGGTCCAGAGACATACGGTACAGCAGCAGCCGCCTCCTAAAATGGCAGGAATGGCAGAACATGCCATTACACCAGCAGACCGCATGCAGTCTGACTCCGCACCAGAGCAGGTACACAGCAGGAGACTCAGATGGGTCAGCCCCAGTTACACAACAGGACTTTCACAATTTGGTCATGGAGATCAAAAGCCTACTGGTGGCGGATGTGGCTGCCATCATAGCCGACATGCAAGCAGTAACTGACATGGTGAAGGCCTCAGAGGACGACATGGCAGACATCAAGCAGGGACTGTCATCCCTACAGGACACTGTACTAAACATGCAAGCTCACCAGCAAGCTCTCTCACTACACTACACTGCTCTTGATGACAGCTAACAAGGCAACCACCTAAAGATCCGAGGAGCACCTGATTCAATCACACCTGATGAGTTCCCTCACTATATGAGGCGACTTGTGGTACTACCTCCAAGCTAGGCTAAGAAGTTCCTCAAAGACGGGATCTACAGTCTACCAGCAGCCGACAGAACTCCCTCCACAACGGTAAGGGATGTGGTCGTCCGGTGTTCCCCCTCACAAGATGTCAGCACTCCAGGGCAGGACACCACTAGCCTTTGAGGGCTCAAGCCTCTCTTTCTACCAGGATCTCACTAAGTCCACATTACAGTGGTGAAGGTCTCTTAATCCTGTGACCACACACCTGAGAGCAGAGGGAGTGGGGTACCACTGGAGATCACCCAGGTTCCTGGTGTTCACACACACACACACACACACACAACGGGACAATACATAAAATATCTATATATGCTGAATATCTATATAGCTGAAGTTCTGCCTGTGGATAATACTCAGAACGACAGATGGATGCGTATTAGGATCTTTAACCTGTGGCTTGGTGAATGGCGTCGGGAGCAAGGATTTGGCTTCATTTCTCATTGTAGCTCTGTTTGGAATGGAAATAAACTGTACAAAAAAGATGGTTTGCAGTGAGCAGTTCAGAGGTTTTTCTAGGATGTATTTACACTAGGATGGTGGGTGGGGGGGGGGCAAAAGGGTAATAAATCATCAATCCAATTGCCCTCCAAAACAAGGACACTGTAGCAAGTGTGTTAAAAATGATAAGCTTAGAGTCATGTCTACAAATGCACACAGTTTAGGGAATAAGATCCATGAACTTGTGGCAATAATGGCAACTGATAATGTAGATTTAGTCGCTGTTACTGACACATGGTATAATGAGAAAAATGACTGGGACATAGCAATACCAGGGTACTCTTTATATAGAAAAGACAGGGAAGGCAAGAAAGGGGGAGGGGTGGCCCTGTAAGTGAAGGATGGCATAAAATCTAGCCTAATAAATGTTAGTGAGTTAAAATTTGGTAATCACACAGTAACTTGTGTAGGTGTAATTTATAGGCCCCCAGGACAAATAGAAGAGTTAGATAACCTACTAGTTGAGGAAATAGCTAATATGACATTGAAGGGGGGAGTTATCATCATGGGTGACTTTAATCTTCCTGATGTGAACTGGAAAACACACATATTCTAAACTCCCTACTGGGTTTGTTTCTAAAACAAGTAGTTGAGGAGCCAACTCGTAAAGAGGCCATACTAGATTTAGTGTTAACAAATGGAGATTTGGTATCAGATATTACTGTAGGTGAAAGTTTAGGATCCAGTGATCATCAGTCAGTGTGGTTTAATATAAGAACAGTGACTGAGTCACACCACACAAAAACCAAAGTGTTAGACTTTAGAAAAACAGACTTTTCTAAAATTAGAATATGTGTAGAGGAGTCATTATCAGACTGGAGCAATTTAAATGGAGTCCAAGAGAAATGGGATTATTTAAAAGTTGCACTACTGAAGGCAACAGAAAATTGCATTATACTGGTCAATAAAAGCAAAAAAAATTAAGAAACCACTGTGGTACTCTACAGAAGTGGGCAAAATAGTAAAAAACAAAAAGTTAGAATTTAGTAATTATAAAAAAAAAAAAAGAAACACAGAGTGCGGAAGATAGACAGAGACATATAAGATTAGACAGAGAGGCTAAGCAAGTTATAAGAGCTTCCAAATCACACACAGAAGAGAAACTTACCCAGTCAGTAAAAAAAGGGGACAAAACATTTTTTAGATACATAAAGGAAAATAAAACAAGGATTAGTTAGATTAAAAACAAAAGAAGAAAGGTATGAATAAGAGGATATAGGTCTAGCTGACTGCCTCAAATAATATTTTTTTTCAGTATTCACAGATGAAAATGAAGGCAAGGGGCCTCAGTTAAGAAAAAAGGCAAATGAGTCATGTGTTACATGTGAGTTTACAGAGTAAGAGGTTCTATTTCAACTGTCAAATGGTACCTGATGGAATACACCCAAAGTTATTAAAATAGCTTAGTGGTGTACTAGCAAAACCATTAACAGGTTTATTTCACCAATCCTTGTTAACAGGAGTAGTCCCAGAAGATTGGAAGTTAGCGAATGTTGTGCATATTCACAAGAAAGGTAGTAGGGAGGAGTCAGGCAACTATAGGCCAGTAAGCCTTACTTCAGTAGCGGGGAAAGTAATGGAAACCGTGTTAAAGGATAGCATTGCTGAACATATGAAATCACATTGATTTCAAGATTAGAGACAACATGCGTTTACTTCAGGGAGATCATGCCAAACTAATCTTATTGATATTTTGATTGGGTAACTAAAATAATAGATCAGGGTGGTGCAGTAGACATTACTCACCTATATTTCAGTAAGGCTTTTGACACTGTTGCACATAGAAGGCTTATCAATAAACTGCAATCTTTAAGTTTGGATTCCAATATTGTTGAATGGGTAAGGCAGTGGCTGAGTGACAGGCAACAGACGGTTATAGTCAATAGAGTATATTCGAAGCATGGCTTGTCACCAGTCGGGTACCTCAGGGATCTGTACTTGGACCCATTCTCTTTAATATTTTTATTAGCAATACTGCAGAAGGTCTTGATGGTAAGGTATGTCTTTTTGATGATGATCCGAAGATATGTTCCAGGAGGGATAAGCCAAATGGCAAATGATTTAGGTAAACTAGGAATTTATCTAAAATACCCCCAATTGTCTGTTCTTATGTAGCTATCTGCTCCCACCTTTTACACCTGCTTTAGCTGTTTTTACCATAATGGATAGTTAAATATTGGGTGTATACAATCACCTGCTCTTCGTTGCTACATATCTGTATTAGTATCTATTCTCCTATTCAATATTATAAAGATATCTTACAATTGTGTATCTGAATAGTTAAATGAGCTGCTTTGTATTTGGATACTTTAAAAGTAGCTATTATAAGATACACTAGGCAGGCTACATAGATTTCTCCTTTTTTAAGTCACCTGCACATGTTTTGCATCACTATTTTATTTGGTTTCACGTCTATGTACATGTAACAGTCTAATGTTTAGTATTGAATAAAGATATTAATATTAGTATTTTTTTTTAAACCCTTTGATTGAGTGGTTACTCTTAATGTGGGTAAATCTTTGGCAGTCTTTTGAGAATTGATATCCGTGGCACTCGGGTCCTCACTCTCAATATATCCGCTTAAGGAATATTACCAAACCAACCTTCAAACAGAGCGCTCTTTTTAAAATGTATTTTTATTTATTTATTTTTAAAGCATAGTATAAGAAAGGGTGGATGGGGAGGATTACAAGCCACACTCATTTCACGCTTAGGCAGCAATTTTTCAAGAGTTCCCTCTGTTGGAATGTAATGAACTTTCGTTGTCATAAAATGTCACTCAAAGGTTATCCTGACAAGATTACCAAAATAAATCTTACCACTTTAAATTAGAATTTGTGCATTATTGATCCATGTATAAAAAAGTAAAGCAAAACAATAAAATGTAACATATTGTAATGTTTTATTAAAAATCTAAGCAATGGGTAGCCATACTAATATAAATTTTAAAACTTGCAATATTTATTGTAATTTATCTTCTCTCCCAGTTTTGTTCCTGCGAGCTTCTCTTCAAATTTTGCATCCAGTTCTTTGCTCTGCTCTTCATTGAAATGGTTTTTCCAGTCACCTATTTCTCCTTTCAAAAGAAAATACGATAAGCAATGAAAACTCTGCAGATACTCAATATTTTTTCATACTATTATATGGATTATACAAATACATTTCAAGATACAGCTGAACTTAAATTGAAATACATTACTTGACTGGAACAAGGGCCAGTACTACCATTAGACAAATAAGGCATTTGCCTGGGGAGCAGACCTCTTGGGGGAGTTTACGGGAAGGTTTCATTGTGGGATGCCCAACTGCTGTCTAGGGCTGGTGTGTTGGGTGAGCAGCTTCTTAGCCAATCCCAGCGCATGGTTGTAAATTGCTGTGTTTGTGTGTAAATAAAGTATGATATATGAAAGGTGGTGTGAGTTTGGTTTAAATGACAGGGTGTGTTAGGGAGTATGCAACAGTGTTAATTTCAAAATTTTTGAGATTTAGTCGACTAAAACAATTCAAATGACTAAAATACGACTAAAACTGAATTTTAATCAAAAGACTATGACTAAATCTAAATTGAAATTTAGTTTAAGTCATAGTCTGCCAAAATTAACACTGCACAATGGGGCTGTGGAAGGGGCTAAAGAGACAGATAGAGGCTTTATTTAAACCCATTAGATTTTAGTCGTGTTGACTAAAAGCTTCAGTAGATTTAGTGGACTAGAACCTACTGGAATTTTAGTCGACGAATGCTAAACTAAAACTATTCAGATGATTAAAATACGAATAAAACGTGTTTTTCGTCAAAAGACGGACTAAAATCAAATTGAAATGTGCCGTCAAAATTAACACTGGTGTGGAAGTGACACTGTAAAAGTGAGTGAGAGTGTGTATTAGTGAGAATGTGTAAGTGACACTATGCATGTCAGCGAGAGTGTGTTAGTGAGCAGTTTGCCCCATTAGGAGGGTACAGTGCCAGAGCACTCCTAGCATAATAACCATTATGAGTAATGCTGTTCCTGAAGGAGAGAGCTAGTTCCTCAAGGAAAGGACTAGTTTCTGTAGATTTCTCTGCTGCAACCACAGATTTGTAATTTCTCTGCTGCAGCAACAGCTAACAGTATTATGGCTTGCACTGTTAAAATGGCATGCAGAACTTGAAAAACAACATCTCAAATTCTTTATTTTATTCATATTAAATTATGTTTAATATACGAATATTAGATAAGAAATGAAAGCTCTGTTTCTACTACACACAATGATTTATAATAAGTATATTATCAGTGTGGGTGCATTTAATATGAAAATAGATACATTACGGTTGAACAGACATAAAGAGCACATTTCAAATTTTGTTTTGATTAGAAAGTGTACAATTGCTTTTGTCCCTAAGGGGTTAATATAACCTATTCTAATATGGAGTTATTTTACTGCTTACCTTTTCGAAAGAAAACGTTACCAAGTTTTCCATGTGTATTGGAAGAATTTTCTTTCATGGTTTTAAAATTAGTTTTACTTTCAACCAACGAAATTTGCTCGTCTGTCAAAGACAGTCCAAAGAAATCAGATATTTTCTGAAGTTCGGATTTAAAATCCTATAAAATAAAGAAATAAAAATAACAAAATGTGTTAATATAAACGTGTCATGGGAAAGAGAAAAAAATTATTATTTTTTCCCCCAAAACAAAAATATTTTATTATAAAAGGTCCCAAAACCTGTGCATTATTGTACAATGGTAGTTCGCAACCATTTGAGATGGTCAATATGTAACAGGCCAAATGGTTTCACTGCCTAAACTATGTTTATACAAAATGCAATACACAACATTATGGTAGTTATAAATAGTCATGCTTGTTATCACAAACACACTTCCATATGTACTCTTCTTCCAACATCCTTTAAAGGAACACTGTACTGTATCAACATACTGTTCCTTCGTCTAACTCCTCTGTCTCAAATTACAGTGGGACCTCGGTTTACAAACGCCTCAGTTAAAGGACCACTATAGTGCCAGGAAAACATACTCGTTTTCCTCCTTCTTCCTAGCGACGTCATCGGCTGAATGCGCATGCGCGCAAGGGTGCACGCACGCATTTAGCCAGTTCATAGGAAAGCATTCACAATGCTTTCCTATGGACACTGGAGTCTTCTCACTGTGATTTTCACAGTGAAGCACACAAGCGCCTTTAGCGGCTGTCAATGAGACAGCCACTAGAGGCTCTAGAGGCTGGATTAACCCTCAGTGTAAACATAGCAGTTTCTCTGAAACTGCTATGTTTATGAAAAAATGGGTTAACTCTAGCTGGACCAGGCACCCAGACCACTTCATTAAGCTGAAGTGGTCTGGGTGCCTATAGTGGTCCTTTAACATAATTTTCGGTTTACAAATGAAAATCCATTGAAAATAATGCCTTGATTTACATTTTTTTTTCGCAATACAAAGCAAGTTTCTCCGGGATTCATTGCACCTGGGAGGTTTATAGCACGGCCCCCTGCATGCTGGTGCCTGTGGGTAGCACATGGCGTCGAGTGTGGAGGTATTGGAGCGGTTTTTGCATCGAGTTCTGGAGCCATTCTGGAAATTGTTTGCAGTTTTATTGCGAATTTTTGGTGCATTTCTCAAGCTTTGGAAAGGTAGGGAGCTGAGCTTCGATGTTTGCATGCCTTTTATTGTGTGTTCTGCATTGTGGGTTGGTTTCCATGCCAGCTCATTTTGACTTTTTCTGACCTCCAGAACGGATTAATTGGTTTTCAATGCATTCCTATGGGAAACCACGTTTCGGTTTACAAATTTTTCGCAATAAACATGAACAAGCTTGTGCATACAGCATGGTCAAAGCATATAACAAATCATATCTCTAACATTTATCTGGGGCAGAGGTTCTCAAACAGTCCTCAAGACCCACCAATAGTCCAGGTTTTATTAATGTCTCCATTGGAATAAAACAGGGAAATACATAAATCCTGGACTGTTGGTGGGCCATGAGGACAGGTTTGAGAACCACTGATCTAGGGGGATGTAATAGGTGTGATCTTCCTAAAATAGGAGGGTGTAGGGGTAGGATCTTCTAAGAAGACGAGGAAGCACCCACACTGCATTGCTGCTACATTGTAGGAGGTGTAAATAGCTCATGCTAAAAGAGCAGCCATGTTTTGATACATTTTCTTGATACACTAATCAGTTTGTAAAAACTTTTAAAATCTATTTTACAAATTCTTGGTTTGTCAAGATTTAAGAGAGTTTTATTTTGAGAGGTACAGGATTAACTAGAAGATAATACATATCTATCCTATGAATAGAATGTTTATTCAATATTTACCGGATACCCTGATGATATGAAGAACTGACCCAACTCAATTTCAGCAGCTTTGTGAAAGTCGGTGCATTTTGGGTTGACAACTTTTTTTTTTTTTTTTACGTAGCATGTCATGCATATTTAACAGTTTGGAAAACATAACTTACATGCATCTGGTTCAAATAAGAATTTTCAGAAAGACTGTTTTTTTCTCCCCATTTGACTTAAAGCATGTTATAGTATGAGAATTAAAATCAAAAGTTATATCTATAAAAGGTACAATAGATTCTTGTGGAGATTTAATTATGAGAAAAAAAAAAAAAACACACTTTGTAGTGTACAGAATTAACAAGACTATTACAATTTTTAAACCAATATACAGTTGCAAGAAAAAGTATGTGCACCCTTTGGAATGATATGGATTTCTGCACAAATTGGTCATAAAATGTGATCTGATCATCATCTAAGTCACAACAATAGACAATCACAGTCTGCTAAAACTAATAACACACAAAGAATGAAATGTTGCCATGTTTTTATTGAACACACCATGTAAACATTCACAGTGCAGGTGGGAAAAGTATGTGAACCCCTAGACTAATGACATCTCCAAGAGCTAATTGGAGTGAGATGTCAGCCAACTGGAGTCCAATCAATGAGATGAGATTGGAGGTGTTGGTTACAGCTGCCCTGCCCTATAAAAAACACACACCAGTTCTGGGTTTGCTTTTCACAAGAAGCATTGCCTGATGTGAATGATGCCTCGCACAAAAGAGCTCTCAGAAGACCTACGATTAAGAATTGTTGACTTGCATAAAGCTGGAAAGGGTTATAAAAGTATCTCCAAAAGCCTTGCTATTCATCAGTCCACGGTAAGACAAATTGTCTATAAATGGAGAAAGTTCAGCACTGCTGCTACTCTCCCTAGGAGTGGCCGTCCTGTAAAGATGACTGCAAGAGCACAGCGCAGACTGCTCAATGAGGTGAAGAAGAATCCTAGAGTGTCAGCTAAAGACTTACAAAAGTCACTGGCAAATGCTAACATTCCTGTTAGCGAATCTACAATACGTAAAACACTAAACAAGAATGGATTTCATGGGAGGATACCACAGAGGAAGCCACTGCTGTCCAAACAAAATATTGCTGCACGTTTACAGTTTGCACAAGAGCACCTGGATGTTATACAGCAGTACTGGCAAAATATTCTGTGGATAGATGAAACCAAAGTTGAGTTGTTTGGAAGAAACACACAACAACACTATATGTGGCAAAAAAAAAGGCACAGCACACCAACATCAAAACCTCATCCCAACTGTGAAATATGGTGGTAGAGGCATCATGGTTTGGGGCTGCTTTGCTGCGTGAGGGCCTGGACGGATTGCTATCATCGAAGGAAAAATGAATTTCCAGGTTTATCAAGACATTTTGCAGGAGAACTTAAGGCCATCTGTCTACCAGCTGAAGCTCAACAGAAGATGGGTGTTGCAACAGGACAATGACCCAAAGCATAGAAGTAACTCAACAACAGAATGGCTTAAACAGAAGAAAATACACCTTCTGAAGTGGCCCAGTCAGAGTCCTGACCTCAACCCAATTGAGATGCTGTGGCATGACCTCAAGAAAGCTATTCACACCAGACATCCCAAGAATATTGCTGAACTGAAACAGTTCTGTAAAGAGGAATGGTTAAGAATTACTTCTGACCGTTGTGCACGTCTGATCTGCAACTACAGGAAACGTTTGGTTGAAGTTATTGCTGCCAAAAGGAGGTTCAATCAGTTATTGAATCCAAGGGTTCACATACTTTTTCCACCTGCACTGTGAATGTTTACATGGTGTGTTCAATAAAAACATGGCAACATTTCATTCTTGTGTTATTAGTTTAAGCAGACTGTGATTGTCTATTGTTGTGACTTAGATGATGATCAGATCACATTTTGTGACCAATTTGTGCAGAAATCCATATCATTCCAAAGGGTTCACATACTTTTTCTTGCAACTGTACCTAAACTGAAAAAAATAAAAATATATTTTCCAGCTGGGATATTTGGACCTAACATGTTCCTTGGTTATTCTCCACAATTTCCTTTTAATTTTAACAATTATCAACATATACGGGTAGCAACTGTCATCATTCACATAATAATAATAAGAACAATAACTATTTTAATTTTGTAATCCATTAATTCAGAATTGCAAAGTGACTATTCTTATTTGCATAACCCTCTAAATATAATAAATTGCTCATGAACTCACCTCTTTCAGACCTTCAAATGTGGCCACCATAATGTTTTCTTCATCTACATGTTTGTTCCAGTCAAGAGTGTAATCAAAATATGATCCAAAACACACTAGCACAAAGAGAAAGTATTTTAGACAAAGTCAAATTAAGGATATTTTCCTTCCGATATAGAAAATCACTAGCCTACTGCACCATCGTGTCTGTAATCAGGGCCGCCACCAGAAATTTTGGGGCCCCTAACTGAGCTCAGGGTCTGGGCCCGCCTCCAAAACCGTCCCCAAATCCCGCCCACAGGAATACACACACAGACACAAACACATTCACTGATACAGGAGGAAGGACACAGATACACACACACACACACTGATACATACTAACAGACACACATACTGATACGCATACATACTGACACACACATACTGAGACATACATACATATAAAGTCACACAGGCGTACATAGTGACAGACATACTAACATACCTTCAGACACAAATGCATAAGGACATACAGACACATTCATAATGACATACATTCATACGGACATCTATACACACATACATACATTCATAATGACATAGACATACATTCATACTGGCATACATACAGACACTGACATTCATACATACACACGTTCATAATGACATGCAGACATACATGCATGCATGCAGACATACAGACATGCATACAGACAGCTCATTTTCCAGCCACCCTCCTGTCTCTTACCTTTTCTTTGCAGGAGGGTGGCTGGGGCTGATAGGACTGGGAGTCGGCTGTCTCTCCCTCTTCACTGCCGGGCGCGCGCTCCTCCCACGCGGAGTGAGCTGGGAGGAAGTGACCGGGCCCCTGCAGATATAGGGCTCATCGGGTGGCCCTAAGTGCGTGGGCCACCCAATGGGCCCCATCAGCGTGCAGGCGCCGATGCAAGCGCACCGGCGGCAATTCCACCACTAAACGTGGGCCCCCAGGGCCGCCGGGCCCGTGACAACCGTTATGGTTGTCACCCCCTGATGGCAGCCCTGTCTGTAATACCCATAGCGAACTATGAAATGTTACAGGGACATTTCCGACTGCAGTCTTCTTAAAGGGATACTATAGTGTTAGGAATACAAACCTGAATTCCTAACACTATAGTTCCCTCTGCCTCTCTCCTCCCTCGCACCCACAGCCAATAATGGGTTAAAAACCCTTTATTTGCCTAATCCCAGTGCCGAAGTGCCTCGGCGCCGGCTCTGCGCTCCGAAGTCATTGAAGGGGGCCTAATGCGCATGCACAAGTAAGTGCATTAGGCCCTCCATATAGGAAAGCATTGAATCAAATGCTTTCTTATTGGGTTTTCACTGACACTGGATGTCCAGCATCAGTTAGGCAACCAAAAGTCACCTAACAAGCAGAAAAACAGAAGAGAAAGTCCCACAGGGCCCTATTCAGGTTGCCAGTTGAAGAGCTTCCCTTCATTCTTAATATAGGAATTGTGATATCTCCTTGGCACCCCAGGTACCTGTGTAATGCTAGGCCCTTGGTGGCCACCTTTGGTTGACTTATGGTTAATCCAACAATGACTCACAACCACATATAGAGGCAGAGAATGTATGAGCCCTCTCAAAAACAGAGGCTATGCGGCTTCTTAAGAAGATGACCTCTATAATTCTGTATGTGTTTATCATTTATTAAATGGGATATATCTGTAAAACTATATTTTATGGTATTTCTTTCAGCAGTGCTGGTTTACACAACATTACCTTTTCCTTCCATATATGCCTTGAAAAACAATTCCCATGTTTCAAATGAAGGAAGGACAGGATTGGTGTTGAAAAAATGATAATATGACGCTGCTGTATCTTTTGGATTACGGAGCATTAATAGAATCTGAAGAAGAGGACAAAGTAAAATGTAAATCTTAATCATGTTCAATCTTTTAGTAACATGTAAAAATTGGAAATTATAAATAATGTGCATTGATTTCCTGTGATTTAACCAAAACAAACGCTTACAGCTCGATAGAGAGTAAAATCTAATATACTTTGGAAGCAACTAGATAGTTTGAGTAGCAATTCTTCACAACTGCTGTTTTAGTGGTATTTGTTCTCTTTTTTTTTTTTTGATGTCCAAAAAATAAATAAATAAATAAATAAATAAATAAATCTTGTGCCAAGAAAGTGTTTATTTGCATTTTTAAGCATTTTCAACCATGGAAGTAGCTCAAAGTGTGTCACTTAGGACTATACTTAAAAATTAAGGAAAAATAGTATAGGTGAGCACGATGGAAAAAGCTGGGGTTAACAACAAACAAAAACAAAAAAAAAACCCTTTAAAACATTACAGTATTGAACAAATAACAGCTTAAATAAGACACATGGAACTGGAGACCTCACCTTCACTTTCTTTTCAAAAAAGGATTTAGGCAAGTGATCATAAAACATATGTGTTGAAAAGACTCTTGGCGAAGGTTGTCCTTTTAGATACTGAAACCAAAAAAACAAAAACAACGGAAGAGTAAGTGGAAATCCTGAGTTTAAACACTTCTCACCTTCATAAATCATTTGAAATCAATTACAATGAATGTAGGATATACAAATATATACAAAAGCAGTTAGGTAATCCGAAGGAATCATGAGAGTAAGCAGTATAGCATATGGAGGCTACCTGTATGTTCCAAATTTTTATTTATTTTTTAAATAGTTTCTCTAACCCTTTTTAATAGAATAATGCCCTATTGGCATTCCGTAGCGCTTTACATTATTATGAGAGGGGGGATTTAACTATAAATAGGACAATTACAAGAAAGCTTACAGGAACGATAGATTGAAGAGGACCCTGCTAAAACGAGCTTATAGTCTATAGGAGGTGGGGTATAAAACATATTAGCACACCAGAAAAACTCACAAAGAGCGTTTTAAACTAAAGTTTACTTCCTTTAATCCAGTGCCCGGCAAAGCAGTTATATCTCTTCCCAGCATGCAGTGAACAGACGTAATTTATTCACAGAATTGACATTAGGCTGCCGAAGTCACGTGTGCTGCAGGTGTAACTTGCTCCCAGCACACAATTAAAAATATCTCTGGGTGTTCAAGCTGAAACCCTGCACATCCATACTCCTACCACCATGAAGTAGTCATAGTGGCTGTGGTAACTCTTTAACATGGCTATTGAGGGAAAGAAAAACAATAGCCATAGTCTTTTTATTCAACAATACATGTGACTGTTTTGTGTGAGATAATTATACACACAAAAATACACATCACAAAATGGTATAGAAACCAAAGGGGGTTTCTGACGAATGACGGAGCTATGTTGGGAAGCTGCATATTTGGTGGTCCTGTCTCAATGATATTTTTAAATTCATTCTAGGTTTTTTGAGATTGCTGAAACTGATCACCATATCAAACTCTGAACAATGCTCCTGCATCGTACAACTTCCCTATTGAAACTATACAAGATGTCGCTTACTAAAACAGATCTAACAAAA
Source organism: Pelobates cultripes (assembly GCA_933207985.1). NCBI lineage: Eukaryota > Metazoa > Chordata > Amphibia > Anura > Pelobatidae > Pelobates > Pelobates cultripes. The sequence continues at coordinate 292,211,589 of OW240913.1, read as the reverse complement.
AAAGATTGATTAGGCAATGAGCAAATTAACTGCATGCATAAACACTCACTAAAATCACAGGCAAACCAGGCTAAAAATAAATAAATAAAAATATTCTAGAAGGGAAATTAGTCTAGGTCTTGAAATAAAGTTAGCCAAAGTAGGGGGGCACAATATTTTATATGTAATTTAAAGTGAAATTGCTAGAAGTTTTGTATTTTATCTTCCACCTCTAGGGCATCTGACAGCTCCAATCATTAAAAATATTTAAATATGGGGGGGGTTTGACCTATAAGCTGAGTGGACACAACTAACATGAGCTCCAGATGAAGCTCTCCAAGTTAAGCATTTATATCGACTTATACAACACAAAATCAATACCAACTGTAGCAGAGGCACTTTGCATTATCTTGAGGCACATTTGGAGGCGTTTTGTCGCTCGACAGGCAGTCTAACCCTGACACTTCACTGAGGCTTGCAAGCGGAGGGGGAGAGGCGGCCGATCTCCCCGCTGATATTCGTGCGGGAGCCAGTGTAGGCTGTAGGTGTTCCCCCCCACCCCAGCCGGTAGGGGTTATCCCAGCACCTGCTCACTGGCTATTGCCACTCTACAGCAGGAGGGCCTGTGATCGTGCAGGCAGCCAGATTACACAAGACTTACAACCTCGATCCCAGATGGCAGCGCAATATACACCGCTACAATGCAAGACCCGATGGAGTCAATTGAGATGCGGCTGGATAGGATTTTCAATGTTTTCTGGACAACTCACCTCCTGTTACCCTACGTACCAAGTTAGGCCTGACTAAGCAGATGACATCCAAACTCAAGCCTGCAACAAGGGAGTATGCTTGTCAAGGAATACCCCATCACTTGTACTGGTAATATTTCCTTTTAAAAAATGTATTTGAACTTCCTTAGTTCGGCTACCGAATGAGGACAACCCCAGCATCTCATTAGAACGTGGAACACCCGTTAACAAATGCAAAACTACAAAGGAAACAATTAATGAATGCCCTCCTTGGGTGGCCGCCATTTCATGCAACCGAACGCAGGTGGTCGATAGAATGGATGGCAGCCATTTTGTCTCCCGAATTCAGGCAGCGGTACATGGTCGTCGAGTGCCTGGAACTCTTTTCGGCTAGGCACTCGCGCGAACACTGATGAAGATGGAACCGCTGCCCATCCCAGTTCCTGACCAGCTATACGAACAGTGGGGAGTCTATATAAATTGAGAGTGCTTGCCTAAAATAAACAGATTTACTCCCAGCATTCAGTCTCCACCAATGTATGGGGGGAACCTATACCAGCTATAATCACTTTCACTACTGGGTAGAGCCATTTCACACTGGGAAAGAGTCCGTGGCGCAGATGCACTGGCGGGCTGCCACAATGCTGTACCGATCTCCAAATGCCTGCCAAGATACCAGGGTGGCCACTACCTGCCACCGCACTCTCAGGCTGAGAGCACGAGGGGACATAACCCGAAGCTTATCCCACATCACCCGAGAGCGTTTACTCGACATCACCCTCCACTCAGGTCATCACTAGCGGTGCCAAGAGCTACAAGAGTAATGGAAGTCGCAGCTGGGCTCTTATCAATGCCTGGGGCAGGCAGAATGGACATTTCTGGCCCAAATGGAATTGGTCTGGCTGTGGGGGCCAGTGGACAAGCACGGTATCGGGTGAATTCCCTGCATGTAATATTGTGCATTCGGGGGTTAGCTCACACTAAGCCTACCCCCCCCCACGTAGGACTGAAAACCCCTTGCATGGGGACTTGCATATAAGGCCAGTTGTGGGTTCCATTAAACAGTTCTATTTCACCCTCAATCAGCCTTGTGATTGTAGTGAACAACTATACCAGTTATATCACTAGCTCTTGTAAGTGCTATCCTGATAACCCCAAGCTCCAGCAGCCGCTACTATATCTCAAATAGTGCAAAAGTAGTAGAAAAACTTTCAATGTTCTGGACTTCTGCTGGCCATCTACCCCAGAGCCATTCATTACCATATATGGCTGCGAAACCTCTGGTAGACGCAGCATCTGTCCAAATGATTGGTGAATGTTCAGGAAGACACAAGTTTTTCCTATTCCATGTAATTAGGAATCTATGCCACATAAGCAGGTCTGCTGTGGCTTGGGCATCTAGTGTGATTCGACTGTCATCATTAGGAAGGTAAAGAAAAAGACATAGTAATCTACATATGAATGATTGACCTTGAGGAATAATCCTCATTTCAAAATTTAGAGAACCTAATAGTGATTGCAATTCTTTGCGATTGCATGAACCTAAGTGAAGGTATTGCTTAATGCATGCAAGTATGTGGTTTACTTTGTCCTTGGGTAGACTGGCCTGCATGTAAATGGAATCTAGTTGAATACCTAGGAAGTTAATAATGGTGTCTGGACCTTCTGTTTTTCTTTAGGTGATACTGGAACTTCCAATTGTTGAAAAAGGCTAATAGCTTCTCTGAGACTGCTCAGGAGGGGAAAGTTTTATCTTCTATCATAAGATAGTCATCTAAGTAGAGGATGACTGTGGTACATCTGTTATAAAATAAAAATATTGAGGAGTAACCAACATAATGTTTCGGCAAGTATGTCAAAGGTTTTGGGGCTACTTTTAGAACCAAAAGTTAGACGGGAGAAGAAGTAGTATAAGCCTTTCCATTGGATGCCATACAGGTGCCAAAGTGTAGGATGTATTGGTAAGTGTTTAAAGACATTTACTATATCTGTTCTGCTCATATAAGAGAAAGAAGAGGAATGCCGATCTATATGGGGGATGAATAAAAATGTTGTAGGAGATGTGGAATGATATAAAATTAGAAACTGGTAACCTACCGTATACTGAGAGCAGTGAGGCACACAATTAGGCGGTCACATAGAAAATAAGTTGATACCTAGAATCTAACAATGAACACAAAAAACAAATGTGTTGGAATGTAGGATATATAAAATCATGAGGGTCAAAACGTGGACCCTATTTACTGAATATATTAACGTACAAGGGTATGAGCAAATGTTGTCCCGCAAACTGAGAACCTTGTAATGTACTATCTAGAACAAGTGATAGCCTCTAATCCCCAGTAGGACCAGAACTTCCTTGATTATAGATACAGAGTTCAGCAACCAGTAGTCCTATATTAAAATGTAGTAACCGTACTAAAGGTGTAGAGAGCATAGAATATGCTGTGTTGATTTGGTGAGTTAGTATAGAATTGAAATTGTAGGTGACTTAGGAAAATCTAAACTTATTAATATGAGGAAAGGAATACACCAAACGAGTATCTGGAACCATACTGGATTGTAAAAATGAATACAGAAATGACATTGATTTAAGTAAACCATACATAGAGCATTAGCAGATATAATCCTAATACACGTAGTTGAGATACCTATATACGTAATATTATGATGACCAGTTATTCTTTAGCAATGTACATCATACTTCAGTAATTCAGCAATTTAACTTATACTTTTAGAACAACCACTAGACGTCAGTATTTGCGTTCGCATAACCATAATGCATGGTGCAGAATAGTTTTGTATGAATTTGAGAACTGTGTGCTTTAAAATTGTTCGAATTTTGCACTAAACGCTCTATTCGGCCACAGGGCTTTCGTGCTGACTTGGTTACATTTACACGAAAGGGGAGCGTTCGTTGAAAAATAGACAAACGCTTCCCCGACCCAGCAAGCAAAATGCGAAAGCCATTCGTATGAATGGCCAAAACGGAATATGAAGCATATGAAAATACAACTAGAGGTCCCGAAAGCTTGCGAACGAATAGAACGAAACCGTTCGCAAGTTTTAAATGAACCAACATTAATACGAAATAACATACAAAAAGATGTGTGCGAAAGGATTTAAGCAGTGAGATAGATCTGAACCATGGTGACGTGGTGGGACCTCTGACCATGTCTCAATGTTTAGTTCAGTATCTTACGTTTTTGGAGTGTTTCTGGTTCCGTCCTCAGAGAGCTAAAGAGGGGTCAATCCTGTATGTATAGGAAAACAACATATACAGGTAATACCACATAGAAATCATGTAAGTTTGCAAGATAGTGACTTGCATGTGGCCCAGAGTAGCCACATGCAAGAACGGTATGGAGTTCCTTTAAGTAGGGTAATCATACCCCTCCCACATTTAATGCAAAAGCATTAATACACACACACACACACACATAAAAACAATATAACCCTGATATACTGACCTCTACTTTTTCAGGTTTTCCAAATTCAATCATTGCTTGATTAATCGTCACCTCCTTATTTTGCATTGAAAACAGAATTTCATGGAATATCTGGATTACCCAATTTGTTCCTGTACAACAAAACAAAAAAATATAACACGTAAGTTAAATCACTTAAAAACCCTAGATGGGGATATTACAGGCTCCCTAATGTTCACAACAGCAATGTGTATATTTGTGCTAAGTTCGGTTTGCATAGAAACAAATGTGCCAGTACTGCTGTGCACAAACACCTGCCAGGATTGGCATGCTTGGTGAAAATAAATAAATCAGGAGGTAGAGGTGTGTGCATATGACACAATTAGTATCACAAACAAATGCCAACGATCCTAATTTTGCTAGGTCCATCCAACATTTTTGTGTCTTGCCCTTTAAATAAATAGGTCTCTGGGACCTGTGCTGCATTCTGAAGTCTACCCAGAAGTTTATTCTGCCAAGCAGAATGCAGGATCCTAGAGAGGATAGGCCACTTCAGCCATGCACAGAGCATTTCAACTGCACTCTGTGAATGGTTGAAACTAGAAGCCCAGCATATTACCCTCTTAACGAGGAAAATATTTTATGCATATGGCAATGAGTGTGGGGAAACTGTGAGCAAAGCCTTGAAACAGAGGCACCAGAATTAATTTGTTTCTAAAATGATACTCAGAACATTATCACTGTTGTATTGCCAGAGTTCCCCCATCACCATTTATGTAACTTGCCAAAGCCAGCTTGTATACCTCAGACAAGGATGTGTCTACCACGAGGCAAACAAGGCATTTGCCCTGGGTGGCAATTTCCAGTGGGCGGCAAAAAACACCGCCCCCAAATACCCAGGAAAATACCTTGTTTGCCTCGTTTTATGGGAGCCCAAGAACTGGCTAGCTGGCCACCTTTGGGTTCCCCAGGCGGCAAGGGAGCACTTTCCCCTGAGTTCTCTGTCAGTGTAGCGTTACTTACCTTAACCGGGGGCTGGTCGCGGTCCTCTCTTCAAGCCGCGCGCGGTCCTGCGGCTGCACGAGCCGCGCGCGGCTCATCCAACTACTTTGGATGGAAGGCGGGCAGTGACCGCGTGAGGCGGTCACGTGTCCCGCCTGAAACTAAGAGCGCGCCGCGAGTCTCGGGCGCGCTCTTAAAGAGACAGTGGGAGCCTAATTGCCAAAAGACTCCCATTGGCTCCTGTCATACCACACTCCCTGTACAATTACCTATAGGGGGTGTGGAAGTGACAGGAGCCAATCACTTTCGTTTTAAAGCTATTTAAACTTACCTTTTTCCCTTAGCTCGTTGCCCTATCGTGGTTTCTGTTTCAGTTCCCTTTAGCGCTTGTGGTGTTCAGTTGTGTTTTCTCGTATTGACTTTGGCTTCGTATTCTGACTTCGTTTTCGCTTTTTCCTTATCTGTACTGTTTGCCGGCTTGCTGTTTTCCGTGTACCAGACCCCGGCTTGTCCTAGTTTACGCTGTCTCTCTGTGCCCTTGACCTCGGTTTGTTCCTGGCTCTGTCTTCTCTCATATACGTCGAGTCCGGCCATTCTAAGGTCCGGTAGACGTATCTCTCCTCTGTATTTGCCTCTGTTTAGCTGGATCCTGCGTGTAGGGGTATATTCTCGTTACAGTCAGCTCCCTTGCGCAACCCGCAGTAATGCCGGGAGCCGGAATATGACGTCATATTCTGGCTCCCGGCATCACTCCGCAGCACACGAGGGAGCTGAGAGAGCTCAGGGGAAAGTGCTCCCTCGCCGTCTGCACGTCCGGCCACCTCCCTGCCCAGCAGGCCCACTGGACCCCAGGTGAAAAATCCACCCAGCTATCCCAAAATTTTTTAAAAAAAATATTAATAATTGTGAGTGGGGGAAATGTGTGTGTGTGTGTGTGTCAGTGAATTTGAGTGAGAGTGTGCGTCTGTCAGTGAGAGTGTGCATCTGTCAGTGAGTGTCCGAGTAATAGTGCATGTCTGTCTATCAGTGTGTCAAATCAGTGAGTGTGTGTATGTCATTGTTTGTCAGTGTATGCGTCTGTCAGTGAATGTGTGCGTCTGTCAGTCATAGTGCAGCCTTGACAGGAAAGGGCGGCAGCACAAATCCTAAATAGACCACTGACCTCAGATATCATAGACTATGGTAATACTAATATTTACTCAGTGATCTCCCCAGCGATGGTGCTGGATATGCCTTTTACTGAGGAGGAATGGATGATGGCAGTAAAATCCACCCCTGTTGGCAAGAATCCTGGTCCAGACGATTTTTCAACTCGCTATTATAAAACCTGTCTGCCACTTTTAAGTTCACATTTCCTCTGCACTTCACTAATGTTTCTCCCAAGATGCCCATTGCACCACCAACATTAAGTGCCTTTTTATTGCGATTATTCCTAAACCTGGGAAAGATTTAATGGTATGTGGTTGTTACAGACCCATCTCACTAATCAACACAGACTTGACATTATTTGCAAAAATGATAGCCCTTCGCCGCAAGCCCCTATTGCCTGGAATTCTCTACTTTTATCAGGCTGGGTTTGCGATAGATAAGGAAGCTTGTGACAACACAATGATCAAATTATGGAGTGTACTCGGGTTTTGGGTAATAGACCACCAACGACCTTAAAGATGTTTAGCTTGAACCAATTTACTCATTTTATATGTACCTCAGTGCTTCCTTTTTGGCAACCCAATAAGGAAGCACTGAGGTACGTATAAAACATTCGCATACCTGGAGTATCTGTGAATAGACAGTTATCTCACTTCTATATACATTCTCTCATCCCTTCTATATACATTCTACCTGAATCTAGCAGTGCTGGATATGCTCTTTAGCTGTTGGTACTATGGAACGCAATTGGTGGTCTTGTACTGCCATACAACCATTTCAGCAGGAGATCATTAACCGCTTAAGGTAGTGGTTCTGTTGTCTCTAGCCTCTCCCTGCCATCTTTTTAATGTACATTGGTGCCTAGTAACACCTGTAGTGGAAGTCATTCAGGCAGCCACAAGAGGTGCTTCCTAGTCCAATATACAGCACTGGCCTTCATGGTCTCCACACTCTGCATGGAGGCACTGACCGTTCTTTACAGAGATGCATTGTTTCATTTTTCCTATGGGAAAGCATTGGATTAACATAAATCAAGGATGATCTCAGCCATGGAGGTAGAACCAGGTGGGGCCAGACGCAGTGAGATTAGCACTATAGTGTCAGAAATAATTGTTCCTGACACTATAGTGTTTAATTTTGCCAAAGGTCTCTTCCATACCTCTCAAACCATCTCACTGTCATAAACACTCTTGGGAGGCCGTAGAGTCTTTACAAAGATGCCCAGAAACTCCACTGTGGTTGCAATTGGGGACAGCTTGTAGATTGATTCACTTATATTGGAAGCTGACCCACGTCCCCTCCCTGAAACAATCTGAATAAAAGGTAGTAGCCCAATGAACTTTAAAGGATATACATTAGTCTGCTGAGGAACAAAAAGACAGATATAGTTAAGGATTTGGGGCCTTTATTATTAAGCCTCCATGTCATGAAATCATGACTCCTTACCCTTGACTGCTCTCCCATGCAATAGCCTGCATTACACTATACACATTTTTTGAGAATGTATGCACAAATAACTTATAAACTAAAATACACTATGTACATGATAGTATAGCTAGGACCTCGACTCAAATGTCCTATTTACAAGAGTATTGACCACATTTTCCTTAGTTGCCTGCTGGAATTATTTCCCTTTCTTTTTTAGTCATCTGTTATTAATGAAGTTATTTCAATAGATCTACAATTTATGTATACTACTATTTTATTACAAGTCTGTATACATCTCTCGCATTCTATTATGCTATACGAAGAACTGGACTGTCAGTGAGGCCAGCTCTCAAAGTACTAGAGATGCAGGCCATTGTACGTCAGAGCATTTTAAGTCTCCATAGGTCTCACATCATGCATGCACGTTCAGGGATCACATGATTTGTAACAGACGTTCTTAGGCTATTTAAACATTTTTTGTATTTTCTTTAGTGCCTTGTCGTGGTTTCCATTTTGGTTATCTGAGAGCACTTTTTTTCTATTAATTCCTGTGTAATTTGACCTTTGGCTTGTCTAGCCTTTTACATACACACTGTTCCCCTGACCTCGTCCTTTCATTATTAATGTTAAATCCGGACATTCTAGGGTCCGGTAATACGCTTTAGGGTTTCTTTGTTTTATTATTCTGTTACTTAAGTTCTGCGTGTTGGGCATTAAGATTATTCTGACATCTCCTCAGAAATTAAGCAATTTATATATGTAATGAGGCCCTAGGGCAGCATGTCAAACTCAAGGGCTAGCACGGGCCACATAAACAAGGTTTAAGTTTACGTGGGCCGCAAAAAAACAAAACCTTACATTCTCAGAGTGGACATATTTAGGTCACTTTGCATTTCTTCTAAAAAAAAAAAAAAAACAATATTAGCCAACAAACAGACTCCACTCACAGTGCCGCTGTCAATATGCGACTCCGGAGTCCAGCCTCTGATATACCCCAATGGCGCTGTCCGCATCCTGTGCCAAACAGATCCTCCCCTACTCCTTGAAAACCTGTGAAGATGGAGCACGTTGATGTTACGTCAGAATGTGACGTGACGTGGCATTGAGTGCCTCCGTGCACCTCCAGGTTCTCCACTGTTCAGCCGCGCCCATCGCAACACTGACCAACACTCACTGACAGGAACAAACACCAACATCATTTGATTTATTGCTCCCTACCTTTGTGAGCTAGTGTGGGGCCTCTCCCTGATCTTCTCTCAGGAGCTCAGTCTTCCTGCTCCCTCACGCGCGCAGTTTAGTGGTGCCAGAATGACGTCATCACTACAAACGGCAAGTGCGAGGGAGCAGTGAGGCGCAGGTAGACTGAATTCCCTTGCTGCCACCGGGGACCTCTCCTCCCCAGCCAGGTAAATTTGGCAGAGTAGGCATCTGCAATGTGGTGAGAGCAGGTGCCTACTCTGCTTTAGTAAGCATGGCAAACTCGCGGGTCGCCGGGACACAAAAATATTCATTGTGGGCTGCGAGTTTGACATGCTTGCCCTAGGGGGTTAAGTGCTAAACAAATAATACCATAAACACATGCTTGTGAAAAACACGCTATCCTTCCTTTGTGTTCTCCTCAACAAACACTAAAAAGACAACCAAACAAATACATGTCAGGAGGAGAACTCAAAAAGTTACCACTCATGTCCACCTGAAAAACACTTACAATTTTATAACTGACAAAAAGGTTAAGGCCAGTGACAAAGGATAAGGTGAGGCCTGATAGGAAGCAGTTGTTGTTGGGGGATTCTATCATAAGAGCTGGACAATAGTGGCCTTGTTAGAGGTCTTCCTGGAGCTACTGCTAACAGACAGGAGACTTATTTGTAATATTGTTAAGCAAGCAAAGCAGGAAGGGAATTGGACGTACTTGTCCATCTAGGGACAAATTACTTGGCTTCCAATGAAGTTTCAGAGGTAAAGGAAGTTTTTTGTGTTTTTGCCAATGATCTACGGCAGGCTGCTTCCACACGGTCATTCTCTGAAGTTCGGCCTGTGCATCAGTGGTGTATCCTGGTTTTGCGCTGCCCTAGGCATGACAGAACTCAGAAGCCCCGCCCCGCCCCGCCTTCTAAATACACAGACACGCATATACTAGCTAACAGACATACACACTCACTAGCAGACACACACATTCACTAACAGACACGCATAGACTCTCACTAACAGATAACCCCCCTAGCCTCCTTACCTTCAATATTACCTGCAATATTCCGGCTCCTGGCATTACTCGGCGGCGCGCAAGGGAGCTGAGCAGACAGCTCAGGGTAAAGTGCTCCCTCGCCAGCGCCGCCCGACTGGATTTTTAGTTAGCCGCAAGGCTAACAAGACATTTGCCCTGGGCATTTGGAGGCGGCTTTTTTTGCCGCCCCCTGGAAACTGCCGCCCAAGGCAAATGCCTAGTTAGTGCGGTGAACATGGAGTCCGTTTGGGTTATGTTAGAATTTGGTAATCACACAGTAACTCGTGTAGGTGTGATTTATAGGCCCCAGGGACAAATAGAAGAGCTAGATAATCTACTAGTTGAGGAAATAGCTAAAATGACAATGAAGGGGGAAGTTATCATCATGGTTGACTTTAATCTTCCTTATGTAAATTGGAAAAACAAAATCGCTGCTTGTGCCAGGAGCACACATATTCTAAACTCCCTACTGGGATTGTCTCTTAAAGGACCACTATAGTGCCAGGAAAACCATACTCGTTTTCCTGGCACTATAGTGCCCTGAGGGTGCAGCCACCCTCAGGGACCCCCTCACGCTGGGCTCTGGGGAGAGGAAGGGGTTAAAATCTTACCTTTCTCCAGCGCCGGGCGGGGAGCTCTCCTCCTCCTCTCCTCCTCTTCAGCTGAATGCGCATACACGGCAGGAGCTGCGCGCACATTCAGCCAGTCTCATAGGAAAGCATTCATAATTATTATTATTAATAACGTTAAATCCGGACATTCTAGGGTCCGGTTATACGCTTTAGGGTTTCTTTGTTTTATTATTCTGTTACTTAAGTTCTGCGTGTTGGGCATTAAGATTATTCATAATGCTTTCCTATGGACGCTGGCGTCTTCTCACTGATTTTCACAGTGAGAAGCACGCAAGCGCAGACAGTGAGACAGCCACTAGAGGCTGGATTAACCTATTTATAAACATAGCAGTTTCTTTGAAACTGCTATGTTTGTTAAAAAAAAGGCTTAACCCTAGCTGGACCTGGCACCCAGACCACTTCATTAAGCTGAAGTGGTCTGGGTGCATATAGTGGTCCTTTAAACAAGTTGTTGAGAAACTAATTTGTAAAGAGAAACAAATAAAGTACAGCTCGCTATGGTATACTAAAAGAGAGGGAGGTAACCCCTAGTGGAATCAAAAGAAAAAATGTGGAAATAGTATACCCGTATTGAGGTGCTAGGAACCTATGGAGAGTACCAACGGGAGGCTGAACATACAAATCAGAAAACAAAAAATAATTAAATTTGTTTAAAAATTGCCAATCACCCAAGTGTAACACACAAACTAAATAAAGTATAAAAATCAAAAATAAAATAAATAATAAAAAGAAAAGAAAAAGAAACTAGCTTGATAACTGAAGATTGAAAAAAGTTCTAACGTTGCACTCTGTTGATTCTCTGTTAAAGCTCACGTCTGTGCTAAACAGGAGTATATGATAGACATAAAGTATAGAAGGGGGAAGGATAACATACCCTGAGGTGTAAAGGATAAAAATCCTATGTATAGATAACAAATGAATTGCCTCGATAGAAGGAGCCTTAATAGAAGGTGTGAGCAGGCTCAGTAAATGAATGGTAACATATAACCATTCATCGGTAACTGTTACCAAATTGGTTGCCCTGTAATTTTGCTGTATATTAAACTGGCAGTGAATTACTATGTAACACAGGGAAGTTTAGAACCAAAAGGTTAGCATGTAAAATTCCATAGAAATAGATTATACAGGTGGTACAGATAGTATACCTGGATGTTATAATCTCTTTTTAGAATGGCTAAAAAAGATAGAATAAATGTTGAGAGGATTCTAGGTTGTGATAAACTACTAGTGTGTTATGCTCACAGGGTGGTAAGTGGAGAAAGAGGAGAATGATGGGAGCTCAAAATGGAAAACAACCCTGTGCCTTCAAGGGCACCTAAAACCAACCCCCCTGATAGAATAGGTTATTGTATAAAGAGGGGAAAACAATCCGCAAAAAAAAAAAAAATAATAATTCCTGTTAGTAAACGGACCAAATAACCTCCCCGTGCCTTCAAGGGCACCTAGGTCCAACCCCCCTAATTAATTGTGTCAAAAGAGTAGAGTGCAATCATAGAAACGAAGTATCAAATTGATGTTGCAAGCTGCATGATAATTCCCTTGACGCGCACGTTTCACCCGACCAGGCTCGTCAGAAGGGAACCGGTCGGTGTGAAACACTCGGTTTAAAAGAGAGCAGATAGCTCATAATTGGTCAGAAAAGAATGCTTCTGATTGGTGAATAGCTTAACGTCATGGAACTAGATACGCCCAATTCATGACGTCCAGAAAGGGGATAGTGTCAACCCCTACACTCCCAGACAAAGAGAGAGATAATAGCAAAGATTTTTTATATATTACAACGGAAGAAACTGAATTACAGCAGTGAGAACTATCACTGCTGGTGTGGATGAGTGTAACACAGTTAATAGCAGAGGATGATGGCAACAATGTATTTACACGAAAAGAACTAAATTAAAGCAGTGGGAGATTCCCCTGCTGGTGTGAACGAATATAACGTAATGAAGACTCTAAATGTATAGTGATAGTGTCAAATAAAAGGAGAAATGTAAATTAATACTGTCAAAATAAGAGATATTAAGAATGCTATATACTGTCGCAAATAAAAAGTAAAAATATATAATTGTCTAAAAATAATATGTAAACAAATTAGAGTAGCTAAAGATCAAGTCTGAGTGGAAACTTTATTTATTATGATAAGAAGAAAGGATATTTTTTGATATAAAACAAAGTGAGATGACTTAGGAAGGCTAGATGGAATCAATTTATTAAAATAATAATGGTGCAAAGATAGAAAATTAGTAGGGATATGTACCATAAAAATATACCTGGGTTGGTGGGAGGAAACGATGTGGAACCTACCATTAAAGATACATATCAGTCCTATATCTATAATTGGCATAGATACATCGATGATATTTTGTTTTTTTGGTTGGGCTAGTTACCCAATTTGAAGAAATGGTTAAATTACTCAATGACAACACCATCGGTCTCAAATTGACGCATGTAATTGATGATGAACAACTTGTGTTCTTAGATCACAAAATTAAGATTTTACTTGATGGAACCATTGAAACAGAATTGTACTATAGAATTGTATTATACTCCTGTTTAGCACAGACGTGAGCTTTAACAGAGAATCAACAGAGTGCAACGTTAGAACTTTTTTCAATCTTCAGTTATCAAGCTAGTTTCTTTTTCTTTTATTTATTTTATTTTTACACCTTATTTAGTTTGTGTGTAACACTTGGGTGATTGCCAATTTTTTGGCAATTTTTAAACAAATGTAATAAATTCTTTTTTGTTTTCTGATTTGTATGTTCAGCCTCCCGTTGGTACTCTCTATAGGTTCCTAGCACCTCAATACGGGTATACTATTTCCACATTGTTTCTTTTAATTTGTAAAGAGGTCACATTAAATTTAGTGTTAACAAATGGAGATTTGGTATCAGATATTACTGTAGGTGAAAGTTTAGGATCCAGTGATCATCAGTCAGTGTGGTTTAATATAAGAACAGTGTCTGAGTCACACCACACAAAAACAAAAGTTTTAGACTTTAGAAAAACAGACTTTTCTAAAATTAGAATATGTGTAAAATGAGTCATTATCAGACCGGAGCAGTTTAAATGGAGTCCAAGAGAAATGGGATTATTTAAAAGTTGCACTGCTGAAGGCAACAGAAAATTGCATTAGGCTTGTCAGTAAAAGCAAAAAATTCAAGAAACCACTGTGGTACCCCGCAGATGTGGCCAAAATAGTTAAAAACAAAAAGTTAGCATTTAGGAATTATAAAAAAAACCAGAGTGAGGGAGACAAAATGATCTATAAGATTAGGCAGAAAGAGGCTAAGCAAGTTATAAAAGCTTCCAAATCACACACAGAAGAGAAAATAGCACAGTCAGTAAAAAAGGGGGATAAAACATTTTTTAGATACATAAATGAGAAAAGAAAAGTAAAACAAGGATTAGTTAGATTAAAAACAAAAGAAGGAAGGTATGTAGAAGAGGATAAAGGTCTAGCTGACTGCCTAAATGAATATTTTTGTTCAGTATTTACAGATGAAAATGAAGGAAAGGGACCTCAGTTAGGAAAAAGGACAAATGAGTCATTTGTTTCATGTGAGTTTACAGAGGAAGAGGTTCTACTTCAACTGTCAAAAGTAAAGACAAATAAGTCAATGGGACCTGATGGAATACACCCAAAGTTATTAAAAGAGCTTAGTGGTGTACTAGGAAAACCATTAACAGGTTTATTTCACCAATCCTTGTTAACAGGAGTAGTCCCAGAAGATTGGAAGTTAGCAAATGTTGTGCCCATTCACAAGAAAGGTAGTAGGGAGGAGTCAGGCAACTATCGGCCAGTAAGCCTTACTTCAGTAGTGGGGAAAGTAATGGAAACCGTGTTAAAGGACCACTATAGTGCCAGGAAAACATACTCGTTTTCCTGGCACTATAGTGCCCTGAGGGTGCCCCCACCCTCAGGGACCCCCTCCCGCCCGGCTCTGGAAGGGGAAAGGGGTAAAAACTTACCTTTTTCCAGCGCTGGGCGGAGAGCTCTCCTCCTTCTCTCCTCCTCCGTTCCGCCCCGTCGGCTGAATGCGCACGCGCGGCAAGAGCTGCGCGCGCATTCAGCTGGTCGCATAGGAAAGCATTTACAATACTTTCCTATGGACGCTTGCGTGCTCTCACTGTGAAAATCACAGTGAGAAGCACGCAAGCGCCTCTAGTGGCTGTCAATGAGACAGCCACTAGAGGCTTTGGGGGAAGGCTTAACCCATTAATAAACATAGCAGTTTCTCTGAAACTGCTATGTTTATAAAAAAAAATGGGTTAACCCTAGATGGACCTGGCACCCAGACCACTTCATTAAGCTGAAGTGGTCTGGGTGCCTAGAGTGGTCCTTTTAAAGGATAGGATTTTGTTGAACATCTAAAATCACATGGATTTCAAGATCAGAGACAACATGGGTTTACTTCAGGGATGTCATTCTAAACTAAACTTGTTGATTTTTTTGATTGTGTAACTAAAATAATAGATCATGGTGGTGCAGTAGACATTGCTTACCTAGATTTCAGTAAGGCTTTTGACACTGTTGCACATAGAAGGCTTATGAATAAACTGCAATCTCTGAGTTTGGATTCAATATTGTTGAATGGGTAAGGCAGTGGCTGAGTGACAGGCAACAGAGGGTTATTGTCAATGGAGAATATTCTAAGCATTGTCTTGTTACCAGTGGGGTACCTCATGGATCTGTAGTTGGACCCATTCTCTTTAATATTTTTAATCGTGATATTTCAGAAGGTCTTGCTGGTAAGGAATGTCAAGTTGCTGATGATACTAAGATATGTAACAGGGTTGACGTTGCAGGAGGGATAAGCCAAATGGCAAATGATTTAGGTTAGGGGTAGTCAACCTTTTAATACCTACCGCCCACTTTTGTTTCTTTGTTGACAGTAAAATGTCCTTACCACCCAACAGTGCCGCAGTAACTAATTTTATAGCGCAAGTGCAATTTTTTATAGATCTTTTATTAATTTTCTTTCTACTTTTTTTCCAGTGTGTGTATGGGAGGTACTGTGTGTGTGTGTGTGTGTGTGTGTGTGAAGGGTGTAGTATGTGTAAAGAGTTGCTGTGCATGTGTAAGTGGTGCTGTGCTTGTGTGAGGGACAGTAAGTTTGAGAGGGGGCAGTGTGTATGTGAAGGATGCATGGGGTCTATGCTGTGTGTAGGTGGGTGATATGTGAAAATCTATCTTAATGTTTCCCCCTCCCTTCTTCTACCTTTTACCAGGGGGTGGGGGGGGTGCATAATGCTGTAAGCCCTGGTGGTCCAGTGGTGGCATGACTCTCTACTGTCCTACTGCGAGCACAGCACTGTATCGAAACATTGCCATTATAACGCGCAGAAACACTCCGACCAGCCTGCTCACGGGAGGAACACAGAGCCTTCCAGGCCCTTCCCTCCCTCTGCTGGAACTAAGTGCCAGCTGGTCATTGAGGGAAGTCTTTGATGTCCTCAGCAACCTGAGAGGGCTTACTGCAAGGCCGGCAGAGAAGATAAAAGGCAATCAACGGCCATCGAGGTTCACTGGGCGTTTTCTGCAGAACCCACCACCACCCACCTGAAATCCCAAACCGCCCACTAGGCGGTAGGGACCAGGTTGACTACCCCTGATTTAGGCAAACTAGAAAAATGGTCAGAGATGTGGCAACAGACATTTAATGTGGATAAGTGCAAAATAATGCATCTTGGGTGTAAAGACCCAAGGGCAGAGTATAGAATATTTGATAGAGTCCTAACCTCAACATCTGAGGAGAAGGATTTAGGGGTAATGGTTTTCTGATGACTTAAATGTAATAGAGCTGCAGGAAATGCTAGCAGAATGCTTGGTTGTATAGGAAGAGGTATTAGCAGTAGAAAGAGGTACGTGCTCATGCCATTGTACAGAACACTGGTGAGACCTCACTTGGAGTATTGTACGCTGTACTGGAGACCGTATCTCCAGAAGAATATTGATACTTTAGAGAGAGTTCAGAGAAGGGCTACTACACTGGTTTGTGGATTACAGGATAAAACTTACAAGGAAAGGTTAAAGGATCTTAACATGTATAGCTATAGCTTGGAGGAAAGACGAGACAGGGGGATATGATAGAAACATTTAAATACATAAAGGGGATCAACACAGTAAAGGAGGAGACTATATTTAAAAGAAGAAAAGCTACCAGAACAAGAGGACAGTCTTAAATTAGAGGGGCAAATGTTTAAAAATAATATCAGGAAGTATTACTTTACTGAGAGGGTAGTGGATACATGGAATAGCCTTCCAGCTGAAGTGGTAGAGGTTAACACAGTAAAGGAGTTTAAGCATGCATGGGATAGGCATAAGGCTATCCTAACTATAAGATAAGGCCAGGGACTAATGAAAGTATTTAGAAAATTGGGCAGTCTAGATGGGCCGAATGGTTTTTATCTGCCGTCACATTCTATGTTTCTATGTATAGTTTCTCTCTGCAATGGCACAAGGGAATTAAACTTTTTTTGAGACCTGAGTGGAAACAAAACAAAGGACAAGCTATTGAGTTTTCTGAGCTTTTGCCCATTCTCAGTTTTCATATTCTGAGTCCACCCCCAAACCAGAATTCAAGACCAAGAAAAACTATTATGGGTGTATACTTATTGAATAGCCCCCTCACTTCTGTCACCATATATAAGAAAGTGAAGTACCTGCCCACTTCCAAGTTTGCTGTTCCAAGGAATTCAAAGTCATATCAAATATGATCTGCAGGTCAGCTAAGTTTTCAGTTTAGCTATTTTGGCCTAAAATGTGAGTCACTTTGAATTTCCCACAATTCACACTTTAGTGAATTTTGTGACCCCCACATCCTACTTGTCTCTACAGAACATATAGAAGGATTTGACATTACCCCAAGTTAATGTGTTAAAACCTGTACCTGAAAAATAGGCTCCTCTAAGTCAGTGGCGGATCCAGGGAGAGGCGGGGGAGGGCAACGCCCCCGGGAGCCGATGCTCTCCACTGCAGTGTCGGCGCTATGCAAGCGCCGGCCCTGTTGGGTGTCTTCACGAACCAGAGATCTCGCTCACTGGTCCAAAGAGGAGACCCGTGAGCTCTAGCTTGCAGCTCTGCCATGGCAACTCTCCATTCTCGCGAGAGTGAACTCTAAACTCAGGAGATGCAGGCTAGAGTTCACTCCCCACTGTGAGTTCTAGCTTGCAGCTCCGCCAGGTCTCCTCTTGGAGCATGGAGCATTGCTGCGGTTACCATGGCAACTCTCCATTCTTGCGAGAGTGAACTCTAAACTCAGGAGATGCAGGTTAGAGTTCACTCCCCACTAGAACCGCCAGGGATTCTTCACCAGACCACCAGGGCTTCACAATTGATATCCCCCCCTCCCTGGGCAAAGGTAAGAAGGGAGGGGGGATGTAAAGAACATTATTTTTAATCAGAAAACAAAATAATTTGTTTTATCTGCCCCCTCCCCAACTACACACGCACTGCCCCCACAGCCCCCCATATACACACACTGACTAACAGACAAACACATAGTAACACACTGACACACACTCACTAACAGACACACTTCCCCAACTGCACTCCCACATACACACACATTACTCCCACTGCACCCCATATATACACACTGTACTCCCATGTACACACACACTACACCCCTCACACAAAACACACACACTGCCCCTCCTACACACAATGCACCCCCATACACATTCACACACTGCCTCCAATACCCAACCTGCATCCCTCACTGCCTACTCACACATTAGTAGAGGCCCTATGTACTACAGCCCCTATCCTGGCAGACCCCAGGTACATTGTCAAACTGTTCTTAAATAGATTCGCCACTGCTCTAAGTTGAATTTCAGCATTCTTGTATCTTACATAAAACACTCCAAGCAGCATAACCACGTCAGGCTTGCTGTGTCCAGGCATCCCTCTCAATGTAAGGAGTCAAACTGGTTTTGAATAATTTGACTTCTTACCTGTGTCTGCCATGCACAGCTCCCTCCCTGACTTGATTAAAGAATAGGCAAATAGGCTACCAGCCAATAACACACATATATATATCTTACTGTTTATCCATAGTGTTCTAGAAATATAGACACAGGCAAACTTTTCATTCCCAGGAAAATACATATTTCCAACTTCGAACCTGCAAACTGGTGAAACCAGCACATACATTGAGCTGTGTTGTTTTCTTTTTTTTGGAATTTAAACAGAATTTAACTACTTCAAGGTCAATCAGGGCTACCACACTAACATGCTATTTTACCAACTCTGGTTCTCAATGAAGTTAAGGGGTTTTTTTTCAGCCCCATTCATTAAAAAAGGACCTTTCAGGTCTGTGATTGCATAGCGGAAATTGCCTAGCCTCCTGTCACTAGGGGGTTAATATAATTGCCTTAAAAAGCTGTGCTAGCAAATTTCTAATTTTCTGGGTCACAACACAATTGCTGTGGTTTGATAATTCTCTAATTAAATAGCAAGCTAATTATTAGTGTGATTTGAAAAACCTAAACTGGCCTGATCACTTCCTGGTAATGGGAACTCTACCATCCACCAAATCAAGGTCAATAAAATGACTACAACTCATAGAACATACTTAGAATCCAGTGACAGCTAAATCCTGTTATACAATGTATCTACATACAATCCCTATTTAAAGGATTCCACGACAGGCTTCACACGAACTACTGCTAAGTGACAATGCAGTAAAACCAGGCATTTGGGGGGGGTGTTACAAACACTTACCACATTTGGGATATGTCACAATTATCAGATCATCCTCTCTGGCTTCCAAAGATTCCAAGGCTTGAAAGGTCTCAATACTGCATATGGTATTCGGGTACAGGACCCCTTTATAGTTGAGCACTAGCTCTTCTGGAGTTTTCTTGCTAGCCTCTGCTGCAACTTTCTGCATTTCTGCCAGGAATTTCTCCCGTTTTGTTTTTGCTTCCGTCTCAGACATCTTGCTGTATGTAGAGGAGTAAGCAGTGTTCGATCTCTTACCAGTGCTGTGTTTATGAATGTGTAAAATGGGTGTGCCATAGAGTGTGTGGAGTCAGGATAAAGTTTGTGATGTCCCTCCCATAGATGCAATTCACTAATTCACAGAGAGCCAACAGTGACCTTAACAGAGTAATGCTTGCATTAATCCATACAGTACGCAAGTTTTTTTTTTTTGTTTTTTTTTAGTATTTAGTATTACAAAGCAGTTGCAACAGTTGAAAGGAAACTAAAAACATAGAATTAACCCCTTAATGACACAGATTCAGAGGCTGAACATACACTTAAGGACACAAACAATTTTTGCTGTTTTTGTTCACGTGCGATTTGCATCTCTCACAATTAATATACAGTTTTTAGAGGACAAAAAGGGTTTTAATTCGGCTCCACATATACATATATAATTTCTTATTAATTATAAAAAAAAATAAAAAAATGTGGGGGTGGGGGGATTTTTCAGTTTATGAAATAATGACATGTGCATAATGTTTCCAGCTTAGGAAAAGTAATTCAACATAAATTAATCTATGTGTCTTGATTCATAGAGTACATAATATGTGTAGGTTTTCAGCTTATTTTGAAAGTTTGTCACAAAATACAAGGACTAAAATAAAATTTCAATGTGAAACAATTTTAGAAGTTGGTATGTTTGTCTTGTAAGTTTAGTAGCCATCACAAAAAACAACATTGCCACACAAGTGTATATTTAGACAGTATCTCACAAAAAAAAAAAACCCTCACATTTCTGTAAATATTTTATATCTTTTCATGTGACAACGCTAAAGAAATGACACTCTGCTACAATGTATAGTAGTAAGTGTACAGCCTGTATAACAGGGTAAACTGATTGGTGAATAGCTTAATGTCATGGAACTAGATACGCCCAATTCATGACGTCCAGAGAGGGGATAGTGTCAACCCCTACACTCCCAGACAAAGAGAGAGATAATAGCAAAGATTTTTTATATATTACAACGGAAGGAACTGAATTACAGCAGTGAGAACTATCACTGCTGGTGTGGATGAGTGTAACACAGTTAATAGCAGAGGATGATGTAGGTATTACTGTAGGTTTAAAGTTTAGGATCCAGTAATCATCAGTGTGGTTTAATATAAGAACGGTGTCTGAGTCACACCACACAAAAACAAAGTTTTAGACTTTAGAAAAACAGACTTTTCTAAAATTAGAATATGTGTAAAATGAGTCATTATCAGACCGGAGCAGTTTAAATGGAGTCCAAGAGAAATGGGATTATTTAAAAGTTGCACCGCTGAAGGCAACAGAAAATTGCATTAGGCTTGTCATGAAAAGCAAAAAATTCAAGAAACTATTGTGGTACCCCGCAGATGTGGCCAAAATAGTAAAAAAAAAGAGAGAGAGAGAGAGTGTGAAGATAGACAGATCTATAAGATTAGGCAGAAAAAGGCTAAGCAAATTATAAGAGCTTCCAAATCTCACACAGAAGAGAAAATAGCACAGTCAGTAAAAATAAAAAAATAAAAGGGGACAAAACATTTCTTAGATACATAAAAAGGAAAGTAAAACAAGGATTAGTTAGATTAAAAACAAAAGAAGGAAGGTATGTAGAAGAGGATAAAGGTCTAGCTGACTGCCTAAATGAATATTTTTGTTCAGTATTTACAGATGAAAATGAAGGAAAGGGACCTCAGTTAGGAAAAAGGACAAATGAGTCATTTGTTTCATGTGAGTTTACAGAGGAAGAGGTTCTACTTCAACTGTCAAAAGTAAAGACAAATAAGTCAATGGGGCCTGATGGAATACACCCAAAGTTATTAAAAGAGCTTAGTGGTGTACTAGCAAAACCATTAACAGGTTTATTTCACCAATCCTTGTTAACAGGAGTAGTCCCAGAAGATTGGAAGTTAGCAAATGTTGTGCCCATTCACAAGAAAGGTAGTAGGGAGGAGTCAGGCAACTATAGGCCAGTAAGCCTTACTTCAGTAGTGGGGAAAGTAATGGAAACCGTGTTAAAGGACCACTATAGTGCCAGGAAAACATACTCGTTTTCCTGGCACTATAGTGCCCTGAGGGTGCCCCCACCCTCAGGGACCCCCTCCCGCCCGGCTCTGGAAGGGGGAAAGGGGTAAAAACTTACCTTTTTCCAGCGCTGGACGGGGAGCTCTCCTCCTTCTCTCCTCCGTTCCTCCTCCTGGGCTGAATGCGCACGCGCGGCAAGAACTGCGCGCGCATTCAGCCAGTCGCATAGGAAAGCATTTACAATGAGACAGCCACTAGAGGCTTTGGGGGAAGGCTTAACCCATTAATAAACATAGCAGTTTCTCTGAAACTGCTATGTTTATAAAAAAAAATGGGTTAACCCTAGATGGACCTGGCACCCAGACCACTTCATTAAGCTGAAGTGGTCTGGGTGCCTAGAGTGGTCCTTTTAAAGGATAGGATTTTGTTGAACATCTAAAATCACATGGATTTCAAGATCAGAGACAACATGGGTTTACTTCAGGGATGTCATTCTAAACTAAACTTGTTGATTTTTTTGATTGTGTAACTAAAATAATAGATCATGGTGGTGCAGTAGACATTGCTTACCTAGATTTCAGTAAGGCTTTTGACACTGTTGCACATAGAAGGCTTATGAATAAACTGCAATCTCTGAGTTTGGATTCAATATTGTTGAATGGGTAAGGCAGTGGCTGAGTGACAGGCAACAGAGGGTTATTGTCAATGGAGAATATTCTAAGCATTGTCTTGTTACCAGTGGGGTACCTCATGGATCTGTAGTTGGACCCATTCTCTTTAATATTTTTAATCGTGATATTTCAGAAGGTCTTGCTGGTAAGGAATGTCAAGTTGCTGATGATACTAAGATATGTAACAGGGTTGACGTTGCAGGAGGGATAAGCCAAATGGCAAATGATTTAGGTTAGGGGAAGTCAACCTTTTAATACCTACCGCCCACTTTTGTATCTCTGTTGACAGTAAAATGTCCTTACCACCCAACAGTGCCGCAGTAACTAATTTTATAGCGCAAGTGCAATTTTTTATAGATCTTTTATTAATTTTCTTTCTACTTTTTTTTCAGTGTGTGTATGGGAGGTACTGTGTGTGTGTGTGTGTGTGTGAAGGGTGTAGTATGTGTAAAGAGTTGCTGTGCATGTGTAAGGGGTGCTGTGCTTGTGTGAGGGGCAGTAAGTTTGAGAGGGGCAGTGTGTATGTGAAGGATGCATGGGGTCTATGCTGTGTGTAGGTGGGTGATATGTGAAAATCTATCTTAATGTTTCCCCCTCCCTTCTTCTACCTTTTACCGGGGGGTGGGGGGGTGCATAATGCTGTAAGCCCTGGTGGTCCAGTGGTGGCATGACTCTCTACTGTCCTACTGCGAGCACAGCACTGTATCGAAACATTGCCATTATAACGCGCAGAAACACTCCGACCAGCCTGCTCACGAGAGGAACACAGAGCCTTCCAGGCCCTTCCCTCCCTCTGCTGGAACTAAGTGCCAGCTGGTCATTGAGGGAAGTCTTTGATGTCCTCAGCAGCCTGAGAGGGCTTACTGCAAGCCGGCTCTGCATGGGTCGGCAGAGAAGATAAAAGGCAATCAACGGCCATCGAGGTCCACTGGGCATTTTCTGCAGAACCCACCACCACCCACCTGAAATCCCAAACCGCCCACTAGGCGGTAGGGACCAGGTTGACTACCCCTGATTTAGGCAAACTAGAAAAATGGTCAGAGATGTGGCAACAGACATTTAATGTGGATAAGTGCAAAATAATGCATCTTGGGTGTAAAGACCCAAGGGCAGAGTATAGAATATTTGATAGAGTCCTAACCTCAACATCTGAGGAAAAGGATTTAGGGGTAATGGTTTTCTGATGACTTAAATGTAATAGAGCTGCAGGAAATGCTAGCAGAATGCCTGGTTGTATAGGAAGAGGTATTAGCAGTAGAAAGAGGTAAGTGCTCATGCCATTGTACAGAACACTGGTGAGACCTCACTTGGAGTATTGTACGCTGTACTGGAGACCATATCTCCAGAAGGATATTGATACTTTAGAGAGAGTTCAGAGAAGGGCTACTAAACTGGTTTATGGATTACGGGATAAAACTTACAAGGAAAGGTTAAAGGATCTTAACATGTATAGCTTGGAGGAAAGACGAGACAGGGGGGATATGATAGAAACATTTAAATACATAAAGGGGATCAACACAGTAAAGGAGGAGACTATATTTAAAAGAAGAAAAGCTACCAGAACAAGAGGACAGTCTTAAATTAGAGAGGCAAAGGTTTAAAAATAATATCAGGAAGTATTACTTTACTGAGAGGGTAGTGGATGCATGGAATAGCCATCCAGCTGAAGTGGTAGAGGTTAACAAAGTAAAGGAGTTTAAGCATGCGTGTGATGGGCATAAGGCTATCCTAACTATAAGATAAGGCCAGGGACTAATGAAAGTATTTAGAAAATTGGGCAGTCTAGATGGGCCGAATGGTTTTTATCTGCCGTCACATTCTATGTTTCTATATATAGTTTCTCTCTGCAATGGCACAAGGGAATTAAACTTTTTTTGAGACCTGAGTGGAAACAAAACAAAGGACAAGCTATTGAGTTTTCTGAGCTTTTGCCCATTCTCAGTTTTCATATTCTGAGTCCACCCCCAAACCAGAATTCAAGACCAAGAAAAACTATTATGGGTGTATACTTATTGAATAGCCCCCTCACTTCTGTCACCATATATAAGAAAGTGAAGCACCTGCCCACTTCCAAGTTTGCTGTTCCAAGGAATTCAAAGTCATATCAAATATGATCTGCAGGTCAGCTAAGTTTTCAATTTAGCTATTTTGGCCTAAAATGTGAGTCACTTTGAATTTCCCACAATTCACACTTTAGTGAATTTTGTGACCCCCACATCCTACTTGTCTCTACAGAACATATAGAAGGATTTGACATTACCCCAAGTTAATGTGTTAAAACCTGTACCTGAAAAATAGGCTCCTCTAAGTCAGTGGCGGATCCAGGGAGAGGTGGGGGAGGGCAACGCCCCCGGGAGCCGAAGCTCTCCAGTGCAGTGTCGGCGCTATGCAAGCGCCGGCCCTGTTGGGTGTCTTCACGAACCAGAGATCTCGCTCACTGGTCCAAAGGCACTTTGCTGGCTGGGGAGCAAGATGAGACCCGTGAGCTCTAGCTTGCAGCTCCACCAGGTCTCCTCTCGGAGCATGGAGCATTGCTGCGGTTACCATGGCAACTCTCCATTCTCGCAAGAGTGAACTCTAGAACTCAGGAGATGCAGGCTAGAGTTCACTCCCCTCTAGAACCGCCAGGGATTCTTCACCAGACCACCAGGGCTTCACAATCGATATCCCCCCTCCCTGGGCAAAGGTAAGAAGGGAGGGGGGATGTAAAGAACATTATTTTTAATCAGAAAACAAAATAATTTTTTTATCTGCCCCCTCCCTAACTACACACGCACTGCCCCCACAGCCCCCCATATACACACACTGACTAACAGACAAACACATAGTAACACACTGACACACACACACTCACTAACAGACACACACTTCCCCAACTGCACTCCCACATACACACACACACAGTACTCCCATGCACACACACTACACCCCTCACACAAAACACACACTCCTACACACAATGCACCCCCATACACATTCACACACTGCCTCCAATACCCACCCTGCAACCCTCACTGCCTACTCACACATTAGTAGAGGCCCTATGTACTACAGCCCCAGGTACATTGTCAAACTGTTCTTAAATGGATTCGCCACTGCTCTAAGTTGAATTTCAGCATTCTTTTATCTTACATAAAACACTCCAAGCAGCATAACCACGTCAGGCTTGCTGTGTCCAGGCATCCCTCTCGATGTAAGGAGTCAAACTGGTTTTGAATAATTTGACTTCTTACCTGTGTCTGCCATGCACAGCTCCCTCCCTGACTTGATTAAAGAATAGGCAGATAGGCTACCAGCCAATAACACACATATATATATCTTACTGTTTATCCATAGTGTTCTAGAAATATAGACACAGGCAAACTTTTCATTCCCAGGAAAATACATATTTCCAACTTCGAACCTGCAAACTGGTGAAACCAGCACATACATTGAGCTGTGTTGTTTTCTTTTTTTTGGAATTTAAACAGAATTTAACTACTTCAAGGTCAATCAGGGCTACCACAATAACATGCTATTTTACCAACTCTGGTTCTCAATGAAGTTAAGGGGTTTTTTTTCAGCCCCATTCATTAAAAAAGGACCTTTCAGGTCTGTGATTGCATAGCGGAAATTGCCTAGCCTCCTGTCACTAGGGGGTTAATATAATTGCATTAAAAAGCTGTGCTAGCAAATTTCTAATTTGCTGGGTCACAACACAATTGCTGTGGTTTGATAATTTTACCACATGACAGGAGGCTTCCTATTTTGCATATAACTCTCTTTACTAACTCCACATAGCAGTAAAGAAAAGTGAAAACGATAACCAATCAAAATGCAATATACTGTATAGTATTCACAGTGATGAGGCTCCTCCCCCTCTTTCTTTACTGCTCCATCAGCAGATAGGTCAGAGTTTCAGCTCTTCCCTTCCATTACTGTTTATTTTGTTATTTAACTTTATTTATTTTACTTCATTTAACTTTATTTTACTTCATTATTCATTTTCTGTATGTTTGGGGGATTGTACTCTTGATTTTCTATGTTCCTGGGGTTTTCCTATCCGATGCTCCTCACGGATCCAAAGGGGAATCCCCATCCTCTCATCCTCGAAGATCGCCTTACCCTGGTGGCTTGGACGCTTTCAGGGGAGCCTGGCAAACCTGCGATTTATCGCAAACGGCTAGAGACCTCATATGGGATTCCTGGGCACCTGGGACCAGACGATGCTATCTATCAGCTTGGAGTTCCTGGTCCTTTTGGTGCAGTGAACGGAACTTCGATCCATTTACGGCACCTGTAACAGCTATTCTGAACTTTCTTTCACATCTTTTCTCTACGGGTCGCTCCTACCGCTCGCTTAATGTCGTGCGCTCGGCGATTTCGGCGGCTCACGTCCCGAACTTGGGTATTCCCGTTGGGAAGGACCCTCTGGTATGCCGTCTCCTGAGAGGTATCCGATTACAGAGACCACCAGGTCCTAAGTACTCCCACATGTGGGACGTGGAGGTGGTCCTACGGTTTCTGAGGGACTGGCCGTCTAATGACAGACTATCTCTCAGGCAACTCTCGGCCAAACTGACCCTCTTACTTTGCCTCGTTTCCTTCCATCGGGTTTCGGACGTGCGGGCTTTCGACATCAATGCCTTTTCGGTCTCCCCCGAGGGAGTTACCTTCTGTGTATCACGACGTACCAAATCGGACTTTACGTCGGTCTTTTACCCCTTCTTCGCTACCGAACCACAGCTGTGCGTCGTCTCTACCCTGCATCAGTACGTGGAGACCACAGCCATGCTTCGGGCCTCTGCCTCGGGACAGTTACTAGTATCCTATGTCAGACCACACGTTCCCGTTTCGACTACCACACTCGCCAGATGGGTGCGATGGATCCTGTCACTGGCGGGTGTGGATGCTAATTTCGGTGCACACTCAGTGCGCGGGGCGGCGGCTTCCTCGGCTTTCTCGGCAGGCGCGTCTCTGGCGGATATCCTTCGGTCAGCTGACTGGTCGAGGGAATCTACCTTTCGGACATTCTACTTTCGCCCGAGTTCAGGTGCGGCTATGTCTCTTCTACATCAGCGTTAAAAAATGCAAAATAGGAAGCCTCCTGTCATGTGGTAAAATTGAAGATTATGCTAGCGTTAGTGTACTTATAATCTTAATTTTAGTAATGACAGGAGGCGAGTATTTTCCCACCCTTTCCCTCCCTTGGGAAGAGTGGATGCACGTAAGTATATTTCTATATCCCGTTGTCTTATCTGGTATCTATACCTTCGTCTCCTCTTGGTTTGGGATCTGTTATGTTCAGGTTATTATGCATTAACCTTTTAACCAGGGGGTCTCCTATTGCTTTATTATGTGGGGTCGATACTGCAACCAGTTGAAAGATCGGTGCCTAATCCGTTTCACGTTCTCGTTTCAGTTTAAACCCGCGTTGTTCACAGATCCTTCTCTGAATGGACACAGTTGAAACATCCTTCAGCTCCTGGAGCTTCGTTAATGGGACACATCAACCGCTGCACGTTGCAGGACATTCTGAATCAGTTCGCATCCCGTGAAAGTCCGTTTTGTCGATGGGAATCACACGTTGGTGCAAGTTATACATGTTTGGACGTTATGGCTTCTTGAGTTTTGCCTGATGTCGCTTCTGAAAGAGGGGGAGGAGCCTCATCACTGTGAATACTATACAGCATATTGCATTTTGATTGGTTATCGTTTTCACTTTTCTTTACTGCTATGTGGAGTTAGTAAAGAGAGTTATATGCAAAATACTCGCCTCCTGTCATTACTAAAATTAAGATTATAAGTACACTAACGCTAGCATAATCTTCAATTCTCTAATTAAATAACAAGCTAATTATTAGTGTGATTTGAAAAACCTAAACTGGCCTGATCACTTCCTGGTAATGGGAACTCTACCATCCACCAAATCAAGGTCAATAAAATGACTACAACTCATAGAACATACTTAGAATCCAGTGACAGCTAAATCCTGTTATACAATGTATCTACATACAATCCCTATTTAAAGGATTCCACGACAGACTTCACACGAACTACTGCTAAGTGACAATGCAGTAAAACCAGACATTTTGGGGGGTTGTTACAAACACTAACCACATTTGGGATATGTCACAATTATCACATCATCCTCTCTGGCTTCCAAAGATTCCAAGGCTTGAAAGGTCTCAATACTGCATATGGTACTCGGGTACAGGACCCCTTTATAGTTGAGCACTAGCTCTCCAGGAGTTTTCTTGCTAGCCTCTGCTGCAACTTTCTGCATTTCTGCCAGGAATTTCTCCCGTTTTGTTTTTGTTTCCGTCTCAGACATCTTGCTGTATGTAGAGGAGTAAGCAGTGTTCGATCTCTTACCAGTGCTGTGTTTATGAATGTGTAAAATGGGTGTGCCATAGAGTGTGTGGAGTAGGGATAAAGTTCGTGATGTCCCTCCCATAGATGCAATTCACTAATTCACAGAGAGCCAACAGTGACCTTAACAGAGTAATGCTTGCATTAATCCATACAGTACGCAAGTTTTTTTTTTTAGTTTTTTTTTAGTATTTAGTATTACAAAGCAGTTGCAACAGTTGAAAGGAAACTAAAAAGATAGAATTAACCCCTTAATGACACAGATTCAGAGGCTGAACATACACTTAAGGACACAAACAATTTTTGCTGTTTTTGTTCACGTGCGATTTGCATCTCTCACAATTAATATACAGTTTTTAGAGGACAAAAAGGGTTTTAATTCGGCTCCACATATACATATATAATTTCTTATTAATTATAAAAAAAAATAAAAAAATGTGGGGGTGGGGGGATTTTTCAGTTTATGAAATAATGACATGTGCATAATGTTTCCAGCTTAGGAAAAGTAATTCAACATAAATTAATCTATGTGTCTTGATTCATAGAGTACATAATATGTGTAGGTTTTCAGCTTATTTTGAAAGTTTGTCACAAAATACAAGGACTAAAATAAAATTTCAATGTGAAACAATTTTAGAAGTTGGTATGTTTGTCTTGTAAGTTTAGTAGCCATCACAAAAAACAACATTGCCACACAAGTGTATATTTAGACAGTATCTCACAAAAGTGAGTACACCCCTCACATTTCTGTAAATATTTTATATCTTTTCATGTGACAACGCTAAAGAAATGACACTCTGCTACAATGTATAGTAGTAAGTGTACAGCCTGTATAACAGGGTAAACTGATTGGTGAATAGCTTAACGTCATGGAACTAGATACGCCCAATTCATGACGTCCAGAGAGGGGATAGTGTCAACCCCTACACTCCCAGACAAAGAGAGAGATAATAGCAAAGATTTTTTATATATTACAACGGAAGGAACTGAATTACAGCAGTGAGAACTATCACTGCTGGTGTGGATGAGTGTAACACAGTTAATAGCAGAGGATGATGTAGGTATTACTGTAGGTTTAAAGTTTAGGATCCAGTAATCATCAGTGTGGTTTAATATAAGAACGGTGTCTGAGTCACACCACACAAAAACAAAGTTTTAGACTTTAGAAAAACAGACTTTTCTAAAATTAGAATATGTGTAAAATGAGTCATTATCAGACCGGAGCAGTTTAAATGGAGTCCAAGAGAAATGGGATTATTTAAAAGTTGCACCGCTGAAGGCAACAGAAAATTGCATTAGGCTTGTCATGAAAAGCAAAAAATTCAAGAAACTATTGTGGTACCCCGCAGATGTGGCCAAAATAGTAAAAAAAAAAAAGAGAGAGAGAGAGAGTGTGAAGATAGACAGATCTATAAGATTAGGCAGAAAAAGGCTAAGCAAATTATAAGAGCTTCCAAATCTCACACAGAAGAGAAAATAGCACAGTCAGTAAAAATAAAAAAATAAAAGGGGACAAAACATTTCTTAGATACATAAAAAGGAAAGTAAAACAAGGATTAGTTAGATTAAAAACAAAAGAAGGAAGGTATGTAGAAGAGGATAAAGGTCTAGCTGACTGCCTAAATGAATATTTTTGTTCAGTATTTACAGATGAAAATGAAGGAAAGGGACCTCAGTTAGGAAAAAGGACAAATGAGTCATTTGTTTCATGTGAGTTTACAGAGGAAGAGGTTCTACTTCAACTGTCAAATGTAAAGACAAATAAGTCAATGGGGCCTGATGGAATACACCCAAAGTTATTAAAAGAGCTTAGTGGTGTACTAGCAAAACCATTAACAGGTTTATTTCACCAATCCTTGTTAACAGGAGTAGTCCCAGAAGATTGGAAGTTAGCAAATGTTGTGCCCATTCACAAGAAAGGTAGTAGGGAGGAGTCAGGCAACTATAGGCCAGTAAGCCTTACTTCAGTAGTGGGGAAAGTAATGGAAACCGTGTTAAAGGACCACTATAGTGCCAGGAAAACATACTCGTTTTCCTGGCACTATAGTGCCCTGAGGGTGCCCCCACCCTCAGGGACCCCCTCCCGCCCAACTCTGGAAGGGGGAAAGGGGTAAAAACTTACCTTTTTCCAGCGGGACGGGGAGCTCTCTCCTTCTCTCCTCCTCCGTTCCTCTCCTCCTGGCTGAATGCACGCGCGGCAAGAGCTGCGCTTGGCATTCAGCCAGTCGCATAGGAAAGCATTTACAATGAGACAGCCACTAGAGGCTTTGGGGAAGGCTTAACCCATTAATAAACATAGCAGTTTCTCTGAAACTGCTATGTTTATAAAAAAAAATGGGTTAACCCTAGATGGACCTGGCACCCAGACCACTTCATTAAGCTGAAGTGGTCTGGGTGCCTAGAGTGGTCCTTTTAAAGGATAGGATTTTGTTGAACATCTAAAATCACATGGATTTCAAGATCAGAGACAACATGGGTTTACTTCAGGGATGTCATTCTAAACTAAACTTGTTGATTTTTTTGATTGTGTAACTAAAATAATAGATCATGGTGGTGCAGTAGACATTGCTTACCTAGATTTCAGTAAGGCTTTTGACACTGTTGCACATAGAAGGCTTATGAATAAACTGCAATCTCTGAGTTTGGATTCAATATTGTTGAATGGGTAAGGCAGTGGCTGAGTGACAGGCAACAGAGGGTTATTGTCAATGGAGAATATTCTAAGCATTGTCTTGTTACCAGTGGGGTACCTCATGGATCTGTAGTTGGACCCATTCTCTTTAATATTTTTAATCGTGATATTTCAGAAGGTCTTGCTGGTAAGGAATGTCAAGTTGCTGATGATACTAAGATATGTAACAGGGTTGACGTTGCAGGAGGGATAAGCCAAATGGCAAATGATTTAGGTTAGGGGTAGTCAACCTTTTAATACCTACCGCCCACTTTTGTATCTCTGTTGACAGTAAAATGTCCTTACCACCCAACAGTGCCGCAGTAACTAATTTTATAGCGCAAGTGCAATTTTTTATAGATCTTTTATTAATTTTCTTTCTACTTTTTTTTCAGTGTGTGTATGGGAGGTACTGTGTGTGTGTGTGTGTGTGTGAAGGGTGTAGTATGT
This sequence comes from Pelobates cultripes, assembly GCA_933207985.1. Lineage (NCBI taxonomy): Eukaryota > Metazoa > Chordata > Amphibia > Anura > Pelobatidae > Pelobates > Pelobates cultripes. Next base: position 292,179,876 of record OW240913.1, on the reverse strand, counting down.
GTAAAGAGTTGCTGTGCATGTGTAAGGGGTGCTGTGCTTGTGTGAGGGGCAGTAAGTTTGAGAGGGGCAGTGTGTATGTGAAGGATGCATGGGGTCTATGCTGTGTGTAGGTGGGTGATATGTGAAAATCTATCTTAATGTTTCCCCCTCCCTTCTTCTACCTTTTACCGGGGGGTGGGGGGGTGCATAATGCTGTAAGCCCTGGTGGTCCAGTGGTGGCATGACTCTCTACTGTCCTACTGCGAGCACAGCACTGTATCGAAACATTGCCATTATAACGCGCAGAAACACTCCGACCAGCCTGCTCACGAGAGGAACACAGAGCCTTCCAGGCCCTTCCCTCCCTCTGCTGGAACTAAGTGCCAGCTGGTCATTGAGGGAAGTCTTTGATGTCCTCAGCAGCCTGAGAGGGCTTACTGCAAGCCGGCTCTGCATGGGTCGGCAGAGAAGATAAAAGGCAATCAACGGCCATCGAGGTCCACTGGGCATTTTCTGCAGAACCCACCACCACCCACCTGAAATCCCAAACCGCCCACTAGGCGGTAGGGACCAGGTTGACTACCCCTGATTTAGGCAAACTAGAAAAATGGTCAGAGATGTGGCAACAGACATTTAATGTGGATAAGTGCAAAATAATGCATCTTGGGTGTAAAGACCCAAGGGCAGAGTATAGAATATTTGATAGAGTCCTAACCTCAACATCTGAGGAAAAGGATTTAGGGGTAATGGTTTTCTGATGACTTAAATGTAATAGAGCTGCAGGAAATGCTAGCAGAATGCCTGGTTGTATAGGAAGAGGTATTAGCAGTAGAAAGAGGTAAGTGCTCATGCCATTGTACAGAACACTGGTGAGACCTCACTTGGAGTATTGTACGCTGTACTGGAGACCATATCTCCAGAAGGATATTGATACTTTAGAGAGAGTTCAGAGAAGGGCTACTAAACTGGTTTATGGATTACGGGATAAAACTTACAAGGAAAGGTTAAAGGATCTTAACATGTATAGCTTGGAGGAAAGACGAGACAGGGGGGATATGATAGAAACATTTAAATACATAAAGGGGATCAACACAGTAAAGGAGGAGACTATATTTAAAAGAAGAAAAGCTACCAGAACAAGAGGACAGTCTTAAATTAGAGAGGCAAAGGTTTAAAAATAATATCAGGAAGTATTACTTTACTGAGAGGGTAGTGGATGCATGGAATAGCCATCCAGCTGAAGTGGTAGAGGTTAACAAAGTAAAGGAGTTTAAGCATGCGTGTGATGGGCATAAGGCTATCCTAACTATAAGATAAGGCCAGGGACTAATGAAAGTATTTAGAAAATTGGGCAGTCTAGATGGGCCGAATGGTTTTTATCTGCCGTCACATTCTATGTTTCTATATATAGTTTCTCTCTGCAATGGCACAAGGGAATTAAACTTTTTTTGAGACCTGAGTGGAAACAAAACAAAGGACAAGCTATTGAGTTTTCTGAGCTTTTGCCCATTCTCAGTTTTCATATTCTGAGTCCACCCCCAAACCAGAATTCAAGACCAAGAAAAACTATTATGGGTGTATACTTATTGAATAGCCCCCTCACTTCTGTCACCATATATAAGAAAGTGAAGCACCTGCCCACTTCCAAGTTTGCTGTTCCAAGGAATTCAAAGTCATATCAAATATGATCTGCAGGTCAGCTAAGTTTTCAATTTAGCTATTTTGGCCTAAAATGTGAGTCACTTTGAATTTCCCACAATTCACACTTTAGTGAATTTTGTGACCCCCACATCCTACTTGTCTCTACAGAACATATAGAAGGATTTGACATTACCCCAAGTTAATGTGTTAAAACCTGTACCTGAAAAATAGGCTCCTCTAAGTCAGTGGCGGATCCAGGGAGAGGTGGGGGAGGGCAACGCCCCCGGGAGCCGAAGCTCTCCAGTGCAGTGTCGGCGCTATGCAAGCGCCGGCCCTGTTGGGTGTCTTCACGAACCAGAGATCTCGCTCACTGGTCCAAAGGCACTTTGCTGGCTGGGGAGCAAGATGAGACCCGTGAGCTCTAGCTTGCAGCTCCACCAGGTCTCCTCTCGGAGCATGGAGCATTGCTGCGGTTACCATGGCAACTCTCCATTCTCGCAAGAGTGAACTCTAGAACTCAGGAGATGCAGGCTAGAGTTCACTCCCCTCTAGAACCGCCAGGGATTCTTCACCAGACCACCAGGGCTTCACAATCGATATCCCCCCTCCCTGGGCAAAGGTAAGAAGGGAGGGGGGATGTAAAGAACATTATTTTTAATCAGAAAACAAAATAATTTTTTTATCTGCCCCCTCCCTAACTACACACGCACTGCCCCCACAGCCCCCCATATACACACACTGACTAACAGACAAACACATAGTAACACACTGACACACACACACTCACTAACAGACACACACTTCCCCAACTGCACTCCCACATACACACACACACAGTACTCCCATGCACACACACTACACCCCTCACACAAAACACACACTCCTACACACAATGCACCCCCATACACATTCACACACTGCCTCCAATACCCACCCTGCAACCCTCACTGCCTACTCACACATTAGTAGAGGCCCTATGTACTACAGCCCCAGGTACATTGTCAAACTGTTCTTAAATGGATTCGCCACTGCACTAAGTTGAATTTCAGCATTCTTTTATCTTACATAAAACACTCCAAGCAGCATAACCACGTCAGGCTTGCTGTGTCCAGGCATCCCTCTCGATGTAAGGAGTCAAACTGGTTTTGAATAATTTGACTTCTTACCTGTGTCTGCCATGCACAGCTCCCTCCCTGACTTGATTAAAGAATAGGCAGATAGGCTACCAGCCAATAACACACATATATATATCTTACTGTTTATCCATAGTGTTCTAGAAATATAGACACAGGCAAACTTTTCATTCCCAGGAAAATACATATTTCCAACTTCGAACCTGCAAACTGGTGAAACCAGCACATACATTGAGCTGTGTTGTTTTCTTTTTTTTGGAATTTAAACAGAATTTAACTACTTCAAGGTCAATCAGGGCTACCACAATAACATGCTATTTTACCAACTCTGGTTCTCAATGAAGTTAAGGGGTTTTTTTTCAGCCCCATTCATTAAAAAAGGACCTTTCAGGTCTGTGATTGCATAGCGGAAATTGCCTAGCCTCCTGTCACTAGGGGGTTAATATAATTGCATTAAAAAGCTGTGCTAGCAAATTTCTAATTTGCTGGGTCACAACACAATTGCTGTGGTTTGATAATTTTACCACATGACAGGAGGCTTCCTATTTTGCATATAACTCTCTTTACTAACTCCACATAGCAGTAAAGAAAAGTGAAAACGATAACCAATCAAAATGCAATATACTGTATAGTATTCACAGTGATGAGGCTCCTCCCCCTCTTTCTTTACTGCTCCATCAGCAGATAGGTCAGAGTTTCAGCTCTTCCCTTCCATTACTGTTTATTTTGTTATTTAACTTTATTTATTTTACTTCATTTAACTTTATTTTACTTCATTATTCATTTTCTGTATGTTTGGGGGATTGTACTCTTGATTTTCTATGTTCCTGGGGTTTTCCTATCCGATGCTCCTCACGGATCCAAAGGGGAATCCCCATCCTCTCATCCTCGAAGATCGCCTTACCCTGGTGGCTTGGACGCTTTCAGGGGAGCCTGGCAAACCTGCGATTTATCGCAAACGGCTAGAGACCTCATATGGGATTCCTGGGCACCTGGGACCAGACGATGCTATCTATCAGCTTGGAGTTCCTGGTCCTTTTGGTGCAGTGAACGGAACTTCGATCCATTTACGGCACCTGTAACAGCTATTCTGAACTTTCTTTCACATCTTTTCTCTACGGGTCGCTCCTACCGCTCGCTTAATGTCGTGCGCTCGGCGATTTCGGCGGCTCACGTCCCGAACTTGGGTATTCCCGTTGGGAAGGACCCTCTGGTATGCCGTCTCCTGAGAGGTATCCGATTACAGAGACCACCAGGTCCTAAGTACTCCCACATGTGGGACGTGGAGGTGGTCCTACGGTTTCTGAGGGACTGGCCGTCTAATGACAGACTATCTCTCAGGCAACTCTCGGCCAAACTGACCCTCTTACTTTGCCTCGTTTCCTTCCATCGGGTTTCGGACGTGCGGGCTTTCGACATCAATGCCTTTTCGGTCTCCCCCGAGGGAGTTACCTTCTGTGTATCACGACGTACCAAATCGGACTTTACGTCGGTCTTTTACCCCTTCTTCGCTACCGAACCACAGCTGTGCGTCGTCTCTACCCTGCATCAGTACGTGGAGACCACAGCCATGCTTCGGGCCTCTGCCTCGGGACAGTTACTAGTATCCTATGTCAGACCACACGTTCCCGTTTCGACTACCACACTCGCCAGATGGGTGCGATGGATCCTGTCACTGGCGGGTGTGGATGCTAATTTCGGTGCACACTCAGTGCGCGGGGCGGCGGCTTCCTCGGCTTTCTCGGCAGGCGCGTCTCTGGCGGATATCCTTCGGTCAGCTGACTGGTCGAGGGAATCTACCTTTCGGACATTCTACTTTCGCCCGAGTTCAGGTGCGGCTATGTCTCTTCTACATCAGCGTTAAAAAATGCAAAATAGGAAGCCTCCTGTCATGTGGTAAAATTGAAGATTATGCTAGCGTTAGTGTACTTATAATCTTAATTTTAGTAATGACAGGAGGCGAGTATTTTCCCACCCTTTCCCTCCCTTGGGAAGAGTGGATGCACGTAAGTATATTTCTATATCCCGTTGTCTTATCTGGTATCTATACCTTCGTCTCCTCTTGGTTTGGGATCTGTTATGTTCAGGTTATTATGCATTAACCTTTTAACCAGGGGGTCTCCTATTGCTTTATTATGTGGGGTCGATACTGCAACCAGTTGAAAGATCGGTGCCTAATCCGTTTCACGTTCTCGTTTCAGTTTAAACCCGCGTTGTTCACAGATCCTTCTCTGAATGGACACAGTTGAAACATCCTTCAGCTCCTGGAGCTTCGTTAATGGGACACATCAACCGCTGCACGTTGCAGGACATTCTGAATCAGTTCGCATCCCGTGAAAGTCCGTTTTGTCGATGGGAATCACACGTTGGTGCAAGTTATACATGTTTGGACGTTATGGCTTCTTGAGTTTTGCCTGATGTCGCTTCTGAAAGAGGGGGAGGAGCCTCATCACTGTGAATACTATACAGCATATTGCATTTTGATTGGTTATCGTTTTCACTTTTCTTTACTGCTATGTGGAGTTAGTAAAGAGAGTTATATGCAAAATACTCGCCTCCTGTCATTACTAAAATTAAGATTATAAGTACACTAACGCTAGCATAATCTTCAATTCTCTAATTAAATAACAAGCTAATTATTAGTGTGATTTGAAAAACCTAAACTGGCCTGATCACTTCCTGGTAATGGGAACTCTACCATCCACCAAATCAAGGTCAATAAAATGACTACAACTCATAGAACATACTTAGAATCCAGTGACAGCTAAATCCTGTTATACAATGTATCTACATACAATCCCTATTTAAAGGATTCCACGACAGACTTCACACGAACTACTGCTAAGTGACAATGCAGTAAAACCAGACATTTTGGGGGGTTGTTACAAACACTAACCACATTTGGGATATGTCACAATTATCACATCATCCTCTCTGGCTTCCAAAGATTCCAAGGCTTGAAAGGTCTCAATACTGCATATGGTACTCGGGTACAGGACCCCTTTATAGTTGAGCACTAGCTCTCCAGGAGTTTTCTTGCTAGCCTCTGCTGCAACTTTCTGCATTTCTGCCAGGAATTTCTCCCGTTTTGTTTTTGTTTCCGTCTCAGACATCTTGCTGTATGTAGAGGAGTAAGCAGTGTTCGATCTCTTACCAGTGCTGTGTTTATGAATGTGTAAAATGGGTGTGCCATAGAGTGTGTGGAGTAGGGATAAAGTTCGTGATGTCCCTCCCATAGATGCAATTCACTAATTCACAGAGAGCCAACAGTGACCTTAACAGAGTAATGCTTGCATTAATCCATACAGTACGCAAGTTTTTTTTTTTAGTTTTTTTTTAGTATTTAGTATTACAAAGCAGTTGCAACAGTTGAAAGGAAACTAAAAAGATAGAATTAACCCCTTAATGACACAGATTCAGAGGCTGAACATACACTTAAGGACACAAACAATTTTTGCTGTTTTTGTTCACGTGCGATTTGCATCTCTCACAATTAATATACAGTTTTTAGAGGACAAAAAGGGTTTTAATTCGGCTCCACATATACATATATAATTTCTTATTAATTATAAAAAAATTAATTAAAAAAATGGGGGGGGCAGGGGGAATTTTTCAGTTCATGAAATAATGACATGTGCATGTTTCCAGTATAGGAAAAGTAATTCAACATAAATTAATCTATGTGTCTTGATTCATAGAGTACATAATATGTGTAGGTTTTCAGCTTATTTTGAAAGTTTGTCACAAAATACAAGGACTAAAATAAAATTTCAATGTGAAACAATTTTAGAAGTTGGTATGTTTTTCTTGTAAGTTTAGTAGCCATCACAAAAAACAACATTGCCACACAAGTGTATATTTAGACAGTATCTCACAAAAGTGAGTACACCCCTCACATTTCTGTAAATATTTTATATCTTTTCATGTGACAACGCTGAAGAAATGACACGCTGCTACAATGTATAGTAGTGGCCCTCACACAAGCTTTGACTTTAAACCTTGCTCTATTATCATAACTTATATTAATAACAATTCAGTGTACATACATACATTATGTCAGGGTCTCCCCTTCCACTACCTGTCGGCGAGCGGCGTCCTCTCTGCGCTGCACGCCGCTCGCGTCCTCCTCCTCGCCTCCCAACGGCAGCATGTGTAACGCTGCACGCTGGGAGTCCCCGCATTTGTGTAAACGCCAGGGTCACTTACGTGACCCGACGTTAAAGCCACAGTACCCTAATCACAGTGGGAGGTATAGATATCTCCTACGTGTGATTATTAAGTCTGATTGGAAGTTATCCAATCAGAATTAAGCACAGCTGTTATATACTTACCTTTCCTGTCTCTCAGTGCCCTGTTGTGGTCTTGTGTTTCCTGTATTGCTGTTTGCTTGTGTTGCTCTCTGGTTACTGTTTATTTGGCTCGTTATTCCGACTTTCCTGTATTCTCCATTCCTTTGACCTCGGCTTGTTTCTCGTTCTCGTGTTTTCTGGCTCCCTTTACTTGGCTTGTCTCCTGACTATTCTTAGTGTGCTTAACCCGGCCATTCTAAGGACCGGTATAGCACCCTTCCTTCCTGTGACCTGTTAGCGTGTTAGGTTCCCGAATCGTGACATTACAACAGGGACACCATGGAACCTGCTGACATTCCACAGCTGTTAGTGAATCAGGAGGCTAGAATGCATGGTTTAGACCACCGTATGGATCAGTTTGCCTAGGCTTTACAAACCATACTGGCTCGTACTGCCCACTTGCAACCTGCTGTTCAAGGAGCTGTTGCTGCTGTACCAGAACCCATTCCCGATCCAGTACCCGTTCCTGCTCACGTGGTTCACATGACGCCACCACAGCGCTATAGCGGTGATCCAGCATTGTGTCGTAGTTTCCTCAACCAAATTTATATTCATTTGGTGATGAATCCTCGTTCCTACCCCACTGATAGAACCAAAATTGCTTTTTTAATTAACCACTTGTCCGGGAAAGCTTTAGCATGGGCTAATCCAATGTGGGAGAATACGCCCCAATGTCCTTTGCAGACTTTTTGACAGCTTTCAAACGCACATTTGATCAACCCGGTAGGGTTGCTTCTGCTGGCAAAGCTCTGCTTAGGGTCCGACAAGGTAATAGATCAGTAGCGGATTATACTATTGAATTCCAAACTCTAGCAGCTGAAGTGGTTTGGAATAACGACGCCCTCGTAACAGCCTTTCAGGAGGGTTTGGCCTTTTACATACTAGATGAAATAGCGTCCAGGGAATTGCCTGTTCTCTTGGATGACGTAATAGATTATATCATTCTCATTGACAACCGTATTAGAGAGAGGCGTAGTCAAAGATGGATGAATACACAGGTGCTACCTGCTTTACTCAGTACTGCAATACTAGCATTACCTCCTCCTAATCAACCATCTCCCGAACCCATGCAATTGGGTGCTATAGGGTTGACTGAAGCTGAAAGAGCATATCGCAGGAGGGAGGGGTTATGCCTTTATTATGGAAAGAGGGGGCATCTCCTTAGAAACTGTCCCAATTTATCAGGGAAACTTCAGCACCTAAGGCCTAGAGAGGGGTCTGCCTCGGGTGTTATGACTTTTTCCCCTCATGTCTCCATCTCTAGACCATTTATTATGGTTACTCTTTTGGTCAATCAGATTACCATAAAAACCAAAGCCTTGATTGATTCAGGCGCTGCACACAACTTTATGGATGAGAACTTTGCTAAAACCGCAGCCTTGACTCTGATCCAAAAGGCCACACCCTTGGCCGTTGAGGCCATAGATGGTAGACCGCTTGATAAACCTCTGGTGACCCATGAAACCCAAGAAATGGTTATGACTGTGGGTGCCTTACATAAGGAAAGGTTAACCTTCCAAATAATTGACTCCCCTACAGCTTCCATCGTTCTGAGTTTTCCCTGGTTAGTTAAACACAACCCAGTACTTGATTGAGGTTGTTTGGATATACTCTCCTGGGGGTAATCTTGTCAACGAGACTGTATGGCCCATTTACGTTCTGTTTGTTTACTTAATGTGCCTACAGCTAAACCACTTTCTGTTTCTGTCCCTTCTGTGTATGCAGACCTCGCATTGGTTTTTGAAAAAAGGGAGGCTGATAAGCTACCTCCACACCAGGATTATGACTGTGCCATAAACCTGTTACCAGGTACTATGCCCCCTAGGGGTAAGGTCTACCCGCTTTCTGAGAAAGAAAATCAGGTCATGGAGGAGTACATATGGGAATCCTTACGTAAAGGTTTTATCAGAAGGTCCTCCTCTCCTGCTGGTGCTGGTTTCTTTTTCGTTGCCAAGAAAGAGGGCGATTTGAGGCCATGTATAGACTACAGGGGTCTGAATAATATAACGGTTAAAAACGCTTATCCTATCCCTCTCATCACTGAGTTGTTTGATCGTGTTAAAGGTTCTAAATATTATACTAAACTAGACCTCAGGGGGGCTTACAACCTGGTTCGTTTAAAAGAGAATGATGAATGGAAAACAGCATTCAATACACGCAGTGGGCATTACGAGTATCTAGTCATGCCTTTTGGACTGTGTAATGCTCCTGCTGTGTTTCAGGTCCTCATAAATGATGTCCTTAGAGATTTACTGCATATCTGTGCCGTATTTTACCTTGATGACATACTTGTATATTCTCCTGATTTGAAGTCACACCATACTCATGTGAGGATGGTACTTAAGAGATTGTTGCAGAACGGTCTTTATTGCAAATTAGAGAAATGTTTATTTGACCAAAAATCTGTACAATTCCTAGGGTATGTCATTTCTGAATAGGGATTCAGCATGGATCCTTCTAAATTAGAAGCCATATTGTCTTGGCCTCTTCCCCAAGGCCTTAAGGCAATACAGCAATTTATAGGCTTTGCCAATTATTATCGGAGGTTTATTAAAAACTTTTCATCAGTTATTTCTCCAATCACGAAACTGACTAAAAAAGGTTTGCACCCCAGGGTTTGGACTCCTGAAGCTGTTAAAGCCTTCAAGACTCTCAAAAAGGCATTTGCCACTGCCCCTGTGCTACACCATCCTGATCCTTCCCTTCCCTTCGTTATGGAAGTAGACGCTTCAGAATCAGGTGTAGGAGCCGTGTTATCACAAAGACAATCGCATACCGAACCCCTCCATCCCTGTTGTTACTTTTCTAAAAGGCTGTCTGATTCGGAAAATAATTACGACGTCGGGAACAGGGAACTATTGGCTATTGTGATGGCTTTTAAAGAATGGAGGTACTTATTAGAAGGAGCTAGACACAAAATCCTGGTTATAACTGATCATAAGAATCTCTCCTATATAGCAGATGCTAAAAGGTTGTCCTCTCGTCAGGCCAGATGGTCTTTATTTCTTTCACGCTTTCAGTTCATTATCACATATAGGCCTGGATACCGTAATGTCAAGGCTGATGCTATCTCCAGACAGTACGAACCTTTGGAGTCGATTGAACCCATTGTACCTACATCTATGATAATAGCTGCTACCCGTTTGGTTATTTCGTCTCTTTTCCTTGATGGTATCAAGACATACCAATCCCAAGCACCCTGTGAGACACCTGTTGGTAGATTATACGTGAAAGAAAAAGACAGAAAGAAGTTATTAGCTTTATTTCACACCGCCAAAACTGCTGGTCATCCAGGGGTTACCAAAACATACAAGGGTCTTCTTCAACAGTTTTGGTGGCCCTCACTTAAACAAGACGTGGTAGATTATGTGCAGGCTTGTCGTGTTTACACACAGTGTAAATCACCTAACGTTAAACCCCTGGGACTCCTAATGTCCCTTTCTGTACCCGAGAAACCATGGACCCACTTATCCATGGACTTCATTGTAGATCTTCCTTCATCTGATGGACAGACAGTAATTTTGACTGTGACTGATTCTGGTTCTCTAAGATGGCACACTTTATTCCCCTTAAAAAACTACCTTCTGCGGTTCAGTTGGCTCGGGTATTTGCCAAAGAGGTGTTCCGCTTGCATGGTATACCTCAGGATATCGTATCCGATAGGGGTCCTCAATTTGTCTCTCGGTTTTGGAGGGGTGTGGCGAAACCAGTCTCGCCACATGTCCTTGGAGGGGGCTGCTTGCCCGCCTCTTGCCTTTGGACTATGGACCAGACTTTATGTGAATGTGTCAACCCAGATAGCTATGCCATGGAGCCCATTCGTGTAGTGAAAGACTTCGGCTCCATGGCAATTGAACTGTGTGAATAGGATCTGAGCGCTATTCGGTAGTTTTGTGCGCTCAGATCCCAGCTATCTGGGGATATGTGAAATGTCTGTGTGTTATGTGTAAAAGGTGGCTTTATGTATTTTAAAGTGTTTTATGTCTTTTTGCAACCATGTGCTCAACGGAGTCTGCCTCTATCCCTGGATAATTGGATTACTTTCCCCCATTGTCTCCAGGATAGAGGGCTCTGTAAAAACTGTTTGAGCCAGATATCCATGTGTCAGCCAGGGCCCAAAAGATACTTTTACTAACTTTTGAATCCCTGGTCGGATTCATGCCATTTTTTAATATGTTGTTCCCCTGAATGGATTGATTGTGAATATGTAATTTTATGTGAATGTGATGTATGGTTTTAAAGTTATGAAAGTTGGGTAGAAAGTATGTTTTAACTGTATGTGTAATTGAGTTTCCTCTCAGGATAAGGGGAGGGAATATGTGGGATGTAACTGATATGTGATTGGTTGTTTTATACCTCCCTGTGGGCGGTCCTGTATGTGAAAGGCTGTAATAAAAACCAGGCTGGGTGTGCCAGCACAAGAGTTCCTGTTTTAACCCTCAAAGTGAAGTGTCGTCTCATTATTGGGGGAAGGATTTATTGTATGCTGTTCCAGTTTGACTGCTAGGAGAGTAAACCTATTCGTATGGTTCCTATTCAACTGTCTACAGCATTCAAATGCTTGGGAGAATTTATTTGTTTCTCCGGTTCGGTGATTGTGGTGTCTGCCAGAGTGCTTGGAGTCCTCAGGAAGCGCTAGGAGCATCCTTCAACGGAGGTACCCAGTCGGGGTGCCAGGCGATCCGTTACAAGGGGCTTTTGTGCTGAGATGGGGATCTCCTTGTCATTTACTTCCTCCTATCATCCACAATCCAATGGAACTGCCGAACGGGCAAATCAATCTGTGGAGTTATATTTACGCTGCTTCACTAATGCACACCAGGACAACTGGTCTCATCTCCTTCCCTGGGCTGAAATTGCCAGGAATACCGTGACTCATTCGTCCACTGGCTTAAGTCCTTTTATGGTTGCTTATGGGTTCCAACCCTCTGTCCTTCCCGGTGTGTTCTCCGACAAGGGAATGCCCGCTTTGGACGAGCACCTTGTCTCCTTGCGGAAAATGTGGGATCAGGTCCATGCTGCTCTCTCCCGTGCGGCTGCTACTCAGAAGAGATCTCCCTTTTGAAGCCCTTGCTCTGTAATCGATTCTCTGGTCCTCTCAGGCGTCCGGATTCCCTCCACGCGGTCTCCAGTTATGTGTACGAAGTGGCTGCTCTGCTTGATTCTTGTTTTTCTCAAGGTCGGTTGCAGTATCTGGTGGATTGGAAGGGTTATGGTCCTGAGGAGCGGTCTTGGGTTTCTGCCTCTGATTTGAATGCACCCTCTTCGATCCGCTCCTTCCATGCGCGGTTTCCTTTGACGCCTTTGGCTTTCCGCCCGCTGGGCGGTCCTCGATGGGGGGGTTATGTCAGGGCTCCCCTTCCCCTACCTGTCGGCGAGGGCAAAGCTCCAAATGCCTTCACTGTTTCGTGTAGAACATCTGTGAGGTCTAGAGGTGGGTCTAAGCATGGTATACATCTTCCAAAATATTTTATAAATAAATAATACATCTTCTGCAAAGTCCTTACACTGATTGATTTGTGAAGGGTTTAGAGTTCACTTATTGTAGCGCTGTTCTTCCTCTTCGTGTAGCTGGGCTTGTCGCTGCTTCCGCTTTTTCGGGTCTCCTTCTCTTCAGCATTTGTTGGCATTGTGGTAGATGAGGTTTTGATGCCAGCAGCGGTAGGCCATACCAGTCTGTTATTGGTGTATGTGGTAAGTCCAATGCTTGGATGAATAACGGTACATCGTGGAAAGTGTGTACAGTTCCTTGGTATGTAACGCTGAGTGCGAAAGGGAACCCCCATCTGTATCGCAGGTTTTTGTGCATACAGGTTATGAATAATCGGTCTGAGGGCTCTCCTAGCTTGTAAGGTCATCCATGATAGATCTGGATACACAGAGATGGGAGTTTCATGTTAAAGCAGTAGTTGTCTGGACTGCCTCAGTACCTTGAGGATGTCAACCTTTTGGGAAAAGTAATGCAGGCGGCATACCGCATCCTTGGGTCTATCCAGCAGTGCCCCTGAAGGGCAAAGTGTTCTGTGTGCTCTGAATGCTGTATTGCAGAGATGTGTGATGAGTGGGTGTCCATGGAGGTCTGTAGATGCTGGACCTGAAGTTGCAGGGCATCATGGCGGAGAACTGTGCTAATATGTTCCAACTTGGATTGGAACGATGCCTCCATGTGCGGTAGCACATGTTTGCGATTTCTTGCTTGGAAGTTAGGTTCTTTAGCAATTCATTGTTTGCCACTCAAAAGCCATACCTCCCAACATTGGAATCGGAGAACTGACAGCTACTTCTGCAACTGGACAAAGCAAAGATGACACTCTATACCATGTCACACGCAGGATGTTGACACCCTCCAATTCCACTGGAACACAGATCAAAAAGAGGAAGGAGAAAGCATGATATAGGAAGAGAGGTCAAGGTGGTGGGGACAAGCAAAACAATAATGAGTGGGAACAGAAGAGGGGAGGGAATAAGAGTGAATGGTAGACACGGATGCAATGGAAGTGAGGGAGAGAATGTGGAAAAGATTGTTCTCAGACATGTATTTGCCTATTGTTTTAATTACAATTATTTATATAGTGGCAGCTCTGTGATGAATGAATATACTAATTAAATTATATATTATGATAGACACATTTACAGACAGTACCATGGAATGAGCTTTAGTTGTCAGCAAATGTCATTCTAAAGGAGTAAAATTTATTTTAGTAATGTTGAGAGGAAAATATTCAGGCCCTAATAATTTTTTGGGATAATCTTTTCAAATGATTTCATATTTCTCAGTAAAATAAAATCAATTCAAAAATATATCCTATTTTTAAAAAAATATATCAATGTGAAAACAAAATCTATATATTAAAATATTTTTCACAATATGAAATTTTTTTACAAATGTATCCAAAAATATTGAATCATCTAAAAATCCTATCAAAAACATATTAAATTGAGGCCTAGATTAGAATAATTGATTTATTGGTCATATAAAAAGTGAGTGCACAGGCAAATATATGAAATGGGAAAACTACTAGATATTGCAGTTCTTCATTAAAACTCTAAGCAATAGGTTGCCATTCTACTTTTTTACATTCTAAAAAGTACAGTATTTATTGTAATTAATCTTCTCTCCCAGTTTTGTTCCTGCGAGTGTCTCTTCAAACTTGGCATCTAATTCTTTGCTCTGCTCTTCAGTGAAATAGTTTTTCCAGTCCGCTATTTCTCCTTAAAAAAGAAAACAAAATGTAAGCAATGAAAACGTAGTTTCTGCCGACCAGTTTTATTGTCATTATTTTCATAGTGTTTTATATGGATTACATTAATGTATTTGAAGGTACAGCTGAACTTAAATCGAAATACATTCATATACTGGAATAAGCATATTGCAAATGGAAAAACAGAGCGTAGCAAAGCTAAACAAAGAAAAATGTAGAGATTAATCATGTCCATTGCTTATCACTAATGAATTCTGAAAACACTTTTTGTTGTTTTTTTAATGTTATTTATGTGTAAATATATATTTACAAAACTTTACTACACATGAGAATCATTTTACTTATATTCATGCTATACATCAATATACCCTACTTCTAATATTGTTTATTTTATTGCTTACCTTTTCGAAAGAAAACATCTCCAAGTTTACCATGTGTATTGGAAGAATTTTCTTTCATTGATTTAAATGTGGTTTTGCTTTCAACCAAAGCAATCTGTTCGTCTGTCAATGACAGTCCTAGGAAATCAGATATTTTCAGAAGTTCTGATTTAAAATCCTATTAAACAAAACAAAACAAAATGTGTATATATATATATAAACTCAACTGGGGGGAAAACAGTTTTCCAAACAAATCTATAGTTTTAATGGCCCTAAATACTGTCCATTATTATACAATGGTAATCAGCCAGCCATTTTAGAAGGACAATATTTGACAGAGCAAAATGGTTTCAGGAACTGCTTGAAAGATATTTATGCAAAATTCAATACATCACAGCAATTATGCTTCTTATCACTTATACATATGTACTCTTCTTGCCATCATTAAAGGAACACTGTTCTGTATCAATACTCTTTTCTATTTCTAACTCATCTATCTAGATTTTAATTATTTATATGTATTGCATTCCAAAACATTACTAAACTAAACATATATTTACATTTATTCCAGTGCCAACAGCAGCCCCTGGCAGCAAATCGCCTTGCCCCCTTTGCAGTCATCAAGTGAGATGACATTGGTGAACCCAAGGCACATGCCACAATCTTTAAATGCTTTTTATAGAAAAGCATTAAGAATTAGAGAACGCTACATGCGATCTGCGTTTAGGAGGGGAAGGAGGTAGGGGTGAGGGTGCTGTGGGTGCGTGAATAAGATGAGGGTATTGAAAAGTAGAAGAATAGAAAATCTGATGTCATGGTATGAGTGCCAGCAAGTATGATTCTCAGCTCTCTGAATAAGATGGCTTGAAGCCCTGCTTTGACATCCTAAAACAAGTGAAAGAGAGGAGGTAAACGATAAGACAAAGGTATATTTATGACACTATAACATCTTTAATACATTTCAAGAGACATGATAGTCACCAGAACAACTACAGCTTATTGTAGTTGTTCTCGTGTCTATAGCCTGTCCTTGCAGGCTTATTATTTAAATGGGTCAAGGGGGGCCAGGGACCCTAACTGTGTCTTTAACACTATAGGGTCAGGAATACATGTTTGTGTGCAACAGCAAATGAGGGCATTTCGTTCAGATCAACCCTTAGTGTAGGGGATCCCAATTGCTTCGGTGGGAAAGCAATGGGCCTTTGTTGTTTTAGGTCTTTTGAATTATATATAAATGAAGTTGAGCATTTGTTTGATTTGGTGAGTCAGAGGGTTGTTTTCAGCAAGAAAAGCAAAGAATTGTGGAAAGAAGACTTAATGGGGAACTGTAGTCTCAGTGGTCTTACGTGCTCCCAACTTGCGCCATAAATGAACGCAGCGGCGAGGTTCATTTTTCTGTCCGCCCACACCTCCCACGCCTCACCCCCTTCATTGGCTTCCCATAAGATATAGGGCTCAATTAAAAATTCCGTTTTTTGCTTTCAAATCTCTACATAACGCTGCTCCCACCTAGCTATCCTCCCTAATACACAAGTATGTCCTGTCTAGGCCTCTACGCTCTACCGAAGACCTATGTGTCATGACATGAAGGGGTGCTGCCCTGGACAGCACTATCCCTTTAAATGTGGAAACCAATTTAGCAAAGAATAAAGGCAAGGACACAATGAATAGAATAAATCAAGAAATATAATAAGGGAACCAAAGGACAAAATATAACAAAACAATATGTAATAAATATATACAAAGCTACAGAATAATATATACAATAAACCAGGATAACCACAAATTGGCAGAGTATACTTAAACAGTCCTTTGGAATACAGAATGTATTTGGGCAGGATTGTGCAGCCACCACAGAAATAGGTGGGACACAGATCCAGAGCCACAAAACAAATATATGGCACCAGGAAGCAAAGCCCGAAGCAGGACAAACTAACAAGACTGCAGGGTCAGGATCACTGGTAATAAGGCAGAGGCAGGAACACTGAACCAGAACACAGGATCAGGAGGCACAGGAACGCAGGACCAGGTGGACACAGAAACATAAGACCAAGAAGACACAAGAACACAAGACCAGGAAACACAGGATCAAGAAGCAAAGAGTCAGAATCTTAGGAACCAGGAACCAAGAACCACGGAACAAGAAACAGGAGACAATGATCTGAGGGGAGAAACCAGACTATATAGGTGCTAAACAAGGACCAGGTGAAGTGCTAATGAAAAAAAATTAGGAACAGTGCCAAACAGTGATAGTGGTGAGTGTGGGTACTGCACTAGGGCAAATCAACTAAGGAGTGTCGTGACACTATGTCTATCTTCTGTTCGTACTCCCACCTATGATGCTCGCCTTTAAGACTTTTCTAGGGCTGCATTGTTATTGTGGAACTCCTTTCCCTGTTAGACGTCCACCCAGTCACCACTCCTTCACAAAAGTGTATCAATTAAACTGTTTATAGCTCCCAACCGATTCCTCTCCTGCAACTGTCATTACTTCTCTAATATTATCCTTATCTTTTTGTGTCACTTTACCCCAATCCCTCTAGCATGTAAGCCCATTGAGCAGGGCCTTCAAACCCTCTGCTCCTGTGCGTCCAACTTGCCTGGCTACAATTACGTTTGTTAGTCCACCCACTGTAAAGCGCTGCGGAATTTGTTGGCACTATATAAATAATAATAATAATAATAACTGTATGTACTTTTAATTATCATATGGTATGCAAATGGCCCTCTGTTGCTATAAATACCTCTGCACAGCTGCAATAAAGTCAGTTCTGTTTAACCCATTTATGTAGTCTTGGCTAATGGTGTGGGTTAAAGGACATAATCACTACTATAATCACTATCTACATCTCACCTTTGAATGCTTTTCAGAGTACTTTAAGATGGAAATCTGAGCACTCCTAGCAGCACTGAATACTTTGACTTCACAAAGTGATACAGGATGTTTCAAAAATAGCCAAGAAATAACAGAGGTAGAAGCACCCCTGCAGATGGTCGTTGAACGATACCAAATTAGTAGACGATAAGGTATACTTGGGCATTATTTGTTACTATACTTCTGCATTCGGGTTCATCTGAATCTAGATTAGTCCGAATTTTGGCTGACGCATTCAAACTCTAGAACACCATATGGATGAATTGTGAAATGAATGAAACTGCAATGATTTGACCATTTTGTTTATTCCATGAGTTGGAGTTCCTTCCATGGTGCCAAAAATATTAGGATGGTATGGATAGGAGGAATAGGGGTGCAAATAAGCAGCTTAGTTTGCCATGATGGATAAGAGGTCTGTCCAAGCATGTGGGCTGTATCTATTGTCCAATCAAAAGGTGAGAAAGAAAAGGTTATTGATTGTTAGGGGACAGCCACCAAATGTTAATTTTATTCAGAGGCCAAATGAAAAGTGACCAACAGAGGGTAAAGAAAGATGAAGCAGAAAAACAAATCCTATACAGTGGGACCTCGGTTTACCAATTTAATGCGTTCTCCGGGACATTTCTTATTGCGAAACCAAAATGCGGTTTCCCATAGGAATGCACTGAAAACCAATTAAGCCGTTCTGGAGATCAGAAATAAGTCAAAATGAGCTGGCATGGAAACCAACCCACAATGCAGAACACACAATAAAAGGCATGCAAACGACGAAGCTCCCTACCTTTCCACAGCTTGAGAAATGCACCAAAAAGTCCCCAAACAACTGCAAACAATTTCAAGAATGGCACCAAAACTTGATGCAAAAGCTACTTCAACACCTCCACACTCGATGCATAGGCGTGCGCACGGGGTGTGCCGGGTGTGCCTGGGCACACCCTAATCCCCGCGGCGCGCCTATGGTCTGAGACCAGCAGGGGAGATCTCAGGATCTCCCCTGTCGGCTCATGCAGAGCCGGCGCTATCTGAGCACCGGCTCTGCTCTCAGCCTCCCTCCCCACCGACCCACATGCAGGGAGGGAGGCAGGAGAGGACCCAGGAAGCTATTGCTGGCAGCTCCGCCGGGTTCCTCTCGCGAGATCTGAGCGTTGCCATGGCAACGCTCATTCTTGCGAGAGTGAACTCTAGCCCCGCAGGCTAGAGTTCACTCTCCACTGGACCACCAGGGATGGCAGCAAGGAACAAGAATCCCCCCTCCCTACATAAAGTAAGAAGGGAGGGGGATATTAAGTAATGTACCCAAACACATACAGCACCCACAGACACACACAGCACCTACACACATACAGCACCTACACACATACAGCACCTACACACATACACAGCACCATCACACATACACAGCACCAACACACATACACAGCACCCACACACATACAGCACCTACACACATACAGCACCCACACACATACACAGCACCCACACACATACACAGCACCCACAGGCATACATAGCACCTACACACATACAGCACCCACACACATACACAGCACCCACAGGCATACATAGCACCTACACACATACAGCACCCACAGACATACAGCGCACCTACACAAATACCGCACCTACACACATACAGCACCCACATACATACAGCTCCAACACACATACACAGCACCCACAGACATACACAGCACCCACAGACATACACAGCACCCACACATACACAGCACCAACACACATACACAGCACTCACACACATACAGCGCACCTACACACATACAGCACCCACAGACATACACAGCACCCACACACATACACAGCACCCACACACATACACAGCACCCACACACATACACAGCACAAACAGCACCCTCACACACACACAGCACACTAACAGTACCCTCACAAATACAAACAGGACCCTAACAAACACACACAGCACACTACCAGTACCCTCACACACAAACAGCACCCTCACACACAGTACATTAACAGCACCCTGACAAGCGCACACACACACACACACAAACAGCACCCTCACACACAGTACATTAACAGCACCCTCACAAGCACGCACACACAAACACCCTCACCCACATAGCACACTACCAGCACCCTCACACACACATCACACTAACAGCACCCTTACACAGCACACACACACACACAGCAGTGTATGTGTGTGTGTGTGTATATGTGTGTGTATATATATATATATACATACATATATATATATATACGAGGCGTGTGCTTGTGTTTTAGGGTGCACACCCTAATGCAATAGGCTGCGCACGCCTATGACTCGATGACACGTGCTACCCACAGGCTCCAGCATGCAGGGGGCGGTGCTATAAACCTCCCAGGTGCAATTGTGTATTGCAAAACAAATTTGTAAACCGAGGCATTATTTTCAATGGATTTTCATTTGTAAAGCGAAAATTATGTTAACCAAGGCGTTTGTAAACCGAGGTCCCACTGTATATTTCCAATCAGGAATCTTTCAGACACTGGTCTACATCTACTGAAGAAGACAGATTGGTTATACCTGGGTGGGAGATGTGTTATTGATCGTTGTGTGAGACTGGTAAGGTGGTTGTTTAGGTTACTGCTGTGCTTAGCCACTGACAGTGCCACTTACAACAATTTTTAGTGAGAAATAGCTTATGTAATTGATCCTTTAAGAATTTGACCGGACCTCTTTAATAATGGCTGCCTTAGAGGAAGTGAGAAACAGTCACTTCCTCCCACATAACACAGAGCCTCAAAGGAGACAGAGGATAGAGAAGAGGTGAGCGTGGATTGGGAGAGCATCTGACTCCCAATAGCCTCAGCCGGCAGACTGGACCCCATAGAGCCACCCTCCTGCACCCAAAACAGGAGTGTGACTAAAAAATAAAATTACATTTTGCACGTGTTTGTGTATTAGGATATGTGTCTGTGTCTCTGTGTAACTCAAACTCTGTGTGTCTCTATGTGTATCTGTGTATCTATTGGTGTGTCTGTTATACCTGGAATTTACTGCACATTCTCACTTTAACTAGAGGCTCTGCCACTGAGGACACACAGGTCAGAGAGCATGGCAGTCAGTCAGAGTGTGGAGGAGTAATGTTGCGGAGGACGTATATTCCTTTCAGTAATAATAAACTAATTATATAGTAAGAGTGCAGCAGAGTGCAGCAATAAAGATGGTTTTATATAACTACCAAGCCAAATATCTAAAGCAGATAAGGAGTATACAGGGAGTGCAGAATTATTAGGCAAGTTGTATTTTTGAGGATTAATTTTATTATTGAACAACAACCATGTTCTCAATGAACCCAAAAAACTCATTAATATCAAAGCTGAATATTTTTGGAAGTAGTTTTTAGTTTGTTTTTAGTTATAGCTATGTTAGGGGATATCTGTGTGTGCAGGTGACTATTACTGTGCATAATTATTAGGCAACTTAACAAAAACAAATATATACCCATTTCAATTATTTATTATTACCAGTGAAACCAATATAACATCTCAACATTCACAAATATACATTTCTGACATTCAAAAATAAAACAAAAACAAATCAGTGACCAATATAGCCACCTTTTTTTGCAAGGACACTCAAAAGCCTGCCATCCATGGATTCTGTCAGTGTTTTGATCTGTTCACCATCAACATTGCGTGCAGCAGCAACCACAGCCTCCCAGACACTGTTCAGAGGTGTACTGTTTTCCCTCCTTGTAAATCTCACATTTGATGATGGACCACAGGTTCTCAATGGGGTTCAGATCAGGTGAACAAGGAGGCCATGTCATTAGATTTTCTTCTTTTATACCCTTTCTTGCCAGCCGCGCTGTGGAGTACTTGGACGCGTGTGATGGAGCATTGTCCTGCATGAAAATCATGTTTTCTTGAAGGATGCAGACTTCTTCCTGTACCACTGCTTGAAGAAGGTGTCTTCCAGGAACTGGCAGTAGGACTGGGAGTTGAGCTTGACTCCATCCTCAGCCCGAAAAGGCCCCACAAGCTCATCTTTGATGATACCAGCCCAAACCAGTACTCCACCTCCACCTTGCTGGCGTCTGAGTGGGACTGGAGCTCTCTGCCCTTTACCAATCCAGCCACGGGCCCATCCATCTGGCCCATCAAGACTCACTCTCATTTCATCAGTCCATAAAACCTTAGAAAAATCAGTCTTGAGATATTTCTTGGCCCAGTCTTGGCGTTTCAGCTTGTGTGTCTTGTTCAGTGGTGGTCGTCTTTCAGCCTTTCTTACCTTGGCCATGTCTCTGAGTATTGCACACCTTGTGCTTTTGGGCACTCAGTGATGTTGCAGCTCTGAAATATGGCCAAACTGGTGGCAAGTGGCATCGTGGCAGCTGCACGCTTGACTTTTCTCAGTTCATGGGCAGTTATTTTGCGCCTTGGTTTTTCCACACGCTTCTTGCGACCCTGTTGACTATTTTGAATGAAACGCTTGATTGTTCGATGATCACGCTTCAGAAGCTTTGCAATTTTAAGAGTGCTGCATCCCTCTGCAAGATATCTCACTATTTTTGACTTTTCTGAGCCTGTCAAGTCCTTCTTTTGACCCATTTTGCCAAAGGAAAGGAAGTTGCCTAATAATTATGCACACCTGATATAGGGTGTTGATGTCATTAGACCACACCCCTTCTCATTACAGAGATGCACATCACCTAATATGCTTAATTGGTAGTAGGCTTTCTAGCCTATACAGCTTGGAGTAAGACAACATGCATAAAGAGGATGATGTGGTCAAAATACTCATTTGCCTAATAATTCTGCACTCCCTGTAAGAGTGTCTGTACATGTATCCGTGTGTTTATGTATTTGCAAGTATGTCAGTGTGTGCCCCTGTGTATCTGAGTTTCTGTGTATATGTATGTGTCAGTATTTGTATCTGTATATTGTATCTGTTATTGAGTGTATCTGTGTACTAGTGTATCTACATGTGTGTCTGTATGTGTGTTTTAGTGTGTGTGTCTGTGTATCTGCATGTGCATCTGTGTATCTGTATGTGTGTCAGTGTGTATCTGCATGCAGCTGCGAAACTACCGGCAGTTCAGCCCATGTGGGAAACCATCAGGTGGCAAGTGTTTTCAGTGCCCCTGTAATCTTGGCAGCATAGGAGGAATTGAGAGGCGGCCACTTAATCCGAGATAACATATAGGAGTGCAGGAGAGATGGTATGCTTAATGGGAGAGCCTCTTACTCCCAACAGCCTCGGCCAGCCAACTGGACCCAAGGGAAGTTACCATGCTTCACCCAAAAGTTAGGAAACAAGAGGGTGGCTTAAAATGTGTACATTTTGCATGTGTGCCTGTGTATCTATCTATCTATCTATGCACCTGTGTATTTATCTGGATGTCTGTATGTGTCTCTGTGTATATATCCGTGTGGTTGTATATGTATCTGTGTGTATGTATATCTGTGTTTCAGTGTATCTGTCTTTGTGTCAGTATGTGTCTCTGTGTCTGTATGTGTATCTGTGCCCCTGTGTATCTATGTGTATGTGTATCTGTATGTATGTCATTGTGCGTATCTGTGTGTCTGTGTATCTGCATGTTTCTGTTTATTTGAGTGTGTGCTAGTATATCTGCATGTGTGTCCGTGTGTGTATCTGGGTAACTGGACATATGTCAGTGTGTGTATATGTGTATGCATTTCAGAATTCAAACACCAAAACTACACACAAATACAACCCTGCATTCAAATAACAACACTACAGTTTACGACCTGCCATCCCTTTTGTCATCCTTACATTCAAACAGGCAAACACTATACACAAGTAAACCATTGCTTTCAAATGGCAGCAATACATAAACACATACAACACAACACTACACACAGATACACTCCTACATTCACACACACATATTCCATATAAAACATGCTTACATTCAAACATACAAACACTGCTCAGTGCTGTATACAAGCCGGTAAGGATTGGCAAATGGGAGATCCCATGTTGGCAAAGCATTGTGGGATCTATCTTTTGGCCATCCTTGCGACATGTGGGGTCCAAATAAATTCTTGCATCTGGGCCCTCTCTACTTTAGTTCCGCCACTGGTCATATGGTATATTTTGAGCCTTATTAGACAGCCATTGAGAACCATTTTCTTTAAAAGTTTATGGTATTTTTTTTCCCCACTTTTTTTTACATACACATTGCATCTTAGCAATTTATTTTGTAAAAAATATCACTTATATACAACACACTTTGTATTTTGCTGCTTATTTTTTAAATCTCATTTGTTCCGCAGTAATAAATTAGCCTAACTGTACTCAGCAACATCTCCTGAGTACAGTAATACCCACATATATACAACTTTGCAAAGTATCAGTCTTAATCCTATCCCTAGTCCTAAACTAAACTCATATTCTAGAAACCAAATCTTAACTCTAAAAGGCGTTCGGGAATGCAGGAAAACCATGTCAGGTTCTGATGATCACTCAGTCACGGTGTTTAAAATGCTATGCAGTATTCACTTTGCACTGCATACAGCTCATCTGTCAGTCGATGGCCACTATTTGTGGTCCCCACTGACTGGGAGTGTGAATTAATCCCTGCTCACACTGCATTGCTGTCTGTGGGGATTTAAATTCCCATTTTAAGTTCTGCATGCCACACTGACGTTCAGTTAAACATATAGATTATGTCAGTCTAGTGCCATTAAAAATTAGTCTTCCTGGTGTGAGCAGTTATGTAACCCTGCTCACGCCAAATTGCTGTCAATACGGATGTAAAGCCCCCGTTTAAAGAGCTGAGTGCAGTGTTCACTTTGAGCTCTGCATGCAGCTCATTTGTCAACATGTTCTGGCCCCAGCAGATAGAGGGGAACCCCAGGTACCTAATGATACCTGTTCCACTATTACCAGCAGGGAAATACTCCCTACTGGTAAAATTACACATTAAGGGAAGGACATCCATGACGGAATAATTCTGTCATGTGTCCCTAAGGGGTTTAGCCATTAGCACCATATATAGGTAGTTGCTATCACCATTATATTATCAGCTTAAAAAAATATAGAAGAGGAACAGCGTTACAGTACTGATCACAGGGGAGAATAGAGCTGCACACCTGAGGGGAAGGGCAACCCTCAAACCCTTCAAAGAATGGAGAGAAAAAGATACAACAAATACAGGGTGCGCTAAGTTGGACAATGAGAGATAATAAACAAAAATCAGCAATAATATAAAGAGTCTCTTAAAGTATGGTGAAGAACTAGAGTGTATATTCTTCAGTCCTTGCTTTGAATCAATATAAAGAGCTATGCCCAGCTCTAGGTAAAACAGCATACAGTGGTATTAAATACTCCCCACATGTAGGATATAACTGGACACTTGGAGGTGTATCCTCAAGACTTCTTACAGCATTCCAGATAAGCGTCAGCATATAAAATACATAAAAGGGGGAAAAACCCAATGGTGCAATAATGTAGGTTAACTGCAACAACAGACAACACTGAGGTCCTAAGAGTGCCAACTTACAATTGGGAGAGCTATAACCAGCTCTAAATAAAACAGCATACAGTGGTATTTAAACTCCCCACATGTAGGATATCCCTCTAGCGATGCTTGTAGTGCCGGTCTTATGAAATAAGATTCCCAAGAGAGGGCCCATAGTGTTTACCGTATAAAAAATAGCAGTAGGGATGTAAAGCCCCCATTTAAAGAGCTGTGTGCAGTGTTCACTTTGAGCTCTGTATGCAGCTCATTTGTCAACATGTTCTGGCCCCAGCAGACAGAGGGGAACCCCAGGTACCTAATGATACCTGTTCCGCTATTACCAGCAGGGAAATACTCCCTACTGGTAAAATTACACATTAAGGGAAGGACATCCATGACGGAATAATTCTGTCATGTGTCCCTAAGGGGTTTAGCCATTAGCACCATATATAGGTAGTTGCTATCACCATTATATTATCAGCTTAAAAAAATATAGAAGAGGAACAGCGTTACAGTACTGATCACAGGGGAGAATAGAGCTGCACACCTGAGGGGAAGGGCAACCCTCAAACCCTTCAAAGAATGGAGAGAAAAAGATACAACAAATACAGGGTGCGCTAAGTTGGACAATGAGAGATAATAAACAAAAATCAGCAATAATATAAAGAGTCTCTTAAAGTATGGTGAAGAACTAGAGTGTATATTCTTCAGTCCTTGCTTTGAATCAATATAAAGAGCTATGCCCAGCTCTAGGTAAAACAGCATACAGTGGTATTAAATACTCCCCACATGTAGGATATAACTGGACACTTGGAGGTGTATCCTCAAGACTTCTTACAGCATTCCAGATAAGCGTCAGCATATAAAATACATAAAAGGGGGAAAAACCCAATGGTGCAATAATGTAGGTTAACTGCAACAACAGACAACACTGAGGTCCTAAGAGTGCCAACTTACAATTGGGAGAGCTATAACCAGCTCTAAATAAAACAGCATACAGTGGTATTTAAACTCCCCACATGTAGGATATCCCTCTAGCGATGCTTGTAGTGCCGGTCTTATGAAATAAGATTCCCAAGAGAGGGCCCATAGTGTTTACCGTATAAAAAATAGCAGTAGGGATGTAAAGCCCCCATTTAAAGAGCTGTGTGCAGTGTTCACTTTGAGCTCTGTATGCAGCTCATTTGTCAACATGTTCTGGCCCCAGCAGACAGAGGGGAACCCCAGGTACCTAATGATACCTGTTCCGCTATTACCAGCAGGGAAATACTCCCTACTGGTAAAATTACACATTAAGGGAAGGACATCCATGACGGAATAATTCTGTCATGTGTCCCTAAGGGGTTTAGCCATTAGCACCATATATAGATAGTTGCTATCACCATTATATTATCAGCTTACTCTGAACAATAAAGTAAGAAGAAAATGTTTTTTTTTCATTTTGTAATTAATCAATTCAGAATTGCAATGTGACTATCATTTGCATAAGTCTTCAAGTATATAAAACTCACCTCTTTCAGATTTTCAAATGTGACCACCATAATATTTTCTTCATCTATGTGTTTATTCCAGTCAAGAGCATATTCAAAATATGATCCAAAACACACTAACACAAAGAGAAAATATTTTAGACAAAATAAACTTAAGGATATATTCCTTCCTTGATAAAGAGATCCTAGATTTGGGCACCGCCTAAATGTTCATTTCATCCAAATAAATTCAGACAAATGAAGAAAAAATTTGTCCGAACTGAATTCGGCTGTTTGTTCATTTATTTCTGGTTGAAATTCGGGCATTATTTTGTTTTTGGAATTTCATTTTTTTCAAAATTGAGTTTGGTCCTGGTCAATCTCAGCCAATCCTATGGGAAAGCATTGGGATTGGATCAGGGCACCACTTCTGATGATGTCAGAGGTCAGAGGAAGTTCACAGGCAGCAGCTTCAGACTTGAATACAAGTAATATTTTACTATCTTTAGGGAGGCACAGGGGGCTAGATAGTGGTTTTAACACAATATGGTCAGGAATACATGTTTGTGTTCCTGACCCTATAGTGCTCCTTTAAGAAGCTGAAAGACCAATATTATGAAAAAGCCCTTCCTTTTTGCAATTTTGGTCTTTCAGACAAAGTTACTAAGTAAAAAATACCTAGTATTAGTAAATAAGGGAGGTTAAATCCTTCTACCTGCCCCTACCCACCATGCTACCAGTAAGGGCATGTCTACTAAATAGCATGAAGCCAGAGCAGCTCACTGTTATGAAAAAAGATTGTTGCTGCCCAGTCGCTAATCCAGTAAAGAGGGATGACTGGTTTGGGAAAGAGGGAGCATTTAACCTCCCTTCTACTAATATGGGGGTAATTTTCATTCCCATAGTGAGAGAGGGGCATGGGGGGGGATTTATATTTTTAAATATTACGAGTAGGGAGATGCAAGCGTGTAACTTTTTTGTTTTAATATAAAACTAACAAACGCAAGAACTTATTGCAGGATGAAATTTTGTCTAACTAGCAATGTGTAATTTTAATTTGTTCATTTGACTTTTGGATGAATGAACGAATAGCTCAAATTTTGACTAAAATGAATGCCCAATCTAGAAATTATTACCGTATATACTCGAGTATAAGCCGAGTTTTTCAGCACATTTTTTGTGCTGAAAAACCCCAACTCGGCTTATACTCGAGTCAGTCTGTATTATGGCAACTTACATTGCCATAATACAGACTGGGGGCTGGCAGAGCTGTTACTTACCTCTCCTGCAGCTCCTGCCAGCTCTCTCCTCCTCCGCGCCGGTCCGTGCAGCACCTCGATCAGCTCCCAGTGTAAGTCTCGTGAGAGCCGCGGGGTCATAGTGCGGCTCTCGCGAGACTTACACTGGGAGCTGAGAGAAGAGCTGCACGGACCGGCGCGGAGGAGGAGAGAGCTGGCAGGAGCTGCAGGAGAGGTAAGTAACAGCTCTGCCAGCCCCACTCCTCCCCCCACTGAACTGCCAATGCCACTGGACCACCAGGGAAGGAGAGCCCCCCTCCCTGCCATGTATCAAGCAGGGAGGGGGGACAACAAAATAAATAAAATAATAATACATAAATAATAATAAAAAAAATAATAAAAATAATAATAAAAAAATTATTAAAAAAATAATAATATAACAAAACAAAAAAAAATAATAATAAAATTTTTTTTTTTTATAAAAATGCCCACCCCCCCACCAAGGCTCTGCAACACACACACACACACTGCACTCACACACACACTGCATTCATACACACACACTGCATCACACACACACACACTGCATTCATACACACACTGCACTTATACACAAACACTGCATTCATACACACACACTGCATCACACACACACACACACACACTGCATTCATACACACACACTGCATTCATACACACACAGCACTCATACACAAACACTGCATCACACACACACACACTGCACTCATACACAAACACTGCATTCATACACACACACTGCATTCATACACACACACTGCATTCATACACACACACTGCACTCATACACAAACACTGCACTCATACACACACACTGCACTCATACACACACTGCACTCATACACACACACTGCACTCATACACAAACACTGCACTCATACACACACTGCATTCATACACACACACTGCATTCATACACACACACTGCACTCATACACACACTGCATTCATACACACACACTGCATTCATCATATACACACTGTAAATAAATATTCAATTAATATAATTTTTTTTAGGATCTAATTTTATTTAGAAATTTACCAGTAGCTGCTGCATTTCCCACCCTAGTCTTATACTCGAGTCAATACGTTTTCCCAGTTTTTTGGGGTAAAATTAGGGGCCTCGGCTTATATTCGGGTCGGCTTATACTCGAGTATATACGGTAACCAAAATTGATAACCTAAAGCAAGTAGCAAGAAAAATGGAGCCTAGTCCATATAAACGCAGTTGAGAAGGGTAAAACAAAGGAATACACATGAAAGTAAATAAAATTAGGTGGCTCTGTGCATTTTCAATGTATTTGTTTAGGTTTACCTTTTCCTTCCATATATGCTTCGAAAAACAATTCCCAAGAGTCAAATGAAGGAAGCAGAGGATTTTTGTTGGCAAAATGATAATATGACACTGCTGTATCTTTGGGATTACGGAGAATTAGTAGCGTCTAAAGAAGATGACATAAAATGTAAATCATAATCATAATAATGTTAGTAACATTTTAAGATTTTAAAATTGTAAATTATCTATAACATGACTATTTCTTGTACAATAAAAAGGCTATACAGTTGTAATCAAGTTTATTGTCAAAATTTACAGACTTTCAGCTGTTTGCAATAAACAAATCAAACAAAAGCCATTGAAATAGCTAAACACAACAAATGGTTCAAGTGGTTTTCCCAAGATCAACTGAAAATGCAACTTATAATGATTTCTCCAGTCTAAAAATAATTCAACGCCTTTATGGCAAGCATCTTTAATACTTCGTAAGGAAACCCTTTCGCAGACGTCCTCCTGCAAATAAGATGCATAGCTAGACACAAGCTTCTGGCAGTGTTCCTAAGGAATATTAGCCCATTTCTCATTAGCAATGGTCTCTGGTTCAGATATTGACTTGGGTTTGCATGCTGCAACTGCCTTCTTCAAATCCCAACAGAGATTTTCTATGGGGTTCAAGTTGGGTGACTGTGATGGCCACTAAATAATTTTCCAGGACTTCTCCTGCAACCAAGCCTTAGGTGAATTTGGGATATTCTTGGGATCATTGTCTTGTTGGAAGGCTCAATGATGCCCAAGCTTCAGCTATCTCACAGATAGCAACACGTTTTCTCCTGGGATTTTCTGATACTCCAATGAATTGTCTTCCACACACTCCAGGTTTCCAGTGAAGAAGATGCAAAGCAGCCCCAGAGCATCACCGAGCCACCACTATGCTTAACTGCAGGCAGAGTATTCTTATTAGCCTATGCTTCATTCTTCGTCCTCTAGACATACCGCTGATACATTGAGCCTAAAAGTTCCAGTTTTGTTTCATTGCTCCACAGAAAAGAATTCCAAAACTTCTGCAGCTTATTTAAGCCAACTTTTCCTGTGCTTTTGGGTCAGTAATGGCGTACATCTTAGAGTTCTGGCATGGAAACCTTCTGCATTTAGCCTTACTGTGCTCATTGCAACCTGTTGCCACCAAGTCTTTTGCAGTCACTCAAGTTTTTAGTTGCAGCCATTGATAGTTTCCCTTATCTGCCACTGTCCAGGTGTTTTTTCAACTTTGAACTTCCAAACTATGCTTCCATTGGTGTCTCTAGGAACATTCAGTACCTCCGCTATCTTTTTGTATCCTGTTCCTTGTTTGTGAAAAGCAATGATCTCTTCTCTCAACTTTGTGGACTATTCTTTGGACTTGGCCATATTTCTTTTTTTTATTTTTAATTCTTTATTTTTGTTCGTGCATAGAATGACAGTTAGGTCTGTTACGCCACAACAGCGGTAAGAGACCGATATACAACAGCTGGTATCATGGCATAGGAAATACTGTGCACAATTATTAGTTTTTGCGGTTAGATACATGTTGGAACGATATGCAGTTATGATTAAGTTTGCTTAGAGGTTAATAAGGTTACACTGTGTAGTCTAACATTGGAACAGGTAAAAATAATTATACAACATTCTAAGATTAATGCATATTGTCTTGTATACATAACACAGCCGTAGTGGTGAGAGATGTATGCACTGTGTGTTTATGGTGGGTTATCGGAGGCTGGGTTGTATTAGTGCAGGTAGGGTGGTGTGTTCTTCTGGGCGGGACTGTTATAGATTATGTCTATGTGTTTAGGCGTGTCTACCGTGTGATTACATTGCTTGGGGGTGCGTGTAATGTCTGCTAGTTGGTAGGTTAAGAGGGACCTTCATGGTCATATGCGCGGGGGTCAGCGCTCGCATGAGGGGAGCCAGGTAGAGGCTAACTGTCAGCTCCTGGTTACTGGGCGGGTAGGTTAGGGTGCCTGTGTGGTGTCAGGAATGCGAAGGGTATCTCAGCATCTTCCTAGTGAGACCACCCATAGTGGGTCCTAGTGTTATCGGGTGATGTGCATATGTCGGTGGGTAAAGGAGTGCTGCCATCCGCAAAGCAGGGTGTTAGCTCACCCGGGAGCAGCAGTCCAAGGTGAAATCATTATGTTAGGGTAGAGTCCCGGCAAGGTAAGTTATAGTCCTGATGTTTCAATATTGTCAGGTGGTGGCTGCTTCTTTAGGTACACCGGTGTGTCTTCTAGGGATGAATTCTGCAGCGCCGGCCATGCTCCAAGTCGGTGGATTCGCGTGCCTACCCTTTGGTGTCGGTAGAGCCGGTAAGTCCGGTGGGAGATTCAGCTGTCTTAGTGTCGCCGGTGCCTCCTGCATGCTGCGCACTGTGAGTGTGGTGTCGCCCTTGGTGACCAGTAGAGTATGAGCCGGGCCCCAGAGGTACCTGATGTGTTGTGCTCGCAGGAGGGAAGTCAGTTGTTGCAGGGACCTCCTCCAGGCCAATGTTGCCCCCGAGAGATCAGGGTAGAAGGTGAGAGCCATTTCTTCAAAGTGGTAGGCTGGTTGATCTCTGGTGGCTGCTAATACTGCGGCTCTATCCTTGTAGGTTTGGAACTGCAGGACGACATCTCTCGTAGCTGTGGCTGGGGCCCCAGTGGGCTTTGGAATGCGAAAAATTCCATCTATTAACACCGCTTTGGCAACTCTCTGGGTTAGTAGAGCCGTAAGGAGCCGCCTAGTAACGTGGGGTAGTTCAGCATCAGGAATATTGTCGGTGATGCCCCTAACCTTAAGGTGCTTTAGGCGGCGTTTGTCTTCAAGTGCGGCAAATCGGAGGTCATTCTGCCCAGCTAGCTGTTTCAACTCCTGAACCTCCTGTTGCAGCGTTTGTATTTGGCCGGTTTGGGTGGTCATGGTGTTTTCCACGGTCCCGATCCGTCCAGTAAGACCCTGTAATGTGTCTCTAATCGAGGCGACATCCGCCGCAATCTTTTTGTGATGTTCCGCCATAAGATCTCTAATGGCTTCCATGCTCACCGGCGTGGGGGCCATAGTAGTCGGCAGGGGTTGCGTTGGGGGTTGCGTTCGAGCTGGTGATGGCTGAAGCTCCCCTTCACCCTCATCTGACGTCTCTTCATAGAAATCAGAGCACCCGCCGTGTAGGGACGCCATATTGGAGCCTGTGGCGCCTCGGGCTTGCCGCCATAACTCGCCGATATCCATGCCCCTCGTGGGTCTTTCGGGTTTGAGTTTTTTGGTTTTTCGCCCCATTGGGCTCGGCTGTGCGCTGGGCTCACCCTGGGGTGAGTGTGGCACTTGTAAGGGGGTTAGAAGTGGGTTCTTGCCCGTGTCGCGGCCCGGAGCTCAGAGAGCATGCGACCGTTCTCTTCAATCGCTAAGCACCGCCCCCTCTTGGCCATATTTCTAACATGCAGTCAAACGTGACACTCAACAAACCTCTAGCCCAGGCTTCCCCAAACTCTGGCCCTTCAGATGTTGCTGAACTACAACTCCCATGATTCTATGAATGAAATAGGCTGAGAAACATGGGAGTTGTAGTTCAGCAACATCTGGATGGTCAGAGTTTGGGGAAGCCTGCTCTAGCCAGTTCAGGTATTTCAAGTGTTCTAGCTCAAACACATCTGGTGCCGCTAATGAAGTCCTTGATTAGCTGCATTATGTGTACTTGAGACAACACCTATCTTGCATAAATGTGTGTTGTGAAGTATTTTTTTCAGAGGGTTGAATAATTGAGTCCGTGAAGTCATTAAAAGTTGCATTTTCTGTTGATTTTGGGGAAACCACTTGAAGCATTAATTGTTTGTCTGATGTGTTCACTGCAAACAGCTGAAAGTCTGTAAATTTTGATAATAAACCTTAGTTTCAAAAGGGGCTGAATAATTTTGAATACAACTGTATCTGACGAAAAAGCTGGTATGAAAAATAATATAAAAAACAGGAAAAAAATCAGCGCTAAATGGCCACAGTGAGAAAAAAGGCTGCACTCCTCAAAGGGGAATCCCCTCTAATCCCCTGGTAATAGGAAGGAACACAAAGCAAACAGCACAATAAGGGTGCGCCTAAAATATATACTAAGATATATAAAATGCAATCAACTAATAGATAATAAAACAATTTTAATAATATATATAAAATAAACAATAGTCCAAAACTTATCACAGTTCGTGATGGTAGGTCCCACGTGTATAAAAGAAAATTCTTGAGATGTGGAGTGAGATCTTGAGATGTGGAGTGAGATCAAATCTTCATAACCGTATGCTTGGAATTCAGTGAAGCATATGTGAAGAAAAGAGAAAACAGAACTCCAATGGCACAGTATATAGATGCGTAAAAAATAAATAAAATAGTGAAAAAGGTCTTACTCACACTTTTCAGAGCTGAAAAATCCAGCTCTGATATTGCGCGCACGAAGTGGAATTGTCCCCACTCAAGGACATACAGAGTAGACTTCAGTTGGTGGTTCTCTGACACACGTTCGACGTCCCAATTGATGTTATTAGACCCAGAAAAAAAGAATAAAATATATAGTGCTCTCTGTATTATGGTGAAAAGTTAAGAGTATAAAATATATATATTACTCACATTCTTTTGAGCAGGTTTGTACTGCTCAATATAAGCGCCCGGGTGGTATAATCCCCACCTATGGATTCTTTATGCTTCTTCTAAAATTGGCAATATAAGTAGTCAGGTGGAAAGAAAGAAAAGTGGCAATAAAATATTATATGCCAAAAAGATTTCTTTATTATAGAGTAGTAAAATTATATAGTAATAAAATTATCTAAACGCGTTTCGCCTCAAGGGCTTCTTCAAGTAGATAGTAGTAGAAAGAGGGGCACACCTGACATGCACAAGTTTATATAAGATTTAAAGTTTAAAATTCCCGCCAAAATTACATCATCAAAATCTTCAAAATTAATACAATCACAAAACAGTAATTTGCCATGGGTATATAAACATAGTAAAGAATATGAGGTAGATGCAGTGGTTAATATACAAAAACGAGGGTTATAAATACATAAATAAGCTTAAAAAGAAGCAATCACGTGACGCGCGATTAAAAACACTTCCGCGTCACGTGATGCTAGATGGAACGCATGCGTTCCGTTCATATGGAACGCATGTGTCATATGGGAGGGGAGAACTGTCCCGAGCAGCCAGAAAGCCTGCTGAGCAGAGAGAAAGCTGTCTGCTCGAAATAGCAGGCGGACAGCTATTACAATGGCACATAGAGCTTACTGTCTGCCTGCACAAGCAGGCAGACAGCATGATCATACAGAAGCACAAGTTCAAAACTCTTGGTGGGAACATGGCATAAGAATAGAACTGAGTGGAGAAACATGATAGCAGCAAGATATTATAAAGTTAATACAATGTTAAAAATCACATGATATACCCAATAAAAGAAATAAAATACCCATTAAATAATAAAATAATACAATGATGTGAAGGATAATATATCCATTAAATATAAAAATTATGATATAAGCAGTAAAATGAAAATAATAAAAAAGAAAAAAAAGAAATGGATAAATAATGAATTGTAAAAGAGAGTTAATTATAAAAAATTAAAAAGATCAAAATCTATATTTAAACCTGTGGGGGCAAGGGTTTTCAGATTATATGCCCATTCCATTTCTTTTTTACCAAGAACTTTTTTAATATCTCCGCCTCTCCATGGAACGTTACATATATCTATACCTAAACATTTAAGATATTTTGGATTCTTTCCATGTTGTAGAAAATGTTTAGAGACAGAGTGATTCTCATAGCCTTTTAGGATATTCCTGCAATGTTCAGCTAGTCTAGTTTTTAGGTCTCTAGTGGTCATACCCACATATTGTAGCCCACATGGACATTCCAGGAGATAGATTACATTTTTCGTATTACAGTGGATGAAATGTTTTATTTGATATGTTTTTTGTGTAATTGTAGATGTAAACGATGTAGTTTTGGATTTGATGAGGTTACTTGTACGTTTGCAAACTATGCATCTATTACATTTAAAGAAACCGCTAGGTTTATTCAAAAAAGTAGAAGGGCTAGGGGATAAGGTGCTGTGTTTATATTTGGTATAATTCCAGCCAAAGTCTCATCTGTTTTAATCAATGTTTCTTTATGATCTTCTTCATAACATTACTTGTTATTGAAGTCGAAAATAATTGGCAAAGCTGGGGCGGTTTTCACTTCTTTATTTGCTTTATATTTAAGAGTTCGGATCTAGGTTCCACTGATATTTTTTAGCGTTTGGTCTCAAAAAAAAAAAAAAAAAAATTATCCCAGGAACAATTTAGACCAGACGCTAAAAAATATCAGTGGAACCAATAGATCCGAACTCTTAGAATATAAAGCAAATAAAGAAGTGAAAACCGCCCCAGCTTTGCCAATTATTTTCGACTTCAATAACAAAAGTAATGTTATGAAGAAGATCATAAAGAAACATTGGCATATATTAAAACAAGATGAGACTTTGGCTGGAATTATCCCCGAGAAACCACAAGTTATATTCAGGGGGGCACCCAGCTTTAAGTCCATCCTCACAAGCAATTACACCAAATATAAACACAGCACCTTATCCCCTAGCCCTTCTACTTTTTTGAATAAACCTAGCGGTTTCTTTAAATGTAATAGATGCATAGTTTGCAAACGTACAAGTAACCTCATCAAATCCAAAACTACATCGTTTACATCTACAATTACACAAAAAACATATCAAATAAAACATTTCATCCACTGTAATACGAAAAATGTAATCTATCTCCTGGAATGTCCATGTGGGCTACAATATGTGGGTATGACCACTAGAGACCTAAAAACTAGACGAGCTGAACATTGCAGGAATATCCTAAAAGGCTATGAGAATCACTCTGTCTCTAAACATTTTCTACAACATGGAAAGAATCCAAAATATCTTAAATGTTTAGGTATAGACAGGGCCGGCGCGTCCATAAGGCGGCACAGGCGGCCGCCTTAGGGCGCACCGGCTCAGGGGGCGCAAAATTCAAGTGACCGGCAGGAGGGAAGTGCTCCCTCCTGCCAGGTCACCTCCTGGATCCCCGGCGCGTTGTGCGGCTGAACTGGATGCCGAGTTGGCGAGGGAGCTCTGATCTCTCTGATCTGCTCCCTCGCAGGCTGCTTACTGATGACGTCATATTCCGGCTCCCGCGGCATCAGTAAACAGCCTGCGAGGGAGCAGATCAGAGAGATCAGAGCTCCCTCGCCACCTCGGCATCCAGTTCAGCCGCACGCCTCCCAGCAGCCCCACTGGACCACCAATGAGAGACCCACGCCAGCTCTCCAGGTAGGGAGGCTGGGTGGGAAATTTTAATTTAATTTAGATGATTAATTACTGTTAGTGTGTGTGTGCATGTGAGTGAGTGTGTGTGTATGTGTGTCTGTCAGTGTATGTGTGTCTGTCACTGTATGTGTGTCTGTCAGTGTGTGTGTGTCTGTCAGTGTGTGTGTCTGTGTATGTGTGTCCGCTGCGTGTGTGTGTGTGTGTCCGTCAGTGTGTGTGTATGTGCGTCCGTCGCGTGTGTGTGGGAGTGCGAGTGCGTCTGTCAGTGTGTGTGCGGGAGTGTGCGTCTGCTCAGTGTGTGTGTGAGCAAGTAGTCTGCCGCGTGTGTGTGTGTGTATGTGTGTCTGTCAGTGTGTGAGTGTCTGCCGCGTGTGAGTGTCCGTCAGTGTGTGCGTGCGTCTGTCAGTGTGTGTGTGTGGTTCACAAGTGTGTGTGTGTATGTGTGTCCGTCAGTGTGTGTGTGTGTGTGTGCGTCTGTCAGTGTGTGTGTGTGTCTGTCAGTGTGTGTATGTGCGTGTGTGTGTGTCTGTCAGTGTGTGTGTGCCCCACCGCGTGTGTATGTGCGTCTGTCGCGTGTGTGCGTGTCTGTCAGTGTGTGTATGCGTGTCTGTCAGTGTATGTGTAGTTCGTCAGTGTGTGTGTGTGTGTGTGTCTGTCAGTGTGTGTGTGTGCGTCTGTCAGTGTGTGTGTATGTGTGTCTGTCAGCGTGTGGGAGTGAGTGTGTGGCCGTCAGTGTGTACAAACGTCAGTGTGAGTGAGTGTCTGCCAGTGTGTGTGTGTGTGCGTGTCTGTCAGTGTGTGTGTGTATGTGTGTCTGTCAGTGTGTGTGTGCGTGTCTGTCGTGCGTGTGTGTGTGTGTGTCTGTCAGTGTGTGTGTGTGTATGTGCGTTCGTCAGTGTGTGTGTGTGTGTGTGTATGTGTGTCTGTCAGTGTGTGTGGAGTGTGTGTGTCTGTCTGTCAGTCAGTGTGTGTGTGTATGTGTGTCTGTCAGTATGTGAGTGAGTGTGTCTGTCAGTGTGTGTGTGTGTGTATGTGTGTGTGTGTGTGTGTGTGTGTGTGTGTGTGTGTGTGTGTGTGTGTATGTGTGTGTGTGTGTATGTGTGTCTGTCAGTGTGTGTGTGTGTATGTGAATATGTGTGTGTGTGTGTGTGGTTCTGTCAGTGTGTGTGTGTGAGTGAGTGTCTGTCAGTATGTGCGTGTGTGCATGTGAGTACATGTGTCTGTCAGTGTCTGTGAGTTTGTGTGTGTGTGTGTTTGTCAATGAATGAGTGTCAGATAAGTGAGTCTGGCTGTCAGAGATGTCTGTGTGTTTGTCATTGAGTGTGTGTGACTGTCAGTGTTTCTACACCCCTGACTGTAGCGTGGCCAAGCGGAGTGTACCGTGGTACAGGAACTTCTGTTTCCTGTACCTAGCAGGACTGACAGGAAAAGCTCACTGTACCGGGATTCGCTCCGCTCAGCCACGCTACAAGAAAGGTAGGAGGCACACCAGGAAGGGGAGGGGACCACTATGGGGGTGGGTGGCGCACCAAGGGACAGTGTCTGTGAGAGATACCCTAAGGAGAGATACCCTAAGGTACAGGAAAAGGAGGGAGGGGGAGAGGAACACTAAGCAACAGGGAACAGAGGGGGGAGGGGAGAGGAACACTAAGGGACAGGGAAAGGAGGGGGGAAGGGAAAGGAACACTGAGGAACAGGGAAAAGGAGGAGAGAAGGGAGAGGAACAGTAAGGGTCAGAGAAGGGAGGGGACCATTAAGGGACAGGGAGAGGGGCTGGATGTAAAAGAAACACACAGCGGGGCTTGAGAAGGAAAGAGACACACAAAGGAGCTGGGAAGAATAAAAGACACAAAGAGGAGAGATAGGAGACACACAAAGGCAAAAATAGGAGATAAAATACACTAAAGGGAGTCAGATATTTAAAAGACGGGATAAGAAACACAAAAGGGAGGTTAAGAGGCACATGGGCGAATATGTTTTTGGGGGGGGGAGGAAAAATGCATCTTCGCCTATGTACCCAAAATTCTTTGCACCGGCCCTGGGTATAGATATATGTAACGTTCCATGGAGAGGCGGAGATATTAAAAAAGTTCTTGGTAAAAAAGAAATGGAATGGG
Organism: Pelobates cultripes; assembly: GCA_933207985.1. Classification (NCBI taxonomy): domain Eukaryota; kingdom Metazoa; phylum Chordata; class Amphibia; order Anura; family Pelobatidae; genus Pelobates; species Pelobates cultripes. The sequence goes on along the minus strand of OW240913.1, from coordinate 292,141,391 downwards.
CATATAATCTGAAAACCCTTGCCCCCACAGGTTTAAATATAGATTTTGATCTTTTTAATTTTTTTATAATTAACACTCTTTTACAATTCATTATTTATCCATTTCTTTTTTTTCTTTTTTATTATTTTCATTTTACTGCTTATATCATAATTTTTATATTTAATGGATATATTATCCTTCACATCATTGTATTATTTTATTATTTAATGGGTATTTTATTTCTTTTATTGGGTATATCATGTGATTTTTAACATTGTATTAACTTTATAATATCTTGCTGCTATCATGTTTCTCCACTCAGTTCTATTCTTATGCCATGTTCCCACCAAGAGTTTTGAACTTGTGCTTCTGTATGATCATGCTGTCTGCCTGCTTGTGCAGGCAGACAGTAAGCTCTATGTGCCATTGTAATAGCTGTCCGCCTGCTATTTCGAGCAGACAGCTTTCTCTCTGCTCAGCAGGCTTTCTGGCTGCTCGGGACAGTTCTCCCCTCCCATATGACACATGCGTTCCATATGAACGGAACGCATGCGTTCCATCTAGCATCACGTGACGCGGAAGTGTTTTTAATCGCGCGTCACGTGATTGCTTCTTTTTAAGCTTATTTATGTATTTATAACCCTCGTTTTTGTATATTAACCACTGCATCTACCTCATATTCTTTACTATGTTTATATACCCATGGCAAATTACTGTTTTGTGATTGTATTAATTTTGAAGATTTTGATGATGTAATTTTGGCGGGAATTTTAAACTTTAAATCTTATATAAACTTGTGCATGTCAGGTGTGCCCCTCTTTCTACTACTATCTACTTGAAGAAGCCCTTGAGGCGAAAAGCGTTTAGATAATTTTATTACTATATAATTTTACTACTCTATAATAAAGAAATCTTTTTGGCATATAATATTTTATTGCCATTTTTCTTTCTTTCCACCTGACTACTTATATTGCCAATTTTAGAAGAAGCATAAAGAATCCATAGGTGGGGATTATACCACCCGGGCGCTTATATTGAGCAGTACAAACCTGCTCAAAAGAATGTGAGTAATATATATATTTTATACTCTTAACTTTTCACCATAATACAGAGAGCACTATATATTTTATTCTTTTTTTCTGGGTCTAATAACATCAATTGGGACGTCGAACGTGTGTCAGAGAACCACCAACTGAAGTCTACTCTGTATGTCCTTGAGTGGGGACAATTCCACTTCGTGCGCGCAATATCAGAGCTGGATTTTTCAGCTCTGAAAAGTGTGAGTAAGACCTTTTTCACTATTTTATTTATTTTTTACGCATCTATATACTGTGCCATTGGAGTTCTGTCTTCTCTTTTCTTCACATATGCTTCACTGAATTCCAAGCATACGGTTATGAAGATTTGATCTCACTCCACATCTCAAGATCTCACTCCACATCTCAAGAATTTTCTTTTATACACGTGGGACCTACCATCACGAACTGTGATAAGTTTTGGACTATTGTTTATTTTATATATATTATTAAAATTGTTTTATTATCTATTAGTTGATTGCATTTTATATATCTTAGTATATATTTTAGGCGCACCCTTATTGTGCTGTTTGCTTTATGAAAAATAATATGACTGAGTCATTACTGTTTTGTACATTTGACAGATAGCTAAGGAAAATACATTGGACTGGAAACTTCACCTTCACTTTCTTTTCAAAAAAGGATTTAGGCAGGTCATCAGGATACATATGTGTTGCAAAGAGTCTTGGAGATGGTTTTCCTTTCAAATGCTAAAAAAACAAAAAAGGGTAGAGTTAGGTTGTGTCTGACACTTCTCCACTTTACAAATCACTTTCAATTTTTTTGCAGTTTGGTAATCTGGTTTTTCCTTCATCACTATTTACTGCTTAGTGAATAAACCAACTATTATACAATATGTAGAATAAAAAAATTAAAAAAACCTAAGTACAAAGTATTTCAGCTGCTTACATTGGTACTTGTGGTTTTACTTTATAATGGGTATTGTTAAAGGGCAATTTTATGCACAATGACCACTGCAGCATAATGTAGCAGTTATGGTGCCAGGTAATCCCTGGCACCATCTCAAAATAAGCTCTCAAACTATTTACAAACATTTGATATTTACCTGACTCTGTAGGTGTCCCCAGGGCAAGCTGAAGTGCTTTTTAGGGTGTTGAGTGGTCCTTTAGGTATGAAAATGTGAGAGGGATGTAGGGGAACAAAGCCTGTGTGGCCTGGCTGGCAAAGAAATTAGTTAAGGTAAAGCTGACTTTGCACAATATGCAAATACTTTTGCTGCTTTAGTTCTTAGAAAGTATGGAGCGAGCGCATCATTAGATGCATTTATTCCAAGCTCAGGGTGCTGTCTGCATTGTATGCATTTTGCTGGCCAGTCTGCATGATTGGCAGGCAGCCTGTCAAGGCCCTGGGGAGATAGCACCGCTAAGCGGACAAGGGCACATGTATGAGTGTGGGTATGGATGCGTGTGATTGGTTGTGTATAAATGTGTGGGTGGGATTATGTGGTGTGTGTTTGGTGGGGGGTGGTCTTACCTCAGTGATACTTGGGATTCGGGCCAGCAAACAGCTTCGTTCCCGCCCGCCCCATGGTTTTGCGGCAGTTAGGTTGTGAAATGAAGTGATCGAGTTTTAGGTCTCAACCTCCCCTGCTCTAAAGGGTTAACCTTAGGTTACCTGTTTGGACGTGCCCACCGAGCGAGGAAAAAGGTCGGCTGGTGGTAAGCATTGGAAGGAAAAGGAATTTATGTTGAGGGGGGAGGTGAGAGGAAGTGGCACATAGGATCATGGTCAGTATATTGGCAAGGATGCTGGGGTTATACTGTATGACTTTATGTTTTAAGTTATATGCTAAGTTATGGTTATTTATGTTTGACGTTTTGGTTATATCAAAGAAAGGAGAATATTAACCCCTTAAAACCGGAGGGCGTACTATTACGCCCTATTCTAAGCGGCTCTAAACGCCGTCGGGCGTAATAGTAATTCCTACTTACCCGGGCACATCCGACGTCCTGGAAGCCCCCCGGCCATGTGAGAGTGGGGTCCTTGCGAGGACCCCACAATCACATGGCCAGGGGTAGCTGCCTCCTGCATTGCCAGCAGGGGGCTGCCAGTAATGACAGGTGGTCCCCCTGCTGGCTGAAAATAAAATTAAATAAATGAAAAAGTGTAAAAAATAAAATAATATATACTTAGATCATATATATATATATATATATATATATATATACATACATACACACACGTACACTGTCTAGGTGTATTTTACTATTAATATATATATAATTATATATATATTAATATCAAATTACACGTAGACTGATACTGATTAAATATATATATAATTATTGTTATATATATATTTATATATAATATAAAAAATAAATATGTTAATACGTTAACAAAAATTATTAAAAAGTAAATAATTAAAAAATATATAGATGTGTGTTATTTCGTTCTAACTGTATTGTGAAATTAATATATATATATATATATCAAAATACACGTAGAACGAAATAATATATATATCTATATACATAAATATATACGTATATCACTATATATATACCCATATATAAATAAAAATATTTTTAAAAAATTATATAGATATATACATATATATATACACATGTGTATATATATATATATATATATACACACATATATTAATTCTACATATATATTTATGTAATATTTTTACATAATTAGGTATCTTAATTAATTACAATTAGCGGGACCTGTCTGACAACCCATGCCAAAAGTAAAGGGAATTTAATTTGCTAGCACTATATTTAACCCTATAACTTTCCAAGACACCATAAAATCTGTACATGGGGGATACTGTTCTACTCGGGAGACTTCGCTGAACACAAATATTAGTGTTTCAAAACAGTAAAATGTATTACAACGATGATATCGCCAGTAAAAGTGAAGTTTTTTGCATTTTTCACGCACAAACAGCACTTACACGGACGATATTATTGCTGTGATACTTTTTACTGTTTTGAAACACAAATATTTGTGTTCAGCGAAGTCTCCCGAGTACAACAGTACCCCTCATGTACAGGTTTTATGGTGTTTTCAAAAGTTACAGCATCAAATATAAGGCTTGTGTTTCATTTTTTTCACATTAAAATTCGCCAGATTGGTTACGTTGCCTTTGAGACCCTATGGTAGCCCAAGAATGAAAATTACCCCTATGATGGCATACCATTTGCAATAGTAGACAACCCAAGGTATTGCAAACAGGGTATGTCCAGTCTTTTTTAGTAGCCACTTAGTCACAAACACTGGCCAAAATTGGCGTTTTTTGCATTTTTCACACACAAGCAAATACTAACGCTAACTTTGGCCAGTGTTTGTGACCAAATGGCTACTAAAAAAGACTGGACATACCCCATTTGCAATACCTTGGGTTGTCTACTATTGCAAATGGTATGCCATTATGGGTGTAAATTTCATTCCTGGGCTACTATACAGTCTCAAAGGCAACGTAACCAATCTGGCGAATTTCAATTTCAAATGTAACGTGCTATATTTGACCCTGTAACTTCCCAAAATGCCATATAACCTGTACATAGGGGGTACTGTCTTACACGTGAGACTTTGCTGAATACAAATATGTGTATTTTATTGCAATAAAAGCAAACAGTATTATGACATTGACCGTTAAAATGTCATGTAGAACTAAAAAAATTTTAAAAAAATCTTATTTTCTCCAATTCTTTTCATGTTAAATTATGTTTCATAGCTAAATATTTGATATTAAATGAAAGCCCTGTTTCCCCTGAATAAAATGATATATAATAAGGGTGGATGCATTTACTATGAAAGAGGTGAATTACGATTGGGCAGACATGTAGCGCAAATGCCAGGTTTTGTTTACATTTTGTTTTGTTCACAACGTGTACATTTGGCTCTGTCCTTAAGGGGTTAAAATAAATTATGGAAGTGTTATGCAGTATTTGTCATATGTTATAATAAATGCTGTGGCTTGTTTCATCCATACTACGTTCTCTGTCACTATTTGGGTGGTGAATTGGGATAGTTTGTTACTATGCTGCATCACGATTCCCTAATACGTACATAGATGCATTTACACCAGGCTGACCTAGTTCTTCGGGCAGACTCTGACCCTTTTTGGGCATGTTGGCCCCTTTGGGCAGTCCTGGTGTAGACATGTGCAAATATAAAGGTAGGAAGAGTAGTCAGACTGAAAGGTGGCAACGTGGAATGTGGTGGAGGGCCATCTATAAGATCGATGCCAAATGATGACGATTATGTAACCGACACTAAAGATATTTCATAGTGAATCAGCACCTATTACTTACAAATATTGTGCAAGATAGAAGTGGCCCAATATGAGAGGTAAGGAGAAAATGTGTAGGAAGAGTGAAGCTGGAGAATTAGTCATGAGAGGCAGGATACAGAAGTAGAGGTGTATATGGGGAATAGATATATGGAATGAAGAAATTAAGGATACTCGTATCGTGGTATAGGAGTTGTGAAATCTCTGTGGAAGATCAGTTAGGCTAGAAGGGTAATAATGAAGTAATTAGTGGAGGCCATCTGAGGCCAAAGTCAAAGTGTGACTAGTACATCACCAACACCGAAATGTATGTAGGTCCTGATGTAGGTGACGTGATCCATAATACTTGTTATTACTGTGCAATAAAAAAGTGACACAATGCTTAGAATAAGGGATTAATTTACTAGTGAGTGTCGCAGGCCAAGATAGGGCCATAAAGGCTGGTTGGTTTAGGCCTAGCAAGTGATGTAATGAAATGTTGTTAGAAGGAGTAGTGTGTGTGAGTGTGTGTGTGTGTGTGTGTATATATATATATATATATATTTATATATATATATATATATATAAATATAAATATATACATACACACACCTCATGCAGCAGGAAGGTACTTATGCAAAGCCCAAATTAGGGGTGGGTATGTCATAATGCCACCCACAGAGGGCCATATGATGGGAATGTAATGAAGGCCTAATAAGGCCACGTGTGAAGGCTTAGGAACTGAAACAAGACCAGTTATAATCATATTTACTTACAACTGAAGCTATGTGCACAGTTTCAATCTGAGACCTATGAAGGAGATAATGAAACCACCCAAGTAGAAGCAGGTAGACTCGAGTGCTTAATGTGAGGTAAAGATAATGTAGATGATAATGGAATTAGTTACTCAAGGAGAATGCTTAAGGAGGGCCTGAAGGATAGGTGCATTCTTGATAACATGCAGCATAATGGGGTAGTATGCTGTAGTGGAACGGATCCGCACCAACAACTTTTATTCCCTGCCTTGGCTGTCTGTACACCCCCTGTTACATACTGTGTTTTATCCTATATATTTCATGTGATTACACTTTGTCCGTTCGGGAGACTTCATCCAAATGAAAACCGTTCACCTCCCGAACGAGGACCACCCCTGTGCCCCATTAGAACGTTGTCAGCCATTACTTAAGTGTGAGACCGCAAGGGAAACATTTAATGAGCGCTTCCCCCTGTGTTGCCGCCGTTCATATAACCAAACATGTGGCAGCGATACTTGGTCGTCGAGTGCCAAGCCTTTTTGGCTAGGCACTCACACGAACACCAGTAAACTTTCGACCACTGCCCGTTCCTTTTCCCGAACACCTACACAAACGGCGTTCGGGAGATATGAAGTACCGAACAGGGTGAGCATTTGTATCATGAAAGCAAGAGATTCCCTTGTATGGTTTTTGCACAGGAACCTCACAAACAGAGACCGGCAAAGGCACGTATTCTCCTGGAACTATTTATTTGGGGCTACTACCTGTCTGGCCGGTCAAATCTTCCACACGATACCGTTCCTGTTCTACCAAACCAATCTGAGTGATTCTTGGATATGTCGGTCACTCAGATCGGGGCTATCAGGGGATGTGCTTTTGTGGGGTTCCCATGGTTGGTTGGGGGACTTTTGCGGAATGGGATATTTTGGGGATTTTTTGTACCTGAGAGATAATTAAATTGGAGGAGTTTATCTCTCAGGCACAAGGGATCCTGGGATTTGAACCCCTGCATTTTCTGCCTGTGAGACCCCTTGCATGGGAGATGGCATAAAAGCTGTGTATGTGTGAATACAATTCAGTTATACCCCCAGAGCTGGGTGTTGTCCAGTTGCTGGGGATGAGGTGGGAGATTCTTGAATTACTTTGCTGTACCTGACTGTTCCATTGGATTGTGTTACTTGTTGTTGACTGTAATTTGGTGTAACCAGTGGAGGAAAGTCTCTGCAAGGACTAGGGCTCTGCTACATTGGTTGACAGGGTCGAGATATACAGCTCACAGAAGAACAAGAACCAGTGGATTTAGCAGTGACAGATGGACCGTGGATGGAGATTGACTACTCCATCCTGAAATGGTCCATGCTAAAGGATCTCCTAGAAGCGAGAGGGATATCAGCAAGGAAAAAGAAAAAGGCTAATCTCATTGATGAAGTAATGGTGGAATACCGAACAGATGGCGGTTCGGTACACGAACAGGAACAGACAGATTTCCAAAGGGAATTACAATTTCGGTTGTCTTTTTATAGCGAAAGCCCATCTACAGACATTATTGCACGAACCATGTTGGAGGTCCAGGAGTTCGTGCTAAGGCAAAGGGATCAACAAACCCATGAAAGAACCCAAGCAGTGACAATGGTGCAAGAAGGTAAACTCAAAATACCATATGATGCATTTAAAAACTATGTAGAGGCGGAGGAAGATAATGATGCATTCCTCCAGGATTTTTATAAGGACAGTGTGCCCTACACTGATGTTGATAAATGGGTTCCCCCATTGGCAAGCAGACTATCAGGGAGAGCAGCGGAGGTTTACCGCACTGTCCCAGACGAGGAAATCAGGAATTATGGCCGGGTAAGAGAGGTGATACTCGCAAGGTATGCCATCATGCCAGAGGCATACAGAAGGCGGTTTAGAGACCTGATAGAGGCGGACAAAGACTCGCATGCTGCATGGGCCTGCCGGTTGCATCGAGCCACTCTTGGGTGGGTACAAGCACATAAAGCCAGTACAATGGAAGACTTGCTACAATTGGTGTTAATGGAACAATTCTTTAACGGACTGGCACCAGACATCCAGGAGTGAGTAAGGGATCGCAACCCTTCTATCATCACTGAAGCAGCAAGGTGGGCCAACAAATATATGGATGCCTGCCGACAGCAGAGACTGCTTCAATACACACTTCTTCAGACCTGCAGCAGCACCTCCTGTTCCAGTACCACCTCCAAGGCAATTTAATAATGCTAATGCCCCACAGCCCCGCTTCCCCCTGCAAAACCACATCCAGTGACACATCGGTAAAAAGATGAGGCATGTGCGCAGAGACCGCAGAACCGCGACTGGCTCCGTGGAACAGCCCTTGGCCACCACCACCCGCCGGAGCAGCAGCACACTACTACTACCAGTGCGCCGCCCCTGCAACATCCGTAGAGCAAAGAGAAGTCCTGTACAAAGCGGACCCACTACAGGTCAACACAGATTACTGCCAACATCATCAGCAGACCGTAATCCTGCAAGGGAAGGAGGTCCAAGGGCTCCGTGACATGGGAGCCACTCTTACCCTTGTAAAAAGCTGGGCGCTGCAAATACCAAGAATACGGTGGCAGTACGGGTAGCCAGTGGAGCAGTGAAATAAAACAGATTATTATCAAGGCAGTGCCATAAAGGCTAACAACATGTATAGGCCCAAATTTGGACCTGAGGTTATGACCGACATAATATTAAAGTATGTTTGACTAGGCCCGTGTGGAGCGAAGAAAAGGCTAAACCAACGTAAGAAGTGATAGACAGAGAAATAACAGATTATAAACAGGCAATACCATAAATGCTAACCAGATGTATAAGCCCAAGTTTGGGCCTGACATAAATTTAGACAGACAGTAGCAAGACCTAGCCACATTGTTACTAAACAATGTAGGGGCAATGAGTGCTGGAATACCAAGAGGGCAGCCATAACGAAACAATACAATGTAGGGTAACTAATTGAAATGCATATTATACATTTTTAGGAGTTGTGGGTGTTTTAGTAAGAAGATTTTTAGATATTTAGAAGATATTCCCCTTTAAAGAGGATAAGGAATTTTTACAATTGTGTACAGAGAATGTTTATACAAATTTATTTCTGTTTCCCTCAACCACATGTATAGGCCCACATTTGAGCCTGACATAAATTTAGACAGTCAGTTGCAACACCTAGCAACATAATTACTAAACAATGTATGCCCAATGAGTGCCTGAATACGCAGAGGGCAGGTAAAAAAAACATTAAATTGTAGTTAATTGTGACTAACTGAAATGCATAAATGTATATGATATATATTTTATGAGTTTATGAATGGGAAAAAAAGAGAAAATATTTGACCACGTTAAACATCACATAAATTAGCAAAAATACTTACAAATCTATTTAAAAAGTTTATTATAAAAGTTAAAAAGGTCAAATTTTATATTTAGCCCATTATTTTGCAATGTCATAAGCTTATGTACCCATTTCATCTCCTTTCTATCTATACTTGCAATATGATCACCCCCTCTCCATGACTGTTTGTATTCCTAAAAATATAAGCCCCTTCGGATTCATATTATATTTCTTAAAATGTGCAGATACGCTATGTTGCTCATAGCCTTTTGAAATATTGTTCACATGCTCACGTATTCTTTAAAGCAAGGGATGTATTGTGCAGTGTACATATTGTAGGCTGCATGCACAAAATAAAAGATAACTTACGTTCCTAGTAAAGCAAGTGATAAAACCATTAATGTAAAATTCCTTCTCACAGTTTTAAGTTCTAAATTTATTACACCTTTCAGAGTTTTATTTTTGATGTATCTGCATCCTATACACTTGTTATGGGAATAAAAACATTTTCTGTCAGTTAAAAAATCTTTTTTACATCCTCTTCAGAGTGATTGTGTTAAAATCATTTTAAAATTAGGTGCAACCCTAAATGTAACAACTGGTTTATCAGGTATGATTGTTCCAAATCTTTATCTGTTTTCAAGAGCTGTCAGTGTTTAAAAAAAGAGTAAGATCTATGTTTTTTATTTACATATATTCTATGAATGTAACAAGTTTTGTAAGTGAATTCTGAGCACTTTGAAGCTATTTTTGCACTATATGTTTGATGCACTTTTATATTAAGTGTGTACACATTTAGCACTTTATTATATATTTGTATGCACTTTACAAGGAATCTGTATTCCTAACACTATAGCTCATTATGCCCCTCCCCCACTGACATGAAAAAATGGTTAAAAACCTTTTATTAACTTATTTACCCAAGTGCCGATGTCCCTTGGTGCTCCAGTGGCTGTCTTTGATATAATCACTGCTTAGTGCTGCAATGTTTAATATTTCAGCACTATGTGCATTATAGCAACACTGTATCCAAACCACTTCAATGAGCTGAAGTGGTCTGTATGCTAATAGCATCTCTTTCATTTTGTTTTGTATTACTGTAGTGTATATCATGAGCGTTTGCACTTTCATAGGTGCTGCTATATATTATTGAATTTTTTGTGAACTTTTAAAGAAATAAGTGCCATTATCACTTAAAGCACAATACTCAGTCCAGGTGCAATAGCTCTCCACTTTTCCTATATGTATATACATATGTATATAGTAGCAATATGTTATATACTATATGTATTGATTAGGTAATAATAATAAAACCCATGAAATACTGACCTCAACTTTCTCTGGGTTTAGAAATTCAATTATTGCTTGATCAACTGTCACTTCCTTGTTTTGCAACGAATATAGCAATTCACGAATTACTTTGATTGCCCAATGAGTTCCTATAAAACAAGCAAAATAAACATTATAAAGCAAGTTAAACTCATTTAACAAACATTTGGAAAACGTGAGTGCAATCATTATGCAGGGCATGAGTTATAAATGATTTCTGATAGGGACATTGTATACTTGTGCTAAGTTTCAATTTGGTTTGCAAGACAACAGATAAAGTTTAGCAAATAAAGGCATATTTACTGCTCATTTGCTTTTTTTGCTCTTCATCAAAACCAGTGTGTAAGTGATGCTGTGCACAGAGACCTGCCAGGTGCATGTCTGTATAAACTAAAACTACTTTGCAAGTAGGGCACTATGGCATGGTATTCGTAAAGCTATCATGAACCTTTAAATCATTTTTATGAAACACTGCTTAATGGTAAACGCTGAATGTCTATAAGGTTGCTTTGGTGTCGGGAGATCCAGAGCACTGTCTTACCTTACAGGGACACTATAGTCACCCAGACCACTTCATCCCATTGAAGTGGTCTGAGTGCAGAGACCCAGTGCCACTTAATCCTACATTGTAAATCACTGCAGTTTTATAGAAACTGCAATGATTACCTTGCAGGATTAAGACTGCCTCTAGAAGCACTTCCTGGATCCTAATGGACTCCTGGTCATCTAAATGTTGCTGGATGTGTTTACACTCTGAATGAGGACATCAACATCACTGAAATCCCCATAGGAAAGCATTGAAGCAATGCTTTTCTATAGGGAGGGTCTAATGAATTCGCCACGCATGTGCATTAGGCTCCCCCGTCCAATGATGTCAGAGGAGGACCCAGTGCAGAGGGAGATTGGTGCTGGCATTGGGTAAGTAATATAAGTTTTATTTAACTCTTTCCATACCGGAGAAGGGGGCCGGGACCAGAGGGCACTATAGTATAAGGAATACAACTTTGTATTCCTAACACTATAGAATCCCTTTAAGGGGTCAAAACTATTTACAAACAGTTTAACTCCATAGTTCTGAAATCGGTGCCTATTCACTTTATGTCCAGGTTTCCAATGATATCTAAGGCTTCAATGAGGAAATCTCAGACTGGGCACTGTCAGAAAAAGCTTGGATCCTCAGCAAGATGTAATCCAGCTGTTCCTAAACAAAAATATAGATAATAATTAAGTATTGTATTAGTATCTATATCGTTGTTTAAAACAGCTAATACCCCATGTGTATGGTATTGGTATGCTTGATGTTAATGTGGCTATTCAGGAGGAGCCTTAATGGGTAGCTGTCATTTTAAATACAGCCATTCTTAGCAAGCTAAGTTTATATTGGTATACAGTTTCTAAGATGCTTTGGTTATTTTATTGTAAATGTAATCCAGCTACTAATAAAGGAACAGTTGGCTAAGCTAAGCAAACGTGTTATCAGAGAGCTCCGTGAGAATCCCGTTCATTTGAGAGCTAGCCTAAGCCTTTTGCGACTTAACTAGCCACTTACCTGGGCTTGCTATTAGCAACTTTTACTGACAATCCCGAAAGAACCCACAAAGCTTCAATTCTTGTTTGAAGTTGCAGCCTGGTACGACTTGCGAACGGAGAAGTGGCCAGTTACCTGCCTGGAAGCGACCAGTGCCCTTGAGGACTCTTGAGTCGGTGTCCACAGGTACACCTATTTTTTATTAAGAGGTCCACCCAGTTTACCCCCTCTGGACAGGTGGTGATTATCCTGGTCCCCACCAAAAGGATATATCTGTCTGTGAGCAGCTGCTCCACATGAATGGCGGCATGCAGGGGAAGGCAGGCGAGTACTGTTTGCCCTCCGGCGCACACCTTTTTTTTTTATGATTGCTATAGTCTCCAAACTGCCCCATGGCTCCCCTGGGATGTTGGAACTTTGAGGCATCCATGGTGGCTTGCTCAGTGGCAGTGTGTGTAACAACCAGTTGAATGGCTAAATGGACATTGCATCCCACCCACATAGCTGCCTACCTGAACTAGAGGGTCTTTTTATTATATAGGCACGGAGACCCCTCCTTGTGGTAGGATCTCCATTTCCTCTCTTCTATTTAAACACATAACCGCCTCACAGTGAGAATCACGCAAGCGCCTCTAGCGGCTGTCACTGAGACAGCCACTAGAGGATTTGAGGGCTGGATTAACCCATTTATAAACATAGCAGTTTCTCTGAAACTGCTATGTTTATTAAAAACATGGGTTAACCCTAGCTGGACCTGGCACCCAGACCACTTCATTAAGCTGAAGTGGTCTGGGTGCCTAGAGTTGTGGCAAAACTATCCACTTAAGACTAGCCATATATTGAATGTGTTTATATCCCTGTTTCAGCTGTGAGAACCAAGTGTACTACTGTATGTGTCTTTCAGACGAATTAGGGTGTTCATATGCTTGCAGTATGAAAAACCCAGCATTCCTAATGTAGTTTTACGAACAGTGAGTTTCAACACTGTTCGTGAAACGGATAAACTACCGAATGGTCGACCACACACAAGAGGTCGTGTGGCGCCCATTAACCGATTGCAACATTGTTGCAATCGGTAGTTAAAGGCGTCCCTAGGTGGCCGTCATTCGGCTACCGACCACGCGGCGGTCGGCCATCTTGGATCCTTTGTTAGCCCAGTGGTGTTTTTCCGTCGAGCGCCTGGAACTAAAATCAGCCCCGGCCGTTCGGTAGTTTGTTCCCCTAATACCAATCGATACTTTAACAGTGTTTTGGAAATAATGTGTATTTTGTGTGGAGTTCGGTTAGTTAGGCTGGGAGCTGAGCGGTATTCTCACGAACTGTGCGCTCAGCCCCCAGCTATCTACCGAACGTCCATTCGTTTAAATAAAGTGAATATAATGGAAGTTATATATTTTAATGTAAAATGTAAGTTCTGCTGCACGGAGGGATAATTCACTTAACGGTATATTCTAGTGGGAGTATCCCTCTCGTGCAGCAGTGCATGGTGGGAGAAATGTATGTGTTGGTCAGTTCCCTATGTAGTCCCCTACTGTACCACCCCTGGAATGTCAGTGGGGAATCCCCTTGCATGGGGAATCCCATAAATACAGTGACCTGTGATTAAAAGCTCAGTTGACTCCCATGTGTTGTCTAGTTCTTGGGAAGGAAGGATTCTTATAACGCTACCGGGATTATTGTATGCTGTATTTATTTCCTTGGATTATTTTATGCTGTTCCTGTTACCCAGCGGAGATACTGTGGATTATACTACCTCTCCGCTACAAGAATGGTCCTTTGATCGGGAACACATGGGATGGGCGGCAGCATTGTAACATAGCTGTGTGATACAAAAAGTGAATACAAATACAAAAAGATAAGTCCTGCGCTCACTCACATCACTCCTGGGCGGCAGCAACAACCACAGTACACATCAGCCCCAATATATAGTAAAAACCAGAGAGAAAGTTACCTGCGCTCTCTCCTTAATCCCTAATATATAACACATCAACCCAAATGCATACAGTAAAAAACAAACATACAGGCGCACATAACAACAGACACACATACACATAACCACAGACATACACAGATAACTGCATACACACACACTCTCAGACGTATAAACACACAACCACAGACGTACACATAATCAGACATACACACAAACACATACAACAGATATGCATATAATCATAGACATACACACATATGGCCGCAATCAGAGGGTGACAACCATGATGGTTGTCACAGGCTCGGTGGTCCTGGGGGGCCAGAACTGCACTGGTAATCCTTTGTGTGCCTGGGCCACCCATCCTCCAATGTGCATGTATTCCAAGAGGATACACTAAAAGATTAATAGAAATACAACAGGGGGGGGGAGAGGTGCAAGAAACTGGTCTTGCCTAGGGCACAAAATAGCATTGCACCGGCCCTGCACCCACCACACAAACTACATCCAATACACTGACACACACTGCAGTCACTATATACACAATACATCCACTACACAAACACACACTCTGCATTCATTATACACAAAAACACTACATCCACTGTATTCATTATACAAACACACTACATTCACTACATAAACACACAATCTGCATTCACTTTATGGAAACACTAGTTTTAGTTTAAGTCACTCTTTAAAATGCTAAGTGACTGCTATAAAACCATACCTTTTGTTTTTAGTTACAAACACTTACCACATTTGGGATATGTCACAATCATTAGATCGTCCTGTCTGGCTTCCAAAGATTCCAAGGCTTGAAAGGTCTCAGTACTGCAGATGGAACTGGGGTACAGGACCCCTTTATAGTTGAACACTAGCTCTTCTGGGGATTTCTTGCTAGCCTCTGCCAAAAGCTTCTGCATTTTTGCCTGTATTGTTTCGGCTTCAGTCTCAGCCATCTTGCTGTATAGCAGTAAGCAGTGTTCTAGCTCTCAAAATTGCTCGGTTTATGAATGTGCAAAAGGGGTGTGACATAGAGAGTGTGGAACTGGGATAAAGTTCATGTTGTACCTTTAACCCCTTAAGGACCAAACTTCTGGAATAAAAGGGAATCATGACATGTCACACATGTCATGTGTCCTTAAGGGGTTAAACAATTTGTGAATAGCCACTTTATGTAAAACTGAGCAAGTCCTAAAGCTTGCTTTCAGCTCAATGTTGCAATGCAGTTACATCATAAAAACATTGGTCTCAGTTTGATAATGTTGGATAAGCTTTTGAAATAAACTATTTTTAATATTATGAAAAAAAATATTTGTTAATATTCTGATATTTTTAAAATATTTTTATATATTTTTTATATATAATATGAAAAGATAATTTTAAAAGTTTAAACTCCACTATTAAATCATTTGAAAAGCTTATCCAACAATATTTATTTATGAAATATTTTACCAGGAAGGTACATAGAAGGATACATTGAGATTAATCTCATTTTCAAGAATGTCCCGGGTCCACAAAGCGTTGCATCGTTACAAGAGGGTACAATAAAATACTAAACAATATTAATACAAAATATATACAAAATTTAACATAGAACAGATAAGAAATATATAATCAACCATGACAAGTACATTCTGTTTTGAGATATGTAGGGAGGGATCTCTTAAAGGATTTTAGGCTTGGGGAAGATTTAAGAGCGTGCGGGAGGCCGTTCCATAATTCCGGTGCTCTTTCGAATCGCTTTATTTTTGTATTGAGGCATACTAAATAAAGTACTGGTACTGGAACGGAGGTTATAGGAGGTGGGAACAGCCGGGGAGAGCATTTTGCTCAGGTAGGGCGGGAGTTTCCCAGAAAAGCTCTTAAACACAAGGCAGGAAAGATTGCGTCTGGATTGCAGCGATAACCAATTTAGTTCTTTTAACATGTCACAATGGTGGGTCATGTAATTACATTTTAGCACAAAGTGGCAGAATGAGTTATGCAATGTAGTAAGTTTATTAAGGTGGGTTTATGGTGCAGGTACATACAATACATCCCCATAATCAATGATTGACATTAGCATTTGCTGTACAATCTTTTCCTTTACTCAAGGTCTTAGGCAGGATTTGTTTCTGTGCAGGGCGCCTAGTTTTGGATAGAGTTTTGATGAAAGTTGTTATGTGTGGAGGCCAAAAGATAGATTGGGGTCTAACAACACACAAAGAATGGACTGCGGTCAGTGTGTTATTTGATTTTGTTTTAATGCATAGATGCTAATTTGTGTAATATAGGTACTGTTCCAAAGATGATTGTGACAGCTTTGTCAGTGTTTAGGAAGAGTTTGTTTTTTTGCAATCCACTTTTTTACCTCTCTGAATTGGTCTCGGAGAGCAGCCTAAAGCTGCGATAGATCAGGTTTGCTTGCGCAGATTACTGTTTCATCTGCATACACGTGTGCAGTTGAGGCTTTGCAGATATTATTTATGAATAATTTGAATAGTAGGGGGCCAAGTATGGAACACCACACATGACTGGGAGAGGGAGGGAGTCGCTGTCAGAAATGGTCACATATTGCGATCGATCCAATACATATCATCAGAAGACTTACGTCTATCTTCTGTCCGTACTCCCACTTCTGATGCTTGCCTTCAAGATTTCTCAAGGGCTGCACCGTTCCTGTGGAACTCGCTTCCCTCCTCCGTTAGATGCTCACCCAGTCTCCACTCCTTCAAAAAATCATTAAAAACC
Source organism: Pelobates cultripes (assembly GCA_933207985.1). Classification (NCBI taxonomy): domain Eukaryota; kingdom Metazoa; phylum Chordata; class Amphibia; order Anura; family Pelobatidae; genus Pelobates; species Pelobates cultripes. Next base: position 292,124,460 of record OW240913.1, on the reverse strand, counting down.
CAATTCTTCATAAAAGCGTATCAATTAAACTGTTAATAGCTCCTGACTGATTCCTCTTTTGCAACTGTCACGAGTCTAATACTATCCTTACCTTTTTGTGTCATTTTACCCCACTCCCTCTAGCATGTAAGCTCATTGTGCAGGGCCCTCAACCCCTCTGTTCCTGTGTGTCCAACTTGTCTGGTTACAACTACATGTCTGTTCGTCCACACATTGTAAAGCCCTGTGGAATTTTATGGCCCTATATAAATAACATAATAATAATAATATCATTGAAACCAGGTTAGCGGACGATCACCAAATACCTTTTTTGAGTTTTAGCAGTAGAATGTCGTGTTCTACTGTCTCAAAGGCCTTGGCAAAATCAAGGAAAATAATTCCAGTTAGGTCTTGTACCTTGCCAGTTTGGATGTGATTGTAAACTTTTGAGAGGGCAGTTGTAGTTGAGTAATTTGGTGGAAAGGCTGGTTAATCAGAAAGTTTGATTGTTGGTAATACTCACATATTTGCTTATGGACACATTTTTCCAAGAATTTTTGACAATACAGGGAGCAATGATATTGGGTAATAGTTAGAAACCAAAGTAATGTCATTACTTTTATGGATAGGTACCACTCTCGCAGTCTTCCAAAGTTTGGGTATGTATTCAGACTCCAAGGACTTGATGGTTAGGGTTGCAAAAGGTTTAGCAACTGCCAGCGCACTGAGCTTCAACAGCATTGCTGGGATTTGATCAGGTCCATCCTGCTTTTTCGTTTTTAGATTATTAAGGTGTTTCTTAATGATACTAATAGGTAAGGGTACGCTATCAGGGTTATTTGGAAAAGTGAGAACTCCAAATGCATTTACAGTAAAGAAATGGGCCTGAATTTGGTCTGGATTTCAGGTGGATCAAATGGATGGCTGAAATCTGGACCCAAATGCTTCAAATTTGTCCGCTGGATGCTCACCCTGAATATTACAATTGAAACCCCCATCGCCAATGTGAGGAGGCAAGGGAGAATGCTAGGGCCCCACCCTATACTTTTACACATTCCACTCTAAAAACATGGGTCAGGACAGGGGGGCTTGGCAATGATCTGTCCAGCTCCAATTATTTATTTTAAAAAAGCACATGATGAACACATGTTGGTGGACAATGCCCCCCATTCCAGTTATTTAACATGGCATATGGCCATTGCTACCCAGTGACTAGTTTTAAACATTTAGCAGAAATGCCGCCATCTGCCATCATGTGAGGGAGCCATGAAGAGCAGCTTGCTTTAGTTCTACACATTGCTCCCTTGCGGCCCGCTCTCTACTGACATCATGCATCACTACAGTATGAGCTTCCCAGTGCTGTGTGCGGTGCTCTGTGAGTCTGTTATTCCAGTACATAAGGTGACAGGTTGGTGAATTGGAAGCAGTGGTGTTGCGGGCCCGTCACTCGAGAAGGTCAGACTCCCCTGTGGACAATTGCGACTGAGGTGCCCCCCGGCGGTTACATAGTCGCGCTTTCTTTTTTTTTTTCAATATCTGTTTTTTATTGTTTTTTCAGAAGAACATAAAATTCGACATTGGGGTACAGAAGGAAAAAGGAAAAAGAGATCACATTACATGGGTATGTATGTCAGCCACATATACGGGTCATGCTATACAGTAATTTTCATGCATCAGCACTTAGTCTCCTTTTCCATTCTCAATTGGTGCAACAATATAACAGTTAGCGTATCTACTTTACATCCTACGCGAGGGCCTTGCTCCGCTCCCTTAGGAGACTTCAACCTTTACAAGCCACTTTAGTGTATACCATCCATAGTTGTGTGCAGTATATGGTAGCCGCTGTGGCTAAGCATTTATTGGGAGACTGTGGTTATACCCTGTAGTGTGTCGTGTTGGAGAGTCTAACCTTCGCTCGTGTGTTAGCTGCTCAGAATTCATTGTGACCCTTTGTGTTAGCTTCCATATCTAGCTGTTGTCATCTGGGGGAGGAGGGGGGTACATGAGGGAAATAAGGAGGGGGGGGATAGTTTGGTTCATAGTATCGCCTCTCCCTCCTTATGTGCGGGGTTTGCGGCCCTAGATCTGTAGCCTGTGGTTGTTTGCCTGGCAGCTCAGTAAGTTCTGTAAGGCCTTCTGTTCCCTAGTGCTCCTCGCTCAGTTAGTAGTCGTTGTCATTGTTATCGTGGGGTGTCTAATTTGTCACGTTTAGCGGTCCTACCAGGTTTCTAGTTTCCAGGGGCCACCTTATCTGTATGTGGGCCTTTGTCTTCTGTCCTTGTAGACCAGCATTCCCAGTTTTGCACATATTTTTGTTCGTTACCCTGTACTCTGCTTGTTATACGTTCATAGGAGCTAATCGTGTCTAGTCTTTGGCAGATACTATCCATTGTTGGTACTGTTTTACTCTTCCAGTGAAGCGCTATATTCATTTTTGCCACTGTAACAATATTGAGTGTCACTGTTCGGTTGGTGTGGTGCATTATCTCTGGGGCGATGTGTAGTAGATAGCTTTTGGCACCCCATGGAATAGTGCAGTGTGTTGTGTTAGATATCAATGCACCTATCCGTTCCCAATACTCTCCCAAAGCTGGGCATTCCCAAAATACATGTAACATCGTGCCCCTGCCTTTCTCTCATCTCCAACGTCGATCCGTTGCATCCGCGTAGATGCGCGACAACCTGTAGGGCACCAAATACCACTGCATCATTATTTTACAATAAGCCTCCCAGAGCGACAGGCTCCTCGATGCGCGTTTAGTATTGCGCATTGCTTCATGCCACTGAGCTAATGGGATTATGATTCCCAACTCCCCCTCCCACTGAGTCATGTAAGATAGTTTCCCTGTGGTCGGGCACTGGAAGATGGTTCCATAGCATAGGGCTAGGGGTTTTGTGCACTTAGGTGACAATATTTGTTGTGGCTGTAGTGCCCCCAGGGAGTTTGAATACTGCTCCTCGTTCAATTTCGTTAAGAGGACGCTTTTCACCCTTAGGTACAAGAAAATGTCCCTCATCTGCAGTGAGTATTGCTGTTGGAGAGTGGGGAATGTTTTGACATCAGGTCCTGCACATAGGTCACCCACCTTGATTATACCTTTATCGACCCACATCTTCAGAGACAGATTGGTAGACAGAGCCCCCAGTGCCTCCACTGGCGCTGATTGGAGTAGGGATATCGTCCCCACTATGTGTTTGCCCCAGGACACCCAGTGTAACCTAGGGGTGGGTGTTGTCGGGGAATACCTGTGTGTCCACAGGGAGTGAACCAAGTCGTATGGTCGCAAGCAAGCATTCTCTAGTGACAGCCACAGTGGATGGGAGCAGGTGTGTGTTAGCTTTAGTAGCTGTATGGTCTTGGCTAGACATGTGCGTTTATCATGGATTGAAACAGGGTTATGAGCTTGTTCGGTAAGGCTATGGGTAGTGTGTGGAATAAGTAGAGGATTAGGGGTAGTACCATCATTTTCAGCGTGTTAATGCGCCCCAACCAGGACACCTATGTCTACCCATTTCTCTAGTGTCATTTTAATATTTTGCAATGTCAGGTGGTGGTTTTCTTTCGGGATTTTTTGAAAGGATTTTGTTAGGGAGTTATCTACCAAAAGGCTGAAAGACCTAAATTGGTCTTTCAGCCAAATTTACTAATACTAAGTAAAAATTACTTAGTATTAGTAAATTGTGCCCCTACTCGCTATACCGCGAGCAGGGACATGTTTATTAAACAGTGAGCAGCCAATAAATAATGGGACGCCCTCCTGAGCCCCAGGGGTGGCCAATTGCCCCGCCCCTGACCCCCACCCCTGAGCGGCGGGTGGGGCCCTAAAGTAAAATAATGGGGGGGACCTATTGCCACCCCCGGCCCCCACCTCTGAGTGGTGGGTGGGGGCCCTAAAGTAAAATAATGGGGGGGGACCTATTGTCCTCCCCGTCAGCCCCCACCCCTGAGCGGCGGGTGGGGGCCCAAAAGTAAAATAATGGGGGGCCTATTGTCCTCCTCCTGGCCCCCACCCCTAAGCGGTGGGTGGGGGCCCTAAAAACTAATTAGGGGGGGACACCTAATGTCCTCCCCCCTGGCCTCCACCCCTGAGCGGAGGGTGGGGGCCCTAAAAACTAATTAGGGGGGGACACCTAATGTCCTGAGCGGTGGGTGGGAGCCCTAAAATACTAATTAGGGGGGGACCTAATGTACTCCCCCCTGCCCCCCACCCATGAGCAGTGGGTGGGGGCCATAAAAACTAATTAGGGGGGGACACCTAATGTCCTCCCCCCTGCCCCCCACCCCTGAGCAGTGGGTGGGGGCCCTAAAATACTAATTAGGGGGGGGACCTAATTTCCTCCCCCCCTGAGCGATGGGTGGGGGCCCTAAATTAGAATAAGGCGGGAGGACCTAATGTCCTCCCGCCTGGCCCCCACCCCTGAGCGATGGGTGGGGGCCCTAAAATACTAATTAGGGGGGGGACCTAATGTCCTCCCCCCTGGCCCCCACCCCTGAGCAGTGGGTGGGGGCCCTAAAATACTAATTAGGGGGGGACCTAATGCACTCCCCCTGGCACATTTGTGTATGTGCAGAGGCGTAACTAGAATCCACGGAGCCCAGGTGCGAAAAATTGCGCTGGGCCCCCCCATACGTCTACCCCCCGCCATTCTCCATACGTCTATCCTCCCCCTCCCATACGCCCCTCCCCTTACACGCAGACAAACAGATACGCATGCAGACATGCACATAGACACACACATACATACATACTGTGAGCGAAAAAGCAGAATGGTTGTTGAAGGAAGATATATCAGGCCTGCTTTGCTAAACAGCAGCCAGAGAATTTTCAGTTAAATGTTAAGTTTGCAATATACATTGTTGATACTATGCAAAACAAGGTATGGGTCCCTGGGCTTGAGCATTTGTAGAGCAGGGTGGGCCAGTGCTCCAATAGCACTAGTTGCTATAGAACAGCAAGAACAGATCTTGTGTATATAATTTAGGAGTTCCAGAGATGTGAACTAATTGATCCTCACCTGTAGCTGGTCAATTGGCAGGCAAGCTTTTAAAAGAAGGGATCAGCCTGCTGCAGAGTGAGGGAGAAAGAGTCAGAGGAATGGTGTGTTTTGCAGCTATATTTTGCTATTGTAAATTGCTAAGTGGGAAAGCCACCCAATTCCAGTTAGTGATTATTGTGTTTAGTAAGTGCTAAACAAGAGCAAGGAATTTATATTTTGCACCAAATAAATCAGAAAAACTGAGCTGGATGTGTCCTGGACTTTGATAACCCTAGAAGGCTGTGGTTACCATAAGATCTGTGACAAAATCGTACCAGTAAAAGAGGTGGTTTGTTACAATACAGACACATACTTACAAACACACCCACACAGAGACACACATATACAGACATATACATACACACATACATACCCTAGAGTGCCTCCTGCGACCGCGGTAGTGTATGTGCGCGTGTGTCTGTATGTATGTGTGTGTTTGTATTTATGTATGTGTGTGTGTCTGCATGTATGTGTGCCTCCATGTGTGTGTGTGTGTGTGTGTGTCAAGTCTGTGTCTGTTTGTATGTGTGTCTGCATGTGTATCTGTTTTCGCACCGGGGGCCCTGTGGTTTCTAGTTAAGTCACTGATTGGAAGGGTCAGATCTGGTGTGGCCCACAGTTGCTAACCCCATTAAAGCTAAGGTTTTTTTTTTTATATATATTTTTTTTGTACTAGTAGGCACTGTAGGTAGTTTGTGTGGTGGGTTAGTGGGAAATAAAGCAGATTGTCTAGAAGGACAATTTAATTTAAAAAGCAAAAAAAATTAGTACAACCGAAACACTAAAATCATATCAATTAAGAATTGAATCTAATCAACGTAGCTACACACCCAGTGCATGAAATCTTATGCAATGTTTGTAGGAAAAGTGCAAGATAAATCTTACTTCACAATTTGAATGAGGCTGATGTCACTGTGAAAACTGATGAAGTGATCCATTTGAAAAGACGTTTAGTCAGAGTGAACACAGCAAAAATGTTGTTTTGTGATGGAATTCCAGTAAAATACAAGTTTTGCAGGCCAAGATTGCCACAAGGCATATGTAGGTACATGTGTTTGTAGTATCAGTTAGTTAGTTACACGTAGCTAAGATACTGTCATCACTGTACTGAGCATGTGCAGGAATGCAGGAACTGGAATTACGCGTCGCTCTCCTTTGTTTCAGATGAGCCACGTGGTTAGACCGGATGGATGAGTTTAGACTCTATTCATTGATTAGGTTAAGGGTATGTGTGGGCTTAGCTAATTATGGGAAGAGCTACAGTGCTATATAAGGAATGTACTCTATGTATTCAGTACTCAGATCTTTGCTGGTTTTGGTGACATAAGTCCCTCTGAGTCCCGGTCGGTGAATCGAATAAAGATCTCTTCCTTCCTGAAGAAACCTGTGTCCATCTCTCTGTGCTTGGCCTCCGTCAGTTTCACGGTAACATCTTTGGTGCATTGGCCGGGAAGCTCGTCGTTAACGGTGGCTAGGAAGCAGAGGCGTGAGACGGTCTATCTTTGCCCACGTTCTCTACGGCTGCACCCCTGAACTTCTGCGTGGACCTCCCTTCGTCTCGGCGCCACTGGTCTGTTGTCCAGGAGATCATCGGCCTCTACGTAGTAAGTACTGGGGTGTCCCCGTCGATGAGTGTGAACTCAGGTTCAGGAACGAGGAGGTAAGGTGACTACTGTTTTAGATGGTGGACCCACTAGGGGTATTGGATACCGATTGTGCGGTAGGCCCATAAGGGGTTTGAATTGGAATTGTGTATGGAATTGGCCCCCTCCAGTGTAGGGAAGGAGCGAAGGCGCACCGCTCATAATTAGACGCCCTGTAGTCAGCCCGTCTAATCTTGGTATAGAGTCAGGCTGGGTCTTGGTTGAATGTATATAGCCCAAGCCGGACACCGGTGTCTTGTCTAGACTAGCGTATCTAGGGTGTACATTTCGTTCGCTAGGTCGGAGGGACCGGGAGACTAAGTAGACTCTGGTGTACATTATCGTTTGCTAGTTCTCAACCTATCTTGGCTAAGTGGGAAGGCGTGTAAATTTGGAACCCACTAGACTATTGATAGAGTAGATAGACTAAAAGGGTATTTTTGTAAATTCCGCCCTCTAGTTCGCTATATGTGGTGCTTGGGCAGCGACGGCTAACCAAAACGGATGTAAATAGTTTTAGGTAGTCCCTCGAGGTACTGTCCAATAGATTAGTTGGGAAACTGTAAATGTGTTAAAATGTATTATAGTAGAGTGTATATCTTGCTGGGTAGCGTGAGCTCTGCCGTCTAGCGAGAGTGTGAATAGTGTGTAACTGTATCATAGCGCACGGTACCATAACCATGTATTATAATCACTGATACTGTAAATAATCACTAATAACTGTCGTTTATGTTGTATGTTTAACACCATAACTACTATTAACTGACCTGTGACTTTAAAATTGTATTCTAACCAATGCTAACCGTACTATAACTACTGTTTGTAAAGACGATGTTACTAGGGTGTGTTATAGACGGGTAATTTAAATACTGAGAATTATAGCATGGGTAATTGTATAATTTCGCCAAAAAAGGTACAGTAATAGTTATTTAGTGTGTGGTGTAACAGCTGTGTGTGTACGGGAATTCCCTGTATGATTTGTTGTGTGCGTTTGGCCTAGTAACTGTGCCACGTGGTGCTGTTGCCAAGGGAAACGGGTGTGACTGTTGGAAGTGTATTTTGTTTTGTTTCTACTGGAGACGACGCTCCATTGTTAAGTATGGGTGCGTTGGATTCAAAGATCGTTGATCCCTTAGATTGCATGTTAAAATTTTTTAAAAAGGGATATAATGTATGTGATTTTGGGGTAAAGATGTCTCCAACACATTTGACTACTTTATGTAGCAGGGAATGGCCTGCCTTAGTGGTTGCATGGCCTCCACGTGGTAGTCTTGATCCTAATCTAGTGCAGCGTGTACACGTAGCTGTATCTGGTAGGCCTGAACTTTACGACCAGTTTACATATATTGATTGTTGGAAACAGGCCATGGATGACTTGCCAAAATGGATCAGGGTGTGCCAAGAGGAGCAATGCCACCTCCTGTTGGCCAGAACTCGTTTGTCCACCAAGGCCGTGATCACGCCCATTCTGGACACGCCCCCTGAGTCAGAGATTCCTTTACCGCCCCCTTACTCCTCCTCTACAGGAAGAGGAAGAGGAGGTGCGGCTAGTAATGCCACTCCTCTTGCCCCATTGTCTCCTCCTACCCCATCCTCTAGCTCAGAGCCCAGCCCACTTGTTCTAAACCCTCCCCTTCCGGTACCTACCCCCACTAACTCCACCTATCCGGATTTGACGTCATTTCTGGTTCCTGGTCAGGCTTCTCCCAGCCCGGCCCGGAATATTCTGCTTACCAACCTCCCCTTCAGTAAAGAAAAAGCGTCCCCCTCCCATCGTCTTACTACCCTTCGACCGGAACCCATAACTGACCTTCCTCAACAAAACCCCATACTAACCCGACAGTTGACCGGTACTCTCCAACCCCGACATTATCAAATGCCTCTCCGATTGACACTGGGCCCGACACACATTAATGGTGAAGGCCAGTTACAACTTGCCGACCCCGTATTTGTTTATGTTCCCTTTACCACTACGGATTTGTTCAACTGGAAAACCCATAACTCCTCTTACACAGACAAACCTCAAGCCATGACAGATTTGATTACCTCCATAATCCAAACGCACAATCCCACTTGGGCTGATTGCCAGCAATTGCTTATGACATTGTTTAATAACGAGGAAAGGACTCGGATTAATCAGGCGGCAATTAAAGCGCTTGAAGAAGTGGCCCGTGCACAGAATCAGGCCAACCCGGTAGCATGGGCCGCAGCTCATTACCCAAACGTAGATCCGAATTGGAATGTTAATGGTGCTGATATGGCTCACCTAAAAGCTTATAGGGAAGCCATTATTACTGGCATGAAAGCCGGAGGGAAAAATGCGATCAATATGTCAAAGACGGCTGAGGTATTGCAGAAATGTGATGAGTCGCCCAGTGCCTTTTATGAACGATTATTGGAGGCATACCGACTGTATACCCCCTTTAGTCCAGAGGCTCCTGAGAATTCCCGGATGGTTAACTCTGCCTTTGTCAGCCAGGCTTACGGAGATATTAAAAGAAAATTGCAAAAGCTAGAAGGGTTTGTAGGGATGTCTATAACTCAACTAATGGAAATAGCAATTAAGGTTTATATGAATAGGAAGACAGAGACGAAGAAGGAAGAAGAGCGTAAGATGAGAAGGAAGGCAGATATGTTAGCGTTAGCTATCGCTGGTGTAGATAGAAGGGAAAAGGAAGTGTACAGGGGAACCGAGAAAAGCGAGAATAAGTGGAATAGGGAGCCCTTAAGTAGGAATCAAAGTGCATATTGTAGAGAGGAAGGGCATTGGAAAGTGACTGTCCACAGAGGGGATATATTGCAGGTGGTAGACAAGAAGAGAGAAGAGGGTGAGGTGGTTATAGAGGACGAGGTAGAGGAGGTTTTGGAGGAAATGGTGGGAATAGTAGAGGAAGCGTTCAAGGAGATAGGTATTACCCAGCAGCGCAGAGACCGCGAGAAAGAGAAGATAGGGACTTTGTGGGTTTGGCTGACACTGTCATGGAGGACTATTGATACCGACTGGGCTCCATCCCCCTTGGTCGAGCGGAGCCTATGGTCGATGTAGCAATAGGGGGAAAAAGGAGTTCTTTCATGATCGACACTGGTGCTGAACATTCTGTGGTAACCGACCTAGTTGCTCCTCCTTCAGGAAGAACTATCACTGTAATAGGAGCAACTGGGAGGAGTGCTGCTAAACCGGTTCTCAAAAGTTGACTCTGTACACTGGGAGGCCACGTAGTGAAACATCAGTTCCTTTACATGCCTGAATGTCCAGTCCAACTTCTAGGACGGGATTTGTTGTCGAAGTTACAAGCACAGATAACATTTCTGCCTAACGGAACGACATCCTTGAAGTTTAATGGACCCTCAGGTATAATGACACTATCAGTACCAAAGGAAGAAGAGTGGCGACTTTATACAGTGATGACAAGTCAAAACCCTAAGAGTGATGAATCCTTGTATAATATACCAGGAGTGTGGGCAGAAAATAACCAACCAGGACTTGCTCGCAATATCCCACCTATATGCATTGAACTAAAGCTTGGGGTTTATCCAGTAAGCCTGCGACAATACCATATACCTCAAAAGGCGAAGAAGAACATACAGTCTTATTTGGATAAGTTCATAAGGTATGGTATCCTAAAATTCTGTACTTCCCCCTGGAATACTCCATTGTTGTCTGTTCAGAAGCCTGGGTCAGATGAGTATCGTCCTGTGCAGGATTTGAGAGCAGTCAATGATGCGGTAGTAAGTATACATCCAGTTGTGCCCAATCCTTATAACCTGCTTGCCTTGATTCCGGGTGGGGCTACTTACTTTACAGTCTTGGACCTTAAAGATGCCTTCTTTTGCCTACGAATTGCTACAGAAAGCCAGTGTATCTTTGCATTCCAATGGGAAGATGCTGTAACGGGCTCGAAACGTCAGATGACCTGGACAAGATTGCCCCAAGGGTTTAAAAATTCACCTACCCTATTTGGATCAGCATTAAGTCAGGACTTATTAGATTTCAAGTCCATCCCAGGAGAATGTGCACTACTACAATACGTGGATGATTTGTTGATAGCGGCAGTTGCTAAAGAGATATGCCAGCAAGCAACTTATGATTTACTGCACATTCTTTGGAAGGCAGGATACAAGGTGTCCAGGAAGAAAGCTCAGTTGTGTCAGCCAACTGTCAAGTATCTGGGATTCCATATCTCTGAAGGTCAAAGGATAATGGGGCCTGAAAGAAAAGAGGCTGTATGCCAAATACCAACACCTAAGAATAGAAGACAAGTGCGAAAATTCTTGGGGGCAGCAGGCTTCTGTAGGATATGGATTCCCAGTTATGCGATACTGGCGAAACCCCTGTATGCCGCTATTAAAGGCATGGAACATGATTCCTTCCTGTGGACCATCGAACAGCAGAAGGCATTTGAGGATGTTAAGAAGGCATTGATGAGCGCCCCCGCATTAGGTCTACCTGATCATACACGTCCATTTTACTTATATGTACACGAGCATGGCTGTGGGAGTACTGACACAGTATCTGGGATCATGGCAACGACCTGTTGCGTATATGTCCAAACAACTGGATGCAGTAGCCAGTGGTCTTCCTCCTTGTCTAAGGGCCATAGCTGCCGCCGCCCTGTTGGTAACAGAAGCTGACAAGCTCACTCTGGGTCAGGAACTCTATGTGCGAGTCCCGCACGCAGTACAGACGTTGCTAGACTATAAAGGTAATCATTGGTTTAGCAATAGCCGCATGACTAAGTATCAAGCCATGTTATGCGAGAACCCGAGAGTGCATCTTGAGACTGTAAATACCTTGAACCCAGCTACCCTCTTGCCGCAACCTACTGAGAGTCGACATGATTGCCTGGAGGTAATGGATGAATGAAGTGTTCTCAAGTAAACCGGACCTTCATGATTTTCCCATCCAGAACCCCGATGTTCAGTATTACACGGACGGCAGTAGTTACGTGAAAGAAGGGATTCGCTATGCCGGATATGCAGTGACAACTATAGACAAGGTGATAGAAGTGCGGCCATTGTCAAAAGGAACATCAGCACAGAAGGCAGAATTAATCGCACTTACACGGGCTTTGCAATTGGCTGATGGGTTGAAAGTAAATATCTACACAGACTCAAAGTACGCGTTTTTAACCACTCATGCCCATGGAGCTTTGTATAAAGAAAGAGGATTACTGACCTCAGAAGGAAAAGAAATCAAGTACGCAGCTGAGATATTACAACTATTGGAAGCTGTATGGGAGCCGAAGGAAGTTGGTATCATACATTGTCGAGCACATCTGAAAGGTGATGGTGATGTGGTGAAAGGAAATCGGATGGCAGATAGTGCAGTTAAGCGTGCCGCTGAATCCGGACAAAAAGAATATGTGGAGTGTGTAGCAGCTCTTATACCGAACCCTATGTCCCAGTGGACTCCAGTTTATACAGCTCAAGAAGTAGAGTGGTTAAAGACTGAAGCTGGGAAATATTTGGAGAATAATTGGTATCAGTTAGAAGATGGAAGAATAGTTATTCCAGCATCGCTAGCTGTAGAAATTGTCCAGAATTATCATAATGGGACACATTCTGGAAGAGATAGTATGGAAGAATCTCTTAGGAAGCATTTCTACATACCAAGATTGTCCAACTTGACTCAAGCCATTGTTCGAAGATGCGTGTCATGTGCCAAGAACAACGCAAGGCAAGGTCCAGTGAAACCACCGGGAGTCCAGTACATGGGAGGGCTTCCTATGTCCGATCTCCAAATAGACTACACGGTAATGCCCAAATCCGGCGGACATCGTTACCTACTAGTAGCTGTGTGTACCTACTCAGGATGGGTAGAGGCGTGTCCAACTCGTACAGAGAAAGCAGGAGAAGTTGTGCGATTTCTGTTGCGAGAAATAATACCCCGATATGGACTACCGTGTTCTATAGGATCAGATAATGGTCCAGCTTTTGTCCATCAGTGCCTACAACAACTGACTCATATGCTTGGTATTAAGTGGAAACTTCATACAGCATATAGGCCTCAGAGTTCTGGGAAAGTGGAAAGGATGAACAGAACCATTAAGACCCAGTTGGCAAAAATGTGTCAAGAAACCCAACTCAAGTGGAATGTTCTTTTGCCAATAGCTCTGTTGCACATTCGTAGTACACCTTCCAGAAAGTTAGGTCTATCACCCTTTGAAATTATGTATGGGTGTCCACCTCCCATACTTAGTAACTTAAGGGGGGACTTGAGTCAGTTGGGAGAAGGAATTACCCGGCGGCAGGTTGTAGAGTTGGGTAAAACTATGGAGGAGGTACAGAAATGGGTACAAGATAGGTTACCTGTAAATATTTATCCACCTGTCCATTCTTACCATCCAGGAGACCAAGTTTGGATAAAGGAGTGGAACAGTGTACCGTTGGGGCCAAAGTGGAGGGGTCCTTATGCTGTTCTTTTGTCTACTCCAACAGCTATAAAGGTGGCAGAGGTGACTCCGTGGATTCATCACTCCAGGGTTAAACCAGCAGCAGATTCTTGGCAAGCTACTCAAGATCCTGAGAATCCCTGCAAGATCCGGTTGAAGCGAGTGACCCAGTTAGATTAAAAGTGGTTTTTGCGAAGAGTATTGTTACAAGGGAACATCAACAAAGATCTACAAGTAGGTGTTTTGACGGCCACAATAAAGCCTGACCATCTACCAACGTTTAAGCCAGAGGAATCCTCTGTGAAGAACAGTGAGGATCAGAAGGACTCCATTCCCTGCAGCCCTCACACGCCTGGAAGCTGAGGTGCCGAAGAATTAGGAAGAAGATGTCAGGAGTAATGTGTTTGATGATGTATATATGTGTGTTTTTAATTATTCAGGAAGGTAGAGGTACCGACACACCAGGCTGCGAGGTTTGCATTAAGACTACGAAAACAGGCAATCGTATTTCCCAGACCCTTATTTGGCATTCACAATATGAGTGCACAGGACATGTATCAAAGTGTAGATACCTAGGTACAGATTATAGTGTATGCCATATAGGAGCAGGAGAACCTAGGTGTTTTAATCCTGAGTATCAGCCCCGTACAATTTGGTTGACTATTCGGAATGAGAACGCACAGGGGCACCTGATAAATAAGATTGTACTAGAAAGCGTACAATCTCCAGGTGTTTTGCTATTTGATGCATGTAAGGCGATATCAGGTAGTAGGAAGCCATGGAATGTATGTGGTGGTTTTAAATGGGAAAGAACGTATGGGTCTAATGATAAGTATATTTGTCCTAGTAATAAGCATAAGTATATAGATCCAAACTGCCTAAATAAAGACTACAATTATTGTCCGTATTGGTCCTGTGTGGGATGGGCAACCTGGGGACAGACAGTAGATAAGGATATGATTATCACTAGATTGCCTACCAAGCCATATTGTAAGTCTATGGAGTGTAACCCAGTCCATATACTTATCAAGGACCCAGAGCTATTTATAGATAAGTTTGGGAATCTATTTGGGTTCCAAATATATGGAACAGGTTTGGATCCTGGGATGATATTATACATAGGAATAGAGACAGATACAGTGGCCCCCCAGACTCATCAGGTTTTCCATTCTTTTTATGAGGAGATGAGTGTGGAAGATAAGGTTCCCCATAATGCCAAAAACGTATTCATAGTACACCTATGCTGAGAGCATTGCTGGTAGTCTTAATGTAACCAACTGCTATGTGTGTGGAGGTACTAATATGGGAGACCAATGGCCTTGGGAAGCAAAGGAGGTAATGTATTCTGGTTCTGAGACAGTTGAACAACTAATATCTTCTCAATCTGATTATCAAGTGAGTGTTAGAGGTAAATCTGAGTGGCGATTAAAGACCTCCATTATAGGTTATGTTTGTATAGCAAGGAAAGGAATAATGTTTAATACATCTGTAGGAGAATTGACTTGTTTAGGGCAGAAAGCCTATAATGACGATACAAAGGATACTATTTGGTGGTCAGATTCAAATATCTCAGAACCGTCTAATCCGTTTGCAAATTATACCAATTTAAAGGATGTATGGTTTGACCTATCTGCTACATCTAGTTGGAAAGCCCCTGCAAATTTGTACTGGATTTGTGGTAAGAAAGCATATTCGGAGTTACCACAGGACTGGGAGGGGCATGTGTATTGGGTATGCTCAAACCATCCTTCTTCTTGTTGCCAATTGAAACAGGAGAGACTTTGGGAGTTAAAGTATATGATGTAAATCATAGGAAGAAAAGGGCACCCCTAGAGATAGGTACCTGGGAAGATGATGAGTGGCCTCCCCAGCGTATTATAGATTATTATGGGCCAGCTATGTGGGCAGAGGATGGTACTTATGGATACAGAACCCCAATATATATGCTTAATCGTATTATAAGATTGCAAGCAGTAGTTGAGATAGTTACCAATGAAACATCACAAGCGCTCAATCTCCTAGCGAAGCATAACACTAGGATGAGGACAGCCATCTACCAGTATAGATTAGTTTTGGATTACCTATTGGCAGTAGAGGGAGGTGTATGTGGGAAGTTTAATCTAAGCAATTGTTGTCTTCAAATAGATGATGAAGGGCAAGCAATAGCTGAGCTTACTAGCCATATGGTTAAGCTAGCACATGTACCTACTCAGGTATGGAAAGGGTATAATCCGAGTAGTTGGTTTGGTAGTTGGTATGAGCAGTTTGGAGGAATCAAGGCATTGGTAGGTGGAGTCATACTGATTTTGATGTTGTGTCTCCTTCTGCCATGTCTGATTCCTTTGGTAATTAGGTCTATGCAGAGCATTATAGAAAGTATAGCAGAAAGAAAGGCCGCAGCACAGGTAATGGCTGTTTGCAGGTATGAAGCTCTAGATCAAGGAGAATACATGCAGGAAGAGGAATGTTGAGGGGTTCGTATCTTTAGAGGATCGCAAAGTCTAGTCTAGTTTATGGCAACTTGAGGTGTAAGCAAACTATGATTGGTGATGCATCTGGAATTATTTTAAATCAGAATCATCAAAGGGGGGAATGTGATGGAATTCCAATATGTAGGTACATGTGTTTGTAGTATCAGTTAGTTAGTTACACGTAGCTAAGATACTGTCATCACTGTACTGAGCATGTGCAGGAATGCAGGAACTGGAATTACGCGTCCCTCTCCTTTGTTTCAGATGAGCCACTGCCAACAGGAACGGGCGATAGCCTCAGCCCGGCCCCTGAGAAAGAGAATGCGTAACATGTCCAGATTTAAGAGCACCCAAATCCCAAACAGCCACTGAACCCAGGTCATTCCACCCAGACTGATGACGAAAACCCCCGACACCCCAGGAGGTGGGACAGCTGACTCAGGACGAGGAGGAGCCACACTCCCCTCACGTATCTGGTGCCAGACCACCGAACCTCCGCTCCCGAAGGCATAAGATCCAACCACTTGCCCCCCACCTCCTGTCCCAAATTACATATGAGCATCCCACCATCCCTATTCCGGGGGGGGTAGACTGTAACCGCGGAGAGAAATCCATTCAGACACCGGCAGAATGAACCCAAGGAACCTACTACCCTGACCCCCACCATTCAAGCCCTGTGAACCAGTGGCGCAAGCACGCCAAGCCTGGCGGCGTCTGTAGCCGCCCCTAACCGGACTGAATGTCCCCTGAACTCTCCACCATCCTTACCCAGGAATTCGAGCCCCCATTGGAGCACTCCAACGACATGGACACAGGAGAGAAAACCCGGCCTCAGGGGTCAGGAGGCCGAATAACCCAGGGGCGGAATAGTCCTCCCCAAGGAAAAACAGGACACATGTCGGAACCCGGCGCTCCCCCCAATTGGAACGGTATAAATCCAACTATCCTGGGAACCTAGTACATCCTGTTAGGAGCTTAACCATCACCCTGTGCATTCCATCTACCTCAAGAGAAAGCAGAAAAGGGGCCCGGTTATGTCAACCCTGCAACGTCCAAGAATGGAACAGATTCCATTGATGAATCAGCCAACCGCTACCAACTTACCTTTCCCAAATACAACAGCCGTCGAGCGGCAAAAGCCTGAAGGAAGTCCATTCCGACGCTTACTCGATTCACCAAAACCCCTGCCCACCTGCAGATGACTGTAACATGAACGGGAAGCTGCCAAGGAAATGCACTCATCTGGCCCGATTGCTCACACTTTACTGTAGCGGCCCCACACCGCCTCAGAGAGCGACCCATGGACAAGCTTCATCAGCCAAGCGACCATGACTCCACTGCCTTATAACGTGGCCCCACGGAGCCCCCATCCAAAGTTCGTCCTACAGTGACCCAGATAGAGCACCTTGTGAACCCCTGGGAAAACCCTGCCTGACCAGACACTTCCAAACTCAAACACCGCCGGGCTAGGCGCCACAACCAGAGTACCCCCGGGGTAAAGGGCACTGTCACATGATATAAACAGCATGCACCACCTCACGATTGTCTCAATGGAAGAACTACCCACCTGTCTGCTAGTTGGGTACCCCACGCCTATCTTGCAACCCGAATGGGAAGCCCCAAGACAGCCAGAGTCTGCTAGAGCCCCGATGCTTGCCAGTTTACTGGGCAAGAGTCAGCACACCATGGAAAAACCCAAAATGGCCCCAAAAAAACCCAAACCCGCTGCAGCGGCAACTGGTGGGAGTCAGTGGAAGGGACTTAGGGGGCCTGAATGCACAAGCCACCGTTAATGGAGGCCCAAAAGGAAAGCCCCAGACAGCCCAAAGGCAACACCGACAGGCAAAGCCCAGCTTACCCAGGAGAGCCCCCAGGTAGCACAGCTGAAACCCCCAACACCCACAAAACCACCGACACCTCCCACCGGATGTACAAAACCGCAGTCTGGGGCAACCGACGTTCCCCGGCCGGACTCGATCCCACTATCCAGGAGACTACCGCACGTATCCCGACCCACGGAACTCCGAAACCCTGAAACACTACCCCAAGAAAAACACCACAGCAGCAGAGCGCGATGTGCGACACTGTCGGCCCCACACATAAGCGACATTAAGAGCCACCCGCGCGGAGGCACATAGCCACATAACACCGACCGTCAGAAATACGGCCTGGAAAACAAAAACCTGCCGGGCGCATCAGCAGCAGCTGGAAAGCAGATTCCACTTCTGCCTTTGTCAGCAAGGCCCCAGAGCCATGCAGCCCTAACCACGCGGACCGTTGTGTCCTGCCCTCCCATATCTAACCCCTTGGAGGGAAAGACAACTGAGTAAATAAGAAATCATGCGATATCAACCCTGCTCCTTTATGGGCACCATGTCCCAAGGGGGGGGGGTATGCTTATCAAGCTCTCTCGGTAAGCCGTTCCCGCACCACCCGATGGAAGTCTCATATGGGCCGAAAGGTCCTGCTCGGAGAGCACCCGCGTCCCCTATCCCGACAGATTGCCCGCATGAAAAACCGTGGAGGACAGGATGGGCCCCCCCTGCGACCAGAGCCCTTGTGCTGAAATGGCACGAGGAACCCATTTTCCGTCGGCGAATTCCCACCAACCCAGCTCACCCTACGAACGACACGCGTCCCAGAGAGTGTCCTGACAGCAGAACCCCATGGAGCATACCCGGGGAGCCCTCTCCTCGACAATGCTATCCAGAAACATACAATGCCCTGACACACTTCCCGCGCGTCATGGGGTGCAACCGATTACGGTATTTTTTCCCCACACCGCACCTGGAGTCCCTCCCAAGCACGGGGCCCCCTGCGGCATGAGGGAACATAACACCAACGCCAGCGCTATTAGCTGCGCAGGAAGCTGAAGGAATCTGTACTATAACATATGATAAATACTGGGGAGTGGACTCCCTGGTAAGCGGTGTCCAGATACCGTTTTCCTTTTTCTTTCTTTCTTTTTTTTTTTTTTAAATCTTTTATTTCTCATTCTGTTCAGGTATTCATTCAGGTTTTTTGTTTTTTTGTTTTTTTTTAAGTTTCCAAATTTTTATTTAATAATTTAGTTAAATATTTATTTACTTTTTTTTTTATCTTGTACTTCACATTCTAGTCATGTATTCCTTCAGTTTTATTTATTTATTTATTAAATGTCTAAATTTTGATTTATTCCTTTTTTTTGCGTGCTAAGACCCTCCCCCCCCCCACCCAGCTCTAAAGGGACCCGACTGGATACAAGAATGGACAACGTACTCACCAGCCAATGCACCACCCACGGCATAACAAGCGTAGAAGTCCAGGCAGAAAATATTGCTTCCACTGTGGTCCTCCAAGGTGTTCCAGGCGCCACCTGCTGGGCATTTCTAAGAACTGTAGCCAGGACCTGTGAGAAGGGCATGGAGAGGACATGCCACCAGGAGGCAGCCGAGGTAAGTAACCTGCGGAGAGAAGAGCAGAAGGCAGAGAGGGAAGAGCAGAAGGCAGAGAAGATCCAGGAACAGGTAAGAGCAGGGGAAGAGAGGAAAGGGAGGACGAAGAGGAGAGAAACAGAGAAAGGGGGAAGAGAACAGAGAGAAGGGAAAAAGGGGGTGAAAGAACAGAGGGACCGACAGAAGGGAAGCAGGGGGACACCAGGGGAGGAGCTGTGCCCCCCCCCCGGAACGCCAAAAGGGGAACCGGAGAAAAGAGGGGAGGGAAGAAATTGAAAAAGGGGGGCGGGGTGCAGGGAAGAGAGGCCCCCCGGGCGCCATCTTCACTGGCAGAGGAGGCCCCCCGGAGAGGTCCCCCCCACCTCCAATGGCAGCGAAGCAGTCCCCTCTCGGCCCAGCCGGGCTCACTCACATCCCGGGCCCTGTCCCAGGCCCCGCCGTTGCGCCCGCCATGCGGCGGTGTCAGAAGGCCCCTGGCCGGCCACACAAGGCGCGGGATGCGCCACCCGCCTCCTACTGCCTCCCAACGCCGGAGGCCCGCAGCCTGTGATCTGGCTGCAGGAAGGGGAGGCCGCAACAGTTGTAGGCCACTTGTCTAGAGCCTCAGACACGTGGCCGGGTGAAGCCTCGGGCCCAGGCTCCACCTCCTTAACCGGGCCCGAGGAGCAGCATCAGGGGGAATGCGGGCCGGCACCATCGCGGTCCCCAGGAGCAGGGGCCACGGGGAAGGCCCTAGATGGATGAAGTTAGGCATCGGGAGGGGACTCACACCGGCAGCCACCCAGGGGGGGCAGGGGCCACAGGGAAGGCCCCAGAGGGCCGCAGGCCGCGGGGGGGAGCACCCACACCGGCAGCCACCATGGGAGAGGATCCAGGAGAGGAGAGCACCTGAATGAGGAGTCGCTGGCCACCATCCACGCTGCAGCAGCTCTGAGGGAAGCCAGCAAGCCTCAACCTCCATCCCTCAAGCTGTGAAACTACAGGCCCAGGCAAACAGGAGCAGGAGGACAGGAAGCTGTTTGCTGGCCTGAATCCCAAGTGGCACTTAGGTAAGACCTCCCCCACACTAAATTACACAGAACATAATCCCACCCACACACTCTTTCCCAACCAATCCCACGCATCTATCCCTACACTCCTACATGTGCCCTTGTCCGCTCAGCTGTGCTTTCTCCCCAGGGCCTGGTATAGAAGCAAGCACATTCTAGGAGGAGAGTTAGAGATATGTTAGGGACTTAACAACCAGCTTGCCATTGATTAGCATTGTACTAAACTGCTCTGTCATCTAGGTTCTACCTCCATGTAAACAAAAATTATCTTGAATATTCAGAACGTTAACACCTTAACACCTTCAGGACGGAGTCAATTGTACACGTTCTGATCAAAACAAAATGTAAACAAAAACTGGAATTTGCGCTATATGTCTGTTCAACCGTAATTCACCTCTTTCATATTAAGTGCATCCACACTTATCATATATCATTTTATTCAGGAGAAACAGGGCTTTAATTTCTCATGAACTATTCATATATGAAGCATAAGTTATAATGAATAAAATAAAAAAAACTGTGAGTTTTTTTTTTTTTAAAGTGTAGTTCCGCTTGACATTTTAGCTGTAAATGTCATAATACTGTTCGCTTTTATTGCAAAAAAATGCTCATATTTGTATTCAGCAAAGTCTCACGGGTACAACAGTACTCCCCTTTAACAGGTTTTACAGTGTTTCGGAAAGTTACAGGGTCAAATAGAGCACATTCCTTTTTTCCGTTTGTTTCACATTGAAATTTGCCAGATTAGTAATGTTACCTTTGAGACCGTGTGGTAGCCCAGGAACAGGGCCGGTGCAACCATAAAGCAGCCCAGGCAGCCATCTTAGGGCGCACCGGCTCTGGGGGAGCAACATCAGCTGACCGGAAGGAGGGAAGCGCATTGCGCTCTCCTCCCGTCGGTTACTACTTGTAGCAAGGCCGAGCGCAGCCCAGATCTTTCCGCCCGCGGAGCCCAGCCTCTGCCCGCCTACCTCCTACCCTGGTGTCTGCCGCAGGCTGTGTGGAGGGGGCAGGGATATGAACGACATCATATCCCTGCTCCCTGTGTACCACACAGTGCTGCTGGCGCCCAGTGATGGGGCTGGGCTGCAGGACGGGACTCCACACAGCCGGACAACATGCACCCCAGGGACAAGATTTAACAGATGTAATTATGTAATTGTGAATGTCTCTGTATGCATGTATGTATGTATGTATGTATGTCTATGTATGAATGTATGTATGTCTCTGTATCCATGTTTGTATGTATGTATGTCTCTGTATGCATGTATATAACTGAATGTATGTTTGTCTCTGAATGTCTGTATATGTCTCTGTATGTACGTATGTGTCTGTGTCTCTGTATGCATGTTTCTGTATGTATGGATGTGTCTGTATGTCTTGTATGTATGTTTCTGTAAGCCTGTATGTCTCTGTATGCCTGTATATATGTATGTATCTGTATGACGGTATGTCTCTTTATGCCTGTATGTGTCTGCATGCCTGTATGTCTCTGTATGTATGTTTCTGTATGCCTGTATGGCTCTGTATGTATGTATATATGTGCCTGTATGTCTTTGTATGTATGTTTCTGTATGACGGTATGCCTCTGCATGCATATATGTCTTTATATGCCTGCATGTCTCTGTATGCATGTATGTCTCTGACTGTGTCTGTATGTCTCTGTATGATTATTTCTGTGTTTGTATGACAGTGTACCTTTATGACTTTGACTGTGTGACTAAAAATGATGCCTGTGTGCCTGTGGCTTGGGAGGAAAGACACACAAGTGAAAATGCATTTTTTTTTTTAAGGAGGGTGGGGGGCGCCAAAATGCATCTTCGCCTGTGTAACTAAGAATCCTAGCACCGGCCCTGCCCAGGAATGAGAATTACCCCCATGATGTCACAACCCAATGTATTGCACGTGGGGTATATCCAATCTTTTTTAGTAGCCACTTAGTCACAAACACTGGCCAAAGTTAGCGTTCATATTTGTTTTTGTGTGAAAAAAGCAAAAAACATATTTGGCCAGTATTTGTGACTAAGTAGCTACTAAAAAAGAATGGACATACCCACTTGCAATACCTTGGGTTTCCTACTTTTGCAAATGGTATGCCATCATGGGGATAATTCTCATTCCTGGGCTACCATACGGTCTCAAAGGCAACATTACCAAACTGGCAAATTTCAATGTGAAAAAAAATGAAATGCAAGCCTTATATTTGACTCTCTAACTTTCCAAAACACCATAAAACCTGTACATAGGGAGTACTGTTATACTTGGGAAATTCACTGAACACAAACATTAGTGTTTCAAAACAGTAAAACGTATTACAACAATAATATCATCAGTAAAAGTGCTGTTCATGTGTGAAAAATGCAAAAAAAAGTCACTTTTACTAAAAATGACATAGTTGTAATACAATTTACCATTTTGAAACACTAATATTTGTGTTCGACGAAGTCTCCCAAGTAAAACGGTATGCCCCATTGTAACGGAGCTTCCTGTACCCCGGTTGGGTACCTCCGCCGATGGATGCTCCTAGTGCTCCCTGAGGACTCCAAGCACTCTACCAGACACCATCAGCACCGCAGTCCCCACATCCAGCATTACAGCTTGGCTGGAAACTTGCCGTCCTCTACCCACTCTGGACCTACGACAAGGCTCCAGGTTCCAGTGGGTGAACCTCATCAATACATACATAAATACATACATACAGAGATAGTAGCAGGAACAAGCTCTTAAAAGAGCTTAGTGATTATAATCCCTGGGGAGTATAGTGATATAGCAATCCCCAGGGTAGATGCAGCCTTTCCCCCCACACATAAGAAGAGGCTCTATGTTGAGGGTAAAACAGGAACTCAGCAGATCTGAGGGTTTATTGAACAGCTTGGTCTTTTATACAGTTTTGCCTACAAGTTTACCACCCTGGTGGACCTTGTGGGGCACAGGGACACAGGAACAACAAGCCAATAAAAACATAGTTTTACATTTAGTCACTCCCATACAGTGTACACATACCCTCCCCTCTGCCTGTGATATAATTAACGAAGACAATGGACTAACTCAATTAACTCTAAGCAGAAAAAACATACATTTTTACAAAGCCCAAAAAGTACCCCAAAATACAACATATCCCCTGATATCCCCGATCTGGGTGAACAACATATCCAAAAATCACCCATACCGGTTCAGGGGTTCAGGAATTTCCTGGAAGTCTTATTTTTGCCCCACCGAGCACATGGTCCCATGCCCAAAACAGTTCCATACACTCGACGACAAAACGCTGCTGGACAATTTAAGATGGCCGCCACCACATGCTTGAATCTGTTCCAGTTAAAAGTCCCAGGGGCAGAAACAGTACTTTTGAACATGGGTTATCACAGGGCCCATAGTCCCAGGGTAGGAGGCTGGCAAACAGGCCCCTGCAAAAACCAGTGGCGAGGTTACTTTCCCACACCCATGTACAGGTTTTATGGTGTCTTGGAAAGTTACAGGGTTAAATATACCGCTTGCGAATTCCATTGTCTGCACTTTCTGCCTGGCTTGTCAGGCATGTCAATCAAATATTAATTAATAAAATCACATAACTATGCTAAAAGATTACTTACAGG
This sequence comes from Pelobates cultripes, assembly GCA_933207985.1. Classification (NCBI taxonomy): domain Eukaryota; kingdom Metazoa; phylum Chordata; class Amphibia; order Anura; family Pelobatidae; genus Pelobates; species Pelobates cultripes. The sequence goes on along the minus strand of OW240913.1, from coordinate 292,100,859 downwards.
GGCACTATAGTCACCAGAACAACTACAATTCTAAGTGTATTTTAATACTAATATATGTACTTTTGTAAATGTATATGTACAGGGGGCCTGATTTGCCGGGGGAGGGCTGCCTGGGCTGTAAGGAAGTCCTCCCGAAGAGGATCGCAGCGGAGGTAAGTCCACTGGAGTTTCGGGGGGCTTAAGCCATTACAGCGTTCTATGCCACCGCAACAGCTTTAAAGCCCATTAGAATGGGGGCGGCATAGAACGCCATATTGCCGTTAAGGGGTTAAACAGGACAATTATAATGATGGCAATAAACAAAACAAAATTACCATCTGACTATGTACTTTGAGCTTGCTACAATTCTGTCAGTTAAAAATTCCTTAACTTAAGCAGCTCAAATAGTCTAAACAGTGCTATTCCATTTTAACCCCTTCACGACGCAGGACGGTTCAGGACCGTCCTCGGCATTTTTGCGTTGCCGACCAAGGACGGTCCTGAACCGTCCTAACAGAAAACGGGCGGCGGGAGCGATCGGAGATCACTTCCGCCGAAATCCCGTTGTTACTATCTGCCCGGCATCCCAGGCAGATAGTAACAGCCAATTGCGGCGTGTGAGCGATCCGCGATCGCTCACAATTGGCTGGTGTCAAAGTGGGTGTTACAAACACTCACTTTGACACTGATCTCTGCCTCTCTCCCCTCTGTAGCGTTTTGTGAGAGGAGAGAGACAGAGATCGTGATATATTGTTGCAGCAGCTGTTCCAGAGAGTTGTAAAAAGTATCTGCAGTGAATAAAAATCCCATTTTAACCCCTTCCCTGCCAGATCTGTTACAGACAGTGCATTTGTACAGTCTGTATTTTTTTTTTGCCCTTAAGGGTTAACTTTATTTTAAAAAATCTGTGTCTTAGACTGTCTTAGACTGTCTTAGACTGTCGTAGTCTGTCGTAGTCTGTCGTAGTCAGTCAGTTTCCTTCCCCCAAATCTCCATTAGATTCTTCTAACAGGAGTTAGTTTAGGGATTACTGTTTTAGTCTGTTTTAGTGTTAAAAAAATAAATAAAATATCGTGTTTAGTATTTTGTTAGTTTAGTCTGTTAGTGTGAAACATGCAGCACATGTACAGCTTGGAGGAGGCATATGCCTTCTTGGCGTCAGACTCTGATGCCACTGACACTGCGTCCGATTTTGACCCAGGTCAGTTTAGCGGCACGTCTAGTGACATGTCATCTGTGTGTGAGCCAGCTGCTAAAAGAAGCTGTGCTTCCCCTGCTACGCTGAATGTGGAGGAGGACTGGGTACCTCCACAGTTAGCTGAGCCCAACATCCCCCCTTTTAGTGCCAACGCAGGCATTAATGTGAATGTGGTTGACTTCTCCCCTATACAATATATGGAGTTATTTTTAGGGGATACCATCTGGGAGGAGATTGCTTCCCACACTAATTTATACGCTAGCCAATTTATTGAGACCAATCCAGGTAGCTATACAGTCAGGGAGCATGCTTGGCATCCCACAGATGTCCATGAACTTAAAACATTCTGGGCTCTTATAATGCTCATGGGGATTATAAAGAAGCCATCAATCCGCTCTTACTGGAGCACTAACCCAATTTGTTCGACTCCTATATTCTCCCAAACAATGCCTAGACCAATATATGAGCTGCTGCTGAGATACTTACATTTCAATGAAAATACGCTCTGTCATCCCAGAGATCACCCCCAATATGATAGGCTTCATAAAATATGCCCACTGGTAGACCATCTTCAGAACAGATTTTCTGAAGTTTATACTCCCCAACAAACATTATCTAATGATGAATCCCTTATGAAATACAAAGGGAGATTAGGGTTCAAACAATATATCCCCTCAAAGCGGTTTAGGTATGGCATTAAAGTGTACAAACTGTGCGAGAGTGAAAGTGGCTACACATTTGCCTTTCGTGTATACGAGGGGAAAGATGCTCAACTGAACCCTCCTGGCTGTCCTGACTCTCTGGGTACAAGTGGGAAACTTGTTTGGGACCTACTGATCCCCTTGTTGAATAAGGGTTACCACTTTTATGTGGACAATTTTTACAGCAGTGTCCACTTGTTTAAAACTCTTTATAGTTTACAGACAGTGGCCTGCGGCACTGTAAGAAGAAATGCCAAGGATTTCCCCAGACCTCTTATAGAGGCCAAATTAAAAAAAGGGGAATGCAAAGCTCTGTGCAAAGCTGAACTGCTTGCGCTAAAATTTAAGGACAGGAAGGATGTTCACATGCTAACAACCATCCATAACGAAGGCATGTCAGACGTCACTGTCCGAGGCAGGGTACAGACAAAACCGGTGTGTGTCAGGGCTTATAACAGGCACATGGGGGGGTGTTGATTTGGCTGATCAGCTGATGCAGCCATATCTTATCTTAAGAAAGACAAAAGCCTGGTATAAAAAGGTGGCTATCTACCTGTTGCAAGTAGCAACACATAATTCATTTTTACTTTTTTAAAAAATGAATCCAGGAAGAACCACCTATCTCCAATTTCAGCTCAAGCTGATTTCCACAATAATTTATGGAGATGGTCAAGTTCCAACGACGGTGCAAGAGGAGTCTAGACATTTTATTTTTAAGATACCGCCAACACCAAAAAAAAGAAACCCCCAGAAACGTTGCCGGGTTCGTTATAAAAAAGGGAAAAGGACAGACACCCCTTTTCACTGTCCCGATTACCCTACAAAACCTGGACTGTGTATTGGAGCATGTTTTAAGGTCTACCACACAGAAAATAAATTTTTATAATACTTGTTCCTGATTTATTTTTTTTGTTTATTTTGAAAGCAGCAAATTTCTGTTAGTCAGTAGCCTTCCCCCAAATCTCCAGTTAGATTCGGAGTTAGTTTACAGATTGCTGCTAACAGAAGTTTTAGTCTCATTTAGTCTGTTTTGTTATCAGTTTTAGTCTGTTTTTAGTATAAAATAAAAAAAAAATTGTGTGTTAGTAACTCTGTGTTAGTCAGACTCTGATGCCACTAACACTGCGTCCGATTTTGACCCAGGTCAGTTTTCTGACATGTCATCTGTGTGTGAGCCGGCTGCAAAAAGAAGCTGTGCTTTCTCTGCTACGCCGAATGTGGAGGAGGAACAGGTTTCTCCACAGTTAGCTGAGCCCCAAATCACCCCTTTTAGTGCCAACACAGGCATTAATGTCAATGTGGATGACTTCTCCCCTATGCAATATATGGAGCTATTTTTAGGGGATACCATCTGGGAGGAGATTGCTCCCCAGACTAATTTATATGCTACCCAATTTATTGATACCAATCCAGATAGCTATGCAGTCAGGGAGGAGTGTGCTTGGCATCCCACAGATGTCGCTGAACTTAAAAAAGTCTGGGCTCTTACAATTCTCATGGGGATTATAAAGAAGCCATCAATTCGCTCTTACTGGAGCACCAACCCAATCTGTTCTAGTCCAGTGTACTCTCAAACCATGTCTAGAACAAGATTTGAGCTGCTGCTGAGATACTTACATTTCAATCACAATACCCTCTGTCACCCCAGAGATCACACCCAATATGATAGGCTTCATAAAATACACCCACTGGTAGACCATCTTCAGCACAAATTTACTGAAGTTTATACTCCTCAAAAAATTTATCTATTGATGAATCGTTAATGAAATATAAAGGCAGATTAGGATTCAAACAATACATCCTCTCAAAGCGCTTTAGGTAGGGCGTAAAATTCTACAAACTGTGCGAGAGCGAAAGTGGCTATACATTTGCCTTTCGTATATATGAGGGGAAAGATGGTCAACTGGACCCTCCTGGCTGTACTGACTCTCTGGGGACAAGCGGGAAACTTGTTTTTGACTTACTGATCCCCTTGTTCAATAAGGGTTACCACCTTTATGTGGACAATTTTTATAGCATTGTCCGTTTGTTTCAAACTCTTTAGGGTTTCTAGATACTGGCCTGTGGCAGTGTGAGAAGATATGCCAAGGATTTCCCCAGACCTTATAGAGGCCAAATAAAAAAAAAGTGAATGTAAAGGTCTGCACAAAGCTAAAGTGCTTGCAATAAAATTTAAGGACAGGAAGGATGTTAACATGGGCGTCCGCAGGGAGGGGCAAGGGGGGCCCCCTCCCCCCCCCTGGATTTTTCAGCTTGTTCTGATATTTTTCGTGTGAGATTTAAAATGAACTGCAATTCTACAACCTGTGCGAGAGCTGTGAATGGAGAGAGACAGGGATAGGAAGCTGCATCTTATCCCTGCTTCTCTCTGTTGATTGAAACCGCAGGGGAACAACACATGCAGCCAGAGACAGCCTACACATCAGGGGAGTGAGGGATGGGGGAGGGTTTGAGATAGCCTATAGATTTTTTTGGGGGGCAGCCTATAGATTTTTTTGGGGGCAGCAGCCTATAGATTTTTGGGGGGCAGCAGCCTATAGATTTGGGGGCAGCAGCCTATAGATTGGTGGGGCAGCAGCCTATAGATTTTTGGGGAGCAGCAGCCTATAGGTTGGGGGCAGCAGCCTATAGATTTTTTGGGGGCAGCAGCCTATAGATTTTGGGGGCAGCAGCCTATAGATTTGGGGGCAGCCTATTGATTTGGGGCAGCAGCCTATAGATTTTTGGGGCAGCAGCCTATGGATTTTGGGGGCAGCAGCTATATAGATTTGGGGGCAGCAGATATATAGATTTGGGGGCAGCAGCCTATAGATTTTTTGGGGGGCAGCAGCCTATAGATTTTTTGGGGGTGTAGCAGCCTATAGATTTTTGGGCAGCAGCCTATAGATTTGGGGGGCAGCAGCCTATAGATTTTGGGGCAGCAGCCCATAGGTCAGCAGCCTATAGATTAGGGGAGTGAGGCATGGGGGGGCAGCCTATAGATTAGGGAAGTGAGCATAGGCGTGCGCAGCCTATTGCATTAGGGTGTGCACCCTAAAGCACAAACACACGCCATGTGTATATGTATGTGTGTATATATATATATATATATATATATACACACACACTGCTGTGTGTGTGTGTGAGGGTGCTGTTAGTGTGCTGTGTGTGAGAGTGCTGTTTGTGAGGGAACTAGTAGTGTGCTGTGTGTGTGTGTGTGAGGGTGTTTGTGTGTGCGTGTTTGTTCGGGTCCTGTTAGTGTGCTGTTTGTGTGCGGGTGTTGTGTGTTTGTCAGGGTGCTGTTTGTATGAGAGTGTGCTGTTTGTGTGTGGGTGCTGTGCGGGTGTTGTGTGTGGGTTTTGTGTGTTTGTGAGGATGCTGTTAGTGTGCTGGGTGTATGTGGGTGCTGTGTGTGCGAGGGTGATGTATGTGTGTAGGTGCTGTGTGTGTGTGTGGGTGCTGTTTGTGGGCTGTGTGTGCTGTATGTTTGGGTGGAGGTGGGGGCAGACTAGTTAATATCCCAGTCCTGCTGCCTTCCCTGGTGGTTCAGTGAAGAGTGAACTCTAGCCCGGGTTCTCTGCTGCCTCCCTCCATGCTGCTGTGGACCGGTGAGGTAGAACTTTGATCTCCCCACCGGCCCATGGAGGCTTAGACCAGAGCCGCCGCTCGGATAGCGTCGGCTCTGCATGAGCCGACCGGGGAGATCCAGAGATCTCCCCTGCCGGTCTCAATCCATTGGCGTGCCGCGGGGATTAGGGTGTGCCCAGGCACACCCGACACACCCTGTGCGCACGCCTATGGAAGTGAGGGATGGGGAGACAGCCTACATGAAGAGTCAGCAAGGAGCAGGAAGGTAAAGTAAGAAAAGGAGAAGGAACAGAAATGAGCAGGAAGGGACATCAAGGAGCAGAAAGGGGCAGCAAGGAGCTGGAAGGGACAGCAAGGAGCTGGAAGGGACAGCAAGGAGCACAAAAGGTAAAGTAGGAGAAGGAGCACAAAGGAACAGAAATGAACAGGAAGGGTCAGCAAGGAGCTGGAAGGTAAAGCAGCACAAAGGTAAAGTAGAAGGAGCAGAAAGGGTCAGAAATGAGCTGGATGGGGCAGAAGGAGCACAAAGGTAAAGTAGGAGAATGAGCAGAAAGGGACAGCAAGGAGCACAAAGGTAAAGGAGCAGAAAGGGACAGCAAGGAGCACAAAGGTAAAGTAGGAGAAAGAGCAGAAAGGGACAGCAAGGAGCACAAAGGTAAAGTAGGAGAAAGAGCAGAAAGGGACAGCAAGGAGCACAAAGGTAAAGTAGAAAAGGGAGCAGAAAGGGACAGCAAGGAGCAGAAAGGGATCAGAATGAGAAAGGAGCAGAAGGGCGCAAAATAAGCAGAAAGTAGCAGAAAGGTAAAAGAGCAGAAGGGGCCAAGGATAGAAAACAGTGTAAGAAGAAAGAAAAAAAAGACTGTCTAATGAAGGAGAGGAAAAGGAGATTGGAGCAGGAAGGACAAATGAAGTGAACCCTCCACTTTATTCTGGACACCGCATCATAAGGCTTTGGTACCTGGGCCAGGCAGGGAAACGCTGGACCTTCTCATCTCCAAAGGTAAACAGTATTAATGTGCTCACTTTTATTTACTGAGTGTCAGGAAGCACAGAGTGCCGTTGGGTAGGGGTGTTGCTGATTGGGTAGAGCGGTCAGCTGGCACTCGAAGCCAATCAGTAGCTTTTATAAAAATATTTTATGAACCGGGAACTAGCGATTGGCTTAGAGCGTCAACTGTCCACTCTAGCCAATCAGCGGCACCCATGCCTGACGTCAATCTGCACTTCCTGACACTCTGTTTCAGAAGCCAAATACCACTGAGCGACCTGGAGCTGGAGGAAGCCTTTGGGGTTAAACCATTTGAGAGCGATTTAACCCCTTAAAGGAAAGCGAGCACCCAGGGGCTTCCTGGCATCATAGCATTTTCATTTAGGTGAAGTTGTTATAGTGACCAGAATGGTCCTTAAATTTGCTTAAAGGAACACTATAGTGTCAGGAATACAAACATATATTCCTGACACCATAGTTGTGAAAACGCTATTCACCCTGGCTTTATGTGATAATAGCTATGCCCCTTCCCTTTCATGACACTGTCAAAAAGGTACCAAGCATGGATGTCATTACAATTATGCCACCCCCTGGAAAAATTCCTGCGGACGCCCATGGATGTTAATATACTAACCACCATCCATGACGAAAGCATGTCAGACGTCACTGTCCGAGGCAGAGTACAGACCAAACCTGTTTGCATCAGGGCTTATAAAATGCACATGGGGGTGTTGATTTGGCTGATCAGCTGATGCAGCCATATCTTATCTTAAGAAAGACAAAAGCCTGGTATAAAAAGGTGGCTATCTACCTGATGCAAGTAGCAACACATAATTAATTTTTACTCTTTAAAAAAAATGAATCCAGAAAGAACCACCTTTCTCCAATTTTAGTTCAAGTTGATTTCCACAATAATTTATGGAGATGGTCAAGTTCCAACAGCGGTGCTAAAGGAGTACAGACATTTTATTTTTAAGATACCGCCAACTGCAAAAAAAAAAACAAATCCCCTGAAATGTTGCTGGGTCTGTTATAAAAAAGGGAAAAGGACAGACATGTTTTTTTTTTTTCTTTTGAAAGCAGCAAATTTTAGTCAGTTTCCTTCCCCCCAAATCTCCAATTAGATTCTTTTTGCAGGAGTTAGTTTAGAGAATGCTGCTAAAGGTGCATTTGATACCTGCACATTTGGTTAAAAAAGTTTTATGGTAGTAACATATAACTGGCTGGCCAAAACAAGATGACGTGTGCATAAAAAGCAGAATTAAAAAATTACCACCATGCACGTTCTCTGAAATTTGTATAGCACAATGGTTGGGGGAAGGATGTGAAAACACCTCATATACAATACCCTGGAATGTCTACTTTATAAAAATATAAACTTTCATGATGTTAACATCAACAGGGGGATGCAAAAATATGCCAAACTGAAGATAGGCCAAGCATACCTATATATCAAGTTGAAAAACTGATATGTACAAGTCTCGATTGTGGCCTTTTAGCCCCCAAACAACCCAGCAAACCTATGCATGGGTGATATCACTGTACTCAGGAGATGTTGCTGAACACATATTAGTGTGTTTGGCAGTGATACCTAACAGGATCTGTTAATTCATGCCTAAAAGTACAATGTATGTGTAAACAAACACGAAGAAAATTACTACCTAAATGTTTGACAAAGTCTGGTGGTAGAAATAGTGCATGGAAAGTGTTAAAAAACCACCATTTTAAATACCCTAGGGTGTCTACTTTCCAAAAATATATGGTTTGGTGGGGGTAAAATACATTGGCCGGCCTTACAAATGTCCCAAATAGGACATGTACGCAGGTTGACTACATGTCAAAATTCCAAGTTGAAAAATGGATATGCGCACCTGCTAAATGTGGCCTTTTAGCTCCCAAACAATACGACAAGCCTATGCATGGGTGGTATCACTGTACTCAGGAGATGTTGCTAAACACATATTGGCGTGTTTGGCAGTGACACATAACACGATTTGTTAATTCATGCCTAAAGTACAATGTGTGTGAAAAAAAAAATTACTACCTAAATGTTTGACAAAGTCTGGTGGTAGAATTAGTGCATGGAAAGTGTTAAAAAAAAAAAACACCATTTGAAATACCCTAGGGTGTCTACGTTCCAAAAATATATGGTTTGGTGGGGGTAAAATACATTGGCCTGCCTTACAAATGTCCCAAATAGGACAGGTGCGCAGGTTGACTACATGTCAAAATTCCAAGTTGAAAAATGGGTATGCGCACCTGCCAAATGTGGCCTTTTAGCCCCCAAACAATCCGACAAGCCTATGCATGAGTGGTATCACTGTACTCGGGAGATATTGGTGAACATATATTAGTGTGTTTTTTGGCAGCAAGACATAACAGGATCTGTAAGTTTATACCTGAATTGCAATGTATGTGAAAAAAAAACAAAAAAAACCCAACTACCTAAGTTTGGCAAAGACTTGTGGTAAAATGGCTGCATAGAAAGTGTCAAAATATCCTTAGATGAATACCCTGGGTTGTCTACTTTAAAAAAAAATATATACATGGAGTGTTTTCCAGAGATTTATGACAGATAATAGTGTTACAATGTCACTATTGATACATTTTAAAAATGTTTGTTTTGAAACCGCCATATCCTACTTGTACCTGTAGCCCTATAACTTGCAAAAAAAAAGCAAAAAAAGCACATAAAGACTGGGTATTTTTAAACTCAGGACAAAATTTTGAATCTATTTAGCTGTTTTTTTCATTCGCTTTTGTAGATGAGTAAAAGAGTTTTCAAGTAAAAGTCAAAAAACATTTTCAATTTTTCATCATATTTTTTTTAAATTAAAATACATGAGATTATATAAATAATGGTATGTAAAGAAAGCCCCTTTTGTCCTGAAAAAAACAATATATAATTTGTATGGGAACAGTAAATGAGAGAGCGGAAAATTACAGCTAAACACAAACACCAGAAAAGTGTAAAAAGAGGCCTGGTCGCAAATGTACAACATCGCAAAAACAGTCCAGTCCTTAAGGGGTTAAATATGATCGTACAATATGTTGGACTGTGGAATTGAAAAGTTGTAGAATGTCAAACTACAGAAGAAAACTTATCCCTCTATCCTTTCAATTGGTCTGTGTACATTTAACCGTCTTTTCTCCAATTGTGCAGTGCTGCAGATTTTGTATAAATGCCAGTAGTAGTAATAAAATAGTACACTGAAATAAACCGAATATTATCTTTCTTCCAATTATATGATCTAAGGAACTTTGGACATTATATCATTTTTATATGTAATTGTGTGCAGCAACAACTGCACCTTTTTGTGACTGAATGTCCTTTATCTTATCTATTAAATTAAACAAAATGTGGAACTAAGGTTCAGCCAACATGTAATTAGCCAGGTTTACTGCATAGACATGTAAAAATAACTAAGGGGTTATTCACTAAAGTGGGATTCGTTGGGAATTCAAGCGGAACTGAAAGTGAATTTCAAATTGTAGACCAAAATAGCTGAACTTGAAGCATAGCTGACATGGATAATGTTTCTAATTCAGCTATTTTGGCCTAAAATTTGAAATTCACTTTGAATTTATTTCCATTTACTGACAATTCTCACTAGGAAATAACCATGTTAGTGATCTTTACAAGAATTTAATTGGAAGAAAAACAACCTACAGTGACAATAATGGAGCTCATTAAAACACAATTAAAACGTCCAACAGTTTTTATAGATTTTACTCACACAAAAACATTGCAAAAATATTCTTAGCAAACACGAACAAAGGGCTCAATAAATAATCCCCCTCTTCCTTCAACCCATTGTGGAAGTGAAAAGTAATATAACAATTGGGTAGGGTGCTTAATGATTGCAACTCGAAGGCCATAGCTCCCAACATTGGAATCGGAGCACTAACGGCTACTTCTGCAAATGGACAAAGCAGAGATAGCATTTTCTACCATGTCACACGCAGGATGTTAACATCCTCTAATTCAACTGGAAGACAGATCAAAAAGAGGAAGAGAAAGCATTACATCCGGAGAGAGGTAATGGAGGTGGAGGCAAGCAAAGCAAGAATGAGTGGGACCCGATAAAGAAGGGAATAAGAGTGAATGGTACATGAGAATGCAAGGGAAGTGATGGAAAGAACATTGAACAGATCGTTCACCCGCCATTTTCATTACAATTATTTGTATAGGGTCAACATATTCTGCAATTCCGTGATGATGAATATACGAATTTCATTGTAAAACATGATATACACATTTACAGGTAGTACCAACTTATGCTTCATGGAATGGAATGAACTTTAGTTGTCCGCAAATGTCATTCTAAAGTAGTAAGATTTATTTTAGTAATGTTGTCAGGAAAATATTTAGGCCCTAATTTACTTTTTTTGGGATAATCTTTTCAAATTATTTAATATTTCTGCATAAACATTTAAAATGGTTTATTCAAAATATAAAAAAAAAATATATATATATATAATATATAATTAAATAATTTTAAAAGTTCAACCAAAAATATTTAATAATCTAAAAAGCCTATCAAATAATATTAAATTGAGGCCTACATTAGAATTTTTGCTTTATTGGTTCATATAAGTAGTGAGTGTAAAGCAAAACAGTGAAATAGAAAATTACTATATTGTAGTTCATTAAAAATCTAAGCAATAGATTGCCATATTATATTCCTTCTAGAATGTACAGTATTTATTGTAATTAATCTTCTTTCCCAATTTTGTGCCTGCGAGCATCTCTTCAAACTTGGCATCTAATTCTTTGCTCTGCTCTTCGGTGAAATAGTTTTTCCAGTCCGCTATTTCTCCTTTAAAAAGAAAACAAGATGTAAGCAATGAACACTCAGTTTCTGCCGACCAATTTTATTGTCATTATTTTCATAGTGTTTTATATGGATTACATTAATGTATTTGAAGGTACAGCTGAACTTAAATCGAAATACATTCATATACTGGAATAAGCATATTGCAAATGGAAAAATTGAGCACGCAAGATTAAACAAAGAACACTAAAGAGATTAATCATGTCCATTGCTTATCACTAATGAATTCTGAAAACACTTTTTCTTGTAATATGTTATTTATGTGTAAATATACATATAAAGCTTTACTACACATGGGAATACTTTTAATCACACTCATATTCATGACATGCATTGATAGGATTAATATTTCCTACTTCTAATATTGTTTATTTTATTGCTTACCTTTTCGAAAGAAAACATGTCCAAGTTTACCATGTGTATTGGAAGAATTTTGTTTTGAATATTTTTATTTTTAAGCATATTAGGAATTTAGGCATCAAACTGATTTATAACAAGGCAATTGATTGCCCACGCAGGGGCTGCAACATTAATATAACACAGTATTCCTTCGGTTGCCTGCGCAAAGCGGGTTTGTTTTAAATGCTTCTTTTGTAATTGGCATTGCAGATACTAGCAGGTAGTCATTCATGTTTCATGGGAAGCTCATGGTTGCCTGCGCAGAGGCGTTACAGATAAAACGTGCAGGTACATTAGGAACTAGGGTTTGTATTGGAAGAATTTTCTTTCATAGATGTAAATGTGGTTTTACTTTCAACCAAAGCAATCTGTTCGTCTGTCAGATATTTTCAGAAGTTCTGATTTAAAATCCTAATAAAAAAAAAGAGAAACCCATCTAGCAAAAAAAATAAAAATAATTACATTTTGTTTTACAAACAATCATTTTCCATTATTTTAATGGTCCCAAACCCGGTCCATTATTATACAATGAAATCAGCCAGCCATTTGAGAAGGACAATATCTGATAGGCCAAGATGGTTTCATTAACTGCTTAAAAGATTCATATGTAAAATGCAATACATTACATTATTGTAGTGATAGACAGTCATGCTTGTTATCACATACACGTTTTCTTCTTCCCATCATTAAAGGGTCATTGTTCTTTATCAATACATCTGTCTCAATTATATAAATTATTTATATGTATTGCATTCTAAAAACATTATTAAACTAAACATTACGTGCCTTTATTCCAGCGTGAACAGCAGCCCCCTTGCAGCATTTCGCCTTGACCCCTTTGCATTCATTAAGTGTGATGACATTGGTCCAATCCAATGCTTCTTATAGAGAAGCATTGTTAACCTAAGGCACATGCACCACACTTTTTATAGAAAAGCATCAGGGAAACATTGAGAAGCAGTAGACTCTACATGCAATTTGAGCCTAGGAGAGGAAGGAAAGAGGAGTGAGGGTGGTGCGGATGGGTGACCAAGGGGAGGGTATTAAAAGGTGGAGGAAAAGAAAATCTGATGTCATAGCATGAGCAAGAGCCGTGAAGTATCATTCTGAGCTCTAAGACTGCTTGAAGGTGTGGCACTATAACATTTATTTTGTTAGAATGCCTTCATTGTTCCTTTAAGGAAGAGTGGCTGCAGCTCAAATTTTAAGCACATTTTCTGCTAGCCAGGATACACCTATTTCCAGTTGCATGTGAATTTGTGTGGTTTAGAATTATGCTGACCTTCTGCTGCCCCATCTCTTTTAGAGGGCAAACAATAGCAGATGAGGGCATTACCTTCAAAGCTAGTGTACAAAAAACAGGCTCAGTCGTACTGACATTAAATATGGATACCAAACCCATCAAACACAATACACACTGAAACAGACATCCTCTCATATAATATATACACACACAAATATGGGGTACAGCTTGATAAACTCACAATGATGAAGTTAAATGAGCGCCTTGAGGCCCTAAAAGGGCTATAGTGATCCACTCTCCTTCCTTAGCTGGAATTAATGACCATTCAAAGAACAGTAATCTCAATAGATGAAATCAGGAACAAATAAAACATTTATTTAGGCAAAAATAAGCCACCAATTATCGAAAGGATAAAAACAATAAAAAATAAAATGTAGATAAAAGGTCCAACGCGTTTCTTCCACACAAGGTGTATTTTTTTAAAGGACAAACATTTTTTTTTACAATATGATATATAGTACTGAACCACCCCAAAGGTCCTTTATATAGTACCGGTCCTTACTCCTGATTGGAGAATCGTCAAAATGGTCTTGTGTCTGGTCCCAAATTAGCTCAGATAACAGATATTAGCTGTTCTATTCAGCCACTTAGTATAAGCCGCTTGCATGCCAACTATCCAGAAATTGCGTTCCACGGTTTATTTCCGGTTCCAGTTCAACTTAAAAGTTCATGAACCCCGCTTGTGTTCCATTACCATAGCGATTTCGTTCCAGAGTATATTAACAATGCCCATACAGGCTGATAATTAAGAATTATATAAAGATTTTAACATAGTCAGACAATGCCAATGTTATCCACACTGAGACAGACATCCTCTCAAATAAGAATCTTTTAAATCATACATAGAAGCAAATAAAACATTTTAGCTGGATCTGTGTAAAAAATATTCTTTTAACAGGACATACACCCATAGTGTCACAAAAGAAACTGGATGGGCTACTCCCGCCTAGCACATTACCCATTCTTATTCAATAGTAGTGAATAGAAATTGGATAGCACAATATGACTTGCACAGTGCTTCTACCCACACTTGACATTTGCATAGTCGCCTTATCAGCACATGCATAACCCCACCTTTACCCATTTCCCAATAAAACACTAACACCATAATTTTGACAAAATTATCACAGCTTTATTAATTGTTAACAGTAAATTTAAAGGTCATTGTCAACAGCATGCCAACATTGGCCTGCACAATTTCCATCTTGCATTTTACCATTTAAACCCCCTGACAATGACCCACTCCTACATAAACATAATACCCAAAACATTGTAACACCATGTACTTAACATTGAACATCAACATTGCCACCAAAGGGCACCACAAGTGTAGGGGCATACCGAGACACCCCTACACACCCAGATTCGGAGCCACCGACGAGCTCAAACCTACCAAACCAGTCCAAAGGCCTACCTATCCTGAACTCCAATTTTACCCCATCTCAATCTTTTCTCCCCCCAACTTTACTCTCCATCCCCCGCCACAGCTCAGAGCTTGACTCCTCAATCTCCTGGCCTCTCCCAGAAAAGATTGCCCTCTGTACACCTTCCTGAAAACCCAACAGAAAATCCAAACCCACGTCGGAAAGATGGACCCCATCATGCCTATAATAACCTGGAAGCATGTCTTCCAACTCCCTATGCCGAAACACAACCCCTCTCAACCTCTTTACATAAGCTGCCATCACCTTATTGACCTTTCCCTTAATCTTGGCCACTGCGGAGGACTTCCGTGCATGCCACCAGTGCAACCTCAACCATTTCCGACCATAAGACCATAACCACTGGCACTAACTCTCTCAGCTTGTCCACATCCCTCTTCATACTCACTATCAACTCCTTTTGTGGCACCAGCACCACATCATTGCCCCCTGCATGAAGCACAACCATGTCTGGAACCTGCCCCAAACAAATTGTCAAACTTTTCCAAACAAATTGCATTCCAACCCCAACCCCGGTAACCAAACCACCGAAGCTGAATCACGGATCGCGGAAAGCCCAGCTGTAGACCATGACGGCGAACTGCAGCTCTCCGATGCGCCCAATATATGTACGAGTGGCCGACCACCCATGCCGTCCAACCTGTAAAACATAACGAGAACATAGACAAACACAAAACAAAACCACATAATACCACTGTCCACCACCAACCACCCCTAGGGCTTACACCAACTTATCCAGCCTGACGTAGGATCTAAACCTCACCGACTCCCACCTACCAATCTTCTTCACCAGCTCATCCCGCAAGCCCAGTCTCGCAGCCTCCGTTGCCACGCCAATCCTAAAGGAATAAGTCCCGAATTGGCTCGGGTCTACCCCCAGCCTTGACAACATCATCCGGAAGACCCTGAGAAACTGAAACTTCAATAGAGATAAGCCGTCCGCATGCCTAAAAAATAAAATAAAAAAATAAAAAATTTTTAAAAAAATAACCCCCGGCGTTCGCCTGCGCCTCGCGGAAGGCTGCTGCGCACCTGACCGGGCACACTTCCTTGCCCGGGAGCTCCCACAATGTAACCAATCTCCCTTTCCCCAACACGTCAGTCTTGGAACGCTTCAAATTGATCACCACTCTATTATTCCACACTTCCACATCCACTGCCTGAGGCCCCCCGGGCCCAAGACGATTACTGCTGACCAGCTCACTGACTCGAAACGCCCCGAAAAATGCAAAACTAAAAACCACTGCGAACAATGCGACCTCGTACCCCTGAACGGCACACTTCGGGCAGCACAGTGACCACCCGCCGAAGCAATTCGAATGACACCGGTCTCCTGGAATCAACCGACACCTTGCCCCTCCGAAAACCTTTTAAGGCTTGCCTGACGAGGAAATGTTTGGTGACATCCTCCCAACCAGAAAACTTGAACGGAAAGACTATAGCTGCTAACTTACGCCCGACTACCACTGCTGAGGCCCCTGAGGCGAACAACCTACAAAGGAACTACAATACCGAGTCCAGCCGAGCCTTCCGTGAGAGCTGACCCCCCGTATGCAGCACCAGCTTGTCCCACTCCCCCCCACACCTTACTGTATGCCGTCCAGGTAGCGAGTGCCAGAGAGTTCCTGCTCAGTCCGCCAAGCAAGAGGTCCCGAGCTGCCACATCTCGTCTGGGCATGACATCCTCTCTGCCTGCACAACAGGCGCCACCTGCCGAAACCTCTCCCACTGTGAACGAGACAACACGTCAGCTATAACATTCAACAACCCGGGCACGTAGCGTGCCCGGAAAACATTAAACTGCATACAGAACAAGACAAAATGGTGAAGAAGACGCACTACCGGGATAGAGGACGCTGAAAGCCCATTTACTGTTTCTACCACCGCCATATTGTCCGAAAAGAATATAACCTTCCTATCCCGCAACTGAGGACCCCATAATGACAGTGCTACAACTAATGGGATCAACTCCAAAAATGCCAAGTTGCGGATCAGCGGGCTGGCCTTCCATGCCGTCGGCCAAGTTCCTGCGCACCAGCGGCCCGCGAAATAAGCCCAAAACCGATACTCCCCGAAGCGTCCGTAAAGAACTCCAAGTCCGGGGAAGACTCTGCCGGTTCCCGAAAAAACACCTTCCCATTAAAATCCCCTAAAAAGGTCACCCAGACGTCCAAATCGGTCTTCATAGCCGCCGAGACCTGAATAAAATGGTGTGGGAACACCACCCCCCCGTTGCCCTAGCCAAGAACCTGTTAAAGACCCTACCAACTAGAATCACCCGACAGGCGAAGTTTAGCCGACCCAGCAATGATTGAATCATCTAGAGCGTGACTTTCTTAGCTCCCCGCACCTCAGCCACTGCCTTCTGAAGCACCAGCAACTTATCCTGCGGCAGCCTACACTCCCCTCTATCACCAAGCCCAAAAAACTGTAGGTCCCACCGTTTTGTCTCCGGCCAAGGGAACTCCAAAGACATGTGCCACCCACTCCAGTGTCCTCAGTCCAATGCGGCATTCCTCCAAACCGGGAGGCCCGATGCATAGGAAATCACCCAGGTAATGAACCACAAGCTTAGGGTCCGCCTCCATCTTCAACACCCATTCCAGAAACGTGCTAAACTTTTCAAAGTACGCACACGAAAGAGCACCCCATGGGCAAGCATAAGTCTACAAAATACTCGCCGTCGAAGTGACACCCCAATAAGTGATGACACTTGGGTGAATTGGACCAGGCGAAAAGCCGCCTCCACATCTGCCTTCGCCAATAATGCCCCAAGACCCGCCCGCTGCACCAAATTCACCGCTTGGTCGAATGAGGCGTACGACATTGAGCACAGAGCTTTGTCAATGTCGTTAACCGACGACCCTTTGGAGTAAGAAAGGTGATGTATCAGGCGGTACTTCCCCAACTCCTTCTTGGGAACCACCCCCAGCAGGGAAACCCTCAAGTTAGTTAGTTAGAGGGGGCTCCTTGAACAGCCCAGCCATCCTGCCCAACTGAACTTCCTTATACAACTTCTCCCTAACCACCCCCGGAAACTCCTACAGATTTTAGATTGCGAAGTCGATGAACCGTTACCCCCTCCCAAAACCGGATCACAAACCCTTTCGAAAAAAGCCCTCCTCGAGCATAATCCTCCCTGTTACCGTAGTGGCTTAGCCAAGGTAGCATCGCACCAGCGTTGCCCCCAGTTGCAGTGGATGAGGTCGAACCCCTGGGCACCCCTCCCATGGTGGCTGCCTTACCTTTTTTTCAGATTCCTGATGAGTTAGGATTATAAGGGTATATTATTTTAAATGATGCCAAATTAATTAGTGGAAGATAAGGTATACTTGGGCATAATTTGTCCACTAGACTGCATTCGGTGGTGTCTGAATCTAGATTCGTCTGAATTTTCAGATAAGTGACTTGTTACATAGTTACATAGCTGAAAAGAGACTTGCGTCCATCAAGTTCAGCCTTCCTCACATTTGTTTTTTGCTGTTGATCCAAAAGAAGGCCAAAAACACAGTTTGAAGCACAATTTTGCAACAAGCTAGGAAAAAAATTCCTTCTTGACCCCAGAATGGCAGTCAGATTTATCTTTGGATCAAGCCGTTATTACCCTACATTGAAATATTATATCCTTGAATATTCTGTTTTTGCAAGTATGCATCTAGTAGCTGTTTGAACATCTGTGTGGACTCTGATAAAACCACTTCTTCAGGCAGTGAACACATGACCTTGTGTCCTATGTAAAGTCCGGTTTGTGAATAGATTTCCACACAATTGTTTATATATTGGCCCCGAATATATTTGTATAATGTTATCTTATCCCCTCTCAGGCGACGTTTTTCTAAACTCTAACCAACGTTGAGTGATAGATAGCCTGGTCCATTAATCCTAATGTAAGATTGGTTATTTTACTGCTGTGCCTAACCTCATACTGCCAATGCCACTTGGAGTGGGAAATAGCTTGTGTCATTAATCCTAGTATGAGCCACTGCCAGTGCCACTTGCACCAACTTTGATTTGCTGAATTAGATAGAATTATTTTACTGGTTGCAGTTTTTTTTTTTTTTCTTGTGAAAGATTATTTGGTTTGCCGTGTGCTACAGTGCCACTGCTTGTTCTTTGCTAATTGCAGCACTGTCTGTGGCAGTTTAGTACACAAGTAAATACTTTAATCAGTGTGGAAGTTCTTTTATTAACTCTTTAAATTCTTTTTTTTCTAAGTGTGTTCAGTTATGTGTGCTGCAGCAATAGTGTTACAGGCAGGGTACAGCATCATTGAAAAATCAGTTTCAAAAGCTTTTTTAAAACTGTGTCTTGTACAAGTGTGCAAGCAGTGCACTGTGTACAGTATAGTGTTTAGAACTACCGCCAGTGTGCCAAGACCTCACACTAAGGGTCGCATAGGGTGGTCCATATGTCTTCAGAGCTCGGTCATGTACTACGTTCCATTAACAGCACAACCAGGCCCCTTTAATAGTGGCAGCCTGGGAGGAAGTGAAAACCGGCCATATTCTCCCAGAGAACACAGAATCAAACGGAAGGGAGAGAATAGAGAGGAGGGGACTGCGGACTGCAAGAGCCACTGACACCCAACAGCCTCTGCCAGCAGACTGGACCATAGGAATGTCCCCATCCTACACCCAAATGTAGGAAACATTACATTTTGCATGTATTAGTATGTGTGTCTGTGTGACTGTATGTGTATCTGTATGTGTGTCTGTGTACCTGTGTGTCGTACATATCTGTGTATCTGCATATGTGTATGTGTATCTGTGTAATGTCTGTGCATGTGTATCTATGTATCTGCATAAGTTTGTATGTGTATTGTCTGTGCATATATATGCGTGTCAGCATGTGTATATTTATGTCTGTATGTGTATATGTATCTGTGTATCTATCTCTGTGCCTGTATACATACAAGTGTGCTTGTGTATCTGCATGTTTGTCTGTATTTGTAAATGTATGTCTGTATCTGTGTGTCTGAATGTGTGTGTGTGTGTGTATCTACTGATGTGTCTGTATGGGTTTCTCTGTGTTTGTATATCTGCATGTGTGTCAATGTGTGCCCCTTTGTATCTGCATGTTTTTCAGTGTTTGTATCTGTACGAGTGTCATTGTGTGTGTGTGTGTGTGTGTGTGTGTGTATCTGTTAGTCTGTATGTGTGGTACTGTGTGTATTTGTGTGGCTTTGTATCTGCATGTGTGTCAATGTGTGCGTCAGTATGTGTGTGTCAGGGTGGCGGTCCGGTGCCCGAAACCCAGACACTGTCCGGGCGGCGGAGCGAGGACCAGGACCCAGTATGCCTGATGTTAAGTGGGAGTCTTCAGCGTGAGAGTGGATAGGTCAGGGTCTGGTGCAGGGTAACCGCACGCCCCCTGGTGTTGTGCACCAACGTTTGTGCGGCCACAAACCAGAACCCTGATGCAGCTTATGCGGATCCCAGGAACTAGGAGCTTGGAATTAATCAGACCTCCCAGGAGCTGAATAGGGAGGCTCTGCAGCAGGAGTGTATCCAGTACAGAAACAAGGCAAGACTAGAACAGTCACCAAACAAGAAAACAAGACAGAACTAGTAGAACCCAGAACCAGAGAAGGATAGAAAGTTAAACCCAGAACATGTACACAAGACACGAGGGAAACATGGACATAACATGGGCATGACTGGACAGGACTGTACCAGGGCCGTCTATAATATGATTAGGACCCTGGGCAATGCATTTTCTTGGGCCCCATGGGCCCTGTCCCTGCCACTGCCTCACCCCCCAATTACGTCCAACCCGCAATCACACTGACAGACGTACTGGCACATACACACACAGACAGACGTTAAAACATTCACAGATACATACTGACACACACAGTCACTACACACAAATATATACTGTGTGTACTGTGTGTATATACTGGCAGACATACTGACACACACACAGACATACATACATACATACACACAGACAGACACACTGACAGACACACACACACACACACACAGACAGATATACTAATACATACACACACACACACAGACATACACTGACATACACACACAGACATGACACATACACTGACAGACATACACACACACACAGACATGTACTGACACACAAAGACACATACACACACATACAGACAGACATACTGACTGACACACACATTAAAACATTCACAGATACATACTGACACACACATACACTGACACACAAATATATCCTGGCAGACATACTGACACACACGTACACACACACAGAGACATACCTACATACACACACACATACAGACATACTGGAATACACACAGACATACTGACACACACAGACATACTGACATACACACAGACATACTGACATACACACAGACAGACGTACTGGCACATACACACAGACATACATTAAAACATTCACAGATACATACTGACACACATACACTGACACACAAATATATCCTGGCAGACATACTGACACACACGTACACACACACACAGAGACATACCTACATACACACACACACACACACACACAGACATACTGACACACACACACACAGACATACTGACACACACACACAGAGACATACTGACACACACACACACACACACACACACACAGACGTACTGACATACATTTAGCCACCCTCCAGGTTCTTACCTTTTCCTGGAGGGTGGTTTCCCTGGTCCAGTGGCAGGCTGAGGCAGATGGGAGTTCTCCTCTGGAACTCCCCTCCTCCCTGCCTTCCTCCTCCCGCGCGGCTATCTCCGGTGGGAGGAAGTGACGTCACAGTGACATCACTTCCTCCCAGCCGGTTGCAGAACCGGAAGAGGGGCCCGGTCGCGCTGTTTAAGTGCCACAGCGCCCGACCGGGCCCCTGCTGACACATGCTCCCCGGGTGGCCCTTAGTGCATGGGCCACCCGGGGAGCCTCCCGGTCCATAGGGGCTGCGCAAATCGCGGGGCCCACAGAGCAGCTGCTCTGGGCCCCCAGGAGCAACTGCCCCGTTTGCCCCGCGTTAAAGACGGCCCTGGACTGTACATTGACTGGTTATACAAACTAAAACAAGATAAGATAGGCAAAACAAGAGGAGAAATAACTAAGTACTATATATGACAATCATGGGGATTTAGTCACATTATATGATCATACATTGCATAAGCCTGCCAACAAGGCCAATGTACCCCATATCTGGCAGGTCCTACTCTGCCTAATGTATGCTAAAACAACCAAAGAAGACATATATAGCACTTACCTGCAAGAAAGGGCAGAAGCCCTGAGCAGCTGCCTGCAGGAACTCAAACAAAAGGAATGATGGAAAACAAACAGATGTGGCAACTAAAAAAAAATTTAAAGGAAACCTGGAGACTGGGAATTCCAGGGACGGAATACAGAAATGAACCCAGAAAAACCCAGCATAAAGAAAACCAGACATAGAATAGAAAACCAAAAAACCAAGAAAAGCAAAACAAGAATTGTAAAAAAAGTACTGGATACCAGAAGCCATAGCCAGAATGATCTGCAGCTAGGAACAAGATGTGACATAACTCCCCTCCTAAGGAGCGACCTCCGGACGCTCCCAACAGCTCCCAGACAGAGACCAGGAATGGCGAGCGGATCCTGCAACGAAGTCCTCTTGACTTTCACGGAGGCAAGGATCCCCCGCCGTAGAGGCCTC
The DNA here is from genome assembly GCA_933207985.1 of Pelobates cultripes. NCBI lineage: Eukaryota > Metazoa > Chordata > Amphibia > Anura > Pelobatidae > Pelobates > Pelobates cultripes. Next base: position 292,078,790 of record OW240913.1, on the reverse strand, counting down.
CTGCATAGGAACCACCAGCAACGAATGGAGATCACCGCCAGAACAGGAGCACTGCCACAAAACCGGAACCAGCATCACAAGGAAACACCTGAAGCGACCACCATACCGCTTAGCAGATCAACCCCCTCCAAGACAAAATTAAGGAAGCCATCTCCAGCAGACTGGTCCAGATACAGGATCCCTTGCATGCATAATTCTCAGACAGGACATGACACAGACAGAGCAGAACAGGAAAGCTGCAAAGTCCACTCCATGAACTCCAAGGGCCTACGGCCATACTGTCAGGGTGGCGGTCCAGTGCCCGGGACCCAGACACTGTCCGGGTGGCGGTGCGAGGACCGGGACCCAGTATGCCTGATGTTCAGAGTAGGAGTCACAGTGTGGAGGCAGATTAGCAGGGTCTGGTGCTGGGTAACCGCACGCCCCTTGGTGTTGAGCACCAGCATTTGTGCAGCCACAAACCAAAACCCTGATTCAGCTTATGCGGATCCCAGGAACTTGGAATTAAGCAGACCTCCCAGGAGCTGAATAGGGAGGCTGTGCAGCAGGAGTGTATCCAGTACAGAAACAAGGCAAGACTAGAACAAGCACCTAACAAGAAAACAAGACAAAAAACTAGTAGAACCCAGAACCAGAGAAGGATAGAAAGCAGAACCCAGAACATGTACACAACACATGAGGAAAACAAGAACATAACATGGGCATGACTGGACAGGACTGTACATGGACTGGGATTACAAAATAAAATAAAACAAGACAAGAGATACAAGGTAAAACAAGAGGAGACATAACTAAGCACTATATATGAAAAGTATGGGGATTTAGTTACATTATATGATCATACATTGCATAAGCCTGCCACAACGTCAATGTCCTACACTGCCTAATGTTTGCTAAAAGAACCATACTATACCACAATAGCACTTACCTGCAAGAAAGGGCAGAGACTTGAAACACTGCTGCAGGTCCAGACTGAAACAAAAGGAAAATGGAAAACAAACAGGTGTGGCAACATAAAACAAACATTTAAAGGAAATCTGGAGACTGGGAATCCCAGGGATGGATTACAGGAATGAACCCAGAAATCCCAGCAATAAAGAAATCCAGACATGGACTAGAAAACCAGAAAAACCAAGAAAAACTAAACAAGAATTGTAAAAAGAGTACTGGATACCAGAAGCCAAGGCCAGACATCTCCGCAGAACAGAGCAGGATGTGACAGTGTGTCAGTGTGTATCTGCATGTATGTGCACCTGTGTGTCAATGTATCTGTCTGTGCGTGTCTGTGTATCTGAGTGTATGTACCTGTGTATGTTTGTATCTGCATGTTTATCTGTGTGTGTATCGATTTATTTCAGAATGTATGATATTTTATTTTTACATGCACATTGCAATTTAGTGGTTTATTTTGTAAACCTAATGTGTGCTACTGTAATTTAAAAAAATAAAATCATTGAATTGTTCTCTGCTATTTCTCCTGAGTCGTAGTGACCCCTTTTGCATACCTTTGTACAGTTTTGTGAAAATACATGGCTGAATTTATAACCTGGTCAGCGCAGTTAATTTTTTTTAATGGTAAATTGAGGATGGGTCTATGGTGCATTTTAGTAGCTCATATATTTAAATCATAAATGATTGACATTTACAAATGTGGACACCATGGGGACTCTCACATTATATATTTTAAGCTTCAATGAGGTGCCATTTTTTTACAATTTTTTTCAATGTTTGTGGAATTAATTTTATTTATTTGAATTTTACATCCCTGTATTTTGCTGCCTTTTTAAAATCTCATGTGTGCCACTGTAACAAAATTACCCTTACTGTACCCAGCAACATCTCCTGAGCACAATATATATATATATTGCACTCAGGAGATGTTGCTGGGTACAGTTAGGGTAATTTTATATATATATATATATATATATATATATATATATATATATATATATATATATATATATATATAAAGACCTTACACTCCTACTCACGGTTGGTTTAACCTGGTGCTCGATTGCACTAAATATGTAGAACGAAAAAAATCAGCACTCCAAAGTATTTTCACATAAACTTCTTTACTAAAAAGAGTGTCAAAGAATCAACGATTCACTCCGAATAGGAACTTTCATCAGGACAAACAGTGTTATTATTTAAAAAAAAAAATGTATTTTTTTTTTAATATTATTATTATTTTTTTATTATTTAATATTTATTTTTGTCCCCCCTCCCTGCTTGTTACTTGGTCAGGGAGGGGGGCTATCGTAATCCCTGGTGGTCCAGTGGCATGGGCTGTGCAGAGGGGAAACCGGCAGCAAGCTGTTACATACCTTTGTAGCAGCTCCGGTGAGCTCCCTTCACCTCTGTGCAGCTCCCCTGTCAGGTCCCAGTGTAAGTCTCGCAGTCTGCGTGCCGTGCGGAGCGATGCCATGGTAACCCGTGGCAACGCTCTGACTGTCGCGGGTGTCGCAAAATTTACACTGGGAGCTGACAGGAGAGCTGCACGCAGGTGAAGGGAGCTGTCCGGAGCTGCCACAAAGGTACGTAACAGCTTGCTGCCAGCTCCCAACAGGACAGCCGGGCTTGACTCGAGTATAAGTTGAGTGGGGCTTTTTCAGCACAAAAAATTTGCTGAAAAACTCAACTTATACTCGAGTATATACGGTAATCCTAAACATAAACAGAGTCATGTTTGTGGAGTTTTCTGATTTCCCTTTCTTTATTATATGATTACTTGGTTTAAATAGTTATATGTATTAACTTGCATATAGGGCTTGCAATTTTCTTTTGTGTTTATTCACTATGGGTAGCACTTTATTTATTTAAACTAGTAGTATAACTAGTAGTTGAGACTATTGGTATGTAGGCACACTGATCCTGATAAGCCGAGGTAAAGTTGGGCCAGTTTGATGTAGCAGATATCCTAGCAGTAGCTTATCCTTTATGGCTTATATCTTCTGGTAGGCAGTGGTGTATTTTGGATTTGTGCTGCCTTAAATTCGGGCACCCCCAAAATCTAAATTTGCCCCCCCAATTCATGTCAAGGCCACTTTTTTGACTGACAGACGCAGGCCCTCATTGATACATGCACTGATATACACTCGCTGACAGATACAGTCATTAGCACACACATACAGTCATTGACACACACTGTTTAACCAACACACACTTTCACTGACAGACACACTCTCAGATACACATAAAATGACATACACACACTGACTCACACTCACAGGTACACACATTCTCACTGAAAGACACACACACTTTCACTCACTCACAGACACACACTGACAGCTACACTCACTCACTCACAGCCATACACACCCACACTCACTGACAGACACACACTCACCGACAGACACACACACACACTGACAGACACAAACACACTCACTGACAGACACACACATACACACATATATTTTCTCATGCACTCACCAATTATTAATATTTTTTTTAAATTTAAATCCACCCAGTCTCTCTACCTTTGGGAGAGCTGGAATGGATCTTTTGCCTGACCGCTGCTAGGCGGGCTCCTTGCTGGGCTGGCTGGCTCTGCTGTGGCTGCTGGCGCTTAATGGAGGTGGTGAGGGGAACCAAGCTCTTCTTGCTCAGCAACCGCCGGGGTGACATCATATTCTGTTTACAGAAGGGAGTGTGAGAGAGCAAGAAGAGCAGAGGACATCGCTCCCTTGCCGTCCGGCTAGAATATTAGTAGTTTAACACCTCGGGAGGGGGGAGGACGGGGAAAGGGGGTAGCCTAAGGTGGACAGCCCCAGAATACGAGACAAACAAGGCATTTGTCTGGGAGCTTGGGGTGGCGTTTTTTGGCACTCCCGCTGAAAGTGCCGCCCTATGCAAATGCCTTATTTGCCTTGTGGTAAATACAGCCCTGCTGGTAGGCACAGTTTTTGGTGTGCCAAGCTATTGTTAGGCTGCTTTTTGAGCCTCTGTGGAAGTGGATTTTGTCTCTCTGGTAGGCACACAGATTTTATTGGTGTCCTGAGGTATAGGCAGACTTTCCTTTTGGCATACAGGAGTATTATCTCTAGTATCTGGTTAATCCTCCCCCTCTCTCCTTTTTCTTCTGGGTAATTCGGTAAGCACACTGGCTTCAGGTGTGCTGAGGTATTCTCAGGATATTTCTGTAATGGTAGGCACACCGATTTTTAGGTGTGCTTAGGTATAGGTAGAATATTAGTACCCCTTATGTATTGTAGCCTTGGTCCTCCTTTTTTATCCAGAACTTTAGAGTACTACTGTAGGTTACATACCTCTTAGCTCTTACCTTTGTTCTCTTTTGTCCCTTTCCTTTTTAATACCCTCTTGCGATTCAGTACCTTGTGTATGTTTATAAATGGGGGATCAGATGAGGTTAGGGACCATTTGTGAGACTTCTATCATCTTTTTATGGCTACCTCTGCTTTTTCTATGGGGTACTACAGCTATCCTCCTTTCAGTCCCTTCTACTCCTTTCTTTGTAGTATGCTGGACTTTGTATACTATAATCATTTCTTACACTTATAATTCATCCCGTTGAGAGTCTGTTTGATAATACAGTCTAGTCCAAGTACTCTGTATTGAAACATGTTATTTGCATAATAATTTTGTAAGTTTTTAGTTTTTATATCTTCACAAGCACATTGTATTTTTGGTCCATGAATAATAAAGAACTTCTTATCTTCGTCTATGTTTTTGTTAAGTTATAGGTGTGTGACGGAACGCTGGCACTCCGACTGAGTACCTCCGCCAATCGATGCGCCTAGTGCTCGCTGAGGACTCCAAGCACTCCAACCGACACCATCAGCACTGCAGACCCCACTTCCAGCGATACAGCTGCGCCGGGGTCTCGCCGTCTCCACCCACCCTGGATCCACGACCAGGATCCAGCTCCCAGTGGGTGAACCTCTCCTAAATCCAGAGAGCGTAGCAGGAACAAATCAAGCTATTGCAAGAGTTTACTCTGGGGAGTAAGTAATTATAGCAATCCCCAGAGTGTAGTTTTCCAATCCCCCAAACATGAGCCAAGGCTTAATGCTGGAACAAGACTTTACTGGAAGTAACAACAACGGTATTCAAGCTACAGTTTCTTTTATGCCCTGCTCCCATGCAGGGGAGGGACACACACGTTATCTACAGTAGCCAATAAAACAGAGGTTACAGCCCACACAAAATCCTCCCCTCTGCCTGTGATTCAATTATCTTATACAATAGAAGATCAATTATCACAGGTAGGAAAAATACAGTTTTTACAGCATATTCATAACTTCTAAAATATACACCACATTCACATAAAAATGATATATTCACAATCAATCCATTCAGGGAAACAACATATCAAAAAATGGCATGAATTAGACCAGGGGTTCAGAAGTTAGTAAAGTATCTTTTGGGGCCTGGCTGGCAGCATGGCTATCTGGCCCAAACCGGTTTTACAGAGCCCTCTATCCTGGAGACAATGGGGAAAATAATCCAATTATCCAGGGATAGAGTCAGACTCCATTGAGCACATGTTCCCAGTAAAACACAAAAGGATACAAAAATACATAACTCCTATCATACTGAATTAAATGGGCCAAAGCTCCCAGGGTCCATAGTCACAGGGCAAGAGGCGGGCAAGCAGTCCTCTCCAGGCACAAGTGGCGAAGGGCACTTCGTCACAGTAATAAATCCATGAATAAAGTAGCAGGGAGGGAAAGTATCGAATGAATGGAGGGGGATTCTTCACAAGGTGTGCTTCTGTTTATCTGGTATACATTTTATTTTCATTTTAATTTTATTTTATATTTTTGCCGTGTATTGGAATATTACAGACAGGCACGAGGTACCCCAACAGCATTCCTCAGGCTTTTTTATCACGTTTTACATTTGGGGTATCTGAAAACACATGCACAATTTTATATTATAGGTAAAAGTACAACAATAGATTTAAATCAAGATTCAGGGTAGGTAAACTTAACAAGCTCAGGTACGTTAGACTAGACAGTTATAAAAATCTTAGCTATGTAGTAGTGGGCTATCCAGGTAAGATAATTATGTACACAGGTTACTGCACTCAGTTTTAGTGCTATTTGTATTGGGTTTGCAGAAACTGGGTGAGTTAGTCATGGTTAGTGTCAGCTGGAACCTGAGTGTGTCAGGGTGGATCGACCCATGTCTCGACTACATGCCTATGCAGAGAGTAGGTAGCTACATAGCCTTAAGCATACAGTCCATCGGGTGACCCATGAGTGTTGGGAAAGTCCACTGGAGCTTTGCCTTTTATGTCGCCCATTCCATCTGGACTTGTAGCCTGGGACCTGCTCCTTCAGCCCACTGACGCTTAGTGTCTGCTTCCGGTTGAGTGGTATGGCGAGTTCCTTCATGGGCCCGTTACTCGTGCTCTCAGCTTTGGCTCCTCACGGCCACTACCGGGTGTCCTGGTGTGACTGGTCTCTTTAGGTTTGGGCCTTGGTGCAAGGTTTCATCTTTGGGGGCTTCCCGCCCGGGAAGGCAGTCCTGGAACCATGCTTGATCTGTGAGTGGGTAAGCTCGTCTGCATGTTCGGGTTCCATGACCCGTGGTTTATGTCGCTTGTAGTCCTGTGGGCAGAGCTGCTTGCAGGTAGGTTGAGATGCACTTCTTAGCTTTAGTTGCGTCGCCGCCATTTTGGCGCCCAGGCGTGGGATGCACAATTCTAGGCGGGCTCGGAGGGTCAGACTTGGGCGGTGACTCCCTCCAGTAGGGACCGGGATAACCCCCCCCCGGTCCATGGTGGGGGAAACGAGGACCTGTGAGACACGGCAGCCAGGTTCTGAAGCAGGATGGCGGCCGTCCGCCCCGCTCTACACCCGCATAGGCCGCAGACCCTGAAGCCTCGCATTGTCCCCTGGGGCTGCAAAACTCCCGATCTCGGGGACCGCGGTGGCTCCGGCAACCACCTGGACGTGATAAGTGGTATCTTGACCCCAAGTTAGGCTTTCAGCTTGGTATTTTTGCCAAAATAGGCCAAATCTTGCAGGAGCCTCTCCAGCCTGCAACCGGTCAGCATGGCAGTCTGGCCCCGCCCCCTCTCTGGTATACATTTTAAGGGTTATCCCCTACTTTGGAGCTTCCAGGTCGGTTTTTATACCTTACCAAGTAGCTTAGTCAACTTTGTATTTTCACTGCAAAGTTTATTATAATCCTTCATCTAATTCTAAGACCAAACAGTTAGATCAGTATTTTGCTGCCATCTAATGGCTGTGTTTAGCATGACAGATCCCTAGATGCTGTTAAGCAATTCCATTACATTGTTGGCATTGCCAGTTGCCCAGCACCAGCAATGCCATTACATTGATGGAATGGGGGTATGCAGGGAGACTTTGTTTGTTGATCGCTCAACCACGTTGTTCTCAATGCATTTAGATTGCTGTATGCTCACTTTGATCACTGCATACAGCTCCTCTGTCATTCTGGGGCCACTAATTGTGGCCTACATTCACTCTGGGAATCCAAGGTATTGATTGCCACCTGAGTTTCCCTGCTCACACTGCATTGCTGTCTGTGGGAATTCAATGCCCATTTTATTTGCTACAGTCGAGGTAAAAAGAAAGTACACCTTCTTTAAAGTCTAAGGTTTTACACATATGGACATCATAATAATAATACTCATCTGTTACTTAGCAGGTCTTAAAAGTAAGGTCTTTAGTAAGTCTCTCTTGTTATTTTTTTATTTTGACCTCGGCTTGTATTTGACCTTATGTAATTCTGGTATCCTGACACAGCTTGTTTCTAACCGTGAGCATTTCTGGTATCCTTACTTGGCTTGGTATTCCATTGAAGCTTGGTTATTCCTGACTCTGTCTTTATCTGTACTAACGTTAAGTCTGGCCACACTAAGGCCTGGTAATACGTCTATCTAGTATCGCTTTGTGCTGGCAATCCTTCCAAACAAACCATACTTGTTCAGTATTTTTCTAATTGTACTGCCATGAACTTTTACTTTTAACCCCTTAAGACCGGAGGGCGTACTATTACGCCCTATTCTAAGCGGCTCTAAACGCCGCCCGGCGTAATAGTACGCCCTCCGGTCTTTCGGTACTTACCCGGTCGCCGGCGATCCCACGCCAGCGATCGTGGTGGGGGGGACTCCCAGGGAGCCCCCCGCGGCACGTCCGTCCTCCTCGAAGCCCCCCGGCCATGTGAGAGTGGGGACCCCACAATCACATGGCCGGGGGTAGCTTCCTCCTGCATTGCCAGCAGGGGGACTGCCTGTAATGACAGGTGGTCCCCCTGCTGGCTGAAAATAAATAAATAGTGTAAAAAAAAAATAATATATACTTAGATCATATATATATTATATATATATATGATCTAAGTATATATATACACATATACATACACACACGTACACCGTCTAGGTGTATGTTACTATTAATATATATATAATTATATATATATATATATTAATATCAAATTACACGTAGACTGATACTGATTAAATATATATAATTATTGTTATATATAATATTAAAAAAAAATGTAAATACGTTAAAAAATAAAATTAAAAAAATAATTAAAAATAAATAATTAAAAAATATAGAGATGTGTGTTATTCCGTTCTAACTGTATTGTGAAATTAATATATATATATATATATATATATCAAAATACACGTAGAACGAAATAATATATATATCTGTATACATAAATATATACGTATATATCACCATATATATACCTATATATAAATAAAAATATTTTAAAAAAATTATATAGATATATACATATATATATACACATACGTATATATATATATATACATATATTAATTCTACATATATATTTATGTCATATTTTTACATAATTAGGTATTTTAATTAATTACAATTAGCAGGACCTGCCTGACAACCCATGCCGAAAGTAAAGGGAATTTAATTTGCTAGCACTATATTTAACCCTATAACTTTCCGAGACACCATAAAACCTGTACATGGGGGGTACTGTTCTACTCGGGAGACTTCGCTGAACACAAATATTAGTGTTTCAAAACAGTAAAATGTATTACAACGATGATATCGCCAGTAAAAGTGACGTTTTTTGCATTTTTCACGCACAAACAGCATTACACGGACAATATTATTGCTGTGATACTTTTTACTGTTTTGAAACACAAATATTTGTGTTCAGCGAAGTCTCCTGAGTACAACAGTACCCCTCATGTACAGGTTTTATGGTGTTTTCAAAAGTTACAGCGTCAAATATAAGGCTTATGTTTCATTTTTTCCACATTAAAATTCGCCAGATTGGTTACGTTGCCTTTGAGACCCTATGGTAGCCCAAGAATGAAAATTACCCCTATGATGGCATACCATTTGCAATAGTAGACAACCCAAGGTATTGCAAACAGGGTATGTCCAGTCTTTTTTAGTAGCCGCTTAGACACAAACACTGGCCAAAATTGGCGTTTTTTGCATTTTTCACACACAAACAAATACTAACGCTAACTTTGGCCAGTGTTTGTGACAAAATAGCTACTAAAAAAGACTGGACATACCCCATTTGCAATACATTGGGTTGTCTACTATTGCAAATGGTATGCCATTATGGGTGTAAATTTCATTCCCGGGCTACTATACAGTCTCAAAGGCAACGTAACCAATCTGGCGAATTTCAATTTCAAATGTAAAGTGCTATATTTGACCCTGTAACTTCCCAAAACGCCATAAAACCTGTACATAGGGGGTACTGTCTTACACGTGAGACTTTACTGAATACAAATATGTGTATATGATTGCAGTAAAAGCAAACAGTATTATGACATTGACAGTTAAAATGTCATGTAGAACTAAAAAAAAAAAAAAAATCTTATTTTCTCCCATTTTTTTCATATTAAATTATGTTTCATAGCTAAATATTTGATATTAAATGAAAGCCCTGTTTCCCCTGAATAAAATGATATATAATAAGGGTGGGTGCATTTACTATGAAAGAGGTGAATTACGGTTGGACAGACATGTAGCGCAAATGCCAGGTTTTGTTTACATTTTTTTTTGTTCACAACGTGTACATTTGGCTCCGTCCTTAAGGGGTTAACATGCTAACTGAGGCTTGTAGAGTTTGAGATGTAACTCTTGTTGTTTTTGCAATCTCTCTAAAAATTTGCACAGTCTGACCTTGGGGTGAATTTTATTGGGACGCCCACTCCTGGGTAGACTGCAACTGTCTTGAATGTTTTCCACTTTTGAATAATCTTCCTCACTGTATAATGATGGACTTTAAATTGTTTGGAAATGGCCTTATAATCCTTCCAAGTTTGATGGGCAGTAACAAGAGATCTTTGATGATGTCTTTCCTCCTTGGCATTGTGTTAACACACACCTGAATGCTCCAGAACAGCAAACAGCTAAAATGTCAGCTTTTATAGAGGTTGGCACACGTGCTGATGATCCATTAATCAAGGGCAATAGATTAGCTGCACCTGTCTGCTACTTAGCCTCTTAATTCATATGGAAGCAGTAAGGTTGTACTTATTTTTATTTTTTTTAGCTTTAATTTTGTTAAATAAATCTTGACACGGTGGTAATATGTCATGTGTTGTTGTTCATACCTAATTTTAAGACCTGCTAAGGAACAGATTATTATTATACCCTGATATGTAAAACCATAGTATTCAAAGAGAGTGTACTTTAATTTTCCCATGACTGTACATGCTGTGTCGTCTTCCACCTCTGCATACAGATCATCTGTCAGTTTGGTGCCACTAACAATAGATCTTCCTGGTGTGAGAAGTTATTTTACCCTGCTCACGGCTTCTGGTACCAGCTGACAGAGAGGAGCTCGAGAGGTTTAGTGATATCTAAGGTCCCCCCGAAAACAGTCACTGCTGGTAAAATACCTCATGGCATAATTATTCCATCATTGATCCTTAAGGGAAGGGCATTCATGACAGAATAATTCTGTCATGTGTCCTTAAGGATTTAACCATTAGCAGCATATATAGGTAGCTGCTACCACCATTATATTATAAGCTTACTCTGAACAATAAAGTAAGAAGTAATTAATTCATAATTGCAAACTGGCTATCATTTGCATAAGCCTTCAAGTATATAATAGTGCTCATGAACTCACCTCTTTCAGCTCTTCAAATGTGACCACCATAATGTTTTCTTCATCTATGTGTTTGTTCCAGTCAAGAACATGATCAAAATATGATCCATAACACACTAGCACAAAGAGAAAGTATTTTAGTCAAAATAAACTTAAGGATATTTCCCTTCCTGGATAAAGAAATCACTAAACTTGGGCGAGGCCAAAAATGTCCCCCTGTGGATACAAGTGGGGACTATAACTATACGAGGGGGGAGACCTAGTGTCCCACTCCAGGGACTATTAAATAAATTGAATAGACATTGCCACTGGCTGCTCCCTGTTTTGTATACATGCCCATAGTCGCCCGACTGTCAGATAGGGGTAGGAGGGAGGATTTAACCTCTCTTATACCATAACAAGGTCACATTGTGGGAGGCATGGGAAGCAGTGCAGCCTACCGCTAGTATTTTTAAATAGTACAAGGAGAGATCTACAAGCTGGTAGCTCCCACCTTGTAATATAAAATGTACGGTTGAAGTGAAGGACAAAATGTTGTCAGACAAGCAATTCGTTTTTTGTTTACTTCGTTGTAACTAATGTCCAAGTTTAGAAATTACTAGCCTACTGCACCATCATGTCTGTAATCCCCTTAGCTAAATGTTAAATGGATATTTGTGTCTCAAGTCTTTTTAGTGCATTATTTAGATAATGTATTAGCAGTGAGTAACAATAATACATTTATCTCACCAGACGAGAAAATCTCTAAAACCTCTCTGTTCCATAAGCATGGAGGTTCAAAAGCTTTGTTCCTCACGTATCAGCTTTTTACTGAAAGCTGTACAGCACATTGCTGATGAAGATGGAAGCAGTTTAACTCATGAAAGTAATGACGCTTCATTTATCTTGCAGACTAACATTTATATTTCTTTTTTTGTGAATAAACTAGTCACAGCAAAGAAAGGTAAATATTCTAAAGGAGCACTAGTATGGCCCTATTCACTATTCCTAGATTAAGAGTTAAGGGGGTGCCCACGCATCTTCATGGCACCTCAAGTCTAGTTTAAAGCTAGACCCCTGCTGGCTGCCTTAGGTTGCCTTATGGTTATTCCAACTATGAAAAAAACCATAAACTTCATTAGCGTAGTAATTCACAATAAATATTGTGACACTCATATAATTTGAATAAGAATTCTTAAAAAAAACTATTAGCTAAAACTATTAGCTAAGAGAGGCCATACAGCATCTTAAGGCTGTATAATGTTATGTGATTTCATAAATAATAATATAAATAATAACATAATAATAATAATTATTCAATACATTTATTAAACATTACTTAAACTAGCTTTTGTAATATTGCTTTCAGGAATGCTGTCTTTGTGCATGTTTCGGTTTACCTTTTCCTTCCATACATGCCTTGAAAAACAATTCCCAAGAGTCAAATGAAGGAAGTACAGGATTTTTGTTGGAAAAATGATAATATGACACTGCTGTATCTTTGGGATTACGGAGAATTAGTAGCGTCAAAAGAAGAAGATGAAATAAAATTTAAATAATAATCTTGTTCACTCTTTTAGTAACATTTTAAAATTGGAAAATTGAAAATGATAAGTAATGTGCCTTTACTTCTTGTAAAATAAAAATGTTATGTATAGATATTGTAATGGTATTCTATTGTCACCTAAACAAACGCCAGTGATGAGCATTCATGTTCAGCAACTTTGCATTCATTATATAAGTGACTAATGGCTTTTGGTAGAGATGTTTGTTCCTCTACAGGCATGTAATCAAAACTAGAGTATAAATGAGGGTGAGTGAGGCTTTATGGATTAGATTTTATACTGCAACATACATAAAACCTTTATACTTTATTTTTATATTGAAGGGGTTAATTATTAAAATTGTAAACTACAAATAACTACTGTGATCTGATTTTCCTAAAAAAAAAAAAGGTTATATAATGTTATGGTATTCTCTTTTTACCCACAGAGACTGATGTAATATCTAATATAGGCTTAGCGTTAATATTGTTGAAAAAGCTTTCCAATTGATTTCATATTTTTAGAAAAGGTTTTACAATTATTTAATGTTATGAAAATGTTTAATTTTGTGCTATTTTGATATTTTTTTATCTAGTGATTTTTGTTGTATAATATATATATTTTTTACATTTTAATATGTTGAAAAAAAAACCATTTGAATCGTTTATCAAAAAATATTAATTGTTTTAAAAGCTAATTCATCAATATTAAATCGAGGCCCTACTTTGGGAGCTCCCACAGACTGCAGGTCTAATGGAAAAAAATGATAGTGTTAATATGTCAGTAAAAAGCAGTTTCCAAAAACAAATAGTTGCATTTTCCAATGTTTTAGCTAATTGTTTTTTTAAGAATTCTTATTCAAATTATATGAGTGTCAGAATATTTATTGTGAATTACTACGCTAATGAAGTTTATTTCCTAAAGGTTATTTACTAAAATAACTAAACTTTGTGGACAGGATAGTATTTTGGAACCCAGAATTGGAAAGTGATCTGAAACAAATGCAGATATTATTTGGCGACACAGATTGATATACAAGGAACTGTCACTTGGAGGAACTGATACAGTCTAGTAGCTAATTAAATCTATATTTTTCCAAAGCAAATTTGCACTTTTGTGTTTTGAAGTTTTTATTTACTTTTTATATCCTCATCTTAGGGAAGATGGTGGCAATGATGACCAGGAAGTGCTTTTAGTGTACGAACTGTCACCATCATGTTTAGTCTGACTACATTAGAGGTTATCAAATATTGGACTGCATGTTATTAATCTGTTACGTATTAATAAGTACTGCAAGAAAAAAAAAAAACAAGAAACACTCCTATTTCATAAATCCGTATCTAAGCTCAGTGTAGTAAAAATTAATAATATTTAAAGTGAATTATATTTTATATATAGTCAACATATTTCATATATATATATATATACATATATATATATATATATATATATATATAGTCAATACAATGTTAAAGAAAAATCTGCACACCAATCAAGCCATAAAACTTGCTTTTCCCACAGAAATCACAAATTTGCAGTGATGTTACTATTGCAAAGGATTCTGGGTTGGCATATGAAAATTAGTTCAACAAAGAAACAAATTTTTGCCTCATTCCTTTTTTACCCCTTAAGGACGGCAGGCGTGCTATGCCGTCCTTGGGGACCCAGCTCTAAACGCTGGTGGGCGGCGTAGTACGTCCCTGTCATCCAGGGAACTTACCTGCTGGCGATCTCTGGACTTGCTTCCTGGGTTATCAGGCAGGTCCCGCAAATTGTAATTAATAAAATGGCTTAACTATGTAAAAATATTACATAAATATATAACCCAGGAAGCAAGTCCAGAGAATTTAATTTGCTAGCACTATATTTAACCCTCTAACTTTCCAAGCCACCATAAAACCTGTACATGGGGGGGTACTGTTTTACTCGGGAGACTTCTCTGAACACAAATATTAGTGTTTCAAAACAGTAAAATGTATTACAGCGATGATGTCATCAGTGAAAGTCACGTTTTTTGCATTTTTCACACACAAACGGCACTTACACTGACAATATAATTGTGATATGTTTTACAGTTTTGAAACACTAATATTTGAGAATACCCCTCATGTACAGGTTTTATGGTGTTTTCAAAACTTTCAGAGTCAAATGTAAGGCTTGTGTTTTCAGTTTTTTCACATTAATATTCGCCAAATTGGTTACGTTGCATTTGAGACCGTATGGTAGCCCAGGAATAAGTATTACCCCCATGATGGCATATCATTTGCAAAAGTAGACATCCCAAGGTATTGCAAATGGGGTACGTCCAGTCTTTTTTTAGTACCCACTTAGTCACAAACACTGGCCAAAATTGGCATTCAAATTAGTTCTTTGCATTTTTCACACACAAAAAGATATAAACGCTAACTTTGGCCAGTGTTTGTGACTAAGTGGCTACTAAAAAAGACTGGACATAGCCCATTTGCAATACCTTGGGTTGTCTAATATCGCAAATGGTATGCCATCATGGGGTAATTCTCATTCCTGGGCTACCATACAGTCTCAAAGGCAACGTAACCAATATGGCGAATTTCATTGTGAAAAAACTGAAAAATGTAATATGCTATATTTGACCCTGTAACTTCCCAAAACACCATAACACATGTACATAGGGGATACTGTTTTACACGTGAGACAACACTGAATACAAATATGTGTATTTTTTTTTATTCTTAATGCTTTTTATTGAAAAATTTTGTTTTAAAATTACAAATACTCACAATAATACATACATACATGCACACAGAATTAAATCCGACCAATGAAAAAACTTTCATTGAAGTATGTCCATCAGTCAATCGATCGGAGAAAAGAGAAAAAAAAAAACACACAACAACTGGAAGTCGAAAATATTAAGTTCAGTATATCAAAAGATGATAAGAGGTGTGACAATGGAAATAGGCACAGATTTACATATATATTCCAGTAGGAAATGGATACAGAAATTAACTACTATAATATAAATAATATTAACAATAAAATAAATTTCACTTCCCAAATAACATTTTATCTTTCATAAACACAATGTCTAAGAGATTTTTGAGTTGCCATATAATAAAGAACAGTTTTTTAACCAAGTAGAATACCAATCACTTTTTTTTTAAAACACTGACCAATTTTTTAGCATTTAATTTTCCATTGTCAATTGAAATTTAATTTGGTTAATTAGGGAAATTTTCTGAAACGAAACAGAAGATTTCCACTGTCTAGCTATAATGATTTTAACTGCAATGAAGCAGTGAATTGCTAAACAAATATGTTTATTTGATTTAAAAGGCAAATTCAGGTGAAGGAGGGCCGATACTGGGTTTTTGTTTATATCTTTAAATGATACCTCTTTCATAGATATTTCAGAAAAAATATTATAGGTCCAAGCCCATAGTGGTTTTACTGCTGGGCAGAACCACCATATATGTATATATGTACCCAGGTAGGTACCACATCTCCAACAAGTAGAATCTTGTGAAGAATACATTTTAGCTAATCTTGTCGGGGTGTAGTACCATCTATGGAGTAACTTAAAGTGACACTCAGTCAAGTTTAGACCATGGACAAATTTGTTTACTAAAATTATAGAAGAGAACCATTCCTTTGTGGAAATGACTAAATTAAGATCCTTTTCCCAAGATTTAACCAATTTATAGGGAAAGGTATTTAAACCTTTAAACAACATATTAGCTACCGAAACAACCTTGGGTACAGTTTGAAATGAAAAAAGAATTTGCAACTCTTTAGCCCGAGGAAAAGAAGATTGAATAACATGTTTCTGAATATAATGTTTAATGCGGAAATAAGTAAATAGTTCTTTAGATGGAATATGAAAATTATCCACAATCTGTTGAAATGGTAAGATATCATCGCCCTGCATAATGTCCGATAAAATTAGTATATCTTTGTTAGGCCAGTGTCTCAATGACAGATCCTCTACATTATTTTCTAATATATTTAATTTACATGTTTTGGGGATTAAATAACTTACACCCAAAATTTTTCTGATTTCAACCCATGTTTCCAAAGAGTGAGCCAACGATATTAAGCCTTTAGGCAAATCCGTTAGAAACTTCCCAGGATCTGACCATATATATGGATAGAGAGCAGATACATATAGCGCTTCAGACTCCAAATTATACCAGGACTCAGAAAAAAAAAAGGTTCTTGTAAAATATATATATGTCGTATAATATTGGCATAGTATAGATTAGTAATATTTGGATAATTTAGCCCTCCCTGAGAGAATTTGTTAGAAATATATTTTTGAGTTATTCTAGGTTTTTTATTCTTCCAAATAAATTTATTTATGGCAGATTGTATCATAAGAAGCCACATCTTAGGAATTTGTCTCTGGTGTCTCTATAAATGGATACCAGGAGACAAAAGGGCCACGAAAGAGTATTGTGCATGTGTTTGGAGCCTGCTTGGGGTATTGCGTGTGTGCAGAGTGAGCTGGTCGTGGTGTGGTATTGTGTAATAAGGTCGGTTTTAGTTGTGTTGTGTTTGTGGTGTAATGTAATGCATATGTGGCTAGGGGCTTAAGAGAATGTGTGTTTAGGGGATGTAGCAAGTGTGTGTATACAGGCTATAGTGTGTGTGTGTGTGTGTGTGTATAGGTGATGTAGTGTTTGTAGAGAGTGTGTGATCAGGGAATGTGGTATGTGTTTGCTTACAAGGAATCTAGTGTGCGTATAGGGGATCCAGAGTGTGTGTGTGTGTTTGAAGGACCCAGAATATGTATAGGAGATCTAGTGAGCGTGCGTATATAATGGATTCAGAGTGTATATAGGGATCTAGTGTGTGTATGTGTGTAGATGATCCAGAGTTGGGTAGAGGATCTAGTGTGGGTCTGGAATGAAATGTGTTTAGGGGTGCTGTGTGTGTGTGAGGGGTGCTGTGTGTGTGTGAGGGGTGCTGTGTGTATATTTATATGTGTATATATATATTATATAAATATGTTTGGAAGTATTGTGTATGTGTGTGATGCAATGTATCGGGGGGTTGTGTGTGTATGTGAGGGGTGCAGTATGTGTGTGTGATGGATCCTGTGTGTGAGGTGTGGGTGCTGTGCGAGCGTGCTGTGTGTGTGAGGGTGCTGTATGTGTGGGTGCTGTATGTGATTGATTTGTGTGAGGGTGCTGTGTGTGTGGGTGCTGTGTATGATGTGTTTGAGAGTGTTGTGAGTGCTGAGTGTGATAGTGCTGTGTATGATGTGTGTGAGTGCTGAGTGTTATGTGTTTGAGAGTGCTGAGTGTTATGTGTTTGAGAGTGATGTGTGAGAGTGCAGAGTGTGAGAGTGCAGAGTGTGATGAGTGTGAGAGTGCAGAGTGTGATGAGTGTGAGAGTGCAGAGTGTGAGAGTGCAGAGTGTGAGCGTGCAGAGTGTGAGAGTGCAGAGTGTGATGTGTGTGAGAGTGCTGTGTATAAATGTGTGTTCACTCTCGCGAGATCGGGGCGTTGCCATGGCAACGCGCCGGATCTAGCGAGAGGAACCCGGCGGAGCTGCAAGATAGAGATCCGCCGGGGTCTCTCCCTCACTCCCCAGCCGCAGGTCTGTTTAAATGGGCCGGTGAGGGAGATCTTTGATCTCCCCACCGGTCCTTCATGGCAAACAGCGGGGCCGGCGCTCGGATAGTGCCGGCTCTGCATAGACCGGCAGGGGATGTCCTGGGACCTCCCCTGCCGGCCTCGGCCCATGGACACCGCGGCCCACCGGGCATTTGCCGGTGTGCCCGATGGCCAGTCCGGGCCTGAGTGTGGGGATGGGGCTAGTGATTGGCTATATGTGTTTAGGGGAGTGGTTATGGGTTTGTAGTGGGGCAGGGATCATCGTGCCTTTTGGGATTCTGGCCAGCAAACAACTTCCCACCCACCCACCCTAATTTTCTGTTTTTGTTCTGTCACAGCTAGCGGGGAGCGTGTCCTTGCCAACAGGGTTGGGGAGCAGATGCAGGGCCGGCGCGTCCATAAGGCGGCACAGGCGGCCGCCTTAGGGCGCACTGGCTCTGGGGGCGCAAAATTCCAGTGACCGGCAGGAGGGAAGTGCTCCCTCCTGCCAGGTCACCTCCTGGATCTGGCGGCGGAAGCGACATGTGCCGAGTTGGCGAGGAGTTTCTGATCTTTCTGATCTGCCCCGCAGGCTGTTTACTGATGACGTCATATTCCGGCTCCCGCGGCATCAGTAAGCAGCCTGCGAGGGAGCACATCAGAGAGATCAGAGCTCCCTCGCCACCTCGGCATGCAATTCAGCTGCACGCCTCCCGGCCGCCCCACTGGACCACCAATGAGAGACCCACGCCAGCTCTCCAGGTAGGGAGGCTGGGTGGGAAATTTTAATTTAATTTAGATGATTAATTACTGTTAGTGTGTGTGTGCATGTGAGTGAGTGTGTCTGTCAGTGTGTGTGTGTGTGTGTCTGTCTGTCAGTGTATGTGTGTCTGTCAGTGTGTGTGTGTATGTGTGTCTGTCAGTGTGTGTGTGATGTGTGTCTGTCAGTGTGTGTGTGTGTGTCTGTCAGTGTGTGTCTGTCAGTGTGTGAGTGAGTGTGTCTGTCAGTGTGTGAGTGAGTGTGTCTGTCAGTGTGTGAGTGTGTGTGTCTGTCAGTGTGTGTGTGTGTGTGTGTGTGAGTGTGTGTGTGTGTGTGTGTGTGTGTGTGTGTGTGTGTGTGTGTGTGTGTGTGTGTGTGTGTGTGTGTGTGTATGTGAATATGTGTGTGTGTGTGGTTCTGTCAGTGTGTGTGTGTGAGTGAGTGTGTCTGTCAGTATGTGCGTGTGTGCATGTGAGTACATGTGTCTGTCAGTGTCTGTGAGTTTGTGTCTGTGTGTGTTTGTCAATGAATGAGTGTCAGATAAGTGAGTCTGGCTGTCAGAGATGTCTGTGTGTTTGTCATTGAGTGTGTGTGACTGTCAGTGTTTCTACACCCCTGACTGTAGCGTGGCCAAGCGGAGTGTACCGTGGTACAGGAACTTCTGTTTCCTGTACCTAGCAGGACTGACAGGAAAAGCTCACTGTACCGGGATTCGCTCCGCTCAGCCACGCTACAAGAAAGGTAGGAGGCACACCAGGAAGGGGAGGGGACCACTATGGGGGTGGGTGGCGCACCAAGGGACATGGAGAAGAGGGGAGAGATACCCTAAGGTACAGGAAAAGGAGGGAGGGGGAGAGGAACACTAAGCGACAGGGAACAGAGGGGGGAGGGGAGAGGAACACTAAGGGACAGGGAAAGGAGGGGGGAAGGGAAAGGAACACTGAGGAACAGGGAAAGGAGGAGAGAAGGGAGAGGAGCAGTAAGGGTCAGAGAAGGGAGGGGACCATTAAGGGACAGGGAGAGGGGCTGGATGTAAAAGAAACACACAGCGGGGCTTGAGAAGGAAAGAGACACACAAAGGAGCTGGGAAGAATAAAAGACACAAAGAGGAGAGATAGGAGACACAAAGGCAAAAATAGGAGATAAAATACACTAAAGGGAGTCAGATATTTAAAAGACGGGATAAGAAACACAAAAGGGAGGTTAAGAGGCACATGGGCGAATATGTTTTTGGGGGGGGGAGGAAAAATGCATCTTCGCCTATGTACCCAAAATTCTTTGCACCGGCCCTGAGCAGATGGAATGTCAGGAGATGGACATGGTGGGTCTCAACCTCCCCTGCTCTGTAAGGTAAACTTTTAAGTTACCGAATAGGACGTGCCCACCGAGCAAAAAGCCGGCTGGCTGTAGAGCATTTAAGATGATGGGAATTTTTGGTTTGGACGAGGGGGGAGGCGAGACACCAGTGGGTAAAGTTTTGGTGCATAGGCACCTGGTTAAGTTCGTTGGCAAGGACGGTTATTTAAGTTGGAGGCTGTAGGGCAATAAGTGTAATTTATATGTTAATTTATATGTTAATTATGGTATGTATATATATTTATCTGTTTATTTTTTATATTTGAATTAAAGAAAAAGAATAAAGTTCGGATGAGTCCTACAGTTGTAAGTTTAATAAATGCTGTGGCCTGTTTCATCCAATATTCGTTGTTTGTCATTATTGGGGTAGTCTCCTTACTCTTAGTCGCACCACATTCCCCGCTACGTACATACATGTTTACATTTTATTTTAATCAAAACTTATACATTTGGCTGAGTCCTTATGGGGTTAAACATGGATTCCTGTGAGTCTGTGTTTGCTGTATACAGCAGCTTTAAAACACAACTTGGGAAAAGATGCAAAGCCAGTGATCCACTCGTGGAAAGTTGTTTCATTGTTAAAGGACCACTATAGTGCCAGGAAAACATCCTCGTTTTCCTGGCACTATAGTGCCCTGAGGGTGCCCCCACCCTCAGGGACCCCCTCCCGCCCGGCTCTGGAAGGGGGAAAGGGGTAAAAACTTACCTTTTTCCAGCGCTGGGCGGAGAGCTCTCCTCCTCTCTCCGCCTCCGATCCACCCCCGGGCTGAATGCGCACGCAGCGGCAAGAGCTGCGGCGCATTCAGCCCGTCTCATAGGAAAGCATTTTGCTTTCCTATGGACGCTGGCGTGTTCTCACTGTGAAATTTTCACAGTAGCAAAGCGCCTCTAGTGGCCGTCAATGAGACAGCCACTAGAGGATTAGGGGGAAGGCTTAACCCATTCATAATTATAGCAGTTTCTCTGAAACTGCTATAATTATGAAACAATGGGTTGAGCCTAGCTGGACCTGGCACCCAGACCACTTCATTAAGCTGAAGTGGTCTGGGTGCCTAGAGTGGTCCTTTAATGCAAGTCATCAACATGAGGTTGGTTATTGGCTTGCTATTGAGGCTTGGCAGTACTTGCGAAGCAAAAACCAAATAAGTTATGCTGGGGAACAATTGTGATTGAAAACCCCTTCCACCTGAAGTCTGTGGATAGTCAATACAATATTAAACAAAAATCGACACACCAGTCGAGCCTTAAGACTTGCTTTTCCCACAGAAATCAAATCTGCAGTGATGTTACTACCGCAAAGGATTCTGGGTGGGCATATGCAAATTAGTTAAACAAAAAAATGAAATTTTGGCCTCATTGTGATTCTTTTCAATCACAATTTTTCCATACCATGACTTTTCTGATATATATATATATATATATACACACACACACAATGCTCAAAAAAATAAAGGGAACACTTAAACAACACAATGTAACTCAAAGTCAATCACACTTCTGTGAAATCAAACTGTCCACTTAGGAAGCAACACTGAGTGACAATCAATTTTACATGCTGTTGTGCAAATGGGATAGACAACAGGTAGAAATTATAGGCAATTAGCAAAACACCCCCAATAAAGGAGTGGTTCTGCAGGTGGTGACCACAGACCACTTCTCAGTTCCTATGCTTCCTGGCTGATGTTTTGGTCACTTTTTAATGCTGGCGGTGCTTTCACACTAGTGGTAGCATGAGACGGAGTCTACAACCCATAAAAGTGGCTCAGGTAGTGCAGCTCATCCAGGATGGCACATCACTGCGAGCTGTGGCAAGAAGGTTTGCTGTGTCTGTCAGTGTAGTGTCCAGAGCATGGAGGTGCTACCAGGAGACAGGCCAGTACATCAGGAGATGTGGAGGAGGCCGTAGGAGGGCAACAACCCAGCAGCAGGACCGCTACCTCGACCTTTGTGCAAGGAGGAACAGGAGGAGCACTGTTCCGAGCCCTGCAAAATGACCTCCAGCAGGCCACAAATGTGCATAAGTCTGCTCAAACGGTCAGAAACAGACTTCGTGAGGGTGGTCCACAGGTGGAGGATGTGCTTACAGCCCAACACCGTGCAGGATGTTTGGCATTTGACAGAAAACACCAAGATTGGCAAATTCGCCACTGGTGCCCTGTGCTCTTCACAGATGAAAGCAGGTTCACACTGAGCACATGTGACATACATGACAGAGTCTGGAGACACCGTGGAGAACGTTCTGCTGCCTGCAACATCCTCCAGCATGACAGTGGGTCAGTAATGGTGTGGGGTGGCATTTCTTTAGGGGGCCGCACAGCCCTCCACGTGCTTGCCAGTTGTAGCCTGACTGCCATTAGGTACCGAGATGAGATCCTCAGACTCCTTGTGAGACCATATGCTGGTGCGGTTGGCCCTGGGTTCCTCCTAATGCAAGACAATGCTAGAACTCATGTGGCTGGAGTGTGTCAGCAGTTCCTGCAAGATGAAGGCATTGATGCTATGGACTGGCCTGCCCGTTCCCCAGACCTGAATCCAATTGAGCACATCTGGGACATCATGTCTCGCTCTATCCACCAATGTCACGTTGCACCACAGACTGTCCAGGAGTTGGCAAATGCTTTAGTCCAGGTCTGGGAGGAGATCCCATCAGGAGACCATCCGCCACCTCATCAGGAGCATGCACAGGCGTTGTAGGGAGCTCATACAGGCACGTGGAGGCCACACACACTACTGAGCCTCATTTTGACTTGTTTTAAGGACATTACATCAAAGTTGGATCAGCCTGTAGTGTGTTTTTCCACTTTAATTTTGAGTCTGACTCCAAATCCAGACCTCCATGGGTTAAAAAATTTGATTTCCATTTTTTTATTTTTGTGTGATTTTGTTGTCAGCCCTTTTAACTATGTAAAGAACAAAGTATTTCAGAAGAATATTTAATTCATTCAGATCTAGGATGTGTTATTTTTGAGCAGTGTATGTATATATATATATATATATAATACAATGTTAAACAAACATCTGCACACCAGTGAAGCCATAAGACTTGCTTTTCCCACAGAATATATATATATATATATATATATATAAATATATCTGAAAAAAAGCTGGTATGGAAAAAACAAGACTGTTACACATTATTGTATTGTACATATGACAGTTAGCTAAGGAAAATACATTGTACCGGAGACCCCACCTTCACTTTCTTTTCAAAAAAGGATTTTGGCAAGTCACCAGGATACATATGTGTTGCAAAGACTCTTGGAGATGGTTGGCCTTTCATATACTGAAACAAATGAAAATGGGATGAGTTAGTGGAAAGTTTAAACACTTCTCACCTTAACAAGTCATTTGCAAATTTTTGCAATTTGGTTTGTCATTCATCACTACTCAAGGCTTAGTATATAAACCAACTGTTTTAAAATATGTAGACTAAAAAACTAGAAAGTAAAGAGTAAAAGGTATTTTAGTTTTTATTTGTGGTTTTAATAATAAATAAAAGAAACTGCCACGGTAAAGTAATGTTTCTGTTAGTGTTAAAGAACGACTCTATACACAATAAACACTACAGAATGCTGTAGTAGTTATGGTTGCAGAAGCTCCCTGGCACCATCTCAAAGTAAGCTCTCCAATTATTTACAAACATTTTATAGTTACCTGACTCTTTTCACATTTCAGCTGTGTAGCGGAGAGGCAGTATAATCCACGATATCTCCGCTGGGTAACAGGAACAACAAAGGATAATCCAGGGAATCAGCATACCATAATCCAAACAGCACTGCAGTAACCCTTCCTTCCCAAGAACTAGACGACACATAGGCTGGGAGTCAACTGAGGTTTTAATCACAGGTCGCAGTATTTATGCAGTTCCCCATGCAAGGGGTTTCCAAACTGACATTACAGGGGTTGTACAGGAGGGGACTACATGGGGGACTTACATTACACCATATTTCTCCCATCAGGCACCGCTGCACGAGAGGGATAGTCTTCCCAGAATGCACCGTTAAGTGGATTATCCCCTCGTGCAGCAGAACCGATAATTCACATAAAAATCAATCACTTGGTGAATATATAGTGGATTTACACGAATGGACGTTCGGCAGATAGCTGGGGTCTGAGGGTATCATTCGTGAGATTACCGCTCAGATCCCAGCTAAAATAACCGAACGCCGCACGAACAACACAATTCATATAAAACATACACAAAGAACCGATTGCTATTAGGGAACAAAATACCGAACGTCCCGAAACTCCCGAACGTCCTGGAGGCTCAGCGGGGCCAGGGCCGTCTTTAACGCGGGGCAAACGGGGCAGCTGCCCCGGGCCCAGTTTCTCTTGGGGGGCCCGAGGCACCTGCCCCGTGGGCCCCGCTGACCCCGGCGGGCGCGCGAGGAAGCACTCACTGCTTCCTCTTCAGCTCCCTCGCGCACCGCACTGATGCCGGAGCCGGAAGATGACGTCATCTTCCGGCGCCGGCATCCCTACGCGGCGCGTGAGGGAGCTGAAGAGGAAGCAGTGAGTGCTCCCTCGCGCGCCCGCCTGCCTGACCGGCCAGACAGCCAGCCCAGGAGGCCAGCAGCACCACTGGACCCCAGGGAATCCCCCCAGCACTCCAAAAGGTAAGGAGGCTGGGGGGATTACATTTTTTTTAAAAAAATGTGTGTTTGTGTGTTAGTGTATGTGTGTTAGTGTGTGTGTGTTAGTGTGTGTGTGTTAGTGTGTGTGTGTTAGTGTGTGTGTGTTAGTGTGTGTGTTTGTGTGTGTTTGTGTGTTAGTGTATGTATGAGTGTTTGTGTGTGTTAGTGTGTGTGTTTGTGTGTTTATGTGTGTGTGTTTGTGTGTTTATGTGTGTGTGTATGTGTGTTAGTGTGTGTGTTTGTGTATGTGTGTTTGTGTATGTGTGTTAGTGTTTGTGTATGTGTGTTAGTGTGTGTGTGTGTTAGTGTGTGTGTATGTGTTAGTGTGTGTGTATGTGTGTTGGTGTGTGTGTGTGTGTTGGGTGTGTATGTGTGTGTGTGTGTCAGTATGTCTGTCTGTCTGTGTGTCAGTATATATGTGTGTGTATATCTATGTGTGTCAGTATGTGTATGTGTCAGTATGTCTGTCAGTGCGTCAGTATGTCTGTTAGTGCATGTGTATGCATGTGTCAGTATATCTGTCTGTGTGCCAGTATGTCTGTGTGTGTGTGTCAGTATATCAGTCTGTGTGTGTCAGTGTATGTGCCTGTGTGTGTGTCAGTATTTCTCAGTGTATGTAGGTGTCAGTATATCTGTCAGTGTGTGGGTGTCAGTATTTCTGTCAGTGTATGTGTGTCAGTATGTTGATCAGTGTATGTGTCTGTGTGTGTGTGTCAGTATGTCGGTATATGTTTCTGTGTGTCAGTATGTCTGTATATGTGCCTGTGTCAGTATGTCTGTCAGTACGTCTACCAGTGTATGTGTCTGTGTGTGTGTCAATATATGTACCTGTGTCAGTGTATGTGCCTGTTTATCTGTATGTAGTCAGTGTATGTATCTGTGTATCTGCTTGTGCGTCAGTGTGTACCTGTGCATCTGAGCCGCAACTTTAAATACAAATACACCCCTCCATTCAAACTTCAACACTACATATAAAACACACTCCTGCATTGAAACATCAACACTACATACAAGCACACTCCTACATTCAAAAACAAACACTACACATAAATGCACACTTGCATTCAAACTCCAGTACCACATACAAACACATTCACACAAACATACCCCATACAAACACATGCTTACATTCAAACATACTAACATGGCTCAGTGCTAAATACAACCCTGCAAGCATGGGAAATTGGTAGAGTCCCAGCTGTCAAAGCATTGTTGAGTTGCACGACAGATGGGGTTCTACCTTTAGTCCAACCTTGCAATTGGGGGTCCCAATAAAATTCATTCTACTTTAGTACCGCCACTGCGTTGGGATGGATGCCGTGATTGCATACCAGGGAGTGAGGGGCGAGAGTGGCAGGGCACAGGGGGCCCAAGCAAACACTTGCCCAGGGTCCATTCGTTATTAAAGACGGCCCTGAGCGGGGCTCATGCCGTCGAGTAGCCGTTTTTAGTACCAGGCGCTCGACGACATAACCCCGCTGGGGAACAAAGGATCCAAGATGGCCGACCGCCGCATGGTCGGTAGTCGAACGACGGCCACCCAGGAGAGCCTCTAATAACCGATTGCAATCGGTTAACTAGCGCCACACGCCTCTAAGTGTGTGGGCTATTAGGGGGTATCGCATTCGTTTCACGAACGGCCCTCCAAAGTGCCGTTCGTGAAACGAACGAGAATCCCCATACAAACCGCCATTTGCATTCGGCGGAACAGATAGGTACAGGCAATGCAGGGAATACATGAAGCAGACACATACAGGTAAAACGCATATCTCTCCAGACCTATAGGCAACCCTTAAAGGCATAGTGTCCAGTTATAGTCCGAGTGGCTAGGTTTGCCACAATGCTCCCCCAGAACCAAGCCGGCATACACAGTCTGATCCCAACGGATCGGCTTGGGGATGTCCGGAGGAGTACTCACGAATCACGGCTCCAAGTCTGTTTGTCTAGACAACCCGTCGGCGTTGCCATTCTGCTTCCCAGGGCGGTAGTGGATAGTAAAGTCAAAAGGCTGCAGCGCCAAACTCCAGCGCAGCAGCCTGGCATTGTCTCCGGACACCCTGTTCAGCCACACCAACGGGTTGTGATCCGTGAGTAAAGTGAAGGGTTGCCCGTATAAGTAGGGTTGCAACTTCTTGAGGGCCCACACCACAGCCAGGCACTCCTTTTCAATGGCGGCGTAGCTTACTTCCCTGGGTAAAAGTTTTCGGCTTAGGTAAGCTACGGGGTGCTCGCCGCCATCGGGTCCAACTTGGCTCAATACTGCTCCCAATCCAAACATAGAAGCGTCTGTGTGGACGAGAAAGCGTTTAGTTGGATCAGGAGCAGAAAGTACAGGAGAGTTAACAAGCGCCGTCTTGAGCTGTTGGAACGCCTGCTCACACTCTGGGGCCCAGACTACTAACTTAGGGAGGTTCTTGCGGGTCAGGTCTGTGAGGGGTTTGGCGAGGGCGCTATAGTTGGCCACAAACTTCCGGTAGTACCCGGCGGTCCCTAAAAAGGCGAGCACTTGGGTCTTGGTGCGAGGGGTAGGCCATTGGGCGACTGCCTCTATTTTAGCAGGTTCGGGTTTCTGTTGCCCACTCCCTACCCGGTGCCCCAGATACTGGACTTCCGCCATACCGATATGGCATTTGCTGGGTTTTAGGGTCAGTCCGGCCTCTCGGATTCGGTCTAGAATGGCTCCTATGTGAACCAGATGTTCGTGCCAGGAGTGGCTGAATATGGCGATATCATCTAGATACGCGCAGGCATACTCCTGGAACCCATCTAATAGTCTGTCCACCATTCTCTGGAAGGTAGCTGGAGCGTTTTTCATCCCGAATGGCATGACCTTAAACTGATACAGGCCAAACGGGGTGACAAAAGCCGACTTAGGGATGGCGTCTTCCGCTAAGGGAATCTGCCAGTATCCTTTGCACAAGTCTATAGTGGTTAGGTATTGACCCCTGGCCATCTTGTCGAGGAGTTCGTCTATTCGGGGCATGGGATATGCGTCAGAGGTCGTTTTATCGTTGAGCCGTCGGTAGTCTACGCAGAAACGGGTCGTCCCGTCCCGTTTTGGCACCAGTACTACCGGGGAGGCCCAGGGGCTGTCCGAGTGCTCTATTACTCCTAGCTGAATCATCTCCTCAATTTCCTTGCGCATATTTTCCTTGACTGCTTCTGGAGTGCAGTATGGGGGTTGGCGCAAGGGGGTCGGATCTAACGTTTCTACCTTATGGGTAGCCAACGGGGTATAGCCGGGTAAATTGGAAAACGTGGCCTTCTTTTCCCGAAGCAACTTTTGTACCTGGGCCCGCTCTTGGGCATTTAATCTTTCTCCTAACTGTACCTCTCCCAGATCTCCGCTCTGGCCCTCTTGGTCTAGGAGATCGGGTAGGGGTAGGTTATCAAAATCTTCCGTGGCAGGGGCACAGATTGCGGTGACTTCCTCAGTACGTTCGTGGTATGGCTTGAGCATGTTCACATGGAGCATGCGTTTGCCTCCCACGCCGGTAACCGGGCCGATCACATAGGTGGTGTCACAGATCTGTTCCACCACTTTGTATGGGCCCTGCCAGGAAGCCTGCAGCTTATCTTTGTGGACAGGTCGCAGGATTAGGACTTTCTGCCCCACCTGGAAGCTGCGGTCCCTGGCTCCCTTGTCATACCATCGGCGCTGTCGCTGTTGCGCTACCTGGAGATTGTCTCGGACGGTCTGGGTTAGCCTCTCCAGGCGTTCCCTGAACTCGAGCACATATGGTAAGATAGGGGTGCCATTAATGGTTTCGTCTCCCTCCAAGTGTTCCCGTATCAAGTCAAGAGGTCCCCTCACTCTCCTCCCGAATAATAATTCGAACGGAGAGAATCCGGTGGATTCTTGCGGCACTTCTCGATATGCGAACAGTAGGTGGGGTAAAAACCGCTCCCAGTCTTTTTGGGTGTCCATGAACGTGCGGATCATTTGTTTCAGGGTTCTGTTAAACCGTTCACAGAGCCCATTGGACTGGGGGTGATATGGGGAGTTGAGGATTTGTTGTATCCCACATGTTTTCCAGAGCTGATGGGTCACTTCAGCAGTAAACTGGGTGCCTCTATCGGAGATAATCTCCCGGGGAAATCCTACCCGGGTGAATATCCTCATCAGGGCCTCGGCTACCGTTTCTGCGTGTACGTTCGTTAGGGCCACTGCCTCAGGGTACCGGGTGGCGTAGTCCACCACAGTTAGGACATACTTCTTGCCGGAGGGGCTGGGTTTTGCAAGGGGACCTATGATGTCTACTGCCACCCTACTGAATGGTTCTTCAATGATGGGCAGAGACCGTAGTCGGGCTTTGTATCTGTCCCCCCTCTTGCCTACCCTTTGGCAGGTATCGCAGGTCTGACAATATCGCTTAATATCCTGGGAAATACCTGGCCAAAAGAAATTTTGGGTCAGCCTGTGCTTGGTCCGACTGATGCCTAGGTGTCCAGACAGAGGGATATCATGGGCTATGCGTAACAGCTCTAACCTATACTTTCGAGGCACTATTAGCTGTTTAATGGGCAACGGTATTGACCCGGACACTACCTTCTCTGCGTGCCGATATAGTAGTCCTTTGTCCCAGATATATCTTTCCCCCTCTAACCCGGCTTGATCTTTATCAATGCGGTCTTTGTATACCTGTAACGAAGGATCTAGGGCTACTTCGGCCCCGAACTCTGTGGAATTGGCCCAGGGCATGATAGGGGGTAGGGGAGGGTCATTGCTTACCTGAGCCTCAGAGTGTTCGGATGGTGCAGTGGTGCGGGCCTGTTGCCGGGTCACAACCGGGTATGCTTCTTGTACGGTGGGCTGTGGAACAAAAGCTGAAGTCAGCTCCCCCAAATCGTTGCCCAAAATCACATCCGCTGGCAAGTCTTGCATCATCCCCACATATACATTCCCGTGCCCCGCTCCCCAATTCAAGTGCACCTTGGCCGTGGGTACTTTGTAAATGGCTCCCCCAGCCACCCGCACAGCCACACAGTCCCCCGTGAGCTTGGGCTTTGGTACCAGATGACTGCGTACTAAAGTTAGGGTGGCTCCAGAGTCACAAAGTCCTTGTACTTTCCTCCCCTCCATGTGTACTTCCTGGCGGTGCCCTTGGCGGTTATCGGAGGCGGCCTGGATAGGGTTCACCTCGTGTAGAGTGCCGAGGGGTTCCTCCCGGGTTGTCCCCAACTCCAGATTTTGGTAGGATTCGGCCTGTAGACAATGGACTGCGGCACGGTTGCTCGGGGCTGCGTTATTCCAGCTGGGTCGAGGCCGGTTCCGTGGGCAGTCTCTCTGGATGTGCCCATGTTGGTTGCAGGTATGGCACCGGATTGGTGGACGTGCTGAATATCTGGGGGGGTAGGAATTCTGGCTTACCACTGGTCGCTGGTGAGTTGCGGGGCCCCCTGGAGGGCTGGTCATTGCAGGGGGGATGGTGGCTCGGGTTGGTATGGGTTGATCTCTCCGATTATCCTGGAAATCATCTGCCATATTAGCCGCTTCCTGCAGGGTGTGTGGCTTTCTGTCCCGGATCCAGTTTTGTAGGTAGGTCGGGACGCCATTGAAGAATTGTTCCAGTACCATTAGCTGGAACAGACCCTCCAATGTATCAACTTGGGCGGCCTCCAGCCACCCCTTGGCAGCTCGTTGCAGCTGGTGCGCCCATTCTACATGGGTGTCCTTAGTGGGTTTTTTAATGTCCCGAAACTTCTTTCGGTATGCCTCTGATGTGATGGCATACCGGGCTAGGATGGCCCGTTTTACTTTAGCGTAGTCTCTACTATCCTCGTCTGGTACTGCCCGGTACGCTTCGGCGGCTCGCCCAGATAATCTCCCCGCTAGTAGGGGTACTCTGTCTGCATCATTAATTTCATGCAGCAAACACAGTCTCTCGAAGTCCTGTAAATAGTCGTCAACGCCACCCTCTGTCTCCACATAGCTTTTGAAGGCTTGATATGGGATTTTGGCTTTCCCTGGGAAAATATGGACTGGCGTTGCGGCTCTTTCCCCGGCTTGCTGGTTCCCTGGCGGTCCCCTAGCCATAATGTACTCCTGTACATCAGCGAACAGCCGGTTAATCATCTCTGTAGATGGGGGTTCAGGAAATAAAGCCATTCGTGCTCGGAATTCCGCTGTAAATTCGTGGGTTTGTCCCTCCATTCGAGGTGCTGCAGCAGCTGCGGCTCTGTCTCCTTCCATGAGCTCCGTAATTAGGACAGCCTTTGCCTTGTTACTGGCGATTGCTCCTCTTGCTTCCAGCAGCTCCTTTAATGTGCTCTGTTTTAGCAGGGCGTAATCTGTTCCCATTCACCTGCTGTTCGTGAGGTTTATTCGAATGCGCTAATTCCCGAATGCTTGTTCCTTGATTCGTTTAAAAATCTGCCGAACGTTGCTTTGCTGTGTAAATTCAATCCCGTCGCTTGCCACCAATTGTAGCGGAGAGGCAGTATAATCCACGATATCTCCGCTGGGTAACAGGAACAACAAAGGATAATCCAGGGAATCAGCATACCATAATCCAAACAGCACTGCAGTAACCCTTCCTTCCCAAGAACTAGACGACACATAGGCTGGGAGTCAACTGAGGTTTTAATCACAGGTCACAGTATTTATGCAGTTCCCCATGCAAGGGGTTTCCAAACTGACATTACAGGGGTTGTACAGGAGGGGACTACATGGGGGACTTACATTACACCATATTTCTCCCATCAGGCACCGCTGCACGAGAGGGATAGTCTTCCCAGAATGCACCGTTAAGTGGATTATCCCCTCGTGCAGCAGAACCGATAATTCACATAAAAATCAATAACTTGGTGAATATATAGTGGATTTACACGAATGGACGTTCGGCAGATAGCTGGGGTCTGAGGGTATCATTCGTGAGATTACCGCTCAGATCCCAGCTAAAATAACCGAACGCCGCACGAACAACACAATTCATATAAAACATACACAAAGAACCGATTGCTATTAGGGAACAAAATACCGAACGTCCCGAAACTCCCGAACGTCCTGGAGGCTCAGCGGGGCTCATGCCGTCGAGTAGCCGTTTTTAGTACCAGGCGCTCGACGACATAACCCCGCTGGGGAACAAAGGATCCAAGATGGCCGACCGCCGCATGGTCGGTAGTCGAACGACGGCCACCCAGGAGAGCCTCTAATAACCGATTGCAACAATGTTGCAATCGGTTAACTAGCGCCACACGCCTCTAAGTGTGTGGGCTATTAGGGGGTATCGCATTCGTTTCACGAACGGCCCTCCAAAGTGCCGTTCGTGAAACGAACGAGAATCCCCATACAAACCGCCATTTGCATTTGACGGAACAGATAGGTACAGGCAATGCAGGGAATACATGAAGTAGACCAGACCTATAGGCAACCCTTACAGGCATAGTGTCCAGTTATAGTCCGAGTGGCTAGGTTTGCCACAAGCTGTTTAGAAGATACAGATAAATTGGTATTCTTACGTGGGATTGCCATAAATATTAATAGGCTAATAAATTAGGAATGTATCTACTAAGTAACTGAAACAGCAAAATTAAGAAAAGGCTGTTCTTAGATTTGCTCTTTCAGCTGTTTTGTAAATAGATTACTAATTTGATACCCTAATGTGGGATTGCTATTTGAGGATACCAAATTAGGGAGCTGTTTAGTAGATTGCTCAATAATTTGGTACCCATATGTGGGATTACATTTTAAAGATACTTACAAATTAGGACACTGCTTAGCACCCTTATATGGGATTACGATTTATAAGGCTACTTTATTAAGGCGGTATCTGCTAAACAGCACCCTAATTTGGTATCCTTGGAGACAAATATCATCTGAATTTCTCTTTGTTTCTGAATTTTTTCAGATTTCATTTAATTCTAAATCGATCATTTTCAAATTTCAGACAAACCAAAATTGAAAAAATTAACAAATTGAAACAAAATTATTTTTTGCCTGTGCACATATTTTATACCAATCCATTTCAACTTTGAAGCTGAGAACATCAGCTTACGCTGGGATGGAGTTTGGTGATTCCTCACACCTTCACCAGACCGTTATAGTGATCAGTATGCAGTGAGCATTATTTTTAGCTTAATAAAGTTGTTTTAGTGTAAAGACACCCCCATCTCCCCCCAGTCACACTGCCCTATTTTAAGCCATTTAGGAGGTACATCATGTTTTTGTGTCTGTTACTCCAGCCCTACTCACACTTCCCCTGGCTGTGACTCATAAAGCTTCCCAATGTGTTTACTGAAAAAGAGCATACATTTTTAGCTATTCAGTGTGTTTAATTTAGAATTTTTTTATTGCCTGCTTTTTTAATAGCCTGTTTGATCCTACAACAGTCTCCTGAGTGTGAGTTAAGTTCAATTAACAAAGCAGGTCATAACACCTTCTAAAGTAAACACAATGTGCTGTAAGATTTGATTGAACACTAAGCCAAAGGAGGGGTGGCTAGGGCTACATAACTGGAAACAAAAGTGATTCATTTTTTATGCTATATACTTTATATATCGAATGGGTAATAATAAAAACATGCAATACTGACCTCAACTTTGTCTGGTTTTACAAATACAATTATTGCTTGCTCAATTGTCACTTCCTTGTTTTGCAATGAAAATAGCAATTCGTGAAATATCTTGATTGCCCAATGCGTTCCTATAAAACAAGTAAAATAAACATTAAACAGCAAGTCAAAATCAATTAACAAACACTTGTAAAACATCAGTGCAATCTATATGGGTTAAAGTATTGATGATGGGGACATTGTATATATTTGGTTTGCAATGCAACGGATAACAAAATTAAGCTGACAGGCTGTTTAATGATAACATGCCAAAAATTATTCATTCATTCTGATGACCACAAGAATTATAACAGGGTGATCTGTGTGCAAACATTTAACACTAGCTCTCCAGCTTTGAAAAAGGTGTTTAAGAGACATTGGCTTCTCTTTAACAGTGATAAAACCCTTGTAGTTGCCCTTGCCCTTGTAGTTTATCATATGTGGGTAAAACCACAAATTATCTGAGAGAGAGAATTAGAGACCACAGATCCTCCATTAGTATGGCACCACTCTATGGATTCTCAAATAAACCTGTGGCTCATATTTTTTTGCAAATGGGACATTCTCTACCATCACTGAAATTCATTTGGATTTACCACATCCCTACAAAACCACGTGGGGGCAATCGAGATATAGATTCTCTACACTGTAAGGCTTATTGGATTTACACCCTTGACATGGTAGCACCCTGGGGTTTGAATGGAAAAAAAAAATCCCTACATTGTTATCTGCCTTATTGTTAACTATTCATTCTTACATGTAGTGTAGTTTCTATGCTTATGGTTGAAATGTGTTTAGGTTGCCCTTTGAGGAAATACTTTTTATTCTAAATTTATCAGATTTTCTTTTATGCTCAATATTTGAGATCCCTGGACTGGGACTATTTGTTTGCTAAATATTTTGAATAACCTTTTTTGCCAATGGTTTAAAATCTTTGTACTAAACTTTGATTGTCAGGTATTTCTGTTTCCCTAGATTTGTGTCGTTTTGATTTTCTATTTTGTAGTTACAACACATATTTAGTGTATCACATTTTTGGTACTATTCTACACTATATAGAACACTTTATACTTTTTATCTTTACATTATTTTTTTTTTACATTTTCTTTCCAACGTTTTGACTATTCCTGCTAAGAGTACTGAAACGCTTACTGTATCGTTGGCATTTTCCTGCTTTTCACAGTAAAGCACATGTTATCACATTAAAAAGACCTCAGAGTACTCTCTATCAAGTTTATATATTTAATTTGGCTGGAGCTTAGCACCAGGGCAAACATTTTGGGAGACGTCGAGTGCAAAGCTCAAATTGTGTGTGTATGTAGGTGTGTGCATATATATGTATATATACTGAAGAAAATTATAAATGCAACACTTTTGTTTTTGCCCCCATTTTTCATGAGGTGAACTCAAGATCTAAGACTTTTTCTATGTACACAAAAGTCCTATTTCTCTCAAATATTGTTCACAAATCTGTCTAAATCTGTGTTAGTGAGCACTTCTCCTTTGACGAGATAATCCATCCACCTCACAAGTGTGACATATCAAGATGCTGATTAGACAGCATGATTATTGCAAATGTGTGCCCTAGGCTGACCATAATAAAAGGCCACTCTAAAATGTGCAGTTTATGTATAAGTGGGTAACTGCCAGAAGAATTGTTCAGGTGTGAAACCCAAACAAGGGAAGCGTCTCCTTTAAGGGTCTGAATGCTCCCCCTGGCTGGCGTTCGTCTATACCAGGGATAGGCAACCTTTGACACTCTAAATGTTTTGGACTACATCCCCCATAATGCTCTTAAACCCGTAATGCTGGCAAAGCATCATAGGAGGTATAGTCGAAAACATCTGGAGTGCCGAAGGTTGCCTATGACTGGTCTATACGAATGGTGGCCACCCAGGGGAGCACTCGTTAATTACTTCCTTTGCGATTTCACACCTATGTTGTGAGTGCAAACGTTCTGATCAATTGGTGTGAATGTTCTAATGGGGCACCGGGAAGGTCCTCATTCGGGAGACAATCCACGAATGCTCCCTCTGTTGGCGTTCGTCTGTGGCGTCCACCTAGGGGAAGCATTCATTAACTGTTTCCCCAGAAACGGTTTGCGGTTTTGACACTTATGTTGCGAGGTGTGAACATTCTAACCTAACATTCTAAATGAGGTATTGGGGTGGCCCCGTTCAGGAGTTGAATGAATTCCCTTCGGGGAAGCGCTCTAGAACAGGGAGTGGGAACAGTAAACGAAAATACAGTGGAAACACTTGTAAAAAAGAAGGAAAACCCATGAAAAGGCAGCAGTTCCATCACGCAGCTCCCCCTTAACCACAAGCCGGCATACACAGTCTGATCCCACCGGATCGGCTTGGGGATGTCTGGGGAAGTTCTAACGGATCACTTCTCCAGGGCCATCTGTCTGGACAACCCGTTGGCATTCCCATTCTGCTTACCGGGTCTATAGTGAATAGTGAAGTCATATGGCTGCCTGGCCAAGCTCCTGTAGCAGCCGGGCATTGTCTCTCGAGACCCGGTTAAGCCACACCAACGGGTTGGGATCCATGAGTAGGGTGAATTGCTGTCCATAGAGGTAGGGCTACAGTTTATTGAGTGCCCACACCACCGCCAGACACTCCTTTTCGATGGCGGTGTATCTCCCAGGGTAGTAGCTTTTTCCTGAGGTAAACTACAGGATGTTCTCTGCCATCGTCCCCGACCTGGCTCAGCACCGCTCCTAATCCGAAATTTTTTTGGATAAGAGCAGCCAGAACAGGGGCATATACAAAGTCATCCTTATGGGCTTGGAATGCCTGCTCATTCTCTGGGGTCTAGTTTACCTGCCTGGGCAAGGTCTTACGGGTCAAGTTGGTGAGGGGCTTAGCTAGGGCACTGTAGTTGGGACAAACTTCCTATAATAGCCAGCAGTCCCTAGGAAGGACATCACCTGGGTCTAAGTGCGGGGATGGTGTCAACCGGCTACTGTCTCAACCTTGGCTGGCTCGGGCTTCTCTGACCCACACCCTACCCAGTACCCTAGGTGCTGTACTTCTGCCATCCCTACTGGGTTTTAGAGTTAATCCCGCCTGCCTAATCCTGTCTAGTACAACTCTTACATGTACTAGATGCTCCTCCCAAGTGTTGCTGTATATGGCGATGTTGTCCAGGTATGCACAGGCATAGCCCTGGAGGCCATCCAACAGCACACGTCATCTTCCGGCTCCTATATCAGTGCGGTGCGGTGAGCTGGGCAGAGAGCGCTCAGGGGAGAGTGCTGCCTCGCGCGCCAGCCTGACAGCCCGCCTGGTGACACCAGGGCCAGCCTCGGGGGGCCCTGAGGCTGCCGGGCCCCCTGCGACCCCGGTATGTACGCCACTGATTGTTTGCCTACCTTTAAGTTGCCTGAAATAATTACCTCTAAATCCCTTTCCTCAGATTTGGTTTATCTATTTATGATTTTGTAATGCACTTGTTTTGTTTGTCTATTTATGATTTTGTAATGCACTTTGTTTTGTTTGTCTATTTATGATTTGTAATACTATGTCTGGTTTTCTCTGTTTATGATTTATAATACTCTGGTTTTGTCTGTTTATGATTTGTAATATTTATGATTTGTAATACTCTGTCTGGCTTTGTCTATTTATGATTTGTATTGCTCTGGTTTTGTCTATTTATGATTTTGTAATACTCTGTCTGTTTTTGTCTATTTATGATTTTGTAATGCACTTGTTTTTGTTTGTCTGTTTATCATTGGTAATGCAATTGTCTTGGTTTGTGCATTTGTTATTTATTTTGCACAGTTTGGTTTTTGCATTCGTTAATTAAATGACACTAGAACATATTGCACTTTTGTTCCTTGTGTCTAAAGATTGTGTAGGGTGTGGCTGGAGGCGAGGCATGGAGGCGGGACAAGGTGGGGCTTGCGACAGAATGTGGGTGGGGCCTGTAAGGGGGCCCTTGATTTATTTTGCCCAGGGGCCCTGAGGGTTCTCAGTCCGCCCCTGGTTAGAGGTAAGGTTAGGGGCAGGGTTAGGGTATCCTTAACACTACCCCTAAGCCTACCATAACCCCACCCTTAACCCTATCCCTACCTCTAACCCTACCCTTAACCCTAACCCTACCTCTAGCCCTACCCCTAATCACTGAGTAATGTTATTTGTTAGGTGGCCAACTTAGTGCGGCAACTGAATAATGAGTGAGAGCTAACGAAAAAGCCCAGCCATCCCACAAGGAATATGACTTATCAGATTTAACTTAGTTAATAGAAAAAAAAAAAAACGTAACAGCCTAACGTATGAGCAAACACACTGGGAGAATGATATAGCAGTACATGCTAGATAGACAAAAGAAGAATGTACATAGCTACACCTTCTATTGTTTTCAGCTGTAGAATTTGTTGATAACTTTATGCATATTAATTTTTTTCATAACTTTGTAATTATATGGTGCAGTTCTCTAAACTGCCAGTAGGTGGTGGTAAAACTTTTGATTCCTTTTGGTAAATTATTATAATTATTATTTTAATTACTTTTTATATAGCCCAAACAAATTGTACAAGTCTGTACAATAGGTCAACTAACAAACAAGTAGTTGGAACAAGATGTACCAGAACAGAATTTGCTGATAGCCTTGTTAAAACAGGCTTAAGGGGAGTGGGAAAAAGATAACACAAGAGGTACGGATAAGAAGTATTTCTTGTATGGGAAAGGTCAGTTGTTACAAGAGTTTACAGGCTTAGTTTGTATAGATGTCACAGCTGCAGGAGAGGAAGCAAGGTGGCTAATTGAGGTGTCTGCATAGGCGTGCGCAGCCTATTGCATTAGGGTGTGCACCCTAAAACACAAACACACGCCGCATGTGTATATATATATATATATATATATATATATATACATATATATATATATATATATATATACACATACACACACCACTGACGGATCCAGGGGGGGGGGCAACGGGGCAATTGCCCCCCCGAGAAATCCGCTGGTCTCCTTCCCCTGCCAGCACATGTAGGTGCCAGCCCTGCAATGTGCCTGCGGACCGGAGGGGAGATCAGAGATCTCCCTCCCCGGTCCGCAGGCACTGTGCTGATAGCCGGCAGAGGAGGGAGAGGGAGGACCCGGAGCTCAGTCTGCTGCTCCTCCGGGTCCTCCTCTCGCGAGATTTGGAACCGTGGCAACGCTCCAAGTCTCGCGAGAGTGAACTCTAGCCCGGGAGCGCGGGCTAGAGTTCACTGTAACCACTGGGACCACCAGGGATGAAAATATGTCCCCCCTCTTCCTCAATAAAGGTAAGAAGGGAGGGGGAACATAGAATATTTGTTTTTTTAAATTAAATAAAGATATATATAAAAAAAAAAAAACCCTCCTACCCTTAACACACACACACATAGCCCCCATACTGCCCCCCATACACATGCTGCCCCCCCATACACACATACTGCCCCCCCATACACATGCTGCCCCCCCATACACATGCACCACTTCCCATACACATGCTGCCCCCCATACACACATACTTTGCCCCCCATACACATGCTGCTCCCCAACACACACATACTGCCCCTCATGCTGCCCCAGCCTGCACATACTGCCCCATGCCACTTGCCCCCCCCATACGCACATACTGCCCCCCTTTTTGCACATACTGCCATGTGCGCAACCCCCCATACACACATACTGCCCCCCATGCTGCCCCCCATACACATGCTGCCCCCATACACACACATACTGCCCCCCCATACACACATACTGCCCCCAATGCTGCCCCATACACTACTGCCCCCCCCATACACACCTTGCCCCTTGTACACAGCCACTGCCCCGCATACATACTGCCCCCAGCATACACATACTGCCCCCATACACACATACTGCCCCCCATACACACACACTCTACACACACACACTGCCCCCATACACACACATTGCCTACACTCACACACACACTGCAACTGTTACACACACATACTGTCCCACACATACACTGCATCCCTGACATACACTGCCCCCCTACTCACACACTACAACCTTCACACACACACACACACACACACTGCACCCCTTACACATTGCACCACTCACACACACCACTGCTCCTATGCCCTACTACCGCCCCATATCCCAGCAGACCTCAGGTAAGTTGTCAAACTGTTCTTAAACGGTTTGACTACTTACTCTAGGAGGGGTCCCGGCACTATTGACACCATAACCACTACACTGAGCTGTAGTAGTTATTGTGTCTGGATTATTTCTTTAAATAATCTACAAGTGCCCCTCCCGAGATCAGGCTCTGGATCCGCCACTGACACACACATACATATATTGCTGTTTGTGTGTGAGGGTGCTGTGTGTGTGTGTGTGAGAGGCTACTGTTAGTGTGATGTGTGTGTGTGAGGGTGCTGGTAGTGTGCTATGTGGGTGAGGGTGCTTGTAGTGTGCTGTGTGTGAGGGTGCGGTTTGTGTGTGAGGGTGCTGGTAGTGTGCTGTGTGTGATGGTGTTTGTGTATGTGTGTTAGGGTCCTGTTAGTGTGCTGTGCATGTGAGGGTGCTGTTTGAGTGATGTGTGGGTTTGTGTGTGTGTGAGGGTGCTGTTTGTGTCATGTATTTGTGACGGTGCTGTTAGTGTGCTGTGTGTGAGTGTGCTGTTTGTGTGAGGGTGCTGTGTGTGTTTGTGAGGATGCTGTTAGTGTGCTGTGTGTGAGGGTGTTGTGTGTTTGTAAGGGTGCTGTGTGTGTGTGTTTGTGAGGGTGCTGTTAGTGTACTGTGTGTGTGAGCATGCTGTGTGTGTGTGAGGATGCTCTGTGTGTGAGGGTGCTGTATGTGTGTGGGTGCTGTTTGTGTGTGTGAGGGTGCTGTTGTGTGCTGTGTGCGCGTGCTGTTTGTGCTAGGGTGCTGTATGTGTGTGTGTGCTGTATGTTTGGAGCGATTGTGAAGGTGGGGGCAGATTAGTAAATAACCCCCCTCCCTTCTTAGCTTATGTAGGTGCCATCCCTGGTGGTCCAAGGGAGAGTGAACTCTAGCCTGCGGGGCTAGAGTTCACTCTCGTGAGATCTGAGCATTGCCGCGGCAACGCTCAGATCTCGCAAGAGGAACCTGGCGCAGCTTCTGTCTAGAGCTCCCTGGGTCCTCTCCTGCCTCCCTCCATGCTGCTGTGGGCTGGTGAGGTAGATCTTTGCTGGCAGGGGTCAAGTCCTGGGGAATAAAGTGTGGGAACTCTCCCAAGATTCCCACAAAAAATAATATACACTTGTCTGTATATATATATATATATATATATATATATATACGCGTTAACACACATACACTCACACACACATACTTAGACACATGCTTACAGACACACACACATATATTCACACACACACTTACAGACACATACACTCACAGACACACATACAGACCCACACTTACAGGCACACACACACACATTCACAGACACACACACACACACTCAGACACACACATACACTCACAGACACACAAATTATTTTATTTTTTATTAAAAATTGTCCACCCAGCCTCCCTACCTGGAGAGCTGGCATGGACTTGTCCCTGGGGTCCAGTGGGTCGGGCGCCTGTCTCCATATGAGTCGCGGCGAAGGAGCTGTGTGCTGTCTGCTCCCTCACACCACGCGCCATTTGCTGATGCCGAGAGCCGGAATATGACTTCATATTCCGGCTCCCAGCTACAGCAGACAGCCCGCGCAGCGCGAGGGAGCAGACAGCACACAGCTCCCTCGCCGCGGCTGATATGGAGACAGGAGGGGGGGTGTCCATCACCCCTCTTGCTCCCCCCCCATGACAGGGGGGATACGGGGAGGAGGCGGGCATTTTGGGGCGGCAGAGTGCCTGCAGGAACAGTGGGAACAGCGTTCCGACGCGTTCCTGCAGGACTCACAGGCGTGCCGCGGGATTAGGGTGCTGTGTGTGTGTGTGTGTGAGAGGCTGCTGCACACACCTATGTGTGTCTGTGTATCTGTATGCATGTTAGTTTGTATTTGTTTATTTGTATGTGTGTTAGTGTGTGTCTGTGTATCTGAATGTGTGTCAGTGTGTTTTTTTTGTGCATCTGTATCTGTATGTCACTGTGTAACTGTATGTTTGCCTGACTTTGTATATGTATGTGTGTCAGTGTGTAGCTGTGTGTCTGTGTATCTGCATGTGTGTCTGTGTATACGGATGTGTTACTGTGTCTGTATATGTGTATCAGTATGTGTGGCAGTGTATATGTATATGAGCATACATCCCTGCATTCAAACGTCAATACTACATACACACCCATACAAACCAAACACTACACACAAGTAAACTACTGCTTTCAAATGCTAAGAGTACATAAAAACAAACAACCTAACACTACACATAAATACAGATACCTAGCTGGCAAAGCATTGTGGGAGTTGTACTACAAATGGGTATCTACCTTTTTGTCCACCTTTGCAGTAAGGGGAGGAACAAAACAATGTTTGCCCCATGGCACTCTCTATTTTACTTCTACCATTGCACAACAGGTACCATTTTTATAATGTGTTATATCTGGCAAAGTTCCGTACATTTAGTTACAGTGTTTATTTTGGTGATGATTAAATTAGTCCAGCCCATTTTTATACCCCTGGGTATGTAATTACCTCTTTCCTGGCTAATCATGGCAGCATTTCCTGGCTAATCATGGCAGCTCCTCCCCCCAGCCAATAGGACAGGAATACCAATTAAAGAATTCAATAATCAATTAACCTTTAGGTATAAGAGATCCCAGAAGCCTTGGTTCTCCAGTCTTTTTTCCTGTCATCCTATCCAGACAGGACAGCTTGTATTTAATACAAATGGGATTTTTTTTTATGCTCACCTGGCTATGACTAAAGCCTTTTCCCTAAGAGGTCAGCCTCCCTCTGTAGGAAGACCAGGCACAAGTAGCCCACCTATTTGTAGCAGGGGACCCCGCCAAAGGAGTTAGTTACCCTCCGGCAAGTAGGGAAATCCTGCAAACAGACCTGGAGATCAGCAAGCCCTGCAGTTACGTGGTGTGTGTATTTGGCGCCATTTTTTCCTCATCAGGACCCGGACGCTGATGCATGTGCATGCGTGAAAAATATTTAAAGGAGCAATTTTGTTGTTTTGCCGTGAAATTAAAGCGACAGTATAGGATTACACATCTCTGATGCTGGAAGTGCTCTTTGGGATTCAAGTCTCAATAACTCTGCAGGTACAATTTTTTTTCTGCTACCTTCATCAAAATAAATCTATATCGGAATTTTCAATTTTCCTCCAGATTAATTTAATTTCAATTTATTTTAGCCTGTTTTCCTTTCTAATGATGGATCATTCTCCAACTTCAGCAAAGTCTGCAAGAATAGGCCATAGGTAAGCATCATTATTATTTTTTAACTCACATTAAGCTTGTGTAATAAAAAGAGTGCACTAGAGGGTACAGTCTCTTGACTTCTGTATTTACAGCCCTCAAGACCAGACCGGCCCTATATCTACTTCCAGGAGAAGAGATAAACCAGCAGCCTGCGCTGGATGTGGCTCCAGACCATTGGAAAACTGCAGGTTCTGCAAGAGGTGCTTAGCACGGGTTGCAGGAGAATCGGAGTTCCAACAATCTCCCCAAGCTTCTACCTCAGCCCAGGATATAGCCTCATTTCCGGTGCATAAATCTATTAAGGATCTTATAAGCAATGAGTGGAAGAACGCAGAAAAAAGATTTTCTCTTCAAAGCAGACTTTCTAAGCTATACACATCCGAGAAGGGGATTCCAGGCTGTGGACCTCTAATCCTAAGGTGGATGCCTCAGTTATCAAAGTGGCTAAGCGCTCTATTCTTCCTATTGATTGGAATGCTTCCCTAAGGGACCCAATTGAAAAAAGAATAGATGCAGACCTCTCTAAGTGTTTTTTTGCAGCTGGTATGGGATGTTACCCTGCAGTTTCTATTTATGACATGTCCAGAGCCCTAAGACATAGGACATAGAAGAGGATTTGGATAAAGGTGTTAGTAGACAACATATAGCAGATTAATTAAGGGAGGTCAGATTAGCCTTTTAGAAGCTTCCACAGACCTGTTCAAGGTCATGTTGAAGGTTATGGCCTTCTCGGTAGCAGCCAGAAGAGCTCTATGGCTAAGATCGTGGGGTGCTGATATGGCCTCAAAGCATAATCTATTTTCCCTACCATTCTCAGGATAGGTGTTTTTTGGACGTCAAGCTATCAAGAAGGCACTGGACGTCAAGCAAGTATTACTTTCCCAAGATAAAAGACCAAGAAGACTGCCACTAGAATGTTTCTCTTATAGAGAACACCCTGCCTATAGAGAGAGTAAGGTCTACAGACCTGGTCAAGAATGCTACAGACCAGCCTTGGAGAAGTGGTCAAACCAGCAAGTCCACTATAGGAACAGCTATGGCCTCTTCCTTTCATTCTAATAAACAATTCTAAAGGAGACTGGCTGAAATCAGTGGATCTCAAAGACGCATACTATTACCATATTCCGATAGCTTTTCATCACCAGAGATTCCTCAGATTCTGCATAGACGAACAACATTTCCAGTTTCAAGCACTGTGATTTGGGATCAGCACAGCCCCAACGACCTTCTCAAAGGTACTGGTAACTGTTATTGCATTACTCAGAAAGAGGGTAGTGGCAGTATTCCATTATCTCATACATACAGACAGACACACACACACACACATACATACATACATACATACTTACAAACAGACAGGCACACATACATACAGACCGACACACAGACAGACAGACAGACAGACACACACAAGACACACATACATACAAAGACACATACATACATACAGACAGACACATACACACAGACAGACACACATGCACATACATACAGACACACAGACAGACACACACACAAGACACACATACATGCAAAAACACATACATGCATGCAAACAGACACACATACATACAAACAGACAGACACACATACATACATACAGACAGACACATACACACAGACAGACACACATGCACATACAGACAGACAGACAGACACACACACATACATACAAAGACACATACATACTTACAAACAGACAGGCATACATACAGACACACACATACACTGACACACACACATACACATACAGACACACAGACACACACACAGAGATAAACAAACAAACACATATACAACATTTTCAGTAACCCTCCTGTTCCCTACCTTTTAGTTGCAGGAGGGTGACTTGCCCTGGGGTCCAGTGGTGGCTCAGGTTGATGGGAGTCAGAGTTCCCTCTGCTTCCTCCCGCGTGGGCTCTGTGTGATTGCTAGGAGGAGTGACCGGGGCAGTCTCTTCCTCCCAGCGTGTGATGTCATCACAGGGGTCCCGGTCGTGCTGTTAAAGCACCGCAGTGCTGACCTGGCCCCCT
This sequence comes from Pelobates cultripes, assembly GCA_933207985.1. Taxonomy (NCBI): domain Eukaryota; kingdom Metazoa; phylum Chordata; class Amphibia; order Anura; family Pelobatidae; genus Pelobates; species Pelobates cultripes. The sequence goes on along the minus strand of OW240913.1, from coordinate 292,033,932 downwards.
GAAAATCCATACCCATCAGGATGGCGGGCACACAGTCTCAGGGGTCCGCAGGGCGGCTGGGCCCCCTGGAATGACGGTCCCGGTCATTGGGCCCCCTGGAATGCGACCCCTATATGTACCCCACTGGCTTCAAGTGGATGTTAAGGAGCTAAAAACACCTTCCATTTCCCAGGTATTGGGATTTTTACAGGTGGGTTTGGATAGAGGCTTCAATCTGAACACCCTTAAGGTTCATTGTTCCGCTATCTCTGCCATTTCAGGCATCAGATGGGCAGAAAACCCCATGGTGATCCGCTTTATGAAAGTAGTCATCAGGATAACACCACCAATACGGGACTTTACATGTGCCTTGGATTTGCCTTTGGTTTTACAGGCCTTGTTGGAACATCCATACGAACGAACCACTGGAAGAAATTTCGATATTATCCCTGACACAGAAGACTATACTTCTTTTAGCTTTGGTATCAGTTAGAAGGGTGGCAGACATAAGGGGACTTTCAGTGGAAGAATCTTATACCACATGACAACGGTAATTCTCCTTTCCAGAGCAGAATTTCTCCCTAAGGTGGTCTCTCCATGTCATCTAAACCAAGAGATTGTTCTTCCAGTCTACTTTCAGAGCTAACACATATATTAAATGCTGCCATGAATAATAGCCAGGAAAAGAAAATTACAGTAAGTATGAATACATTTTCCTTAATCTTGTTTATGGATGTCTGAGGTTTGTGTCAGTTACAGTTTGGCCATGTTATTGGCTTACTGTCCCGCCTATCACTCTAGGAGGCACTCTATTTAAAATTGAATGCATTCAGGAGTCTGTCCCAGTGGTATATTTTGGATCTGTGCTGCCCAAGGCATGATGAAACTCACCCTTAATTTACATTTGCCCCACCCTTCCTGTCAAGGCCATACCTCTTCCTGTTAAAGACTAACACACACTTTGACTGACAGATACACACTCTCAGATACACTGACAAACACAATCACAAACTGACAGACACACACTCACTGACATACACACACAGTGACGCACACACACACACACTCACTCACCGACAGACACACACCCACCCATTCACAGACACTCACTCACTCACAGACACACACAATCACTGACACACAGCCTTCCTCACAGACACACACTCACTCAGACACAAACACTCACTCAGACACACACTGACAGACACTTACTCACAGACACACACACTCACTCAGACACACACTGACAGACACACACACACCCCCTCCTCAACACTCACAGATTTATTTAAATTTAAACCCATCTTAGCCTCCCTACCTTTGGGGGAGTTGGGTGGATTTTTTACCTGGGGTCCAGTGGGGCTCCTGGCCGGGCTGTTTGGGCAAGAAGGCAGACGGGAGGCCAGTTCAGGTCCAGGCAGACGTCATATTTCGGCACCCGGCATCACTCTGCGGTGTGCAAGGGAGAGCTCATAAATCAGCGTTCCCTCGACGTCTGCCTGGACCTCAACTGACCACCTGCCTCAAGGCTAACACGGCAGTTAGGGGGCGGCGTTTTTTGCCAATCCCTGGAAAGTGCCACCCAAGGTAAATGCCTTGTTTGCCTCGTGGCAAATGCAGCGCAGGTCTGTCCTTTTTTAAGAACTGCTTGATTGGTGGACTCATAGTCAACGCTCTGTACATGGCCAATTCTGCTAACGAGCCTATATGGCTTTTAGTATGCTACATGGACCTTGTACAGCACTTTTGTACCTGACTGTTATTACTTTTTCCTTACACCTGTCGTTTGTTTTTCTATATTTTATTTTAAAGGGACACTCTAGTCACCAGAACAACTACAGCTTAATGTAGTTGTTCTAGTGAGTATAATCATTGCCTTCATGCATTTTAATGCAAACACTGCCTTTTCAGTGAATAGGACAAGTAAGGATTGATGTTACAGTCTCATATGACTTCCTTATATAACATCATGGTGTTCCTGTTCTTCGTACTACTATTACATCCTGTCCCCCCCCAAAACGTTTTCTAATCACGTTGTTTCCAACTCAGATGCTCTTTTGGTATTGCTCACCTCTCCTAACCCACTGTCACGGCATTGTAGAGAAGCATGGGGACCTATTCTCTGCGCGCACATTAAAACGTTCCCATAGGAAAGCATTAAAGCAATGCTTTCTACTGGGGCTTTGTCATCAGTTCCACTACTGGCTGTTATACTTACAGCTACTAGAGAAGGACTTAACCCTGCAATGTAAACGTTGTGTTTTCTAAAAAATTGTAATGTTCTACATAGCATGTTTCAGGGGACAGGGACATGGCAACCGGACCACTTCACTGAGATGAAGTGGTCTAGGTGACTATGGTGTTTCTTTAATTAAAAAAAAATGAATACCGTCACCCTGTTGGAACTGCTCCTAGGTGATCACCAGACCTCTACTGCCATGGACACATAGTTCTTTCCAGATTGTACCATGCCCCAAGTACTTGGGGACAATCAATGAGAGACCATACAAGGGATTCAGTTCAGAAATGTCTGATGTTTTTTAAACAGAGCAAAGTTTAGAAGGCAAACAAAATAAGGGGATGTCTAGGGGGAGTATCATTAATTACCAATCAAATATTGACAACTATTAACAAACAACCTGAATAGGCTTGTGCAAACGGCATGAAATGGGCATATAACAATTTAGTAATATAAAACTTATCTAGGGTACATTAATGGGAGGGGTCTTCCGAGAACAGGGGAGGGTCATGTGCAAAACTAAGTATCTGATGTCCCTACAATGTACCAGGTTGTTAGTCTTTGATTCATCATAACAACATTTAACGATGTAAAATAGTATTCCGTGTGGAGTTTTTTTTTTGTTTTTTTTAAATTCTTTATTTTTGGTTCGACACATATTACGGCATTGCAGTATACAGTGGCTCGCGCAGGGGCCAATAGTGATTGAGGCTAACATTGCATAATACAGAAGATAAGCAGTTTTACAGGTTAAATCAAGGTTCTATTGTGCCGTGCAGTGTCGCTGTTTCTGTTTTGGTGGGCAGTACGTGTCCACACATAAAAGATAAAATATAACACTTTCCGTATGGAGTTTTATTTGCACCTTATGGCATGAGTTATTATTAAATGGGGCTGAATTCAAATATCAAAGTATTAGAATGAGCACAAAAAATTTAAAAATAAAATCCAATGCAGAGGTGTGAAAATAGTAAGAATGAATCTTTATTTGGTTAATTTTCCAATAAGCTAAACATTATTAGGTTAATTATTAATTGAGAAATATGTGGATTTTAAAGGTAATTATTTATGGTCTGTAATTGAGGGATTATTTGTAAACTGTGAATGCAACTCTAAAGCAGTAAAATAAGATAACATAATTTAGTGTGGTATCTTTACTAAGGCAGTAAGCAAAATCATTACACGCTGGTGTTTGAATAATTCTAGAACTTGCAGTATTTATTATAATTTAGCTTCTTTCCCACTTTCGTTCCTGCAAGACGTTCCTCAAACTTTGCGTCCATCTCTCTGCTCTGTTCTTCAGTGAAAAGGCTCCTCCAGTCCCCTATCTCCCCTTTAAGGGCAGGAAAAATAGATCAGAGATAACATTATTTCCATTTTAACTAGGTTTTATGCTTTGTGACATTACAGGAGCCAAGTGGAGGTGCAATCAAAGACTTCTTATAGAGAAGCTTTAGATCAGACCATTGAACTGCCTCAGAGTGCAAGTGCCGCTCTGAACTGTTGAAGGCAAAGGGAGTGGGGAGGGAAAGGAGAAATATATAGAGTCAGAATATATGCACAGAATTCACATTCAAGTGTGCCGAGGGTGTAACAAGCCCCGGAATACAATTGCAAATGACTCTGGATTTGCAATGTTCCAAGCAGAACCACTCCACATCCAGACTCCTACCTCCATGACCACTACAAAAAGAGAAAGTGGTTATGGTGGTTGGAGAAACCCTTAAACTAATGTGATGCATGTAATAACTACCCAATAGAGATGGTATAAATAATTACAGCATGGCAAGGGTTTATATTATTGAATTCAACTACCACCTGTGAGGTGAACTGGGTCTGGGAAGGTAAATCATGTTGGTGTTGAGACAATACCATGAAATGGTATAGCAACTAAGGCATGTTTTAATTTCCTATTTATAAACCATATTCTGCAGAGGGATTTACAAATCTGATTCCTGTTAACTGAGGTCCAGTAATAATTTTTGGAATTTACTAGATAAGCTCTGCATAGTTAATGTATTTATTAAGATACATTAAATGTTAATTTCAAAAGTCTCCAAAATATCTGCAGATTTATCTTAATTGGAATATGCATGTTTTTTGTATAGCAATGGAAGTTGTAAATAATCAGACCCAATAAAATATATTTTTGAGATACTTACCTTTTCGGAACATTGAATCACCAAATTCACCATGAGTTTCATGGGATTTTTCCTTCATTGATTTAAAAGTAGTCTTATTTTCAATTTTGTTAATTTGTTCATTTGTCAAATGGAGTCCAAAGAATTTACATATTTTCTTCAGTTGTGTAGCAAAATCCTATTTGAAATAATACAATAATGCATTTTCAATTATATTTTAATAAGCAATTATGTTAGTTCACTGGTATTGTGTTAAAGGGTATATTCTCATTAGAGAGAGAGTGTGTGTGCCAGCGCGTGTGTGTGCGTGTGTTTTTTTTTTTCTAGTAAAAACATTATGGAATTTGCTTTCTATTTCAACAATATCCAAAAGGATAGATGCTTAGAAACATGTAGATATGCTAGTAGTTAAAGTGGATTGTGGAAAGTAATTGAAGAGTGCAGTGAAAATTTTCATGTTGTGCTCCATTTTTTTAAACATATATTAAAGATTTAATTACAATCTAGCCATAGCCACAGTATATAGCGCAAATGAGGAGAAAAAAGGAAACATTGTTTGTTGATTGTTTTATTGTTCCAACTAAGGAGAAAAAATATTGACACTATAGGAAATTGTATTTACAGGGAATAAATTAAAATCAAGCCATTACATAAAAAAACACATCACCAACTAAACAGTTACTCAAAGTGGCAACAGTGAGGACATAGATTAAAAAGGTTTACCTCCCCCCCTCCCCCCCTTTGGAATAGCTAATTCCTTAACCACCACCCAATAATTCAGATAGTTTCACATTGCCTAGGTATAATTTTAGCTAATTTTGTATATAAATTGGAATGTATTGCCTAGAAATATTCACTACTTAAAGTGAGAATTCAAAGTGAATTTAAAGTTTAAGTTAAAATTTAACAGTTCCTGTCTGAAATATCTCTTATGCAAATATTGCATCCAAAATGGATATAACTGTAAGATAAGAGCAATATAGAAATAGAGGAAAGATATTTAGGCTAAAAGGAGAATTTATTTTTCTTCCTTGTAATCAGTTTGAGTTGTAAATAGCAGATTCTTCATACAATTTATCAAAGGGGTAATAAACAAATACCTATATTTTCTATAAGTCAGTTACTCAAAAATATTTAAAAAGATAAACCACTGGCAAAATGCAAAAAAAAAATAAAAATAATTATTGTTTAGTAAATATACACCCAATGAAAACATTATGTATTGGGGGTTTGACTTGACCAGCACAGCGGATGCACGCGTGAGTGAAGTGCTCCACAGCGACCTGGGCTCAATAACCGTGTCCTGAGCAGAAAATAACAGTATTGCAACGAAAAAACACCGCACAGCCTCCAGCAACACCCCAACGAATCCGCCAGCTGCATAAAAAAAGTCTAGCTCCTGAGGTTTTTTACAGAACTGAGCATAGTGGAAGATGGCCCAAGATGGCGCCCAGCCGCAAAACACAGGAAATGCCGCCTAGAAGCCCAGCAGGGTCCAAAATATTATCGGAGGACATGGACCTGCATACTATTTTGCTCCAACTACCCTCACGAGCAGACATGGCTATGTCTATGGTGCAAAAATTGGAGGCAAGTGTGGGGGAAAAGCTGCACGCTATGGGAAATGAAGTGCAGGCCCTGGGACAGTGGGTACAAACACTGGAGGATGAAGGGGAGGCTACACCAGCACAATGGACACTGTGGCAAGAGGCCTTTATCAAACAAAATGAGGCACTACAATACCTCCATAGAAAATTAGATGATGTGGATAACAGAGGGCAGAGAAATAACCTGCGGGTAAGAGCCTCCCAATGGAACTTTGGAGAATGTATTTGAGGTGCTGGAGAGGCTATTCAACCAAATATTACGATGTCCACAGGATCAAATTTGACCAAGCTCATGGGGCCATGAGGCCTCACTCTTATCATCTGCCGCCTACATAACTACACCTTGAATAGCACATTCTAAGACAATCCAGATCATAACCACAGATATCGTTCCAAGGCAAGCAAGTGCTCATCTTTCCGGATCTATCACAGGCTACCTTTCAGGCCCGCAGGGCGCTTAGGCCGATAACAAAGGCCCTGAATGACAAGGGACTCAAATACAGGTGGAACTATCCATTCGCACTATCAGTGATGCATGGAGGCAAGATCTATCTACGCTATTATGGCCCCAGCGGACGTACTTGCGTGAGTGTGGAGGACTGGACGGACCTGCAATCCACAACCCCAATGAGCAAGATGGCAGAAGTTGTCCAGAAAAAAAGCGGAGGACGACTCCGGCACCCAAAGACTTGGGCCCGGACACCCTAGCAAGGCCAACCTGAACTCTTCCTCAGGGTATATCCTTTATTCTTTCTAGGCACTCTGTGCCATAGCATCGTGCTACCAAAGCGGTTGATTTATGTTGATGTTGAAATTATTAAATTTTATATGGTTGAGTCTGCTTGTAATCCCCCCAAGGGGCTATTTTAATTCCCTCCCCCTCCCCCCTTTTTATCTATCCATATGCTAATTAGGCAAATAGGGCATTGGAGGTGAGCATAAACCGACTGACAGCAGATCAACTCGTATATAGCTGGATCCGCTTCCAAAGCCATAGGCAGACCAACCCATACTATTCTATATCAAGAAACGTTTATAATTACCCACTTATTGTCTTAGGACAAGATCACCATGTAAATTTACAATTTTTTATTCTATTACTCATTTAGTGACTTCTTCCCTCCCAGGCGATATGCTGCCTGCCAAGCTATCGATTACCACCGAGACGTGCAAGTTAAATACTTACCGGTACCCAAGTTTGATTTTGTTATGCTCCAAGTGGCCAAGATACGTGAAACCAAACAAACTAGAGGTATTACTTAATGCCAGTCTGCAGTGATAGGCAGGGAGTCAACTTGAAGTTGATCTCCATTAACACCAGGGGTCTAAACTCACCAGAACATAATATCCTACTGAGAGACCTACACAGATGTCCACTTTATACAGGAAACACAAGCCAAGGGAGCTCAGAGCTAGGCATATCTCCCATTCTTTCTACAGTAACTATGTAGGGGGAAGGTTCAGAGGGGTGGCAGTCCTAATTTCATCAAATATAGCTTTTACCCCAAAAGAAAGTATCACGGACCCACAAGGTCCATTTTTATTTCTCAAGGACACTGTAAATAATGCATTATTCACATTCACAAATATTTATGCACCCATCAATAGCCAAATCTACTTCCTTAAACAAATATTGGCCAAACTTGACCCATTCATAGAAGGGACTCTGATTGTAGGGGGCGACTGGAATACTGCTCCGGACCAGGCACTAGATACTACCTCACAAGACAAGGACCATCTCAAACAGCAGAGACTCCTTTTACATAAAGTACTACACTCACTCCAACTCATTGACAGCTGGTGCACAGTTCACCCAGAGGGAAGGGACTACTATTTCTCGCACACCGCAAAATTCATACTCACGCATAGATAGGTTCTACACAAACCACAGACACTTACACCTGCTGGCCAACACTTCTATTGGAAATATAACATGGTCGGACCATGCACCCATTTACTTAGAAAAAGCTATACAAGGTGCCACACAGCCTAATCCCAGATGGCACCTTAACGATTCGCTTCTAGATGACACAAGGGTAGCAGATGAGATCAATACCAGTTTGCAACACTACTTCACAGAGAATACCACCCAGCATTCAACTGCTGAATGGATATGGGAAGCCCTTACGGGTGTCATAAGAGGCATCCTAATTAAATGGGGCTCCAGGATTAAAAATGCAAGGGGGCGGCTATGACCCAGATATTTCTCACAAAAATACAACAAGAGGAGCTTAAACATAAGGCACAAGCATTCCAGGAATCCCTTAAGCTGGTTCCCCTATATACCACTATAATGTCATAAAGCATAGAACTTAGCAGGGCTAAGAGATCCTCTATTTAAAATATGTAAATAATTGAGAGTACGATATAAAATAAGGATTGTCTTGGAAGCAATAAAGTTTTGTCTTTTAGATATTTTTTTAAATAGAAATAGAAATATAGACATACAAAATCCATTATAATAATTTATAGCCAAGTTTATAAGATTAAACTATATGCTTGCAATATCATTAATAAAATAACATACCCTCCTGAATATGTCATCATGTCAGCCTGTCTGTCATTATAAGATGTCTCCAAATCTCTCCTCGCTGTGTTCTCTAATATTCAAAAAGTACACCTATTTATACCTTAGGTGTCTTCATTTTAGGGTTATCGTAGTTCATATTTGAAAAAGTAACACTTCTTTTGTTTTTGCTCATTCTAGGGACCTCCCTTAACTTGGCAAAAATACAAGGCCATAACTAAAACGTAAGGGTGCACACATCATGGGAAATTCCCTGACATAGGACAAGATGGCATGTTAAAGTCTGAACATCTTTAGCTATTTAGGGTTACAATTATAAATTGTTAAAGGACCACTCTAGGCACCCAGACCACTTCAGCTTAATGAAGTGGTCTGGGTGCCAGGTCCAGCTAGGGTTAACCCATTTTTTCATAAACATAGCAGTTTCAGAGAAACTGCTATGTTTATGAATGGGTTAAGCCTTCCCCTATTTCCTCTAGTGGCTGTCTCATTGACAGCCACTAGAGGCGCTTGCGTGCTTCTCACTGTGATTTTCACAGTGAGAGCACGCCAGCGTCCATAGGAAAGCATTATGAATGCTTTCCTATGTGACCGGCTGAATGCGCGCGCAGCTCTTGCCGCGCGTGCGCATTCAGCCGACGGGGAGGAGAAGAGGAGGATCGGAGGAGGAGAGCTCTCTGCCCAGCGCTGGAAAAAGGTAAGTTTAACCCCTTTTCCCCTTTCCAGAGCCGGGCGGGAGGGGGACCCTGAGGGTGGGGGCACCCTCCGGGCACTATAGTGCCAGGAAAACGAGTATGTTTTCCTGGCACTATAGTGGTCCTTTAAAGACTAACTTCTCTACCAAATTGTTAGAAGCCCTAAACTCCATCAATGGGATAGAACAACTGCTGGCACCCATGCTTTGGGCCTCCATAACAGTACTGCCTAAGCAGGGGAAGGACACTTTACTATGTGCCAGCTATAGGCCAATATCACTCATCAACACAGATTTAAAAATATTTGCTAAGCTGTTGGCACTTCGTCTCAGGCCCATACTGCCTGAGCTGGTATACTCTGATCAGAAAGGATTTGTACCGGGTAGGGAGGCGAGAGATATCAGAACCAAAATAGTGAACCATCTGCACGGGGCTCGAACATCCAATACACCCCTGGCCTTATTATCCATAGATTCCGAAAAGGCGTTTGACAAGGTGGACTTGCCCTATCTGTTTGCAGCGATGGAGGCACTGGGGGTTGGGGCGAAGTATTGCACCTGGGCTAGGGCTTTGTATACTGGCCCCTTCGCTACTGTAGGAGTTAACGGCAGAGACTCAAGGCCCTTTACGATAGGGAACGGCAGCCGGCAAGGATGCCCGTTATCCTTTACTTTTCATCCTCTCCCTGGAACCAGTACTCCAGGCCATCAGATTCAACAATAATTAACCTTTGCCGATGACATACTTGTCTCACTTACTAAGCCCACCCAGTAATTCCAGCAGGTTGTTTAAGAACTGCACAGGTTTAGCTCCCTGTCGAACTATAAAATAAACATTGACAAGTGTGAGGTGCTTGGTGTAGGGGTCCCGAACGCAGTTAAAACTGAAATCTTCCAGACTTTAGGGATACACATCACACAGACACTATCCGGCCTATTCAGAGCAAATTATTCCCCCCTCCTGGAGCAAGTGAAACAGGACCTCCTAGGGTGGGACCCCCCAAACTTGTCAATGACAGGGAGGATCAGTGTCTTAAAGATGATGGTTCTACCAAAGATATTGTATATTTTCCAGACACTACCCATCCATGTTCTGAGTTCATTCTTTAATTCTATGAAAAGCCTGTTCACATCCTATGTTGGGCGGACTCGACATCCCCGCATCTTAAGAGAGGTGGACTGGGATTACCCCATGTTTACCACTATTATATCATGGCACTTATGGTACACTTGAGAGAGTGGACGGATAGGAAGTTCCCCAGAGCCTGGTATCGTTGGAACAGGGATTTGCCACGGCCCCTTTGGAGACCATGGCAAACTTGCCAAATAAATAAGATAGTGCAACCCTCTCACCCCTTTCTGGGCACCAAATCAGGACTACCTGTGAGCTGTCCCCCAGGACGCCCCTACTATGCCAGATAGCAAACAATCCAGATTTCCAACAAGGAACCGGAGGGGAATTGACTAGACGTCCTGGGGACCTGTAACACTATAGGATCAGTGCTAAAAGGCTCTATGGTCCCGGCTCTGATAGATCCGAAAAAAGATAGTGCCCATTAGAAGTAATGCTTTACTCTCAGCTGTCCATTTACTTTAAGAAACATATACTACCAACCTTGGAAGAGAGGAATTTAACTCCCTTTGAGAAGTCTTGCACTTTAGGTAACAGAATGCACCAACTCCTATCATTTTTCTAATACCTGATACAGAAAAACTCCCAGGAGAACACTTCCCCAGCATATTGGGCAAAATGGTGCTCTATACTAAAAATACAGTTAACTCACAAAGACTGGGAATACATTATGGGACAGGTAATGAAATAGTCTATTAGTACTGCCCATAGGGAGATGTTCTATAAGAGGGTAGACATGTGGTACAGAACACCCTCATTTCTACATGCACATTTTCCCAGTGTGAGTGACCGGTGCTGGAGATGTATGAGGGAAGAAGGCACTGTATATCACATATGGTGGCAGTGTTCGATTGTGCGCCCCTTCTGGACACAAGTACTAGAGGTAATTAAAATAATTTTCCCCAAGTATACTAACTATGATCCCCTCACAGGTATTACTAGGTTGGCCCAACTCAACAAAAATTATAAACAACCAGAAACTTGTATGGTTCTTGATAGGGGAGGTGAATGCCCTGATACCTGGTTCATGGCGGAAAATTTAACCACTCTCCATTGCCCAATGGATAAACCGGGTAGAGGAGGTGAGGGGCATAGAGGAACTCCACTGGTCCACCAGGGGCCTTCACGGGAAATATATGGGTATATGGCAGCCCTGGATAGCACACTGGAACTCTGCTAGGGAAGGCAAGAAGAGGGTGGAACAGGGGGACAAGAGAGAGGTTTAGGCAAACAAAGAAGTAAGAATACATGAGGCTGAGGGACCACTGGGATGAGACACTGGTATAAGTGGGACCGAGAGCAACTGAGACTTGCCATTATGAGCCACTTGGAGCAAAGGGTTTTTAGTGTTTTCCATTTGTGCAGTGGCCAGTGTGAACGTGTTAGTGTTTCTATCACTTGTAATGTATTATTTGTTTACCTTACATTGCAATAACTGGAATAATTGGATGAAGGCTTTATCTCTGTCAGATGTACATGTATACATTGTCCAAGCACGTACACCATATGCAGGTCCCTTAGGAACATAGTGACCAGGTGGTGATCCGCCCTGATAAGTTGATATCCAGACAACAGACATGTAACCACATAGGATTTAGTATATCATGTATACATCACAGTCTATGTGAAAAGACATATTATGAAAGGTCTACGCGAGTAACGGTCTGCAGAGTAACTATATATCCTGTAATACTTGTACCAAATCGCCTTATATGTGTCAATGTATTTGATGTAAACTTGCATCATGCGTTTAGACTGGAAGAAAGAAGATTTCGTCTTAGGCAAAGGAAAGGATTTTTTTACTGTAAGAACAATAAGGATGTGGAATTCTCTGCCTGAAGAAGTGGTTTATCAGAGATGTTATACAGATGTTCAAACAGCTACTAGATGCATACTTGCAAAAACAGAATATTCAAGGATATAATCTTTCAATGTAGGGTAATAACTGCTTGATCCAAGGATGAATCTGACTGCCATTCTGGGGTCAAGAAGGATTTTTTTTTCCTAGCTTGTTGCAAAATTGGAAGTGCTTCAAACTGGGTTTTTTGCCTTGTTTTGGATCAACAGCAAAAAAGAAATGTGAGGAAGGCTGAACTTGATGGACGCAAGTCTCTTTTCAGCTATGTAACTAGATTATCCATTTATGTACATTAAAAACAAATTATACAAAAAAAAACAAAACAAACATTATTTTTTTTTTCAGTGAGAGTTTCTCTAAAAACAGCTTGCAAAAGTGGCAGATCTTTTCTCCGCTTCTTCCCCAGCCCAGAATTTCTGTGGCTGTCCAATCACAGAATTACCCATCCTAATGCACCTCAAAGAGAAATCTTTACAAGACAGATGCACTGGGCAATTGCTGCCTCTTGAGTTTAGCGCCACAGAGCTAACCTAACTAGGAAGTAACAAGACTGTCTCACTGACAGCCAGGGTTGTGTAACTAGGTTAAGCTATAAAAGTGGCAATTTCTGTTGAATTTGTAAAAAAAAAAAAAAAAAAAAGGGACACACTACACACAAAACATTTCAGCACATGGAGTGCCCGTTTAACATTTTTTATTGTTAGACTATACACCAGCTTACATAATGGTATGCTCTAACCTCTATATTTTCAGCCAACATATATATAATAAACAAATGAAGTTACCCTATGTAGCGGCCTATTCTCTAGTAGCTAGGATGTCGCCACCAAGATCAGCTTTCCCCCTTGTGTTTTTAACCCAAGTGTATATAGCTCAGTTATTATAGCGAATATTGCTGTCCCACCAAAACACTAGCCAAGACTTAGTGAATGGTGAATAAGAACTGGTTTATTGGGACAAACACTTTTTTATACCTGGGACCCCAGCAAGGGGTCACCAGGAAAACATTTAGTTATTGCACAACATCTGGCGAATAGGTATCTGTAACTAACCAGGTAATTCTATCAACGGCCAAACACCATGGCGCCTAATAAAATTATTACTCAAAAACTCAGGTTTCCGTGCCCGCATCCCTAAACAGTCCAAAAAGTGCTCAGATCGGACATGTCTAGCCCGGATTAGCTGGATGTCAAGTTTTGACTGGTCCGCAACCATCCTCCAATCCAGTGCAAAGTTCCACAGTGCTGGGTGAGAAGTCCTGGTCACCTAAAATTAAGGCGCTTTCCGAAGGTACATGGAGCTCCCTCAAGTCCAGGTTGTAATCGATGCCTCACCAACTCCTCTATCATCCTTCCAAATATTTTTTAGTAAATCTGTTTAGTGACTCTGTTTGGCTGTTTGGTTACTCTGGGACCGAGTGCACCCTTGACAAAGTTTTATATGACTATGGCACTACGCGATCCGCTTCAGAGTTCCAGAGATTGTTTTGGTTGCTCCCGGTTAGGTGTGTTGTGTCTCTATGAGTTTCCTCCAGGCTGTGATGACTCTGGGGAAATAGGGCGATGGGCTGGGAGGCACGGGCTGGTGGGGTCAATATAGTAATTATTGTCCTTGGTAGAGGAAGGTGGATGTTAGAAACCATGTACTAGGTGATCAGGTAGTCTGTCACATCCTATCATTTCAGGGAGACAGGGAAAATAACCCTAGTTTGATTACCTCAGCTAAAGTCAGCCTACAATACCCCAACAACTCACTACTAATAGTATGCAAACATCTATGTTGATAGACAAACAAACCTAGCAGAAGAAGATGAAATATTATTAACCTAACTGCTTGTTTCACTATAAATTCAGTACAATGTTAAGGAGTCAAGATTACCTCTGCTATACACAGTCAACCATACTGTCAGGATTCCTCCATATTATCTCGGAATTCCTCCATGTTGACTTCAGCCAGATCGGCATTACCTGTGTGACTTCCAGGTTCCGCCGATCAGTCTCCGCCCATGCGTCTGACGTCACACGCTTTCCTTCAAAAGCAAGCCGCGATCGCATCCAAATTGCACAAGCAATGTGTTTTGTGTGTGTGTTCTCTCGCATATTTGCTACTTTGTTGCTGATTTACTGACAGAGCTTTCTAATTGATTTCCTGTGTACCGAACCTCTCTAGTTTGATCCTGACGACACTCTACTCTTCACTCCCTGACTTGGAACAGACTTCACCTTGGATTCCTGTCTCTCTTCACATACCAGAAGGAACCATAATCCACACTATCCTGGAAGGACGCTCATGCTCATTACCCAATGCAAGATAAATTCTCCAGTTATTGGGATTAACAATTGGTTCTTACCTGAAGTTATTTGGGAAGGATAAGGGAATACTAAGTCTGTCCTCTGGGACCCACTTGCATATTCTAATTGAAAGTCTCATAAGTCAATTACTCATTCATCATTTGTGTTATTCATTTTTATTGGAGTCTAAAGGACTATAACCACTACTCAGCCACGATTTGCCTTATTTCCAACTTCTGTTTTCTTTTTCAAAAGGACTGTTATTCCCTACAACAGGAATCATATCACCTTCTCTGTCAAACTCTATATTGAAGTTTATGAACTATATTGCTAATTAAAGGATCACTATAGTGTCAGGAAAACAAACTTGTTTTCCTGACACTATATAACCCTTAGGTCCTCCCACCCTCAGGGTCCCCCTCCCGCAGGGCAGAAGGGGTTAAAACTTACCTTTATCCAGCGCCGGGCTCCCTTGGCGCTGGTGACCTCTCCTCCCCCGCCGACGTCAGCTCCCGAGTGGAGCGGAATGCGCATGCGCGGCAAGATCCGCGCGCAGTCAAACAGTCCATAGGAAAGACTTTCTCCTGGCATTCATGTGGTGTTAAAGGATGTGCTGCTCATGTCTTACCTCTTTTATTTCTTCGAATGTGACTGCCATTATATTTTCTTCATCTATGTGCTCATTCCAGGATAAAGCATGATCAAAGTAAGATCCATAGCATACTAAATAAAATAAACAAGAAAAGGAGAGATTTATTGAAAATTGAAAGAATTCATACTTTCACCACTGCAAGTTTTAATTGATAGATTTTTTGTCTTTTTGACCCAAACATTCTGCTGGCAGTTTAATATTTATTTAGAGAATGTAAATCACAAGCCCTATACATTTTTTTTTTTTTTTTTTAAGGAACATATTTTTATTTGTAGAATTATGTTTTTATACTACTAGAGGAATTCGTTTGGTTCAGCTGTGATCCTACTCTCCTCTCCCCCTCCCTCTGGACCGGCGAGGGATATCCCGGTCACTACTGAACATACTGGGGCAATTAGCACTGCTCCTACCTTTTGCTACACATAGACAACCATTGGAACTTCAGGTGCACTAAGCCACAAGATAGTGACTGCCTCCTTGCTAGACACCCAGCGTCTGCGCCTGTCTCATGTGCCTCAATGCGGCTCAGTGGAATCTTCTCTGCAGTGCTTGGATGGTATCTTTCAAACCTTCTGGCTGAGAATCCTAGAGAGTGAGCAGGCTACCCTGGCTGAGTGGGAAATCGCTCCTGAAAGAAATTAGCAGCCGGAGCGGAGCAGGCCTCCTTGGGGCAAAATGCACAAGCAAGCGTATACTTACTCAGCTTTTTGTCCATCCGGGCCGAGAGCCCCTCAGGGTACTGCCTCCAAGCATCAACCACTGAAGTGGAGGATCACCCGCTGAAAACGGCGCCCACCATCTAGACCCTCTGCGTACCATAGAAGGGGGAAGGACTTGGTTCCAGTGAATACCATGGAGTCCATGAAATAGTGATGTTGGGCCTCATTCAGGCCTGGGGCGGGAGGAGAGTCCTGAATTTGCGCACCTCTGCCACAGTTCACCTGAACTCTCCTGTATATGCTCCACTCCTGCCGTTGATGGGGATCGGCTGATCCAGATACTGGGATTGCAGCTTGAGACCCACTCCAATGATGGCAGTTGCCGTGTCATCTGATTTATAAATGGTCTTTATGCTTTAAAATATGCTTTTCTGCTTGTCCTTGTGTAAATATATTTTGTTTATATTTTCTTCTTCTCCTACCTATGATTCAATAGGGATTTTCATTACTGTAATGTTGGGGTGCCCCAGAGTCCAGTGGTCTCATAACGCTGTCTGATAATCTACAGTTTATGCAATATTTGATTTTTACCTTTGTATCTCATGTTACTCCGCCTACTGCAATATACCACTATTTGACACCACTCCTGTTTTTTCCTGTGCTTAGATTCGGCCTGTTAGCTTGATACAACTCTCTGTGTAATCTTTAACCTCTAAAAATTGTATGTATATAGCACAGACTAGGATTTTACATCTTCTTTAATAGTTTATGCAGAAACAGTGTTTATCTTGTTTAATTAATTAGAATTTTACAAAAAGTACAACAATCTTGACATGCCATTTATTGTACTGTACTGTGTTTGCAAAATCTTCTGTTATTTCTATCCATGTGCACTTGTCATTCTAAGCCTGTTTGTTAATCACTGCACTACAAAAAATAAAAAGGGTGAGTACATTCATTCTGTAGTACAGATATGTTAACCCTTTATTTCAGAGGGGTGGGGGGGAGTAATCTAAAATGATGTTACAACACCCCAGCTTTACACATAAATGTATTAATGCATTTGGCTGCCATGTTCGGTTAAAATGAGAATATAAGCACCATAACCACTTCAGCACAATATGGTTGTTATAGTGTCATTGCGCCCCTCCATATAAGTAGTCAAACCTTTTTGCCAACAGTCGAATACTGTATGTATTTTGCTGCCTCTCCCTTACTCTCTTTGGAGTATTGGATTTTCTTAGTATACCTTGACCTCCTTGACATTAAAGGGATTCTCCCGTGCCATGAAAACATATTAGTTTTCCTGGCACTGCCGGACTCTGTAGTGCCCCTCTCCCTCCCACCCCCCATCCTAAGTTGTTGAAGGAGTTAAAACCCCTTCAGTGACTTACCGGAGTCTAGCGCCGATGTCCCTCGGAGCTGGTCAGGCTCCGCCTACTCTCCTTCCCCGTCACCGTCAGCCGGCGGGGGAAACCTAATGCGCATGCGCAACAATGGCAGCGCACGTGCATTAGACCTCCCCCTAGGAAAGCTTTATTCAGTGCTTTCCCATGGGGAGTTTGGCGACGCTGGAGGTCCTCACATAGCACGAGGACATCTAACGTCGCTTAAAACACTTTTCGTGTTCTAAGAACACGGAACTCCCTCTAGTGGCTGTCTAATAGACAGCCACTAGAGGGGGACTTTACCCTGCAAGGTAAATATTGCAGTTTATAAAAACTGCAATAATTACACTTGCAGGGTTAAGGGTAGTGGGAGTTGGCACCCAGACCACTCCAATGGGCAGAAGTGGTTTGGGTGCCTGGAGTATCCCTTTAAAATGCACAGTAATCATTTTTCTTTAATATATTTCCAATCTAGTAATATAACATCTCCTTAAGGACGGAAGCAATTGTCCAGGTTCTGACCAAGTCAAACCCTAGAATTTGAGCTGTCTGTTCAACAGTAATTTACCTCTTTCATATTAAGTACACCCACACTTATTATATATCATTTTGTACAGGAGAAATAGAGCTTTTTTTTCCACATCAAATATTTATATATGAAACATAATGTAATATGAATAAAATCTAAAAAAGGTGTGAACTTTTATTTTCCAAGTTCTGCATGGCATATTAACTGCGAATGTCATAATACTGTTGGCTTTTACTGCAATAAAAAACACAAATCTGTATGCTGTGATGTCCCACGAGTACAGCGATGCTCCCCATTTACATGTTTCAGTGTTTTAGAAATATACAAGCAGTACTGGATTTGTCATAACGCTAAAACCTCAGAACTGTAGGCAGGAGAGGGGCAGTGGGGCTGCTGGAGTGAGGTTTCTAGTTTAACTGATCCTTCTTCACCCAGTTAGGGGGTAATCCTACCACAACCACCATATTTTTCTCTATTGAAGAATTGTATCTTCATCTGCAGTTACCCACTTTATACATGTAACCCTAATTTAAGCAGCAGTCACTCTACTTGGGGTAGAGTTCACAGAGGGAACCCATGGAGCCAAGTACATGTCCCTAGTGGAATTTAGGCCTACTAGTAAGCCATCCGTCTTAATTCTAAAATCAATCCATAGTCTTTCTACACCTCGATATCGTTAGTTTCTATGTATTGTGCTAATCACTAATCGACTGACATTATTAATTGTGGACCCCTGTTTTTAAACATATCTGTAAATTATATCAACAATAAAGAATTTAAAAAATATATGATTACTTTTTAAATTGTCTAATAAAATTCACAGAATTTATAACACCAATAATAAATATATTTATGACTATAGTTGTTAATTTTAATGGTACCTTTTGCATTCATATAATCCTGAAAAAACGAATCCCAAGAATGGTAGGTTGGAAGTATTGGATTATTGTTACAGAAATGGTAAAATGAAACTGCTGTGTCTTTTGGATTCCGAAGGATCCACAAGATCTGTCAAAAAAGACCAAGAGAGAACATGTCCTTTTAATATGACTGCAAAAATGTAATTCGCAAAAACATGGATAATAATTATGTATCATAAGCTCAGTGGTTTGGAAATCTCCAGTAATTACGAGGGTTATTTATTAAAGTGAGAATTATCTGGAATTTAATGTGAATTCAAAGTACATTTCAGATTTAAGCCATTGTAACCAAATTGGAATACGTCTCGTAGTCAACTATATTTTAAGTGTGGTTACTCTGGCCTTATTAAAATACGTCTGACGTGTGCAGGAGAGAGAAGGCACTGTGTGCGCGCCTTCTCTCTCCTGCCTGTCAGGAGAGAAGAGGAGGCGGGCAAAGACCATGAGCTGAGCTGTCAGCCAGCTCAGCTTGCGGCCGCGCACACCGTACGCATTCGCGGTAGTGCGTTTAGGACTTCAGAGGGCGGCATGAATGCCGCCCTATGATGTATGTGTGCATGTGCAGCGAATGGAAGTGTCTGATTGCTCCCTGCTCGCGCCCACCTATTTTGTCATTTTGAAGAAATAGGGGGCGCGGCTTCACGAGGCTCCCGGCACTGGAACCAGGTAAGTAAAATGCCTGGAGAGCCCCTTTAACTTGGAATTCCTTCATGTTCCATTGAGTCCAGCAGAGCGGCTGACTGATGCGCTGGCGGATAACTTTGCCTCTGTCAGGCGACATCTGATGAGGGAACTGATAGAAAATGTTATGGGGCTTAATGAGTTAAAATAATCTATGGCGTAGTAGTAAAAAAATGGACAACTTTAATAGGAACATGAGCTGCAAAAAAAGCATTTTCGGAAATAGTTTTAGCACATTTTCACAATATTATTCATTAAAGTAATCGGAAGCATAGCTGATTTTTTTGGGCCTTAAATTTCAAATTTGCTTTCGATTTACTTCAATTACCATCTGTTCTCTTTTTAGTTAATATCCCTGTTAGTTTCTCTCATTGACAGATTTAAAAAAAAAAAATTGATCCTAAGAATCAGTTTCTGACTAAATAGTAATACATGGGACAAATGTTGCAACCAAAATTTCTGCCTAATTTAGTTCCATCATTTAAGTGCCATCATGGAAGGGCTAGTAAGGGGGCACAGGTACAATTACTCCCCAGGTCTCTAGGACATTAGTATGGCAGAGCTGGCAGTGGATTGTGAATTGCAGCTATAAGGAACAGTTTAGGCACCATAACCACTTAATCTCCCTGGCACTCTCTTACCTTAAGGTAAAATTATTTTCAAACAGCTTAACCCCAAGGGAATAGAGGTGATGCTGATTGGCTAGAGCAGTCATTTGATGCTCTAAGACAGTCAGTAGCTTCCCATTCAGAAAAAAAGGTACATACTGATGAGATTTCAACTGGAGCAAGATTGGAAGCTAGGAATATTGCAGGGTCCTTGCTATCAAAGCACCATGTTGGTTTGATCATGGGCTGTTGGTCTGTGTTCTCAATGTTCTCCAGACCTGGACTGACCTACTGGGATATTTCCTGGTGTACTGTGGTATCTGAGGTTGACCAGGCTTTCAGAGTACAATAAGCATGTGATCATGACAGTCATAGCCACACCAGTTGTCTGTGTGAATGCTCCTTCATACAATGCAGGAAATACTGACTGATGGATATTACAGGGAAATATGATAGCAACTCAGCAGCTTAAGCTGCCAAGTTTGTCTGTCTGTCTGTCTATCTATCTCATGCTCTACATGAGTAGAACCATCCAATCTGAAATCTGTGAGTTTCGAGTCAAAAAGTCCCTTCATTTGTACTGCCTCTAAGGCTAAAAAAGTTTACTGGATGCCCTACTGATATAATTTAAGACGAAGGTAAATATCAAATGGCAAACTCTGTGTCCATTATCATACTAATCATCATTATATAACATAATATTAAACTCTCTTATAATTGTCTATACATTGTGCTAGTTAAATTGCTATCCCATCTACAGAGTTCCATAGAAAACTCCTGCCAGCTGTTCTCTTTCTAGTCCTCAAGTGTTGTAAACGCACATGTAAAGAGTCTCCCCTACATCTCTGGTTGGGAAGAGATAGCTAGCTACCCAGAGAAGGGCTATGACTAAGTGCTGGTTGTAGCCCACGAAGGAGGGTTGATGGTGATGCTAAAACAGTTTAGCAGGAGATGTTTATTGCTAAAATATATATATATATATATCTAAGAGACATTAAAGGTTAGAAAATAACAGTTTATTCAGACTCTACACATCAAGGTAAAGTGATTCATGCAAAGTAAAAGTTCTAAGACAGGGGGTGGAGCTTCCACTGTATACACTGGCACTTTACACTATACATACTGCTACTTTACACACTGCCACTTTACACTATACACACCGCCACCTTACACTATACATACTGCTACTTTACACACTGCCACTTTACACTATACACACCGCCACCTTACACTATACATACTGCTACTTTACACACTGCCACTTTACACTATACACACCCCCACCATACACTATACATACTGCTACTTTACACACTGTCACTTTACACACTGCATCCACTACATAAACACACACTCTGCATTCATTACACAAACACACATTGCATCCACTACACAAACAAACACTCTGCATTCTCTATACGTACACTGCATCCATTTCACACTATATCCACTACACACAAATACAACATACACTGCATAAATTACACAGACACTGCACACACTGCATCCATTACACAAATATACAACCTGCATTCACCATATAAACACACACTCTACATCTATTATACACACTGCATCCACTATACTCATGCACTAAACACACCCTCCTGCATCCTCCTACACACATACACACTACAGGAGGTAGCGGAGTCAAGGGTGGAGCCAATGGGAGTGGCAAAATTAGGCTTTGCCTAGGGTGGAAAAAATCCTTGCACCAGCCTTGCTGAGCACACAAATATTTAACCCCAAACAACCACATTACACAAACACCCTGCACCCACAATGGTCAGAGGGTGACTTAAACATAGGAATCATTCAGATACCTAATTGAATTGTCCAGCTTAAGCTCTTAGTGATGGTGACTACGGTCACATAGGCCATGACATGTTTTCTGTATCAAACTTGATATCATGCTTAATAAAGACCTATTAATAGGTTGAAACATTGCTTTGCCTTCCTGATCCAATAAATCTGCCTGTGGCTTTAATTTGGGAGTGCCTGAAGATTTTTGTTTTTTCCTGTTTTATTATATGTATATTGTTATGTCTTATCTTGCCTGCAAAAATAAAGAATTAAAAAAAAAATAAAAAAAAATTCAAAGACAGGTTCACTTTAAAATGTCATTGGAAAAAGTACAACCACACTTACCTTTGATTTGTTTGCAATAAATGATTTTGGCATGTCATTGTAATAGAGGTGTGTTGAAAATATCCTTGGCGAAGCTTGTCTCTTAATACTCTGAAATGAGAAAAACAATTTAAATGTTAGAAAAAAATGGGTATTTTATCTTAAGATCCATTTTGTATATTGCTAGTTATTTGTTTGAGTTTTCTATTTTAGTTTTTCTCATTTGATTGTGTTCTTTTGGGTCATGTTTTCTATTTCCTTTGTCGTAATTCTTCTCCTTTCCTTTTTTGTTCAGTCTGTATTCTTCTAGAATGTCTAATCATTTTGTCTCGTAGAACCAACAGTTATTCACTAAACACAGAATTTTGTCCAAATTCAGAAAATCTGGTTAAAATGACCAAATTCTGACTTCATTGGCAATTCTCAGATTTGCTAAAGCCAAAAGGCAGACAGGATTCAGTCGGTCCAACCGATTTTGTAACATTGACTGGGTTGAGTACAGAAAATCACCACTATATGCATCCGAAACAACTTACAGACCTGGAATTTGAAATTCATCAACGACCACATAAATCGAATACTTCTGGGAGAACGCACGTATAGGTGGCTCTCTAATTAGGGTGTCAGTGGGGCCCTCACAAAGTCTAGAGCCACCTCTTGATGCCTGTTTGCAAATTATCATTTACTTGCTTTTTGCAAGTGAGTTGATAATTAGAATAACTATTTTCCCCTATTCTAAAGAACTATTAGAGCCTATGCAATAACAGGGGGACCTCCACCTACAGGCATCAGATGGGGGCTAATTTAAATTATAAGGAGGGAAAATATTGTCGCCTCCCATGGGCCTCCCATAAAATAGTGCCATTGGGGGTGGGCTTACCATCAGAAGTCTTCTTCTAATCCTTTTGTTCTGCAGCCCCCAAAAAGGCCGAATAAAAATCCACAATTCCCAACACCACTAATTCAAATAAAATAAGAAAAATAAAAGCACGAAAAAAATAAAAATAAATCTTCATTGAGGGCTTGCTGCAGAATGAACACTCCTAGAGGGTAAAGCCCTTTTACAGGCTTTACCACACTATGACAGTTCTCACAAAGTATGGGAACATTTCCCACGCTTTGCAATATGACCAAGAGCTCTCTGATTGGTTTTCTACTAAACCGGCAAATCAGAGCACTCTGACAGCCAGTTCTCAAGAGAAGTGAGATTGGGCTGTCAAAGAGCTCTGATTGGTTGGCTTACTAGCTAATCAATCAGAGAGCTCTTGGTCATATTGCAAAACTGAATGGTGCCTCCATTATCCGTCTCTAAGTGTAAGATCCGTCTTACCAATGTAAGAAATTCTACAATCTCAAATATGATATATGACATGATCACTTGCATCTCTATGAGGAAAATTCTGCGTCCCCATGCACTGCGTGAACGGCAGGTCTGCCTACTGTGCAGCACTAAGCCAGGAAGCACCTCCAGTGGCCATCTGAGGAGTGGCCACTTGGAGGTGTCTCTAGGGGCAATGTAAACACTGCAATGTAAGCAATGTCTTTTCTCTGAAAAGGCAGTGTTTGCATAAAAATGCTTGCATATAATTATACGCATCAGAACAATTACATTAAGCTGTAGTTGTTCGGGTGACTATAGTGTCCCTTTAGGGTTTCGGTTGTAGAATTTGTATCAGTTTTAGAGTTATGATAAAGGTTCTACTTAGAGAGTTACAGTTAAATCTTAACTGAGGGGTTAACTTATTTTTACAGATAAATGTTTTTCAGGCTTAAAATGATAACAATAACTGACATAATATTAGCTGTACCATAATAGCAAGTTCCAAAATGGTGATAACAAACAGCAGAGAAAAAAATGTTACAAAGCCTTCTCATATATATATTTTTTCTAAATCCAATGGTGTACTGCAAGGGGATATTGTTATTAATGTTTGAATGTCTGAAGCTGTAAGAAGATATATGGGTACTTCAAACTAGAATTGAAAATCTAGAAGCCTGAAGACATTCAACATTTTATGACATATAACAGAGCAAAACAAATTCTTGTTCTTATTTTTATGTAGATCTGTAATTTTTTTCTAAGTTTTAAACCTGTGAATGCATCATTCTAGACTCTAGAGTAAAGGATATGAGAGCTAAAATTGAATTACTTCATTAATTATCTTGTTTGGTGATCCATATTGATAATACAATTTTTGTGCATCACTTCACACATTATTTAATCCTGGGACATTACAAATGTGATTGCAACACTGTTCACTTGCGGTCTAATATGTTTAAAATGTTTAGTTTCCTATTTCACATCTTTTAGTGCTTTCAACCTTTAAATGAACACTTACTTAATATGTTATCCATCCAATCAGAACATGGTGCATACTTGGCGATCTTTGTAACACGCCAATTCAATACTTCTTTATGAATTATTAAGTTATCTATTTGAAGCATTAATTCAAATTCTGCAGTCAAATGCTGCATTTTAGTGATGAGAGTGTGTGTGTGTGTGCTGTGCACATTTGGGAGTAATGATTTTTGTATGCAAGTACAAGTAAAGTACAGATCTGGTCACAACTACTTGGCAAGTGGCCCCCCATTTAAGTTGACTTTAAGACCCTTGGTATGTGTCACTATGTAATGGGGGATGATGTTTTCTATTTATTTTAGTCATCCTTTTTTTCTTGTCAATTGTTTGTAGCTTATAAAATATTTTAGAAAAATTATTTCGAAAAGAAAAGAAAACTCTCTTCTGTTATGTTAACAAACCATTTTGCGTTGGTGTTGCTGCTGATGCCCTCTCCTTGTTACGAATGACTATGACTGAGGATTTTTCCATCCTAGAGAAAATCTCAACTTGACAAAAAACTGACATTATTGAATAATTATTTATCTGCAGAAAATGGGGCAGCAACTCACCAGATCTAAAAGATCACAAAAAAATGCAGTTATTGGTAAAATTAGATCTAGATGATATGAATGCTTTGTCAGTTTATTACACCTTACTAAATATCCAGGTGTTTTGCCTGTTAAAAGCACTAATCATCTCTACTATGTTTTTTTCACTAACCTCTACTTTCTCTGGTTCTCCAAATTCCAACATTGCATCTTCTAGCAATGGCTCTCTGTTGTGAGTGAAATAGACCACCTCGTGCAGAACTTGGGTTATCCAATTTGTTCCTGCAAAACAGGGAAAACCAATATTGATGGATAGCATAGAATTGGTCTGGTATAATTTAGTGATTCAGATAAATAAATACAAATATGGAATTGGCCTTTTTTTGTATTCGGAAATGTGTGTATCCTATTGTGAATATGTTTACTTTGATAATAGTCAAGTTAAAATGAGATTTCTTAAAGGGATTCTCCAGTGCCTGGAAAACATATTAGTTTTACTGGCACTGCAGGACCCTGTAGTGCCCCTCTTCCTCCCACCCCCTCCCTCCCCCCCATCCCATCCACTTACCGGAGTCCAGCGCCGCTGTCACTTGGCGCTGGTCAGGTGCCGCCTACTCTCCTCTAATTGTCGCGCACGCGCATTAGACCTCCCCATATGAAAGCATTATTCTTTCCTGTGGGGATTTCGGCAACGCTGGAGGTCCTCACATAGCGTGAGGACGTCCAGCGTTGCTTAAAACACTTTTTGTGTTTAGACAGCCACTAGAGGAGGACTTAACCCTGCAAGGTAAATATTGCAGTTTATGAAAACTGCAATAATTACACTTGCAGGGCTAAGGGTAGTGGAAGTTGGCACCCAGATCACTCCAATGGGCAGTGCTGCCTAGGGACACCTCCAGTGGTGCTTAACGTACCTCACAGAAATGCATTGATTCAGTGCATCTCTGACAAAATTTGATTGGTCAGCACAGCTCTGCCCACTGCCCTCCTCCTTGGCTGAGATCATCAGAATTGATCCCATGGGAAAGCATTGGATTGACTCAGATAATCTCAGACAATGAGGCCAGAGACCTGTGCGGAAAGCATAGTTTTTCTTCTGTACCAGGGAAGAAAGTGGTCAGTCAGAAACTCCACATACTTTGCAGAGGTCATCTTTACACCTATGGGGACCCTAAAGGGGCCGACCAGCTCTCTTCCCATGACTCCACCACCGCCTTGCTGACGTTGCAGCCTTGTTGGAACAGGGTGGCTGTCCACCAACCATCCACTACTCCATTCATCTGGACCATCCAGGGTTGCACGGCCCTCATCAGTGAACAGGATTGTTTGAAAATTAGTCTTCATGTATTTTTCTGCCCAATGCAGACGTTTCTGCTTGTGAGCATTGGTTAGTGGTGGCCGAATAGAAGGTTTATGCACAGTTGCAAGACTCTGGAGGACTCTACACCTTGATGTCCGTGGGACTCCAGAGGCACCAGCAGCTTCAAATATCTATTTGCTGCAATGTAATGGTATTTTAGCAGCTGCTCTCTTGATCCGATGCATGGATCTGGCAGAAATCTTCCTCAATGTGCCTTTATCTGCACGAACCCGTCTGTGCTCTGAATCAGCCACAAATGTCTTAAAGCGGCACTGTCATGCCGAACTTACCTTTCCTCAATCTCTTCCTCTTCTCCCCCTCTCTCAGGATCTGTTATTCTTTTCTTCCTGTCTTCTTTAGTTTTCTTTAAAATCATAAGACAAAGTAGGGACTCTTTGCCTTATGGGGGATTCCTCCGCTTGACCAGCTCTGACCAGCGGAGGAGCAAAGTGTGCTTCATTTCCGCTGGACAGAGCAATTTTCCCATGATCCCTAGCTTTCCTCAGTGTTCCCACAATGCTTCCTGTCATTTTACACAAAACTGCCGAATTGCGTTCTAACTGAATGACAACAGTCTGTTCATTTGTTTTAGAACGCAATTCGGCACTTTATTCAGATCAGAATTTCATTCGAATGAATGAAACTCCGATCCTATTCTTGCTGTGGCTGCATCTGTGGCTTGAAATCCATCCAATCACAGTGCTCTGTGTCATTTTACACAGCGTGGGAAAGTTCTTTTGAATTTTCCCACGCTGTGTAAAATGACAAAGAACACTCTGATTGGCTTAAACCCACCAATCAGAGTGTTCTTAGCCTAATTGCAGGGCGGGGCAAGGCTTTATAAGCCTTCCCCGCTCTGCGGAGCTCAGTCTGCGTGGAGCCCTCCATGGGTGAAGATGGATTATTTTTTTGCGCTCGGGTTTTTTTTTTTTCGTCGGGTTTTTTTTTTCGCTCGGGATTTTTATTTTATTTTCAATTCGACGGTTATGATGGTTTTTTATTTGGCCTTTTTTGGGGCTGAAAAAAGAAGATTTGAGAAAAAAGAAGACGTCGAATGGTAAGTTTAATTTTATTTTACAGGTTAGTTATTTTATCCCCCCCTCACTATTTTTTAGGGTGAGGGGGGTAGGTAGGGACTTGTTTTTTTTGGGTGGGGGTGGGTGACTAGGGGCTTGGGGACCCCTAGTCACCTTGGGGGGGGGTAATTGACTTAGGGCCCCCACCCGCCGCCCAGGGGTGGGGGCCGGGGGGGGCAGTAGGTCCCCCCCATTCTCATTATGGCCCCCACCCGCCGCCCAGGGGTGGGGGCCGGGGGGGGGCAGTAGGTCCCCCCCCTATTCTCACTATGGCCCCACCCGCCCGGGGGTGGGGCGCAGTAGGTCCCCCATTCTCTTATGGCCCCCACCCGCCGCCCAGGGGTGGGGGCGGGGGGGCAGTAGGTCCCCCCATTCTCATTATGGCCCCCACCCGCCGCCCAGGGGTGGGGGCCGGGGGGGGGCAGTAGGTCCCCCCCCATTCTCACTATGGCCCCCACCCGCCGCCCAGGGGTGGGGGCCGGGGGGGGGCAGTAGGTCCCCCCCCATTCTCACTATGGCCCCCACCCGCCGCCCAGGGGTGGGGGCGGGGGGGGGCAGTAGGTCCCCCCCCCATTCTCATTATGGCCCCCACCCGCCGCCCAGGGGTGGGGGCCGGGGGGGGCAGTAGGTCCCCCCCATTCTCATTATGGCCCCCACCCGCCGCCCAGGGGTGGGGGCCGGGGGGGGCAGTAGGTCCCCCCCCTCATTCTCACTATGGCCCCCACCCGCCGCCCAGGGGTGGGGGGGGGCAGTAGGTCCCCCCCCTATTCTCTTTATGGCCCCCACCCGCCGCCCAGGGGTGGGGGCGGGGGGGGCAGTAGGTCCCCCCCATTCTCATTATGGCCCCCACCCGCCGCCCAGGGGTGGGGGCCGCAGTAGGTCCCCATTTCATTATGGCCCCCACCCCCTCATTCTCACTGTTTAGGGGTGGGGGCCAATAGTTGTTTTTTTTTTTTTTTTTTACAGTGAGCAGCCACAGGCTGCTCACTGTTTAGTGGACATGCCCCTACTCGCGGTATAGCGAGTAGGGGCATTTGGGAGATTTTAATCTCCCTTGTGCTATTATGGGGGTCATATTGACCCCCATAGAGTGAGAGGGGGACCTGGGGGGGCTTATGAAGTGGTGGGGAGCACTGCTCCCTGCCGCTTCTATAGTTACATATTACAAGGAGGGAGCTGCGTGCCGGTAGCTCCCTCCTTGTAATAAACTGAACGAACAAACAAACACTGATACATTGTGTTTGTTTGTTTGTTCGGCTGATATTTCTATTTACTCATTCGTCTGTCTGATGAATGAATGAATAGATGAAATTCCCGTTCGCATGTCCAGGTGTTTTAAAATATTTTATTTTATTTTACTTTACAATATATATAAAAAACAGCAATAGTGCTCTCAGTTGGAAAAGATAAATAAAATAGATAAAATAAAATATACTCACAAGTGTAGAGCAGAGAATACTGCTCTATTAACACAGCACTGGTGGAATGATCCCCACCTACGGATTTCTTTAGCACTTTTTCTGGTGCTGCTCTGCGCAGACCTGCTCTCTCTGTAGGTCAGATTGTATCTCCTGAGATTTTATTTTATTTTATCTATTTTATTTATCTTTTCCAACTGAGAGCACTATTGCTGTTTTTTATATATATTGTGGAGTACGACGTAACCAAGGCCAGACTGACGGACACACTTCTTCAGTATATCTCTTAGCGGGGATCATACCGCAAAACGCCCTCCATCCTAGCGCTGGCCTAAGCTCCTCCAAATGTGAGTGTACTATCCTCCTTTTATTTATTATACCCTTGGATTTACAATACTTCACTATTGGCAGTTTGTCATGTTTTATTCTTGTCTTCACATATATGGATTATTTACCACCCGGACGTATCAACTCTTAAGGATTGTACACACACTCTATCCAGCTATACCAGTTTTTTATTTTTATTCTACTGAACATTTTACTTCTTGGATGGACTTTGTTTTATTATATTTTTTCTGTTGTTTAAATAGAGACTTTTTA
Organism: Pelobates cultripes; assembly: GCA_933207985.1. Classification (NCBI taxonomy): domain Eukaryota; kingdom Metazoa; phylum Chordata; class Amphibia; order Anura; family Pelobatidae; genus Pelobates; species Pelobates cultripes. The sequence continues at coordinate 292,004,557 of OW240913.1, read as the reverse complement.
TCAATTATATACGCCTACTTGTTGTTGTCTATTCATTTAGACCATTTGGTCTGGTTTTTACTGTACAGGCTACTGTATTTTAGCGCAGCCCTTACCCATTTTTACCATTTCATGTTACGATATATTTGGTTTCTTAATGTAGGATTATGGTGTAGTGAAGAACACTCCAAACAACGAAACCACGTCAGCTTGTTCTATGAGAAGCATTGCAGGAGCAGAGCAGCAATGCCACACCAAACACTCCAGTGTTACAAATAAAGCTTTTTATTTCTAACGCTGGGCTTTTCTTGACACATCTGACACATCATTAATAAATAGGGCCAATTTTTTTATTTTACTTACGTACATTATGTACAGAGAGGTCTCAGTTTTATACAGACTTATTCTTTCAGATTTTCGATTATACAGGGAATGAGGATTTGGAATTGAAGTTTATTACCAAGTTATTATCCCCACATTTGTGAATTAGAATGGAACATTATTTTTATATGTAATAGGGAGACTGTAGTAGTTGTAGTTATGCAGTTGACAAACGTTGTAGTGTTTATTTTATTTATTTTGCCCAATCACACAATATAAATGACAAACAGGGGACACAAGGAGACAACCAACCAAATTGTTGTTTGCATGCCTCTCTCTGTATTTGCTACAGATGATTTCAGGCCACCTGTTGGTTGGATTATTCTCAGGGTTTACAAACTGCAATTCAATGTAATACAATATTTGCCAGTGCCGGGTGACATCCCTCGTCTATTATTACGCTTTAATATCCAGAGAAAAAAAAAATTAAACAAACACTATAGTGTTAGTGATACAAACATATACTCCTTACATTATTGTGCTGTGGTGGCTGTTTAGGTGACCGACCCTTCTCAGATTGCGCACATGATATCTGTGTGAGAACTTCACAAAGAAGGGGGAGAAGAGTAGCAGCCAAAAATGATTGCACCATGAGGAGGGTCCTTGATAACCTATTTCCAGAGGGCTTGTGAGTTTCAGTCCGCCCAGGTCATTGTCTTCCTCTGTATCCACATAACAGGTTTAGATTGTCTTCACTGGAAGTGATGTGGTGCTATAGATTAGATTATGGGTCTATTGATTAAAGGGACACTATAGTCACCAGAACAAATACAGCTTATTGAATTTGTTCTGGTGAGTAGAATCATCAGGCTTTTTGCTGTAAACAATGTCTTTTCAGAGATAATGCTGTATTTACATTACAGCCTAGTGATAACTACACTGGCCACTCATCAGATAGCTGTTAGAGATCCTTCCTGGGTCATAGCTGCCTAAAATGCATCCAAACATTCAGTATCTCCTCCCTCTGCATGCAGATACTGAACTTTCCTCATAGAGATTAATTGATTCAATTCATCTCTATGAGGAAATGCTGATTGGCCAGGGCTGTATTTGAATCCTGCTGGCTCTACCCCTGACCTGCCTCTTTGTCAGTCTCAGCCAATCCTATGGGGAAGCACTGTGATTGGATCGGGCTACCACTTCTAATGCAGTCAGCAGACTGCTTATTTTTCTGAGTCTAACAGCATGCAGAGTTACAGTTACAGGCTTGAATACAGTAAGATTTTACTATATTTATGGAGGCATGAGGAGCCCAGGGAGGCTAGATGGTAGTGTTAACACTATAGGGTCAGGAATATATGTTTGTGTTCCTGACCCTATAGTTATCCTTTAATAATAACCTCTGTAATAAGTCTGTTTTGGATCATACTGATAGGGATTGCAGAATGGAAGTAATGGCAGTAATGACACCTCTCAAGAACAAATATCTCGGTCACCTATCAATATCTAAAACTTAAATAATATGTTGTTTGCAGGTGTGTAATAACATTAGAAAACGTGATTTGTTGATGAGCCTATCCATGCAATGATCCATAATGGGATTAGTGTCAGGTTTTGGTCTGACTCAAAGCAGAAAATATGAGGAACTTGAGATGTTAAAGTAGATTAGATGTTAGTATACAAATGGGAGATTTAACTGCTTTCATTATGCCTTCTCTGGGAAGATGAAAATAATACTTTGATAAAATGTCAGGCCCCTGCTAAACAAGAGGTTAGTGAAATCCCTTAAAATCATTATTGATCTGGGAAATTATTTGTCATAAATGGATTAATGCAAAACCAGAATAGGATTAGCTAGCACTTCTAAAATGTTATTTTTTTTTTACCAATTTTAGGGTTACACAACATGATCATGTTCTGCCTTTATGTCTAAGCTGCATATACTGCCATGGTCATCCAACATTGCTTACAGTTTGTCACGTATTCATCCGCTTATAAAAATGTGGTTAATGACATTTACTGTCCACACAGGAAAAGTTGTCGCTTTAATTTTCTTATCACTTACAGACCTGGTTCTAAAAATGTCAAGGCCGATGCCTTGTCCAGGCAGTTTGATACTGAGAATATACTAGAGCAAGAAATGTCCCATATCATTCCCCCGGAATGTATCATTGCGTCCACTGTCCTTTCATTGTCCTCTCCACTGCTTGGCTCCATCATGGAGGCTCAGTCTCAGGCGCCCTGCGGTAAACCTCAGGACAAACTGTTCGTTCCATTGGGGGAGAGGGTTAATATCATGAAGGTATTTCATGACAATATGTCTGCTGGTCACCCAGGTATTAATAAATCCAATTCTGCTATCATGAGGTCATTCTGGTGGGTACGTTACCTATCAGTCCTCTGTGTTACACAATTCTACGTGCTGGATCATACTGTAATCCTGACAAAGTTGCCTCACAGTTATTGTACGTTGGAGAAACATAATGGTGGATGCATGACAGTTGCACAGTCGGATTTGCCGGCATATGCGCTAACCTTACCCAAACCCCCATTAAAACAAGGATACAGGTTATACTGTTGGAAATAATTAGTCCACAGCTTTATTAAATTATTAATAAAATAATTAAGGAATAACAAATGGGGTCATTGCCAACAAATCTTTATTAAAGTTAACACAACCTTCCATATACATAACATACCCCTAGCAATGACCTCACAATAATAACAATAGATAATCTAAATAACATGTTAATACAGAAACTGGCCGCCCGATATGACCACATTTCCACCAGGTTAAATTGTAGGGGGGTACCGAGACACCGCTACCCACCATATCGATTGTAGGGGTGTACCAAGACACCGCTACCCACCAGTTCCAATGTAGGGTGTACCAAGACACCACCACACCCCCAGGTTCGGAGCCACCGACGGGCTCGAACCTACCAACCACGTGCAACACTGCCCAATCCACACTAAACCTCAGGATGCCTACTTTCTCCTCCATCTACCCTCCGATTTAACCAGGCCATTCCCCGCCACAGCTCAAGACTTGACACCTAAAGCTCCTGAGCAACCCCCACCACACCGGAATAAGGCCTGTTGAATGCCTTCCTGAAGGCCCAATTTAAACAGATCACACCTTACATCCGAAAACGTACCCCATCCCCCCTGGAGTACCCAGGGAACTTGCCTCCCAATTCGTTGTGTCTCACTGTTACACCGCCCCCACATCTGATAAATACCGCCATCAATTTTTTATTAACTCGTCCTCAACACCAAGCCACCGCATCCGGGTACCTAGTATGTCTCCAATGTAACCGAGGAACCATCTCGGACCGCACCACCATCACACCTGTGGCCCGCTCCCATAACCGGTCTACCTCCCTCTGCCTCCACCTGATCAATTCCTTTTCCGGGACCAAGACGATATCTTTCCCACCCTCGCGGATTACCAGAATGTCCTGGACAGTACCCCTTGTTACCTTCCGGAAAATTTTCTCCACTAATGCCTTGCCACCAAAACCCCCGAGAACCAAAACCACTCCAGCTCCACCAATTCCAAAGGAAAGCCCAGTTGCGCTTGACCCGAACCGCGGCTCCCTTCTGCGCCCCTTAGATGTAAGAGTGGCCCACCAACCATGTCACCAAACCTGAAACGAAAGTAGTTAGCGACAAGGCATAGCCCCAAACACAAACCCATACGTCCATAGCCATTAAACCAAATAGACCAGCCGTAAACAGGACTAAAACTATACTGACTCCCACCTCCCTAAACGTTTCCCCAGATCCTCACTTAAAACCAGGCGGGACACCTCTGTCGCCGCCATCATCCAGGAACAATGGGCCCCCAACATTGTCAAACCCCTCCGAACAAACCTCTGCGGGAATTGAATCGTGACAGCACAGATCCGTCCCCTTTTACCAGTAAGCCACCCAGGATGTCCGGGCGAAGCTCCAAGTATCGTGATGCGCTTGACGCCGGGCATACCCCTGACCCCGGCAGGGAATATAGCTTTACCAAACCTCCTTTACCAGACACATCCGTTCTTGTGCAACCCTACCGAATCGTTACCTTAACCGACTAAGTTTGACAACCAAGTGTAGAACCCCCCAACACCCGCCCGAAAGGCACTCACCAGCTCCCCAATCCAAATTGCCTCAAGCCCCCGAGAAGGCCACCGCAAACAAACTCACTGCAAAAGTAGAGTAATACACCACCAGGCGTTGCGTTACACAAGGAATCCAGCCGCCCGACACAGACATATTTCATACCTCTCCATAAAACCCGCGATGCCTGACGGACGTGACAACGTTCCGTCACTTCCTCCCAATTGGTCAGTTTGAACCCTAACGCCAATGCCGCCATGCTCCTGTCCATTGCCGCTGGAGCTAACGCTGAACGAACAAGCGGCTTAGGAACGACAGCAAGGTATCCCTTCGCCCCTCCTTTGACTGGGACCCCTCAGTGAAACCAACCGCCTCATCCCACATATCCCAAACCTTCACATAGGCAGTCCCTGTGCCTGGTGCCATAGGATTCGGTATCGATCCTCCAAGCATGGCGTCTCGAGCTGCCACATTTCCTCCAGACCAGCCTGTCCCTCCTCCCGCGCCCCCTGGGGCCGCCATTCGCAGCTTGTCCCCTTGTGTGCGAGCCAAGTAACCAACCCCTACCTTCCGCCAACCAGGTACGTGGTGTGCCTGCACCCGATATTAAATTACCTGCACAGTTATACGAATCGCCGCCATCGGCGTACCTCCTGAACCGAGGACCCGGCTGGATGGTAAACCGCAGGAACCCCGCCGTATTGTCCGTGAATTACGACTTTTCGTCCCTTAATCCTTCACCTTTTAGAGCCACGGCCACTCCCAATGGAAATAACTCAAAAGATGCCAACTTCGAATAAGAGGACTTACCTTTCACGCCTCCCGCCACCGCTCCGTGCACCACCTGCCTTCCAGGTATGCCCAGGTATTAGCGTAAGTACTATAACTGTTTTTAGTATTAATCTCTGCTTTTTACTTATGTGCATGATTACTTGGATCTATTGTCCACTGGTTAAAAAAACATTAGTACTGGAGTCGAGCAGACAGCTGTTTTAATGCATACATCTGTATGAGGCTAAGCGGGAGAAGTGGTTAGGGAAGATAAAAATGGCTGCAGAGGATGTCAGAGGGGTTTGGATCCCAGGCTGCAAGTGGTACCCAATACGCTGCAGTCTCTTGCATAGCCCTTGCTGTGTTAGCAACACATGTGCTAGCAGCTTATTATATAGAATTTCAAAACTCTATCCTTTCTAATTGCTATAAGGTAGATGTTAAATAAGTACTGCATAAAACGCAACTTTTAAAGCAATTGTGATTTCTCTAAGGGGGTCTTTGTGTGCTGCGTGTATGGTGAGCCTGTGTTTCATATGTGTATGACAATCAAAATCTTCACGCGTGACTGTGGCTGGGTAAGGGGATTTAACGTGGCTGAGGGGGTGAATGTGACAGGATATGAGGGTATCTCTGTCAAGTGTGTGTGTGTGGGAGTGACTGTATGTGGCAAGGCTGTATTCCAATGTGATTGAGTAGTCTCCCAGTGCAGCGCAAACCCTGCAAAGCGTATGCTTGGAAACCTGACATCAAAAAAAGATAAACGCTCCCTGTCGTGGCTGGGCAGGATGGCCGCAGTCAAAATGATAGTGTTGCCAAAATTTCAATACTTGATAAGAACCCTACAAATCCATGTACCAAAAACATACCTAGATAAACTGCAGAAACTCATAACGGGCTTCATATGGGCACACCAAAAGGCCAGGGTGGCAGCTAAAGTACTGAGCAAACCACAGGTGCAAGGGGGCTTGGGGATGCCAGACATAAAACAATATTACAAAGCGGCTATCCTGACCACGGTCATACAGGCCCACGCAAAGGAGGAGGTGCCACAGTGGGTGGACATAGAGGCTGTTTGGGCATCTCCCAGGGGCCTGAGTTATCTATTCTGGATACACAAAGGAAGGTGCACCAAGATGTGCCGCTTACTACACAACTCTTATTAAAAAATGGGACACTTTCAGGTCAAAATGGGGATGCACCACAGAGTGGGCACGAGCGACCCCCCTGTACAGTCTGCACTTAGTGAACCCCACCTTTGATTACCGCCCATGGATTAAACAGGGATGCACAATGATTAGCCAGCTGTATGACAAAGGCAAACTAGCCAACTTCCCAGACTTACAACATAGATACACACTTCCGCACAACACCATTTTCCAATACCTCCAAGTGAAATCCATGATCCAAGGATCTCAAAATGTCACTGAAACAGCCACTGCACGACGCATTGAACAACTATGTGAAGCCACAAAACAGCCCAGGAGGCTAATACCACCCTATACAACCTGTTAATCCAGCAACCTACAAATACCCTAGACAAGTTTAAAACAGCATGGCAGACAGACATAGGGAAAACCTTTACTGAACAACAATGAGGAAAAGCAGTTTTGGCACACAAGAAGAGGACGAACTGTGCGTCTCACTTGGAGCAGATGCTCAAAATACAGTACCGCTGGTACATGGTGCCTGAGAGGTTGGCAAAAATCTACCCGAACTCTTCCAACATATGCTGGAGATGCAGAGAAGAGAAGGGAACGATGTACCACATATGGTGGAAATGCACAAGCATAGCCAAATACTGGGGGGAGGTGGAAGAAATAGCGACAAGGGCACTAGGTAGTGAGGTCACAATAACACCAGAATGTGGACTCTTGTTCATGGGTTTAGAAGAACACAATACAACAAACTCCCGGTTACTGTTTCATATTCTAGCAGCGGCCAGCACCCTAATAGCTAGGGTGTGGAAACAAACGCAAGCACCCACTAGGGAGGCCCTACTTCAGCAAATAACCACGAATTTGGTGTATGAAAGGGGACTGAACAGACAAAACCCAACCAACAAATACGCCATCTTGGCCCACACAAAGTGGGTAACTGCGATGGGGGGTGGAGAGGGAGTAGGGAGAGAGGAAAAAAAAAAAAAATAGAAGGACTAGTTCTTGACACAAAATGAAACACCCCCACAGTGAAATGGTACCACAATAGTTAGAGAAGGAGGAGACAGCCACCTGCACCGGGATTGTTCACCCACACGTACATAGTTTTAGTTTTATGGACACGAACAGAGGTGGTCTCTATGCATGACCACGACCACAAGGAAAGAGAGGAGGGATCACAAAAGTTAAACAATAGACAAAAGAGAAAGGTCACAGAGACCTTGGAGACGTTAGATGCCAACGATAATAGAAAAAAATAAAATATAAAAATAAATAAATAAATAAAAGAAAACAGGTCAAATAGGTGACACTGATTATTAATACAACTAGGAAATAAAACAAGTAAACAGATCGTGTCTGCTCCCCTCATACCCCTCCCCTAACTCCCAATTTCTTGCTGTACCCCTCCTTCCCCCGCTCCCCTCCCCCCCTGCACACGAAAGGTCGTTCACCAAAAAGGCCATTGACGCCTAAGGTGTATAACATAATTAATGACAAGTTGAACTCAAACAAAGTGAAGATGTGATTGTTGTTCCCCTCCTTACCCTATCTCTCTTCTGTATCCCAAAAAAAAAAAAAAATAACATGAACCAAAGGTGTGACAAATGCATTTATTGTACTGTTGAGAAGTCTTTGATAATGTACCAACAGCTTCTCCCCTCCCCCTTTTTTTTTCCTTCTGTATTCCAAAAACGAATAAAAATTGTCAAGTTGAAAAAAAAAAAAGATAAAAGTTCAGTGTGGTGTAAATCAGTTCTATTTATTTTTGCTGTAATTAATCTTAACCCTTACCCCACTGCATTGATGCATACATATACCATATTTGTTTCCTTGTGTTCGCAGAATTATTATATAAATAAGCCGGGTGCTAATTCATTCATTAATTATATAGGATTGATGGAACGTCCTTCAAAAATTATTGATCCCACCTAATAAGATAACCTGATTAAATAACCTTCCTCAACTTTCCAAAAACTTTGTATTTTAATCACTCACCACATTTTGGGTAAGTTGCAATGAACATATCATCTTCCCTGGCTTCCAGTGATTGCACAGCTTGGAAGGTCGCCTCACTGCAGATGTAAATGGGGTATAAAACCCCTTTATAAAGAAACAGCAATTCTTCAGCGGATTTCTTGCTGGCCTCTTCAGTCACTTTCACAATAGCATCTATAAATTTGTCCCGTTCTGTTCTAGGCTTCTGTTTAAGGGTAGACATCCTTCACCTTGTGTGACTGTGCTGAAAACTGTCCTTTGAGTTTTGTTTATTGATATAATGAAATGGGAGGGGTTTGGAGCACAACCTTTAAGCTTGGATGTGTGCTGCCAAATTAGCACATATTATTGTGTTTTTACTTCTACCTAGTTGCACTATACTGCGTAATATAGTATGTAGTATATGGTATGTTATGATATGCATTCATACAAATCAGTGCATGTCAGGGGAAGGGACTTTGTGAGTAAATAATATATAAATATTATAAAACTAATATTTTTTTTTCACTTTTCTTTTTTTTTTTTTTGAAGATTTGTTGACTTTGCTGTTTAAAGGACACACGGATGTCATTTCACGTACAGGTAAATTTTGTATCACACAGCCATATAACTGTGCTGCCGCCAACCCCATGCGTTTTCTATTAAGGGTTAATAAGTGAGTAGGGGTTTAGAAAAAAAAAAACTCTGTCTCTTTAGAGATTTTACCTTGTAGCTTAAAGGACCACTCTAGGCACCCAGACCACTTCAGCTTAATGAAGTGGTCTGGGTGCCAGGTCCTTCTAGGGTTAACCCATTTTTTCATAAACATAGCAGTTTCAGAGAAACTGCTATGTTTATGAATGAGTTAAGCCTTCCCCCTAATCCTCTAGTGGCTGTCTCATTGACAGCCACTAGAGGCGCTTGCGTGCTTCTCACTGTGATTTTCACAGTGAGAGCACGCAAGCGTCCATAGGAAAGCATTGTAAATGCTTTCCTATGCGACAGGCTGAATGCGCGCGCAGCTCTTGCTGCGCGTGTGCATTCAGCCAGCGGGGCGGATCGGAGGCGGAGAGGAGGAGGAGAGCTCCCTGCCCAGCGCTGGAAAAAGGTAAGTTTTGACCCCTTTCCCCTTTCCAGAGCCGGGCGGGAGGGGGTCCCTGAGGGTGGGGGCACCCTCAGGGCACTATAGTGCCAGGAAAACGAGTTTGTTTTCCTGGCACTATAGTGGTCCTTTAAAGCAGCAATGTGAATTGTTAGTGCAGGATTCACCTAATAAGTTTTGCCTTTACGTGACAGATGAGCTTACACTTAAATGGCCATTGAAATGATACTAAAAACCTCCAGTAACTAAAAACCTCCAGTTATTTAAATGTGCATAGGGATTTGGTACAGTGTAACCTTTTTCTTTGTTTTTATTGTATGTATTTGGGCTGATGTATACTATAGTCATTTTATGTTTGAATTAATCAGTATGGGCAAGATCATTACAGCACAGGCAAAGGATGTGAGGAAACAGGAAGGTATCGTTTATGTTCACAGATGACACCTAAGACAGATGAAATGTGACAGTAAAACAATTAAAATCTGCCTGCGGCTTTAACACTTGGGTGCCTGGATATTTCCTTTTTGACTTGACATGTTGGGATTGCTGGTCCTGCTCCAGAGCACCGGTGGCTGCTGGTATTGAGTGCGGTTCCTACAACTATCTTTGCAACACAGTAAAACAGTCAAGAACCAACTTACCAGACACCAACTAAAATAGAAGGAAACATAGAAACATAGAATGTGGCGGCAGATAAGTACCATTTGGCCCATCTAGTCTGCCCAATTTTCTAAATACTTTCATTAGTCCCTTGCCTTATATTATAGTTAGGATAGCCTTATGCCTATCCCACGCATGCTTAAACTCCTTTATTGTGTTCACCTCTACCACTTCAGCTGGAAGACTATTCCATGCATCCACTACCCTCTCAGTAAAGTAATACTTCCTGATATTATTTTTAAACCTTTGCCCCTCTAATTTAAGACTATGTCCTCTTGTTGTGGTAGTTTCTTCTTTTAAATATAGTCTCCTCCTTTACTGTGTTGATTCCCTTTATGCATTTAAATGTTTCTATCATATCCCCCCTGTCTCATCTTTCCTCCAAGCTATACATGTCGAGTTCCTTTAAGCTTTCCTTGTACGTTTTGTCCTGCAATCCATGAACCAGTTTAGTAGCTCTTCTCTGAATTCTCTCTAAAGTATCAATATCATTCTGGAGATAACCATCTGGTATGGAAACACTAATCCAGAAGCTTGAAATATATTGGTCTATGTATTGAATAAAATTCAGTAAAATCAATTTTTTGGCATCTAGTTCACATCTGTTCTTATATGTTTGGAAGGGTTTCTGAGTAAAAACCCAGGTAATGTGGCAATGACTTCAGCAGGAAAACGTGGAAATGTAAGATATACGGTGAGTAGGTGGGAAACCAGTTATAGAAAACTAGGTACTGCTGCAATGATTTGTTGCCTAACTTTGTTCACCTAGAAATAGTATGGGATAAAAAAATTGAGGCTTATATTAGTATTTTATTATTTATTTAGCGCCAGCAAAATTCCATAACGCTGTACAATGGGATGACTCACTTTAGAATTTAACATCTTTGCGATATGACGTTATGGAATTTTGATCAGTCGGGGATCAATGATTTTAAAAACTTTTAAGTATAAAACATATTGTATGGCTATCTCTCTTGATCTAATTCTGTCTATTGGATGTACTTTTGATTCAGATCTGCTCTACTGTTTGGATTGAGTTTCTAACTGAACAGATTGATGAAGGTATTCAGGCTGGAAGAATCTAATCATCTTCAACCAAGGATTTCTAAAGTACACAGCTACCAATAAATAAATGGAAACTTTTTTTTTAAATGACATGGCATAAATATAATATGTATAGATAAGAAAACTCTGTCCTGTTGTGCTCACTTCTTTTTTTTTTTTATGAATTCCAAATCTTAATAACAATATGAGAACACAATTGCAGCAATTGTCATTCTACTTCAGACCATAGCCATCCTTTTTTCTGACTTTTCCATCGAACGGTCCCATCCTCAGGCTTTTAATTTTTTCTTTCTGGGCATTTACTTCTTACAAGATTTTATTTAATGCTATAATCTTTTTCATTCCTCTATTTTTTCACAAAGAGGCTACAACCTCTGTGCGAGCCTGGAATGAATTGAGAGGTGGATGCAGTGAATGTTTTTTTAAAGGAGGGAGTATGTAGATGTTATTATTTGAGCTATACAGGAGTAGACTGAAGAAAATTTTCTAAGTATCAATATCTCAGAACATAAATGACAAGATGACATCAAACAAATGTTCTAGGAGAGCACTCAGCACAGGTTTGAGGTCTTCATGAGTAGGTTTTGAACAACACACTTCCTGGCGCAAGATATGAAGCAGGGATGAGGGACATTTTTTTTAATAAGAATAATAAAAGAAATGGAATTGCCCCCCCCCCCCCAAATAGGGCCCATGTCCAATAAACTCCCTGTTCACATTCTCACACACACTACAGCTGCTATACAAACATGCACACAAATGCACCCACTGGTATCCTTATACTTACACACACTTAATCCTCTAAATACACAGACACACTACAAATACATTCTAGACCATTTATACAAACACACTTCATCCCCTATATATACCCTGCACACTCCCACTACATCCCCTATACAGGAACTGCAGCCTCTATAAACACACACACTCCTATATTCACATTGCAGCCGTTATACATAAGCAGATACTACAACAATTATATATACACATACACACACTCTCTCTCTAAAGCCCCTTTGACATGCATAGTTGCATAGTTGCTGTGACAAACCCTGTAATTTCCCTTGCCCCAGTTATTTTCCCTGCATTTGGAAGTTTGATCTACCGAACACCGACCACCACCCTGGCTCAATTAACTCAAGTAACAAAGTTAAGTGCTCTCCCTGGGCGGCCGCCATTCGTATGACCAAACAACACGTGCGCTGTAAAACGGAGGCCATCTTGTCTCCCAAAAGCAGGCAGCGGTACTTGGTTGTCGAGTGTCTGGAACTCTAAGTCGGACACTCTAACCTGCGAACACCGGTAACTTTGTACCAACACCTGCTTCTATTCCTGACAAGCCAGGCGAGCGCTATCCGGTGAAAAGATACGCAGAAACTAGATGAACAATCGCTACCTATGAGCCAAGGGAACCGTTCAGTATTTTATTCATTCTGGGACTCCCGAATGTGACCGACCGCTACCACTTTGGAACTATTTGGAGCAAACGCCACATGTGCAGTCGGTCAAAACTTTACCCCGGTGGCGATTTGGCTGTAATAGTGGGATCTAAGCGCTATTTGGACACTTTGGGTGCTCAGAGCCAGGCTATCTGGGGATATAGGACTTGTGGGGGTCCCTATTAATATTATGTATATTTTGGGGTGTTTTGTGTTTTATTTTATGTGCCTCTTGTGCCTGGGAGATAATTAGTTTAAGCAAAGTACACTCCATTTTCTCCCAGACACAGAAACTCCTGGATGTGTTTTCCTATACTTTTGCTGGAGACACCCTGCTAGGATTCTGTGTTTAAAAGTGGGCCATCTGGCCATAATAAAGCATTCCAGTTATACCCTTTATCAAGTCTTGACTGATGTTTGCATGAACGGCCCGTCCATAGCCCCTGGTGGGGCCATGGCTCCAGGCAGCACTTTGACAGGGGCATCATTTTGGCACTCCATGTGCGCCGCAAAAGGGGGGCAGATGCCACCTAAATTATTCCCTACCTTCCTGCGTGTACCCCTGTCCAGTGGGTAATTTACCTGCAGCCTTCGCTTCAATTAGGTGGCGCTCTCAGCACTGGCTGTCTGGAGCGCCCCCACATGAACACAAATGCCGGCAGGGATGGAGTACGAGGCGCACTGCCGTCTGACGTAATTACTACAGCCTGACCGGCATCGAGACAAGATGTGGACAGCCGGTACATGACTCCTGAAGAGCAGGGTACCGCAAGGGCATGGCAGCCAGGAGCTGCCGCCCCCTGCCCTGTGCCTAGAAAAGGTACTGTGCTACGTGTAAAGGACTGCTTGGATTTCATCCAACCCCCACCTGTATATGTAAGGGAGAGCTGCTTGCTGTGAATGTGCTTGTGAATGTGCTTGTGAATGTGTGTGTTAGGCAGGGTGTGTGTGTGTATTAGGCAGAGTGTCTGTGCTAGGTAGGGTGTGTATGTGTGTGTGTTAGGCAGAGTGTTTGTGTATTAGGCAGAGTGTCAGTGTTAGGCAGGGTGTGTGTGTATATTAGGCAGAGTGTCCAGCAGCAGACCTTATATCGTGGTCACACAGGCGTTGCCTCAAAACCGCTCACACAGCCAGGACTGACAGCAGCTAGTACCCACTGGGATGGTCCTGGGCAGCCTGAGACTCAGGTTAAAGTGGGGTTATTGGGGACAGTCAGGGCTGACACTACCACAAGGAGATACTGGTGGCAGCCTTAGGGCGCACCAGTCCAGGGAGGCAATATCTGGGCCCCGGGTAACTGACAGGAGGAGAGCGCAGAGTGCTCTGCCTCCTGTCGGTCACTTCATGTAGTGTGGCTAAGTGGACCGCACAGCAGTAGAGGATATTTATCTTCTACCTGGTCTGACAGGAAGTGCTCAGTGAGAGAACTGAACAGCTTCCTGTCAGTCTGGGTAGAGGAAGCAGAAGCTCTTCTACCGTGGTCCTCACGGCTACACTACATGAAGGGAGGTAAGTAGCGGGCACAATGGGGAAAGAGAGAAAGGCACGTAAAAGGGCCTAACATAATGGATGTGGGCGTGGTTTTGGTGAGGGGGGCAGCATTTCATCCTTGGACCCAGGCAGCACAATGTCTTGGGCCGGCCCTGAATGTTTAGGTATGCGAATAATGACACACTTGATTTTTCCCACGACCTGCTAGGAATCAGGAGAGTATGAATTAGCGTACTATAAGAACAGGCAATAATCACACAACCTGTTAGGCATTCGGGAAAGTGCGAACGAACGTATTATACAAAGTACAAGGGGTTTGTTACAGTTGTCTAGGTTGGAAAAAGACTTTAAAGCCAATTATTTTATGTTCTTTATAAGTTTCATTTTTTTTACACAGTTGCAACACGATAACAACAACACTTTTGCTACATCAATTTTCTCATAGTGGAGAAAAGCAATTCCATCCAAAAGAGAACATTTGTCCAGTTCTTATTAATAAGGCATGCGTATTTTAATATGGTACAATGTGACATGCTGTTTCTCTTACTCCTTTCTCTCTCCCTTTGTATATTTACTTTTCTGTTACATATACATATTATGTGGCTTATTAGTGCTGAAATGAACTAAATTGTAATTAAAAGTCTGCCTTTCCTTCAGCTCTAAGCTTGCATTCTTATTTTTTTTTATTTATTTTTTTATTAGATGGGTGAGGTAAGCTTCAGCAGTTGGCAACTTTTCAAATCATTGTACATTGTCCAGTTCATAAAATTGTGAGCCAGGCTGTGTATAAATGGATAGCAACTGCAGTACGTGACTGTGATTAGCTTATTAAGCAAATACACATCCTATGCAAGTGGAACTGCAGGTGGGGGATAAAACAGGCACACGGGCATTTATAAAAAGAAAACTCCACAGACCGGAATGAAACTGAAGAGTGGAGCCTCAGTCCGTCTGTAAAAGTGTGGCCGCTTTAGAAATGTTATTGATAAGTATTTTTGTCTTCTTTTTTTTTGCCTATTTTTTGGCAATATTTATAAAGCGCATTGAAAAGTGAGGGGTTGGTTTTTTGACTATTGTTTCCCTTTAACTGAAGAGATATGGAATGTAAGCAAGTTGCTCTAGTGACTCAGCAGTCAAACACTATTAAAAATACAAATGTTCCAAAGGTTTCTTTGCATAAAATTGGCAAATGACTATGTCTTACACAAATCAAACAATGCTAATCTTGGACAAAATAATATTGGTAACATGCATATGACAGAATATTGTGGAATTTCATATAGATAGATAGATAGATAGATAATTCAACAAGTAGCAACCAGGAGTTACAGGCTGCCGCTATTGAAAGACAGTCACTATGTAGCGGCTAATGACTCACATTATTTTCTATAGGATTCACTGTCATCATGTGCAGTGTTTTATTTTCATAATTTTAACAATTTAATATTAAATACATTGAAGTTTACTGACGGTGGTACAGTGCAGTAGAGGAGGCAGACAATGTGCCAGTCTGCCTGATTGGGCTCGTATTACTGCCGCCCACAGCAATAAGCAGTACGCATGGTGTCGATCACATCAATTGGCACCATGTTAAAATAAAAAAATGAAGTGCAAGGCTGATTTTTCTTTTACGGCAGCTGGCATGTAGGATACATTAGGACACACCCAATGCGCTTGGCCCCATTAACTAAACTGGGGTAAACTGGTAGCCTGCCTAGGGCCAAGTGGAATTTTAACTCTTCTCCCTTTCAGAGAAAGTTGTAGCGGAGTCACCTGCTGATGAAGCCTATGTTATTTTTCTTGTTCATTTCTGAACATCAACATGAAGCCAAACACGCAGAAATGGCAGGTCTGCTAGTGTATAACAATCTATTGTTACATAATCACAAGAAATCTAAATAAAACCCAACAAATTGTATTGTTTTTTATATGTATTTTTCATTGTATGCTCTCCCAAATACCTGAAAGCAAATGCGATGATATCTAGCCCAGTCTTACAACTCTGTAAAACAGTACTGCCATCTAATGGTCTCTCGGGAAATTGCAAATATGCTGCTTTTTATTATATTATTGTTTATAAAGCGCCAACAAGTTCTGTTGTGCTGTATAATGGGTGGACTAACAGACACGTATTTGTAACTAGACAAGTTTGATGCACAGGAACACAGGAACAGAGGGTTTGAGGGTCCTGCTCAATGAGCTTACATGCTAGATGGAGTGATGTATAGTGACACTAAAGGTAAGGGTAGGGTAGAAAAGTAGGTTGCTAAGATAATATTCATTAAGGGCTTAGTGTTTTGTTTTGATGACAATTTCAGGAGAGGAATCAGGGTGCGGGAAGGGAAAGCTGTTCACAGTTTAATTGATATGCTTTCCTAAAGAAGTAAGTTTTCAAAGATTTATTTTAAAGAGTGGAGATTGGGTGAGAGTTTTACAGAGAGGGAAGGGGCGTTCCATAGGAAAGGTGCAGTCCTAGAGAAGTATTTAAGGTGAGCATTAGAGGTAGGAGTACGAAGAGAGGTTAGACGTAGGTCTCCGGCGTAGGGGCCTAGACCGGACATATTTGTGTATTAGTGAGGATAAGTAGGTGGGAGCAGAATGGTGTAGAGATTTGTAAGCAAGTGTCAGGATTTTAAATTGAGTCTTATATCTTACGGGAAGCCAATGGAGGGACTGACAAAGGGGGGATGCGTAGGAGGTGTTGGTGGACAGGAAGGTGAGCCTTGCTGCCGCATGCATTATAGACTGTAACAAGGCAAGTTGGGAACACATAAGACCACTGAGAAGTGGATTACAGTAGTCAAGGCGAGAGAGGAAAGCAGCATGGACAAGCACCTTTGCCGTATTGGGCGTTAAATAGGGTTGGCAATGCTTTTGAGATGGAAGTGGCAGGATTTGGCGATTGATTGGACATGAGAGGTGAAGGAGAGGTTGGAGTCAAAGAGAACACCTAGGCAGCTTTAGATGTAGAGCGGATGGTAGCGCCATTGACTTGGAGGAACACCGACAAGGGAGTAGCAACACTTGAGGAAGGGAAGACCAGAAGTTCTGTTTTGGACAGGTTCAGTTTAAGAAAATGAGCAGCCATCCAGTTGGAAATAGCAGAGAGGCAGTCAGAGACACAAGTCAAGAGGGGTGGTGAGAAATCAGGGGAGAACAGGTAAATTTGCGTGTCATTTGCATAGAAATGATACTGGAAGCCAAAGGAGCTGATGAGTTTACCAAGGGAAGCAGTGTAGATTGAAAACAATAGGGGACCAAGGACAGGCCCTTGGGGAACATCAGCTGAGAGGGATTGGGGAAAAGAGGCAGAGCCAGAGAAAGAAACATTAAATAAGTGCTGGGAGAGGTAGGAAGAGCACCAGGAGAGAGTGGTATCTTGTAGACCGAGATTACGGAGGATTAGAAAAAGCTGCTGATGATCAACAGTGTCAAAAGCATCAGAAAGGTCGAGGAGAATTAGGATAGAGAAGTGGCCATGAGATTTAGCAGTGATAAGATCATTGTATACTTTTTATAGAGTCAAAGTTTTAAAAAAAACTAAATAAGCCAAATGCTAGGACATCAGGGTGGATTTTGTGCATATTAGACCAAAGAGAAGGTGTTTTTAGCATCACTCCAAATAAGTCCACCATGTACAATGAATATAAATAGATAAGTATATTATAATCAATCAAATCCCCTAATCCTCCCACTTACTGAAGGGGGAAGATTAATGGAATGAGGGTGGGTCAAGATTAATGGAATGAGGGTGGGTCAAGATAGGTAATCTTTTTGGACTAGAGGTACCTTCTGGCCCTATAGCATTGGCGGATCCAGGGGGGGGGCAACTGGGCAATTGCCCCCACCCGAGATTCTCCCCTGCCGGCTAATGCAGGGTTGGCATTGTCCAAGTGCCAGCCCTGCAATGTGCCTGCGGACCGGAGGGGAGATCAGTTATCAGGCACATTGCTGACACATGGCATTGACACAGTAATCAGGCACATTGCTGACAGCTGGCAGTGGAGGGAGAGAGGACCCGGGAGCTCAGTCTGCAGCTCCTGCGGGTCCTCCTCTCGCGAGATTTGAAGCGTTGCCGCGGTTATCACGTCAACGCTCCAAATCTCGCGAGAGTGAAGTCTAGCCCTGGAGCGCGGGCTAGACTTCACTCCACACTGGACCACCAGGGATTCACCACGGACCACTAGGGACGGAGAAATGTCCCCCCTCCTCCTCAACAAAGGTAAGAAGGGAGGGGGGACAGCAATATATTTTATTAAAAGCCTCCTTCCTCCCCCACACACATACACTGCCCCCCACACACACACTGTCCCCCCCCACACACACTGCCCCCCACATACACACACACACTGCCCCCACACACACACACTGCCCCCCACACACATACACTGCCCCCCCACACACACTGCCCCCACCACACCCCCCCCACACACTGCCCCACAACACACTGCCCCCCACACACACACACTGCCCCCCACACACACATCCCCACACACACACACTCCCCCACACACACACATTGCCCCCACACACACACACACTGCCCCCACACACACACACTGCCCCCCACACACACTGCCCCACACACACACACACACACACTGCCCCACACCACACACACACACACTGCCCCCACACACACACCACACACACTGCCCCCACACACACACACATCCCACACACACACACACGCACACTGCCCCCACACACACACGTATACTGCCCCCACACACACAGCCCCCACACATGTACACTGACCACACACACTTACACTGCCCCACACACGCACACTGCCCCCACACACACACGCACACCGCCCCCAGACACACACACACACGCACACTGCCCCCACACACACACGTACACTGCCCCCCACACACACACGTACACTGCCCCCCACACACGTACACTGCCTACCTTATACACACACTGCCCCACAAACACTGCACACCCATACACACACAGACACATACAGTGCCTTACACACACTGCCCCCCATATATACAGTGCCCCCATACATAAAGTCCCCCCCCATACATACACTGCCCCCTAACACACACTGCATCCCAGACATACACTGCCGCCCTCACGCACTCACACACACACTTCACTGCTCACACACTTCACCCCTAACACACACCGCTGCTCCTATGCCCTATATCCCAGCAGACCCCAGGTAAGTTGTCAAACTGTTCTTAAACGGTATGACTACTTGCTCTGGGGTGGGATCCTGGCAGTACTGGCACCATAACTACTACTCTGAGCTGTAGTGGTTATTATGCCAGGATTATTTATTTAAATAATCTACAAGTTCCCCTCCCGAGATCAGGCTCTGGATCCGCCACTGCCCTGTTCCATTGATACCAGGGGAATATGGGGCATTTCTAGAGGTGAGGACAATAATTCAAATAGAAGGTTTATGGGATTCACTTGTCTAACTTGCCTCTTATCCTAGTATTAAGTGATCTAAAACATTATCCTATGAGTCAGGCAAAGATATGTAATATATATTTTTTGTTTTTGACTTAAATCGTAAAATTATGTTTAGGTAATGTCTTAATTTACTAATAGCAGATATGAGGCCATCCACCCATTTTCTGTCTATTTTTTTTTTTCAAGAGGTTTATGAAACACTCACTGCCAGGCTCTGGAACAATATTTCATGGTTTCAGTGTTCCTGTTACCTGCCTGGTTCAATGTATTTTGTGTTTTGTATTTTGCTCCTATCCTGGTCTGTAGTATTCTCTTAGTCTAGTCCTGTTATTTTATAGTTATACCTTTACCTTAGCCCAGCCACTCAAAGTTCCGCTAATACTCCTTTTTTTATTCCTCAGTCTTTGCCTTTGTTAGTTCACTGCCTATCACTTTGCTGAGAATCCTCTAGCCAACCCTGACATTTTAACAATAGCATTGGCTATCTATAGTCCTTCCCCATACCTACCAGTCAGGTAATGCAAAGGTGAACACTTGCATTAACCAAGCCAATTTGTGCGGTAAGGTGACTAACCCACCTATAGCACTTTCATCCCACTTCTACATTAGGTCAGTATGAGGAACAGAGCTGGGCGTAAGGCCTAAAGCTCCATGTTTTGTCAAACAACTCAAAAATGGTTTGACAAAACATGGAAGGACGGTATTTGCATACTCCATCCCATGGCCTACATCAGTTATTATGGTTAGAGCAAACTAATACATAGACATGGACAAATACCATGCTCAACGGTATTGTAAAAAAAAGAAAAGAAAGGGACTCCATATTACAAATGCACTGAATAATGTCAAAATGAAGTAGCAGAGACAGCATATGATACAAGAACAAATACCAGACTAATGTCATGATTAGTACAGCAGAGACACCACTAAAGCCACATAAAAAAACAAGGGAATTTCATCATGTACAAAACTGGTTCTGATGGTGAGAAATTGTGGTTTGTTAGTGTAATATGTAACCAAAAAATTATAGAAAAAGAAGGAAGCAATATTGAGGGATGCAGGAGAAATTATTATGAAATTAGCGCAGAAGAATTCAAGAAAAGGTATATGTAATACCTCAATCAATGCAACAACCCTAAGGCATGATATGGGAAATGGAAACTCTTAAGCACATTACATTTTATAACATCACAGGAGGCTTCATATTTTGCATTACTTTCATTACTAAACTCCATAGCAGCAAAGAAACATAAATAAAACAAATGAGAACCAATCATAAACAAGCATAGGTAATATCAGGTAACAGAAGCACTTCTTCTTTATTTGCTGCTCCATCACAACTACAAGGTCAGAGTATTGGTTCTCTTCCCTCTGTCGTATTTATCATCTGTTGGCCTTCTTGCCACAAACTACTTCTGTCCTATGTTATATTGATTACCTATTGGTTTACTGCACAATCTACTGTTCTAGACTCCTTTCTAGGTGCTTCTTACACCTGTCCTTCACTGTGGGTTTTACTGTCATCAAAGGGGGCCCGGTTGCACTGTTAAAGTGCTGACCGGGCCCCCTGAAAATCTATTGCCATTGGGTGGCCCTAACAGCATGGGCCACCTGTTGGGCCCCTTCAAGGCTACTGCATGCCAGGGCCGCATTACTTAGCCCCGCAGTTGCGACCGCAGTTGTTTGCCTTGCACCCTTACTGCTAACTCGCACTTGTAAGACTTATCGCAGGCGGCTCCATTCCTTTGGAACCATCAGACTCTCCTCTAGTCTTTAACCATTTAAGAAGTCCCTCAAAACCCTTATCTTCTGAAAAGCTTATGGCCTCCCAGAGTAACTTCTATATTACAAACCTGTCTCTTTAAGGGCCACACTCCACTGTCACCTTCCACTTCTGCTTCTTTCCAACTTTGTTGTTTATTTGCTATCCCCTTTGATACCCGTCTTGATATGTTGTCATACCCCACCTCCTCTAGATTGTGGTTTGTTTTAGCAGGGTACCCATCAAACTATTGTTCCTTAATATTTTGTAATTGTCTCATTTATTGTTACATTTTTCCCTGTGTGATATTGTAAAGCACTGCGGAATAAGTTGGCACTATATAAATGCTAAAATTAATATTAATAAAACAATTAGAAATTCACTTTATAGTATACCTGTCCATAAAAATAAAAAAAACTTGTTTAAATTAAGAGGCCGACTAGCTTCCTGATTTAGGTGGAACTGTCCCTATTTCAGTGTTGGGAGGGTATAACACAGGTGTGTAGCAGCCTTATCTTATGTATTGTACATATTGTATATAGATTTTTTTTTTATATTTTATAGGTGGTTGGGAAATATTTTCACATTTTTATATTCCTTTGAGCCATCCTTTATTAGTGCTTTTATATTTATATTTTTTTATTTTGTAAAGCACTGTGGAATACGTTTACACTAAATAAATGGCAATAATAATAACCATAATAATAGAACATTAGGCAATTAAACAGAACATGGACAAAAAAAATTGTGAAGTTCACATTTAAGATTCAAGCCAATAAATTGTTGAACATCACAGGAAACGAACTGGATTAACTGAATAACAGAATATAGGGAAATAGACAATCTGCAATTATATGTTGCTTATTTTTAGAAAATGAGGATACTAAGACACTCTTGTGGCATTCTATTTTTTACAGTGTGTGTGTTTCCAATCTTGAGCTGCCCTGCTTTATAAACTAAAACAAATGAGAATCACAGTGAATGTAAATTACCCAGCTGGGACATGGCTACCACAAATGTGACAGAGCAGATCTAGTTAGATTGGAATTTTAAACACCTAATATTTTAGCTCCATAAACCACAAGATAGTTATTTCCAAAAATGGGTTTCATTTTCATCCAGCAGTGACAGTGATGAAGTATATGTTCAATGCACAATACCGATTGCTTAAATAAAAAAAAGTGCTCATTATAGCCTCAAGTTAATATTGTTGGATATGCTTTCCAAATGATTTAAAATATTTTAGTTAATTTTATGAAAAATACTTTAATTATTGGGGGCGGGGCCTGGCCGCCGAGCTGAACGGTCGCAGGACAAACCAGCTCCTGCAAACCATGTACTATTAAGCCTGAAAACCGGGACTTTCAATAACTTAAATGACCAACAACTGCGACCCTCGGTGTGTAAGGGCCACCGGAGCCGAGATCTCTGCTGTATTAGGCGGGACCTTGCCCGGCGATGAGTAGAGTGGATAGCCGCCGCTCCACTATCCTGCCCAATGGAGCCCGACAGACACGCTGAACCAATGCGGACCCGGTCCCGAGCCTCCCCCCTCTGGACCGGAGGGGTGATCCCGGTTCTCGCCCCATAACAGCACTCGGAGGCAATACCACGCCGCTACATAAGCCCAAGGCCCAAAACAAGATGGCCGCCAGACCTGGGCACGCTTCTCTGAAGGCCTGCTTACAGCCTACTCTCATGGCGGACCCGCTCATACAAGACTCTGAAAATTCGTGCACACGACTTTGGACAAAGCTGCAAAAGAGCGGACAATCAGCTGTCCATCAGTGCCAACCTACGAAGAACAATGCATGGAGCAGCCCCAACTGTGTGTCCCTCGGGTGATACCGCCGAGGTGTAGACACAGACGGACAGCACAATCTGAGCACCAACCTCGACGGCACAACCTCCAAGCCAGCTACCTCTTACCTGGATCGCAAACTGCCCAGGAGGGTCCCTATCCTTATCCGGCAGAAGGAGGACTTTGAGCACGCAGTGCAGGATACATGAAATAGAAAGCCCAAACGCTCTGGATCCAACGACCGGTCAAGAATGGCCTCAGAGAGGCACTGCACCAGAGCGGGATGCGGCTAGGGCTCGTTGGAGCGTCCTGCTCAAGCATGCTGGACTCAGGTTACTCAGTGGCCGTACCTTGCCCTCTGAGAGTAGCGGCTGTGAGAGAGCTAAAAGCGATCTCCACAATGACACCTGCCCTAATATTCTTTGTGTCGTAGCCTGTAAACCAAACCATATGCTGAGTTAGATATAGCCCTATGTTTTCCTGGCACTATAGTGGTCCTTTAAATCAATGCCTGTGTAAGAGGCTTTTTCTATCACGTGGTGAAGTCTTGCAACTGTTAATTATGCATGAGTTATTTATGCAAATTGTAGGTTAAAAAGTGTTAATGTCTTACCACAAAACCTGAATGATTGCCATAATTGAAAAAGAGGGTAGGTTTAGCTCCTTGAATGTCCTTAATAACAATTAATGGAATAACAAAAAGGAAAATATAGAGTGACTATAAAAAATGTAAAAAGTCTTTATGGTGATAAAAAAAAAAAAAGATAAGATATACACTTACACTTCTCTTTAGCTAAAATCCAGCTCCTACTTAAGCACCTAAGCCGCATGATCCCCTCCTATGTGTATAGTGTAGTTATGCTGCAAGTATTTAGTCCTTGCGAGGTCTGGTAGAGGGTCTCATAGACATAAAAGGAGAAGAGGATAAAATAAGATATTGTAGTATTTTAAAGTTAAGATTCCAAGAGTAAGTAAGCAGGCACATGTACCCTCACATGTTCTGGAGTCTAGTAATGGCTCCTAGGGTATAGTGTGGAGTGGTATGATCCCCACTATGGGATATGTAGGTGATGCAGGTCCTCTCCATATGGGTATAAAAAGATAATAAAACAATATAGTGCACACCGTAAGGTAAGGGTATAAAACTAAATAAAAAACTTAATTACATGGAAAAGAACAAATATAGTTTGCTCAGTCTTAGGTGTGTAGGTGTTATTTATAACCACCAAGGATATGAAGATCAGGAGGCAGGCAGCAGTGTAGGAAGGTCCAGAATAAAAAAATTACTTTATTGGTAAAAAAAAAACAACAAAAATATAATAAAAAGGTGATAATAAAAGAATAAAAGCAATATCCGCATTACGCTAATGCATTTCACCATGTGATAGGCCTTATCAAAGTGTTTATAAGTCACTTCAAGGCGCTGCTACGTTTTTATATCCACCACCAGAAGGAAGAGACTCTGGTTCGGATTGTTACAGCTGCCTACCTTTGTGCAAGCGCTAAAAATCCTACTTGTTATTTACTATGTCACTACATGACTATTGGCAAAAAGGATCTGCAAGAACACACCATATATGTTCACATATTATTGAATACAAAAATGTTGGCCTGCTTATTGTATTCATATCACTTAAATATTATACCATTTTACTCTGCTGCAATCCTACTCATTCAGATTAAGATTTTCAAAAAAATGCAAATAGCCAGCATGCTATAATGCCACTTTGGTACTACAACTATATTTCTTAAATTTTGAATAATTGAACCTGCGTTACGAGCTACACTGACTGCCTGAGGTATTTTATCTCTAGAGAAATCACTGCCATATACCATCCAAAAAGGTGCTCCACTCCGCAATCACGTAGTTAATGATTTAACATTTACATCTATCTGTGTAGTTGCACATGTTTATGGTTGTTTTTGGTTCAGAAACTATTTGTGGTATATGCAATGATGTTCCATGTCACACACAGTTTGATGAATTATTATTTCATTAATATATATTCCTAGTGGTATAGTGCTAGCATACCTATTTAGATTCAGTCTCCCTCCCTCCCCCGCCAAATAAATTTAAAATGTAGTTTACTCACCTTTACTCCCTCCTCTTGGCACTCTCTCCACAGCAGTTCAGTTAAAAGAAAAGACAGTGTTTACACTGCTCAGCCATGGACAGACTATGTGACCCAGAAAACTACATTAAGTTGTAGTATTAGTAAATAACCCTCTGTGCCAACTGCAGAAAAAGCTATTGCTAAATAATAAAGTTACTTAAAAGAACACTAATTAAAAAGAAAAAAAAACACAGATATAATTCTTAAATGGCTGGGACACCTTTGTTTTTTTTTTTAATTGCTTAAAAACACAATTAAACTTACCCTTATTCCATTTCCTAGACTGCTTGATCACTGCCGATCACTGCTCTTTCAATTAAGTCACTAATCTTGATGATATTTGCCCAATTAGATGCTTCCCACATTGCTGACACATATGACTAACATGTTAAAATAGCTCTTGAAGAAGAACAATAAAACAGGTTTTAGAGTGTTTAACCCCTTAAGGACACATGACATGTGTGACATGTCATGATTCCCTTTTATTCCAGAAGTTTGGTCCTTAAGGGGTTAAAGGGAATTCTGAGTAAACAAGTGCCTTAAGTAGATGTGCCTGTCCTCTTTCTGGGTGGGACAACCCATTATGAATGCCATCAGTGACACAAATTGCCTCATCGGTGATAGCCTCTGAAAGCCCCCCTTCCCATCCCCAATAGATACCTCCCAATGTTGATAGGTATGGTTTAATCAGGGCACACCATGCATTCAAAGACATGAAACTGAAATAATAGAGGAGATTTATCCTATACTGTTTTGTTCTAAAATCTGGTGCAAAAATTTAAAAAGTCACCGATCTACACACTGGTTACATTAGTTTCCATGATGATTGCTACTTAAATGTATGTGATTAATGCTAAAAATACTGTAAACAGTTCCCCTTTAAACTTGTTTGGCTTTGTCCAATGGATCTTTTTCAGGGAAAAAGAAGCCAATATTAGGTTTTTAAGTGTTTTTACAAGACTGAAATGACTATTGCACTGAAAAACTTTAGTGTTCAATTGTTTAATGCTTAAACTTTACAAGTGGAAAGGAATCATATAATTGAATTAAAACAGTGTTAATTTTTCTTTTCTTTAAAATATACTTAAGCCAGACAAATGAATAGGTATGTCTCAGAGACATCTGTAGCAGGTCAGAGAAGAGACGACAAAATAGGTGAACATTATGTAGATCTTGGGTTGTCAACCTGGTCCCTACTGCCCACTAGTGGGCATTTCAGGATTCCAGGTGGGCGGTAGGGATTTCGGCGGCGGCTAAATCCTCTTTTGAGAGGATTTCTCCTTTTTTGAGTGGTCAGTCGGGCGCGAGCGGCTGGGGGGCGCCAGATTTTAGTGACCGGCAGGAGGGAAGCACTCCCTCCTGCCAGGCCACCTTCTGGACCCCCCAGCGTGGCAGAGTTCTAATCCAAGGGAGCTCTAACCTCTCTGCTCCCTCGTGCGATGTTTGCTGATGCCACGTCATAATCCAGCTCCTGGCATCAGTAGACAGACCGCGAGGGAGAAGAGCAGAGAGGTTAGAGCTCCCTCGCCGCCTCGGATTAGAACTCTGCCGCCCGCCGAAGTGAGGCCCCACTGGACCCTAGGGACAGATCCACACCAGCTCTCCAGGTAGGGAGGCTGGGTGGACATTTAATATTAATAATTTGTGTGTCTGTAAGTGTATTTGTGAGTATGTATGTGTGTCTGTAAGTATATGTGTGTGTGTGTCTGTAAGTGTATGTGTGAGTGTGTGTATGTTTATGTGTATGTATTTCTGTAAGTGTGTGTGTCTGTAAGTGTATGTGTGAGTGTGTTTGTCTGTGAGTGTGTGTCTGTAAGTGTTTGTGTGAGTGTGTGTATGTGTTTGTCTGTGAGTAGAGTACCTGTAGAAGAGAAGAAAGAAGGAGCAGAGTATTTGTAGAATAGGAGAAAGAAGGAGCAGAGTACTTGTAAAAAGGAGAAAGAAGGAGCAGAGTAATTGTAGAATAGGAGAAAGAAGGATCAAAGAACTTGTAAAAAAGAGAAAGAAGGAGTAGAGTACTTGTAAAAAAGAAGAAAGGAGGAAAAGGGGAGAATTGTTGTTGGTTAATAATAGTAAGTGGGCTACCTAGCTCAGCCTTCCTACTGGGCATTGCTCTAAGGAAGGTTAAAAAATAGAAAAAAGGGGGGGGGAAAGGTGGGGAGGGGAATTGAGGAGGAAGAGGAGGGGAGCTGATGCACAGATGAGAAATCATATTATGAGCAAACAGAGAAATTGTCTGAATATCCCTGAAAGAGGAGACATTTGTTTGTTCCTTACGAAAATCGAACCAGATTTCAAATATTTAGTCTGGCAGCATCAACCTTAAGGATCTCATTAATCACTAGTAAAGGTAATTTCAATTTACTTTATTGTTTTCTCATTAAACTTTATAAAGTTAAAAACATTATAAACATGCATAAAGTAGAAATAAAAAGATAAATGTACGTACATTTATTTTTTTTAAAAACATCCTCCTTTCTAAAAAATATTCTGCACTTGCGCTAAAACTGGTGGGCGGTAAGGAAATTTTTCCATCAAGAAAGATGCATTAGTGGGCGGTAGGTAGAAAAAGGTTGACTACCACTGATGTAGATACTTGATGTTAAAATACAATGCCATGCTTTAAAGCGGCACTGTCATGGCCAAATCCCGTTTTTTTTTTTTAACCACCCTCCCGACTCCACTACATCTACCGGCATGCAGCTCCCTCCTTGTAATATGTAAAGATAGAAGCGGCAGGGAGCAGTGCTCCCCACCACTTCATAAGCCCCGCAGGTCCCCCCTCACTCTATGGGGGTCAATATGACCCCCATATTAGCATAAGGGAAATTAAAATCTCCCAAATGCCCCTACTCGATATACCGCGAGTAGGGGCATGTCCACTAAACAGTGAGCAGCCTGTGGAATTGAAATTCCGATACAAACAAAATGTCGAATTGAGTTCTAAAAGAAACAAACATACTGTTCTCATTCAGTTAGAATGCAATTCGGCAGTTTCGTGTAAAATGACAGGAAGCATCGCGAGATCACAGAGGAAAGGTAAGAATTGTGGGAAAATTGCTCTGACCAGCGGAAATGAAGCACACTTTGCTCCTCCGTTGGTCAAAGCTGGTCAAGCGGAGGAAACCTCCATAAGGCAAAGAATCCCTACTTTGTCTTATGATTTTAAAGAAAACTAAAGAAGACAGGAATAAAAGAAGAACAGATCCTGAGAGAGGGGGAGAAGAGGAAGAGATTGAGGAAAGGTAAGTTCGGCATGACAGTGCCACTTTAAGTGTTTGCAAGTTCCTGTGAATGTGGCAGCCTTAATTTAGCAAATGTCACACACAGAGTTATATGTGTGGATTTGCTGCTTAGATGGGATGTATGTCAGTGTATTCCTATGTATCTGTGTTAATACACCTGAGTGTTAGTGTGTGTCTGGGAAAACATATGTGTCTATGACTGTATGACGTGTATGTCCACAAATGCATATTTATTCTTGTCTATGTCTTCACAGTCACAGTGTTACTAGGTATGCTTGTTAATCTCTGTTTATGATTGTATCACACATATTTTCACATGGTATGTGTTTTTATTTTGCAAACAACGGAACTTAAAATAACCTGTCAGCTTGCAAACAAGGAAACTTGCTGCAGAAAAAAATTATTTTCTAAATGCATAGATTAAAAAAAAAAAAAACTGCCAAAAGGGGTTCAGAAAAAATTGGTCTAAATATAGTCAACAATGAGAAAAGCACCATTAAAAATAAGGGGGCATAATTACTAAATAACGAATTGTAATAAATTGAAAACCATGTTGCAAGTTGTAATTTTTAGACAACAGGTGATTGGGAAACATTCGCCAACATGGCTATAGACACTTTTTTCAATTTAAGAATGAATTTAGCATTTTCGCAACATTAATAACAATTATCACATGTTACTGCTGATATGAAATGGGAAGATGTTATCCATTAGCAGAAAAAGACAATAAGGCTGAATAGATGTGCACTGGGCGAGCTCCCGCTTGGCTCACCGATTGCCGGGGAAAATCGCCCACCACTGCGCCCAAAACGGGATGACTCCAAGCAGCCTGAACAGGAGTAGAAATAAGAGGGAAGGTGAAAAAATGATTCCTAATAACCTGTGATATGCAAATCTATATGAACATTGGCGGATCTAGGCGGGAGGAACAGCACAAATTGTCCCCTTGAGAAGTCAGGGGCATTTATGTCTGCAAGGTACTGGAGGCTGAGAGGTTACCACTACACTGTCTCCAAATGTCTGCATCCAAGTTGCCAAAAAGAAAATTGCCATAGCCCACATACAATGAGCCTTCTGCAAATTCAGGGTGAAGTAATAAATAATTGACTGAGCGGGCAGGTAGCCTTCAACACACTTTGTAGATACTGTATAGCTGTATGTAACTTTGTGTATCTGTGTATGTGGGGAAGTATGTGTCCAAGAAATCCAGCAGTCCTTTCCTGAGTCTGGGCTTTGGATAACTAGCCTATTTTCACTACTTTGCAAATAAGGTGCAAAATAACTCACATTAGCATATCTATGGAATCTGGTGTCAGAAATTGGCCAATGTTTCTGAATAAAGTAAGTGACTTATGTAGAAATAGGGTGCAGTCTGTAGGGCAAGCATGTCAAACTCAAAGGCTAAAACGGGCCAAATAAACAAGGTTTAAAGGAACACTATAGTCACCTAATTTACTTTAGCTAAATAAAACAGTTTTAGTGTATAGATCATTCCCCTGCAATTTCACTGCTCAATTCACTGTCATTTAGGAGTTAAATCACTTTGTTTCTGTTTATACAGCCCTAGCCACACTTCCCCTGGCTATGATTGACAGAGCCTGAATGAAAAAAAACTGGTTTCACTTTCAAACAGATGTAATTTACCTTAAATAATTGTATCTCAATCTCTAAATTGAACTTTAATCACATACAGGAGGCTCTTGCAGAGTCTAGCAAGCTATTAACATAGCAGGGGATAAGAAAATCTTAATTAAACAGAACTTGCAATAAAGAAAGCCTAAATAGGGCTCTCTTTACAGGAAGTGTTTATGGAAGGCTGTGCAAGTCACATGTAGGGGGGTGTGACTATTGTTCATAAACAAAGGGATTTAACTCCTAAATGGGAGAGGATTGAGCAGTGAGGCTGCAGGGGCATGTTCTATACACCAAAACTGCTTCATTAAGCTAAAGTTGTTCAGGTGACTATAGTGTCCCTTTAAAGTTCGTGGGTAAAAAAAAAAGTTCGACCAAGACCAACACAAACTAAAATTAATTAATGAATTAAAATTATCACTCATGCAAACAATATGTAATCCTGAGTACATATATATAATTTACTCAAAAGGTTTATTACAAGTTGTAACGGAGCTCCTTGTACTCCGACCGAGTACCCTCCGTTGATGGATGCTCCTAGCGTTTCCTGAGGACTCCAAGCACTGCAGCAGACACCACAACCACCGCAGACTCCGCAACCGCCGTATCTTGACTGGAGTCTCGCCGTCTTCCTTCCACCCTGGATCAGATTCTGTCCTCCAGGACCGTGTGGGGAAGACCTCTCCTCCAGGAGAGCGTGTCAGGAACAGCTCTTAAAAGAGCTAAGTGATTCAAGCTCAGGGGAGCATGCAGAGCATAGCAATCCCCAGTGTGATTATAACAGCTCCCTCCAATAACGAGACAAGGCTACGTTTAGAGGGATCAAGAAGAACTGTCAAAACCTTTATTCCCTTGGGACCAGCCAATACAGTCACCACAATAACATTGTTGTGAAACCTCAATAAAATCACAAACAGTCAAACCATATCAAGAAACACACAGTGACTTATCACAACACAATGGCACATTTTTAAAGGGGTGGGGGGAGACAATATTTAACAGTAAATATCTCACCTGCCTGCAGAATTAGCAATATGCAAATCTACCCGAATATGCAAATGAACCAGTCTTGCAATTCAGGTAGTGCATATTGCTGTTGCTACCAACAGAGGGCACTAGACAAGCTCCATAGCCAAACCCACCTAGTTGGTAGCAAACCTCAGCAGTACAGGAGAGAAGGCAATACATTTCACAGTACACACACACACTATAAACAATTACATTACACAAACCCTGCACCTATAATGGGTACAGGGTGACTAAAACATAAGATAAATAAAGCAGCCTACATAAATAGTCTGTCTGAAGGTAGAATAGGGGCTTTAAAGGCAAATACATCAAAGAGTCATAGTCACAGGGGAGGAGGCTGGCAAGCAGGCCTCTCCAGTACCAAGTGGCGAAGGGCACTTCGTCACATAAATTGTAACGGACCGTTTTGCACACAAGGGGTAAAAACCGTTTAGGCGATCGGCCCCCTTTCCAGAGATACAGGCACAGCTACTGCAGAACACCAAACTCCCGCACTGGATACAAAATAGCACTCCAACTCCCGAACTGGAACCTCCCAAATAGCTGCTAGCAGACGAACAGGAAAAGTAGACAATCAGCTTACACTCCTGGCAATCAGTCTCTAACAGCATACAGTGAATCCCCCCAAGAACGAGACAAGGCTCCGTGTTGAGGGTCAAGCAGTGGTCTGAGGTGCTGGCACACCCAGCCTGGTTTTTATTACAGTCTTGCAAATACAGGACCGCCCACAGTGAGGTATAAAACAACCAATCACATCACAGTTACATCCCACATATTCCCTCCCCTTATCCTGAGAGGAAACTCAATTACACATACAGTTAAAACATACTTTCTACCCAACTTTCATAACTCTGAAACCATACATCACATTCACATAAAATTACACATTCACAATCAATCCATTCAGGGGAACAACATATTAAAAAATGGCATGAATCAGACCAGGGGTTCAAAAGTTAGTAAAAAAGTCCTTTGTGACTAAATGAAGCATGGCTTTCTGGCCCAAACCAGTTTCAGAGTCTTCTATCCTGGAGAGTAATTCAATTATCTCCCAGGACAGACACAAGACTCCATTAAGCACATGGTTGCAAAAAGATACAAAACACTTTAAAATACATAAAGTCACATTTATTACATAAAACACAGACATGTAACATATCCCCAGATAGCTCAGGTCCGAGCGCACATTATTAAGCGAATGGTGCTCAGACCACACGAATACAGTTTAATCGCCATGGAGCCAAAGTCTTTACAGTCAGTTTCATACGAATGAGCTCCATGGGATTCCTATCTGGGGTGTAACACATTCAAACAAATCTACCGAACCCCAGGCAGAAAAGCACGAATGAAGCTTTTCTGCAGGTAAAAAAAGATGTCTTTTAACAGGGGGCCATAGTCCAAAGGCAGCAGGCGAGCAACCAGGCTTCTCCAATGCAATGTGGCGAGATTGGTCTCGTCACACAAGTTACTCCCCCAATTTAATACACTGCCCTCAAATTTAATACACTACACTACAGGAAGGTTCCTCCAAGTTCCTTTTCCCCTACCTTAAGACATATTCCAGTCCAGCCCTGCATGATCTTCTCGGCTCAAGCATGCCACATGCTCCTCTGGCACTGGAAGCAGCAGGGAAGGGGGAGTGACTGGCCTGCTCTGCACACAGCCAGCCACTGTACGCACTGTTGCTTCGCCACGCAGCCACAGGGTATGACTCCATATGATGGAGCATGCCATCGGCCGCCGCCCACGGGAGTGCCACAGCAAAAAGCGGCACGCAAAGATACCCAATGT
The DNA here is from genome assembly GCA_933207985.1 of Pelobates cultripes. Lineage (NCBI taxonomy): Eukaryota > Metazoa > Chordata > Amphibia > Anura > Pelobatidae > Pelobates > Pelobates cultripes. The sequence goes on along the minus strand of OW240913.1, from coordinate 291,971,678 downwards.
GGGCCCCACGTTTGACATGCTTGCTGTAGGGGGATCAATATGCACAATCTACCTCACATATTCACAGAGGATGCCAAGCCTTTCTTTTCAGATGACTACAATCATTATTGGTATAATAAAGATATTGGTGATATTCCCATACTAGTATAATAACATTTCAAACATTGTTCAGTGTGCTGTATGGCAAATAAATACAAATTTCATGCCTTTTGTTTACGTATACAAAAAGAAGCATGATGGGACATGGGAATATGGTAGTTAATTTAAAGAGGAGAGGACATTTGCTATAGGTGTTAGGTACAAAAACCCAACCGTATTGCAAGAAAAGGGGACTGTATGGGTAATCATTAAGGGGCATAACCCCTGATAAATTTCAACAAACAAACCAAAAAGTGATCCAACTCCTAAAAAGATGAATCTATACCAATCCCACTCACCTTCATTGGAAACCTAACAGCACCGGAGGGAATCCCTATAAAGAGTACTAAACTTGATATCGTACATATGACAAGTTACTCTGTATATTAATACATTTTAGATTAATGTTTATATCACAATTTAACAAAGGATATGTCTTTAAGGATAACAGCAACTTATATAGAGACACATTAGATACTAAGTATCTCTGCTTTGCTACTTGTTATATTAGCACACTAGGGGGTCTCCTGAGTTAACAAAAGATTAAACAGCACCTGTGGTCCTCAGTTGTGGTATATTCCAAAAAAGTTAAGTGGTTATAGTACCAATCCCACTCTAATTCATTGGAAACCTAACAGCACAAGCTATCTATACCGTAAAATAATTCACTCATAGTAATTGGCTTTTATATTTCTATGGTATTGATTAGATCGCAATTAGTGCAAAAAGTTAATTCCTCACCACTAGCAACGAGTGGCACTTACACAAAGTGATACAAATCAACACAACGGTAATAGAGCAAAGCAGTAAAATATATTATATAGAGTGGAGGGGTTCAATATAGCCAGCAACATGTATTTGATAGACAATATAGCTAAAACTAATTCCTCTTAAACCTCCCCCCTATATGTAGATCACACTGCTTCAAGACAGTCCCCCTAGATCTAGCCTCAAAAGATTCTCACTGTCAGCATTCCATTGGTCTCAAAAGTAAAGGGTTCCTCCTAACAATATTAGGAATCAGCGTAAGCGTGACGCGCGTTTTGGTGCAATATCGCACCTTTATCAAGGGCAGCGATTGGTACTATAACCACTTTAGTTGTTTGGAATACATGACAACCAAGGGCCACAGGTGCTGTTTAATCTTTTGTTTACTCAGGAGACCCCCTAGTGTGCTAATATAACTACAAGTATCTAAGCCCAGATCGCTCAGTCTCTAATGTGTCTCAATATAAGGAGTTGCTGTTATCCTTAAAGACAAATCCTCTGTTAAATTGTGATATACACTTTAGTCTTTAATTTACTTATATAGAGAGTAACCTGTCATATGTGTGATATCAAGCTTAGTACTCTTTATATGGATTCCCTCCTATTTTAATTCACATTTATTCACTTTTTATTTTTTCACATTTTTTTATTATTACAATTTTTCATGATAGTGTATATGTGTAAGTGGGGTTCAGTTATTACTAAAAAGACTATAATCAAATTATCTCTAATTGTAGCGCTACTTTTTAAAATGAATGTTTTTATACTAGTGGTAATCTCTGGAGATTTGACTCCATCTCTTTGGGAGTTGGATCTTGATTTAATTTGTTTGTTGTAATTAAAAAGGAAATAACTTGCACCTAGATACTGACACACCTCTGGCAGTATGATCTAAACCTTGACACTGATTAATTAAAACAACTACCTGAAGTGTTTCTACAGTGTGAGCTCGATCAGATATATATTTCACTAAAGGACCACTATAGTGCCAGGAAAACATACTCGTTTTCCTGGCACTATAGTGCCCTGAGGGTGCCCCAACCCTCAGGGAACCCCTCCCGCCCGGCTCTGGAAGGTGGAAAGGGTTAAAAACTTACCTTTTTCCAGCGCTGGGCGGGGAGCTCTCTGCCTCCGATCCTCATCCGTTCCTCCTCCTTGGCTGAATGCGCACGCGCGGCAAGAGCTGCGCACGCATTCAGCCCGTCGCATTGGAAAGCATTTACAATGTTTTCCTATGGACGCTGGCGTGCTCTCACTGTCAAAATCACAGTGAGAAGCACGCAAGCGCCTCTAGTGGCTGTCAATGAGACAGCCACTAGAGGGAATGGGGGAAGGCTTAACCCATTGATAAACATAGCAGTTTCTCTGAAACTGCTATGTTTATAAAAAAATGGGTTAACCCTAGAAGGACCTGGCACCCAGACCACTTCATTAAGCTGAAGTGGTCTGGGTGCCTAGAGTGGTCCTTTAAAGGGACACTGTAAGCACCCAGACCACTTCATTAAGCTGAAGTGGTCTGGGTGCCTAGAGTGGTCCTTTAAAGGGACACTGTAATCACCCAAACCACTTCAGCTAATTTAAGTGGTTTGGGTGCACTTCCCTTTTTGAACTTAGTGCTGCAATGTTAAACATTGTAGTTCCAGAGAACCTGCAATGTTTACATTGCAGCTCTAAGTCTGCCCTCAGTGGCAGAGATGAGGACCTCTAGCGGCAGATTTTTTCCCATAGGAAAGCATTAAATCAATGCACACAGCATTTGCCGCACATGCGCATTAGAGCTTGCTCGTCTCGGGACATCAGAAGGGCGGTGCATCGGCACAGTGCAGAGGGACATAGGTGCTGGGATCAGGTAAGTAAATAAAGGGTACTTAACCCTTTATTTACCAGGAAGGGGATGGGGACACGAGGGATGGGGAGGCAGGGGGAGCAATAGCACCAGGAATACAGCTTTGTATTCTTGGCACTATAGTACCCTTTAATCCTAAACGCTTTGGAGTTTTAAAAAATACCTGCTGTATAACAAGGGCCGGTCAAAGACATTGTGCTGCCTGGTTCCAAGGATGAAATGTTGCCACCCCCAACAACATCACACCCACCAAAACATGTTCATGTTCAATTATGTTATGCAGTGTGTCAAGTGAATATAGTGTCTATGTAATGGATGCAGTGAGGGTATTGTGTGTATTGTGTGCAGTATGTGTTGTGAATGGATTGTGTATGTGTGTAAAGAGGATACAGAGTGTGTATTTGTGTATTGAATGCAGTGAGTGTAGTCAATGCATTGTGTGTGCATAGTGGACGCAGTGTGTGTTTATAGTGGGTGCAGTGTTTGTGTGTGTATAGTGGATGCAGTGTGTGTATATAGTGGATGCAGGGTGTACACTGGATGCAGTATATGTGTATAGTGGATGCAGTGTGTGCCTATATATAGTGGGTACAGTGTGTGCGTGTCTATAGTGGATTCATTGTGTGTATAGTGGATGCAGTGTGTGTCGTGTCTGTGTCAGTGTAATGCATTTAGTGTTTGTTTGTGGTGTTAAGTTAAATGTGGGGAAGAGCAGTTTTTTAAATTTTTAACTATGTTTATTTTCCTCACCCTGCCTCTTACCTGTGGGCAGGGAAGGAGGATATTAGATTCCCTGTTGATCCAGTGGAGGTGGAGGACAATGAAGTGGGGGCTCAGGAATGTAATCTTACACCTCTAGCAGCAGGTCTTCTCCTCTCACTAGTCGCAAGAGAGGTGCCGTAGGTTGCCATGGCACGCCGCACTCACTTACCGGGGTGTTTTGTAGGGCTCGGTGTCCCGGGAGTGAGGGACACACTGAGCTCTATTCCTGGCTGCCGGCAAAGTCTGAAGTTCTTCAGCGGTGCGCTGCACTTTTTCTGGCTGGGTCTGATGGGAGTCGGGTCCAGACTCCAGGCTCTCCCTCCTCTCTGGTCCTCCCCTCTCTCGCGTTCCTGCGTAGCTCGTTGGTAAGCTGGGAAGAGGTGACTTGTACTCACTTCCTCTCAGCACCATGGCTTCACACAGACTGGGGGCCCGGTCGCGCTGTTAAAGGACCATCGCGCCCGACCGTGCACCTGATCAGAGATGGCCATCGGGCATCCCTAATTGCAAGGGCCACCTGATGGGCCCTTTCATCTTATGGAAGATCTATCCACCACATTGCCGGTGTTTAGGGCAACTGCACGGCACCAATGCCTCCCGATAGTTACGTTACTGTGCATTGCTTACTCTTGCCTGCCTCATCCAATCTGAATCCCCGGTTAACTAGTCCTGGCCCCAGCACTGCGTGGTCTTGTCCCTGGACTTTTCAACCTATGTTAATTTGTTTAAACAATAAAGACTTTAAGTTTAGTGACTTTGTGTTGTCATTTCTCTACATCCGGAGTCCATTCACCCCAAACCGTTACAGAGCAAAACTGAGGCACTCTCTGCATGGTTCTAACGCCCTCAGCACAGTCAGAGAGTATCTACAGACACAGATGGATAAGAGACGCCAGGGAACCAACCTGGGATGACAGGACACTGAAATAGGGACTGACCCACCTAAATCAGGAAGCAAGGCGGCCTGTTAATTTACTCTTTAAAGGACCACTATAGTGCCAGGAAAACACTCTTTTTCCTGGCACTATAGTGCCCTGAGGGTGCCCCCACCTGCCGGCTCTAGGGGGAGGAAGGGGTAAACTTACCTCTTTCTCCAGCGCCGGGCGGGGAGCTCTCCTCCTCCTCGGCTGAATGCGCATGCGCGGCAAGAGCCGCACGCGCATTCAGCCAGTCTCATAGGAAAACATTCACAATGCTTTCCTATGGACACTGGCGTCTTCTCACTGTGCCAAAATCCCAGTGAGAAGCACGCAAGCGCCTCTAGCGGCTGTCAATAAGACAGCCACTAGAGGCTGGATTAACCCTAATATAAACATAGCAGTTTCTCTGAAACTGCTATGTTTATAGAAAAAAGGGTTAATCCTGGCTGGACCTGGCACCCTGACCACTTCATTAAGCTGAAGTGGTCTGGGTGCCTATAGTGGTCATTTAAGTTAATTTTTTTGGACAGGTATGCTTTAAAGTGAATTTCTAATTGTATTATTAATATTTATTTTAGCACTTATATAGCGCCAACTTATTCCGCAGGGCTTTACAATGTTATAGAAAGGGGAAATTTAACAATAAATAAGACAACTGTAGATTATGCTAACGTAGTGTATTTATAATCTTAATTTTAGTAATGACAGGAGGCGAGTATTTTGCATTGACTTTTTTTACTTTAAAACTCCAGCTGCAAAAAGGTCAATCAAAAAACTTTAACCAATCAAAAACAACCGGTCATCACATATATAAGTAAGGACAGCCCCCAACGCTTCCTTTTTCTTTGATGTGAGTGTAGATAATCCATTCAACAGAAACAGAAACAGTAGAAAGTGAACTTTCTGATAACTTCAAATAACCACGTAGTGGTAAGGTAGAAATATCCAAACTGTGTTCGGTGATGATATTCATGCTGAAATAAACAAGAAATAAGTGAAAAATAAACAATAAACAAGTGAAAGGTAATTCAATGTCCTATTACTTTAAATATCGAATATATACCAGTCATAAGGTTCTAATACAAACATATATATCAAACAACTAATATATAACAGAGTAACCCAAAGTACTAACTACATAACATTTAGTAAATAATATATAAAAAATCCCTGTTTTACGTAGAGAAAATAAAATTATAGAAAATATAAAAAACAAGTAGAACAAAATATAAGAAAGAAAGGGGAGGAATAAACAGAGGGAAAATACTCGTCCTCCTGTATTGTCCGGCCAATCCCCCAAAAATTGTAATACCACGTCGACATCCCAAAGCCTCGAATATTTTGGAACTGGAGGACGTGACAGTTGAACACCTCTCAGGAGTCTGCAAATCAGAGGGTTGTGACTTACTGGAAGACCCTGCACCGGAACGTAAGCCGCCGAGATCGGCAATCATGTGACATTAATGGACCGATAGGAATGTCCCGACTCGAGTAAGTAAGATAGAAAATGTAAAATCGTGGAAAAAGGTGCTGTAAAGGGATCAGAGTCCCTCTCCAAACACAAGCTAGACCATTTTTTCCAGGAGGCAAGGTAACTTCGTCTAGATCCGGGTGCCCATGAATCCCATAGTAGGTCCTTAGTGATCTGCGATAGTCTGTCTCTGGACCAAGCTCCCCTGAAATTATCCAAGCCACTAGGACCAGATGGTCTTCCAGTACGAGTGGGTGAGGTTCTCCCTGAGGACCGAATAGTAGCAGGGGAAATGAAGGTATGAGGAGAGGATGGTCGTATGACAATTCCAGCAAATCCGGAAACATGCTTGGCTCTGCCAGAGTGGTGTTAGGAGGAGCAGAGAGGTTCTCTGGGTTTGTATTTGGTGTTTTACTCTCACCAACATGGGGAAGGGAGGAAAGGTATAAGCTCCCTGGTTTGCCCAGTCCTGGAGGAACGCATCTACTGCTTCGCATTCTGGATTTGGTAGCCAGCTGTAGAACCTGGGAAGTTGACTCCAGTGTCAGGAGTACCAGTCCGCCATGAGGTTGGAAATTCCTGGTAGATATTAAGCCTATAGTGTGATATTGCGTGAGAAGCAAAAGCTGTAGATGCCCTTCATTTCATCAGATAGTGTTCGAGATCAAGCTCCTCCTAGGTGATTGAAGTATTGGACCGCCGACATGTTGTCCATGCGTAATAGGATGCAACAGTTGGACATATGGCTGGCCAGACTGCTGATAGCAAACAAGCCCACTATCAGTTCCAAGCAATTTATGTGTAAGTCCTTCTCCCCGATCGACCAAGGTCCTCCTTTGGATGAGTCTGCGCAGTATGCTTCCCAAATATGCAGGAAGATTATTTGATCTCGAACACCAGAAATTGAACAACTTAGGAGGGTTCCAGTGATGATTTTTCGTGATTCACCACGAATCCCAGTGATTCGAGAAATGTGATTCTACTACAAATCTTGTCTGAGAGCATAGTCGCAAAATCGTAAAAAGCAAATCATCCAGGTAGATTATGCACTGAATCCCTAGTGAACTAAATCATGCCATGACCGGCTTCAACAGCTTTGTGAAGCACTGAGGAGCCGAGCCGAGTCCGAATGGTAGTCATGTGAACTGACGTGTCTGGTCGTGCTATAGGAAATGCAGGAATTCTCAATACGGTTGAGCTACCGGTACCGAGAGGTATGCGTCCTTCAGATCCAATCTGGTGAACCAATTGTTTTGGAGGAGCAGATCGCAAAGTAGGTGGATACCTTCCATTTTGAAGTGATGGTATACTACAAAGGCGTTTAGTTGTCGTAGATTGATGACTGGGCGAAAGTCCCCAGTCTTCTTCTGCACTAGGGATACTTTGCTGTAGAAGCCATCGCCACCTTGAGCGTATTGCACTGCGCCTTTGGAGAAAAGGGTTTGGATTTCGTCATTGATTAAGGCTTTGTGGTCCGTTGAGGCTTTTAACGGAGGCAGGGCTTGTAATTGACATGGTGGTGAGTGGAATTTGAGGTTTCCTTCCAGGTCTGTAAATAAAGGGATAACCAGCCTGCTGTTAGTGTAGAGACTATAGTATGGTAAACTGGACTCACCTGTGTTAAATTGCCCCTGACCTCTGCTTCAGTACCCTCTTGTTCTGTCCGTTCCTCTGTAAAATGATGAGTTCCACAACGTGAATGTTAGATGATGGGAAATTTGGTTTGGAGCTTGAGTTCCAGAATCGGCTGGTGGCTCGGCCCCTCCAGTGATCCAGTGGTTTGCGCATCCAGAAATGGATTAATTTTTCCAGATGAGGCGGTAGATTCCACTCTAAGGATTGTGGGGGGTGGATGGTCCTCGGGTCAAAAAGGGGGCAACCTTGGGTTTCTAGGAACAACCCCTCGCCCTCTGTTATGAAGGAGCCTTGTGTATCCTGAGAGAACGAGTCCTCATCGTAAGATTCCTTTACGTATTTTGAATCTGTGTGTAGGTCTTGACATTCATCCTGGATGAATGGATTTTGTTTTGGATTCACTTTAAATTCACAACAACTCACACTTTATTTAAAAAACTCGCCAGGGGAAATTATGGACGCTAAATTCATATGTACTACGGAGCTTTAGCTTAACTGCCGCCCATCAATAATAAATACTACACACAAATAAACAATTAAGACACTATGTCAGGAATATGTTGGTGTTACATAATTCAGTATATTTTAGTATTTTTAGTTAGCATATTTTAGCAAGAGTAGTGCGCGCCTTCAAACCGCCCATAGGAAAGCATTACTCAATGGTTTCCTATGGACATCCAGCGTCTTCTCACTGTGATTTTCACAGTGAGAATCACGGAAGTGCCTCTAGCGGCTGTCAGTGAAACAGCCACTAGAGGCCGGATTAACCCTCAGTGAAACATAGCAGCTTCTCTAAAACTGCTATGTTTTCAGCTGCAGGGTTAAAACTAGAGGGACCTGGCACCCAGACCACCTCATTGAGCTGATGTGATCTGGGTGTCTGTAGTGGTCCTTTAAGCGTATGTGTATCTGCATGCACTGGCGTACATACCGCGGCCATGTGCTGCAGCCCCGGCCCCGCGCAGAGTAAGCGGGGGGGGGGGCGGCCCATGGATCAATTTTCGCACTGGGGCCCCATGGGTTGTGTGTAGCCACTGGTTGTAAATGTTAATATTTACATAGACACATGCTGAAATGAATATATAAACATACACAAAACCATTTATCATTTAGCACAGGATGATTTGAAAGCCGATTAAAGCAATAATAATATTTAAAAAAAAAAACCTAATCATCTTTCATAGGCTGGAGTAAAAGAAAACCAACAAAACGCACTTTGCATTCAGAATTGCGTTGTTACAAGCGTCGAACAATAAAGTTGTTTACAAAAAAAAAAAAGAACGCTCTCACAGGAAGGCAGGCGGAGGTGAGGGCGGTTCCAACGATGACGGCTTCTGGTCGCACGTGACGTCATCGCGCCGCTGTCAGAGAGGCAGGAGACCCGCCCAGGCAGCGAGAAGCCCCACAGCAGCAGGCTCTCGTCTTCGAGTGTGGGCGGCATCAGAGCCCGGGCTGCGGCGGCGGAGGAATCCTCTCACGTAACCCGCGGACGGGACGCATGTGACGTAACCGGAGCGCCCCGGAATCCGAGTGCACGCTCTCCGTGTGAGGCCGAGCTCTCCCCGCTCTCTCTCTCTGTGCGGGGCTCCGTGCTATCGGTGGCGGCTCGGTGCTGACCGCGGCCCCTGCTGCGAGGGCGGCCATGGACGAGCAGGCGGGGCCCGGCGTCTTCTTCAATAACAACAATAACTCGCTGCTCTCCGGGGGAGCGGGCAAGAGCTACGAAGCCGGAGCTGGGGAGGCGGCCTCGGCGGCGGCGGCTGCTGCTGGCGGAGGAGGAGGAGGAGGAGGGGTGGGCGGCAATACCGGGGCGGCCGGGAGGGCCCACTACAGCATCCCGGGGATCCTGCACTTCCTACAGCACGAATGGGCCCGCTTCGAGGTGGAGAGAGCGCAGTGGGAGGTGGAGAGGGCCGAGCTGCAGGTAATAACCCGGGGGGGCTGTCACAGCCCGGCCATTGCCATGGATGGATGTGTGTGATGGGAGGGGGGCAGGGATCATCAGCTGCTTGACTTGTACTGAAACATGCATGGGGTCACTAAACAAGCACTTCATCATTATATGGAGAACATAGCTAGTATGGAGAGCCTATAGTTTCCTATCCATAGGTTCTTAATAAAAATATATATATATTTTTGCTTAAATTATGTAAGTTCAGAGTCAGCTCTCTACGTTTAGTGCATAAACTCCACGTTGAAGGGGCACTATAGTCACCAGAAAAACTACAGTGTAATGTAGTTGTTTTGGTGTGTATAGTCCCTGCAGGCGTTTTGATGTAAACACTGCCTTTTCAAAGAAACGGCAATGTTTACTTCCTAGGGACACCTCAAGTGGCAGTCACTCAGACGCTTTGCATGGGGACCCTGGACTTTCCCCATAGAGATGCGTTGATTCAATTAGCGCAGCATTGAATCGCACATGCGCAATTGCTGATCAGTGCTTTCCTAGGCATATATATGTGCGCGCATGGGACTCCTGTTGTGTAGTTCATGTCGAACACGACCAAGATATGTTTTAGTTCAAATGTGTTGTGGAGGCAAGAGGTGGCACCAAGCTCCATGTTGTAATTCGTTATCAGCCTTGTAGTTCTATAGCAGCTGGGAATCTGCCTGTTGCCCACCCCTGAATGGTATAATTTATATAAGCACATTGGTCTTTTGATACATTGTGACATTCATTTATTTCTCCCTGTTGTATCAATGTAGAGTTAATTTTGTGATGTTTATGTATCTCTCGGTAATGCCAATTTGACCATGGATTACTTTTTTTTTTTTTTTTATATATTTTGGATGGATATATTTACCCATCCAAGATCAGACATGTTAGAAATGTCACAATAACAAGTTGTATGATTACTATTTTTAACTGTATGTTCTGCCTATATAACCAAATGTAACTGCATATTCATGTTTAACATAGCAAATATATCTTTTTGTTGCTCATTCTTCACCTACAATAACAAAATGAGTTTCCTTCTAGTTGTAAATAAAAGCTTTGTTTCTCTAGAAAGTGTAATAATATGCAACTATACTATGCAGTTTCTATTCTCGTTGACTCCTGATATCATTCTGTGACGAACTCATATTGAATTGTGTATAAGCAGCATGTAAAATGATGAATCCATCCATACTTATATATAAAAAAAGACAAGTTAGGTTTGCTGGGAAAGGCAGAGATAAAATCTCTGTAAATGATTGCATGAAGAAAAGTTTGACTTACAGGAACAATATGTAGGCATATAGTAACCTGCGACTTTAATTTTTTATTTTAAATGTAAAATTTAATTTTCACTTGCCAGAATTCTTATTTTTATTGTGACTTAAAATATCTAAAGAAATCTCAGTTGGAGAGTAGTTTAAGTACCATGCATTTTTTTTTCAAACAGGTGTTCTGGGGTACTTACAAATTACCATTTTAGCAGTTTCTCGTGTCTGTTGAGTTAGTGTCCCAATATGGTATTAAGAAAGCAAAATAACTTTTTTGTTTTTTTTTGTTAAATTCACTCCTTTTACATGCATAACAACAAAACTCTTATAGGAATGTTCAAAAAACTATATGATGTGTGTCTAATAGAGATTTGTACTGTTCATTTCTAATCAGAGTAATAGTTTATTGCTGAATATATGGCTCATACATACTTCTACTATACCATATTCTGACATAAAGTGGCACATGTTATAGGAGCTCTGTTATGTTTACTTTTTTTTAATTCGGACAATGAAGTTTTATATATCCACAAAAGTACTTGCAATGCAACTTGTATGTGAATATTTTTTAAACTGTAATTCTGTCATTAATTTAAATTAAACATACAGGTGATACTCGAATATCGTGCAAAAGTTAATTTATTTTAGTAATGCAACGTAAAAGGGGGAAACTAATATGAGACAGATGCATTACATGCAAAGCAAGATAGTTCAAGCCGTGATTTGTCATAAGTGAGATGATTATGGCTTACAGCTCATGAAAACCCTAAATCCACAATATCAGTACATTAGAATATTACATGCAATCAATAAAACAAGGAGTGTACATAGAACAATATCGGACCTCTATAAAGTATAAACATGCATATGGACTCAGTACTTGGTTTGGGCCCCTTTTTGCAGCAATAACTGCCTCAATGCGACGTGGCATGGAAGCTATCAACCTGTGGCACTGCTGAGGTCATATGGAAGACCAGGATGCTCCAATAGCGGCCTTCAGCTCTTCTGCATTGTTCGGTCTCATGTCTCTCATATTTCTCTTGGCAAAGCCCCATAGATTCTCTGTGAGGTTCAGGTCAGGCGAGTTTTATGGCCAATCAAGTACAGCAATCCCACCGTCATTGAACCAGGCTTTGGTGCTTTTGGCAGTGTGGGCAGGTGCCATGTCCTGCTGGAAATTGAAGTCAGCATCCCCATAAAGCTAGTCTGCGGAAGGAAGCATGAAGTGCTCCAAAATCTCCTGGTAGACAACTGCGTTGACCCTGGACTTAATGAAGCACAGTGGACCAACACCAGCAGATAACATGGCTCCCCAACTGTGGAAACTTCACACTGGACTTCAAGCATCTTGCAGTGTGTGGCTCTCCATTCTTCCTCCAGACTCTGGGTCCTTGGTTTCCAAATGAGATGCAAAAGTTGCTCTCATCATCAGGACTTTGGACCACTTAGCAACAGACCAGGTCTGTTTTTCTTTAGCCCGGGTAAGACGCTTCTGACATTGTTTGTTTGTTGTTCAGGAGCGGCTTGACAAAAGGAATACGACATCTGAAGCCCATGTCCAGGATCCGTCTGTGTGTGGTGGTTCTTAATGCACTGACTCCTGTCTCAGTCCACTCCTTGTGAAAGTCCGCAACACATTTGAATGGCCTTTTCCTGACATTCCTCTCCAGGCTATGGTCATCCCTGCTGCTTGTGCACCTTTTTCTTCCACACTTTTCCCTTCCACATAACTTTCTATTAATGTGCTTTGATACAGCACTTTGGGAACATACAACTTCTTTCGCAATTGTCTTTTGAGGCTTTCCCTCCTTACGGAGGGTGTCAATGATTATTTTCTGCTCAACTGTCAGGTCAGCAGTCTTCCCCATGATTGTGATTCTTACTGAACCAGACTGAGAGACAATTTAAAGGCTCAGAAACCCTCTGCAGGTGTCATGGCTTACTTAGCTGATTAGAGTGGGACACTGAGCCTAGAATATTGCACCTTTTCACAATATTCTAATTTACTGAGATTGTGGATTTGGGGTTTTCATGAGCTGTAAGCCATAATCATCGCACTTATGTCAAATCACGGCTTGAACTATCTTGCTTTGCATGTAATGCGTCTATCTCCTATATTAGTTCCCCTTTTACGTTGCATTACTGAAATAAATTAACTTTTGCACGATATTCAAATTCTTTGAGTATCACCTGTACTCCTCCTTGGCTCTGAAGTTTTTTGTTGTTGTTGGTAGTAGAGATGGATGATTGCTGGATACCAATGTCATGGCTAACTCATCTTCTTTAGCACTTAAGGTTTGGATCTGGTACCGGATATTGACAATATTTGCGAGACATTGCTTGTCCCATTCGTGTTTTTTTTTTTTTTTTTGCTTGTAATTTAACTTTGACAGCATTTCATTAACATAAATTTGATTAATATCGAAAAATATCAAATTTAAATAAAAAAAAAAAAAAATCAAGTTTAAAAAAACAAAACAAAAAAAATTTCAATCCAGTTGGGGCAGCATCGGTATTTCAGACCTCACATAGGTCCTCTTTTAAGATAACTGCTCTATCGGTAATCACATGTAATACATCAGTTAAGCCATGGCATGACAAATCCTAGGTCGCCGTGGTTACCCAGAATTTTGTCCTGGTGCCTGGATTTGTCAGCCCGTTCCCTTCATACCCGTGAAGCTATCTGCGCACCTGGAGGAAGTGAAGGATACTGTAATTATTTCCTCCCAACTGTGCAGGGGAATTGTAAGCTGGCAGGGGTCTGAATAAAGACTGCTCCGCAGAGCTGGCCATCCACCCATGCGCGACCTCAGTGCCTGGAGGAAGTAATTGCAGTTCCCTTAACTTCCTCCTGGTGCGCATACAGCAGCACAGAGATGGGGAGTTTTTACCAGCGGCAGCTCACTCTCATCAGCCGCAGTCAGCCCCACTGTCACCTGTTCCTGCGAAGTCCCACTGGACCCCAGGGAAGCCACTCTCCTGCACAGGAGGGTGACTAAAAATATGTATATTTTTTTTTTATGTATTTATGACAGTGTGTATTTAAGTGTATATAATAAAAAAAAAATTGTGTGTGTGTGAGAATAGGTGTCAGTGTGTTCACATGTCTGTGTTTGTGTGTCCGTCCATGTCTATCAGTGAATGTGTTTGTTTAGGTCACCAGCCCCCTCCGATCGTGTTGTTTTTACTCGCCTTTTTTCCAACGTCGTGCTGTTTTCGCCGCGACTGGCCCGCATCCATGGCAGAGTTAATTAGTCTTATTTTAGCCATTCCAATGCTTTCCCATTGGGAAGCTATTGAACAAGAGATGCATAAAATCAATACATATGTTCAGCACCTCCAAGTAGATCATGGTTTGATTAACAGCCACTAAATTTATTACTAGAAAGAAATCAACACACTATAATTTCTCTAAAAAGGCATTGTTTTTACACTGAAAAGCCTGCGTGGACACACTATAGACACCATAACTGCATTAAGCTGTAGTGGTTCTGATGATTATAGTGCTCCTTTAAGTGTTAATGTATTTTTAACTCAGGTCACGACAAATCCCATGGCGACCAAGAAATTTCTTCTGGCGCTTAAGATTTGTGAGACTGTTCAGCCCCCGATGTGACCGGCTGCCTGAGAGCAGATGCGGGCAGTCGGATCACAGAGGCCTCAGACAGGCGGCTGATGGAGGGAGTGGGCAGCTATCTCAGGTATCGCTGAGTGAGGGAGGCGGGCGGCTGAAGGAGAGCTGAGGGTGGTGGGCGGCCTGCTAATTTATAGATGCGGTAGGGGGGCGGAGAGCAGAGAGGTGGGCGGGTGATTTACTGCCCCGGCAAGGGAGGGAGCTGTAACCTCCTTGCTCTCACTGGCCCCAGGGAAAGCCTATCCACTCCAGCTCTCCAAATGTAGGTTTAAATTAAAAGAAAAAAGTATTTGTGAGTGTGTGTGTTCCCTCCAATTACATGGGAAAGGGTTTTTTATTTTTTACTCTCCTTTGTTCCTACGCCGTGCTGGTGACGCCGCGGCTGGCCCCACCTCCATGTCAAAGATCCTCAATATTGACTATCTCAGCCAATCCAATGCTTTCCCATAGGAAAGCATTGGGAGACTATTGTGCATGCACGGCAAAATGCCACTGCGGCAATTTACTCATAGAGATGCATTGAATCAATGCATCCGAATAGGGAACATTAACGTGGGTGCTGCACAGTGTGAAGCACTGACCCTGGAAGCACCTCTAGAGGCCGTCTGACTGTCGCAGAGGTGTCACCAGGCAGCAATGTAAACGCTCCCTTTTGTCTGAAAAGTCAGTGTTTGCATTTAAAAGCGTTCAGGGACAGGATATAGACTTCAGAACAACTACATTAAGCTGTAGTGGTTCTGGTGACTATAGTGTCCCTTTTTAAGAATTTTTTTTTTTTTTTTGGCATTGATTTCGCTGGCTCCTAGATTCCAAGCAAAGGGGTGAAAAAAAAATTAGATTGTTTGAAGTTGCTTAACTATTTTTGGATTTGTTAATATTGAAGAAACCCCTACCAAAGTTTTGATAGCTAGTGCAGCACGAAAGTGATATTTTGTCTAATCTTTGAGGATTTTCTATATTTTATTTGTAATAAAATCAAATTACTCTGATTACATCAATGGCTCAAAGATAACCTTATACAGAATTTCATGTGTTGAACATATAAGTTTTCACAAGCTGACATTATTTATCCATTAATGTCAAAATGTTTACATATTGTATGCTGTGTTTTTGGTGTATGTATGTGTATACACACAAAAGTAAATATAAATTATTAGATGTAACTGCATATGCATGTTTAACATAGAAATGCATGTTTTGTTCTTTCTTGAGTCATCTCTTTTATAATGAGATATAGATATAGATATAGATATAGATATAGATATATAGATATATATATATATATATATATATATATATATATATATATATTTTTTTTTTTCCTTCAATGTGTTTCACAAGCTTAACCCTTTAAGGACTGAGACAGTTGTACATGTTGTGATCAAAACAAAACTTTGAATGTGCGATATGTCTGTTTAGATGTAATTCACATCTTTAATATTGTGTACCCACACTTATCATATATAATTTTGTTCAGGGGAAACAGGGCTTTCATGTCACATTAAATATTTGTATATTAAACATAATTTAATATGAATAAAGTATAAAAAAATTGAGAAATTAAGACTTTTTTTTTTTTTTTTTTTTAAGTTTTGCATAGCATTTTACCTGTGAATGTCACAATACTGTTAGCTGTTACTGCAAAACCGTACCCCCAAAGTACAGATCTTATGGGATTTTGGATAGTTACAGGGTCAAATATAGCACATTAAATTTTTCAGTTTATACACATTGAAATTCACCAAACTGGTTATGTTGCTTTTTGAGACCAAATGGTAGCCCAGGAATGAAAATGACCCCCATGATGGCATACCATTTTGCAAAAGTAGACAACCCAAGGTATTACAAATGGGGTGGGGTATGTTCAGTCTTTTTTAGTTGCCACTTAGTCACAAACACTTGCAAAAGTTAGCGTTCATATTTGTTGTGTGAAAAATGCAAAAAACTAAATTGAACGCTAATTTTGGCCAATGTTTGTGACTACTAAAAAAGACTGGACCCCATTTGCAATACCTTGGGTTGTCTATTTTTGCAAATGGTATGCCATCATGGGGGTAATTCTCATTCGTGGGCTACCATATAGTCTCAAAGGCAACATAAACAATCAAATTTCAATGTTAAAAAAAAGAAAATTCAAGCCTTATTTTTGAATATATTTGAAAACACCATAAAACCTGTACATGGGGGTACTGTTATACTCTGAAGACTTTGCTGAACACAATTATTAATGTTTCAAAATAGTAAAACGTATCACAATGATTATATAGTCAGTGAAAGTACAGATTGTGTGAAAAACGCCAAAAAATGAATTTTTACCGACTATATCATTGTAGTGATATGTTTTAAACACTAATATTTCTGTTCCGCGAAGCCTCCCGAGTAAAACAGTATCCCCCATGTTCAGGTTATATGGCGTCTTGGAAAGTTACAGGGTTAAATATAGGGTTTGCGAGCCAAATTCTCTGGTCTTTCTCCCTGGGTTGTCGGGCAGGTCCCTCAGATTGAAAATAATAAAATGACTTAATTATGTATAAATATTATATAAATATATTTGTAGAATTTAAGTGTGTATATTTTTATTTATATATGTATGTATGTATGTGTGTGTGTATGTGTGTATATGTATGTATGTGTATATATATATATATATATATATATATATATATATATATATATATATATATATATATATATATATATATATATATATATATATATATACACACACACACACATTTCAAAAAATAATTTTTATTTATATATAGCTATTTAGAACGGCATTCTAAATGTATTTCAAATTTAATATGTGTATTAATATCAAAATAGAACAATTTTTATTTTTAATTTTTTTATATATATATATTATAAAACGTCTTTCTAAGTGTATTTTAATGTATAAATATTAAAATACACTTTAATGATTGTTTATAAAAGTACACGCATATATATATATATATATTCTATGATCTAAGTACTTTTTATTTAATTTGAAAACAGTTTTTTATAACTTTAACTTTTAAAACCTTTTTACAGGCATGAGGGGGCTGCCTAATAGTTCAGGCAGGCCCCCTGCAGGCATTGCATAAGCCAGCTATTCCGGCCATGTGATTGCAAGGACCCTGCAATCACATGGTTGGTGAAGGGAGGGAGGAGGCGGATGGGGCAGAGGGGGGTCTGCCTGAACTCCCAGGATCGCGATTGCTGGCATGTTATCGACGGGGACCCGGTAAGTACAAAGGATAGGTTGGATGTTCTATGCCGCCGGCTGGCATTTAGGACCGTCCTTACAGGGTTAATGTAGGCTACTGCGGTACAGCAATGTCACCCATGCATAGGCTTGACAAACTAGGGACTTGTCATTTAGGTGTGTGTGTGTTTGTATGTATGTATATATATATATCTCCCCCCCCCCTAAAAAACTATTAAGGAGTATTGCAGGTTTATTTTTATCCGTAATTGCATTTGTCATATCTAGACTTATTATATGAGTTGTTAGACTATTTAAGTGACAGCATCTCCAAAGCATTCAATACTAGCTCTTCTGTGTCAGAAAACAACTTGTGCTTAACCAGCTGATTGTATCTTTTTATGTTTAGTGATGTGGCTTTTTTTTCCCCTTGATCAATGGAAGTAACAATTAATGATACTTGGTTGGCATTTTGCAGTGTCTGGAAAGGGTGTGAGTGCAGAGATCATAAAATTACTATTTGTTAGGCATATAATCCTGTATTCCTAATGATATACTGCCTCTCCCCCCATCCCCCCCGTAAAAATATATTTGGAAAAAAAAACAAAAAACGTACTCAATTTTTTTCCAGTGTCTCCTATGAAGAGATGTGGGTGTGACGTGGCGGCTCATAGGAAAGCATTGCATTCAGTACTTTCCTATAAGATACATTGGATGAGCGTATGGCGATGCTCATCCAATGCTCTATTTTGGTCTAATGGATGAGCATTGGAGACTTGGTGAACATGCTCACATGTGCATTGAATGCTTCTTTTAGAAAAGCATTGAATTCAGTGCTTTTCTGTGAGCTGCCACTAGAGGTGTTTTTTATTTTATTTTTAAAACACAAATCTAATCATTTCCGTTTATTTAAAAACAAACAAGCAAACTGGTTTTCCTAGCACCATTAAAATGAGGACCTCTGTACCCACACGGCTTCCTTAGGATGAGTTTAGTGGTCCTTAAATGCTTGTTTATTTTTCTTTGGGTTAAGAGCACTCATTACCTTTGGCGAGTTATGTTGTCAGTTGTGATATCTATATAGTGTGGTACATACATTTTTCAGCAGGCTTGTTTTGTTTTTTTGCATAACTCACTTCCTGCTATCTTACAACAGCTCCCTGCTTACTTGTTCCGGAGAGAAAATGATAGAGCAACAGTGTAACATGCTAAATTGGTGCATTATGTACATCAAGCATGTCCAACTGAAAGGCTAACTCGGGCTAAAGACTTACGTTTATGTGGGCCACACAAAAAAAAGCTGAAACGAGTCTGTCTACTCAATTTTGGAATTGGACTTGAATGTACTTTGGCGTTGATAATTTATATATCATTAAACTCACACTGCTTATTTTCCTTTTTTGATCCATGTCCTTATATTCCTTATTTTAATTGTACTTCATAAATGGATATTTTTGAATTGATCCGGTATCCTGGCATCCTATCTTTGTAGCCTGTATAGGCACCCAATATGCTGATTTCATAGAGCCCGGTACGGCTCTAGCTTTTGTGAGTTTGATTCTTCTCACCTTGCTTTTATCTGTACTTTATATTATACACAGAAGGCACTATGTTTTTGTTTGTATTTTTACAGATATCTTGAACCTATTATGTATATCTCTCTGACAAAACTAAAACTAATAAAGACTTTCAAAAATGTAATGCCAAGGCGTGTTGAGTTGTAATAAATTGCATCCTTATGAAACAGCCCCATGTCTCCAAGTGAGTCGAGTTTATTACGTTAGTGTTGTACTTCAAGCATGTAAAAATTGGCTTACCAACTATACTTTCTGTTATGTGCACCCACTAAAGTATTTATCGTTACATGCATTCCTTTGACTTAAAAGATTACATATTTTTATTACATAGAAGAATTTTATTTACGCATGTTCTCTGGTCAACATGTAGCCTTGAAAACTACAATAGTAATGCTATAAAGATATATATACTAGGTACACAGTATGTTACTATAGAAATTCAAAGGCCTTTATAGAGCAGTAGCATTCATCATTAGTTCATTGTAACTGTTTTTTTTATTCTTTATTTTTGCAGTGCATATGGGTTGAACAGACTCCACAGCAATAACAGTGCACAAATTTTTAAGTATAAAGGTTGTCGTTTAACTGCACATATTTTGAGAACAATGTTAGGTAAGACAATCCGCTTAAGTAAGCAACTTTAGAGAGTGTTCAAGCTGTAATTAGGCTTGTTCGGCATATTGGCTAGTTGCTGGCTTCAGAGATCATGTATATATGAACATTCCAGTGTGCACTACAGGCTAGTTCTAGATACTGTCTTTGCACTAGCTTGCTAATCGTTTATAGGTTATTACAGTTAAGAAATAAGTAACGTAGATGGGCAACAAGTCTAAACTAAAACAAAACATTTCGGTCTAAACCCACGTTCTGAGTGGATGCAAGTGTGTATAGACAGAGATTTCCGTGAGTCATATTATTTGCTAGGCGGGATCTGGGTTAGGATAAAACAGACATATCATGGCATGGTAAGAGTAATATTGGAGGTCCCTTGTCCCTTGCGTCCCTAATATTATTCTGCTGCAGCGTGATTTGCCACAAGAATATACCCGGCTTGGGGCACAGTGAAGCAGAAACAGGATTATCAGACATGCATTCGTTATTCTGGCTTTCTACGCTGTGGCTAGCATGTTATCGAATAGAGGTGATTAAGACAAGTGACGATAATAAAACGCTTAACAGTTTTAGATGAGTTACGCTAGTGTCGGTAAGATGTGTTATCATAGTCTATGCGTGATCGGTTTGTGATAGAGACAGTCCAGACGAGCATGGTAGCCGCAGTGTGGTGCTAAGATGTCTTACGGTAACCTGTGAGAAGTCTCTTGCTGAGTCCGTGCACATGATGGTCTGTGCTTGTCTTTGTGTTAGCATGGCATTATCCATAGTCCACAATCCCTGGTGAAGTGGCAACGAAAATGTTTTATATCTCCGGCAGAGTGAGGTAACGATCCCTGCGCCCCTAGCAGGGTCTCAGGCCTTGGGCCTCTGAGCATAGCAATCCGGTTCGCCTCACCCGATGCCTTTCCTAGTGGCTTTGGCTGTGTGGCAGGGCCTGCGCCCCATCGGGGCTCCTCCACCTGCAGATGCTTTTGCTGTGACCTGGTCAGCCACACAGCAGGCTTTATGAGCATCCCCTCGTGGGGCTGCACTTTGCTGATTGAGGGTTGGTGGAGTCGCTTGGTGGGAGGTTGGTCGGGTGTGTCGGCAGGCCCTCCTCTGGGGTTTGTAGTCGTGAGTGCTGTTATCTGAGGGCCCCGGTGCTGGTTCCCGCCGTGATGAGCTTCGGCTTTGCTTCCAACGGGCTGCCGCTCGGGAGTTACAGGGTGGGTTCCGCAGTAGGAAACGCCGGGTAGCCGTGCGGATCCACGCCATTGTCTCCCTCAGCGCTAGCTTGTAGATTCATCTTCGGGCCTTTAAACTTCACCCAGAAGTAGGTGTTTAGCCGGCTAACGAACTCTGACGTGTGCGTGGGTGGCTTAGGAGATATTCGTTTGGCCAGTGGTTGCGTCTGAGCCGCCATCTTGGCTAGGCATTGTTTGTCCTGTTTGGCTGGAGATTTTGTCGCTTGGTCAGGCAATAGTATGGGGATGGCCGTCCCCAGCGAGGACCGGGATGTCCCCCATTGGTCCATGGGGGAGGGTGGGGGGGTAGCAGGGCTGTAGTGGGCTCTCGTTTATGAGCTCGTCCCGTGTCAGGAGAGCGGCCGCCTCCCCTGGACCTCAGGCTTTGCTCTGGTGTAGGCCGCATGGCCGGTAGCGTCTTTTTGGCAGTGCACCGATACCGGACTAGTACCATTTTGTTCGGCATGTTGCTCTGAGTCTGTTCCCGGTTACTCTGTGCCGCTTATGTAAGTATGTCGCTCAGTTTTGCCTCGTTTGTGCCCGTTGTTGCTGGAGCTCTCAGGAAGTGCTACCAGCCATCTTGGATGTCAGGCTCTGCCCCGTAACTATGTTTTTAAAGGACCACTATAGGCACCCAGACCACTTCAGCTTAATGAAGTGGTCTGGGTGCCAGGTCCAGATAGGATTAACCCTTTTTTATTTTTATAAACATAGCAGTTTCAGAGAAACTGCTATGTTTACACTGAGGGTTAATCCAGCCTCTAAAGCCTCTAGTGGCTGTCTCATTGACAGCCGCTAGAGGCGCTTGCGTGCTTCTCACTGTGAAAATCACAGTGAGAAGATGCCAGCGTCCGTAGGAAAGCATTATGAATGCTTTCCTATGAGACTGGCTGAATGCGCATGTGGCTCCTGCCGCGCATGCGCATTCAGCTGATGACGTCGCTAGGAAGAAGGAGAGGAGGAGGAGTAAAGCTCCCCGCCCGGTGCTGGAGAAAGGTAAGTGTTTAACCCCTTCCTCTACCCAGAGCCCGGCGAGTATGTTTTCCTGGCATTATAGTGGTCCTTTAATTGTGAAATTCCAAGTTAAAAAAATTCTATTGGCATTTGAATGTAAAGAGCTTTTTAAAGTTCTCCCCTTTATTGCAATGTGTATAGGTGAAGCAAACAATGACTTTATATTTTAATCCGCTAGGAACCCACACCATTGCTGTGCTCCTGTGTATGTGCAACAGTACAACACTGACGTCCTGTGGAAGCCTCCTTAGATATTGTCTTGTGATCATCACTACAATGCCTTCAACCTAACAGTTACTAGTGACGGATGGAAGAATTGACAAAAAGTACCTTTTATGTTTTGTCAGGTGTAGGACAAAATACCTAAAACAAATTGGGGTGTATGTATATACGTGTGTGTATATATTATACACATGTGTAGACAGCAGAAAAGAGATCTACAGCGGTTTCAAGATATAACTCAGATTTTTTTCATTGTGCGTGCTTTCTAGCAGTGTTTTCATATTCTGTTAAAATAAAAATAGCTGCTTTAAATGGCTTCTCCAACAAAAATAAATCAGGATTTTTATAAGCACTATTATTTATTAAAATAACCTTTGGACTGCTGCTATGCCCCATATGCCCTTACAAAAAAACAAAAAAATAAACAGGTAAAGTGTGACTTAATCTTCAACACACTCAGTCTGATCCTCCTTCACTGATGTCACTCCCCTTTGCCGGAGGGGAAAGGAGACCTGGATGATGGGAGAGAACATGATAGGCACTGAAGGTGGCCCTTTTGTTAAAAATTAAAGGGATTCTGTAGTGCCAGAAAAACAAAGCTGTGTTCTTGGCACTATAGAATCCTACAGTGCCCCATTCTTAAAACCCCTTCAGTTACTTACCTGAATCCATCGCCGATGTTCCTTGGCACTTGGTCAGGCTCCGCCCATGCTCCTTCCACGCCTTCAGTCGACGGGGAAGACCTAATGCGCATGTGCGGCAATGGCCGCGCTTGCATTAGGATTTTCCCATAGGAAAGCATTATTCAATATCTGGTAGACAGCCACTAGCGAAGGACTTAACCTTAGCAGGTAATTTTTGCAGTTTCTCAAACTGCAATAATTACCACTATATGGTTAAGGGACATGCACACGGACCACTTCAATGAGCTGAAGTGGTCTGGGTGCCCACAGTGCCCCTTTAACGTTAGCTACTCTTAACTTTAATTCTGGGATGGCTTGTGATGCCACTATAAGGCTGCCTGAGTTAGAGGGATAAATATCCAATTATTAATTTGCTATACTATATTGTCATCTGTAAACAAATAGGTTGAGTATGGTGGATAAAATTATTTTTTCACAAGCATTACTTTTAGTATGTGTTTCTTACGGAGGGGAGGAATGCTCTGGTTTTGTTAAATATTTTTAGCATGGCATGACACCTACTTGGGTTCTGCCAAGTGCCTTCTCAGACCTGTAGAAGATAGCTTGGGAAGCAAGATGTTCTTTTTGTTCAGTAACAGGAAGTCATTGGACTCATTGGCTGAGAGCACATAGCTGAAGTTTTCAGCCAATAAGGAATTGCTTACATCGGCATTCAGCTTTTTCTGCTTCAGAAAACTGGATGCCTTGCGGATGCCCAGTGCAACCTGAGAAATTGTTAAACTGTGCTTAAACAGTTGGGTGGAATGGCACAATTTTTTATTTGTTAAATAGGTCCCAATAACTATTGAATTAAAGGGACACTGTTGGAACCCAGAACACTTCAGCTCATTGAATTGGTTTGGGTGCTATGTCCCTTTTGCACCTAGTGCTGCCATGTTAAACATTGCAATTCCAGAGAACTGCAATGTTTATATTACAGCACTAAGTCTGCCCTCAGTGGCTGTCTACCAGACAGGCACTAGAGGGCTTACGGAATCGTAACAGTCTTTTGGTCAATTATCTGACGCTGGACATCCTCACGCTCTGCATTAGGACCGCAAGCGTGCGATTTTTACCCAATAGAAAGCATTGATTCAATGCATTCCTATGGGGAGGTCTAATACGTACGCGGCATTTGCCGCGCATTCCCATTAGAGCCCGCTCATTGCGGGACAAAGAGGGTGGAGCTTCGACCTAGCGCCGAGGGACATCGGCACTGGGATAAGGTAAATAAAGGGTTTTTAACTCTTTATTTACCGGTTGAGGGAGGGGGGAAGCAGAGGAATCGGTAGTGCCAGGAATACAGCTTTGTATTCTTGGCACTATAGTATCCCTTTAACTAGTTATCAACATTATTGACATTTTGCACAAACTACTGATATTGATCTGCTTGTTTAAGGTATGCGGCAATATTGGTATTTGAATTATGCAAACAGTGTAATCCTGCCCTGATACTGGTCATGGTATGCACAGCATTCTGTGTATATGTTTCCTGAAAAATCTAAAGACATGGCACCTCTCTTTAACTGGCAATCTTTCTGGATTGAGTGCAAATACAGATCATACTCTTTAGCTTCTATGATTATTGATCTAGGGGGCACCTACACTTCTAACAGGGCACTACAATGTTAGGAATACCCTTTGGGAAGTTCCTGGTATACAGTGTTAATTTTGACACCAAATTAAATTTTAGTCAGTCTTTTGACTAAAAGCCATTTTAGTTTTGTTTGTATATTGGTAATCTGAATTGTTTTAGTTTTAGTCGACTAAATCTCCATGAGATTTTAAGACAGGACTAAAATCTAATGGGTTTAGATAAAGTGTAATGAATTATCAGTTTTCCTGGCACTTCAGGACCCTGCATTGCCCCTCTCCTTCTTACCCCCCCCAATCCCATGTTGCTGAAGGGGTTAAAGCCTTCAGCACTTACCTGAAATGTAGCGCTGATGTCCCTTGGTGTTGGGACAGGCTCTCCCCCCTGCCGTGAGCCGGCGGGGGAGACCTAATGCGTATCTGCGGCAATGGCCGCACGCACGCATTAGACCTTCCCATAGGAAAGCATTATTCAAAGCTTTTCATTGGGGATTCCTGCGACGCTGGAGGTACTCATGCATAGCGTGAGGATGTCCAGCGTCGTTTAAAACACTTTTTTCGTGTACTAAGAACACGGAACTCCCTCTAGTGGCTGTCTAATAGACAGCCACTAGAGGAGGACTTAACCCTGCATGATTATTGCAGTTTATTAAAACTACAATAATTACACTTGCAGGGTTAAGGGTGGTCGGAGTTGGCACCCAGACCACTCCAATGGGCAGAAGTGGTCTGAGTGCCTGGAGTGTCCCTTTAAGTAGAATTTCCAAATTTTATGCTCCAGAAGTAAAAATCTATTAACATGTTATTTATAGTATGGTTTTAACACGCAATACAAACACAGATTTAACCGTTTGATATACAGCATCTTTATTAGTTATCTTAAAATTAAACGGGTTTCATAAATAAGAATATTGTTAAATTTACACAAACAGAAGTGCAACTTTAACCCCTTAAATGGACACTATAGTCACCTGAACAACTTTAGCTTAATGAAGCAGTTTTGGTGTATAGAACATGCCCCTGCAGCCTCACTGCTCAATCCTCTGCCATTTAGGAGTTAAATCCCTTTGTTTATGAACCCTAGTCACACCTCCCTGCATGTGACTTGCACAGCCTTCCATAAACACTTCCTGTAAAGAGAGCCCTATTTAGGCTTTCTTTATTGCAAGTTCTGTTTAATTAAGATTTTCATATCCCCTGCTATGTTAATAGCTTGCTAGACCCTGCAAGAGCCTCCTGTATGTGATTGTATCTCAATCTCTAAATTGAACTTTAATTATTTAAGGTAAATTACATCTGTGAAACCATTTTTTTTTTTCATGCAGGCTCTGTCAATCATAGCCAGGGGAGGTGTGGCTAGGGCTGCATAAACAGAAACAAAGTGATTTAACTCCTAAATGGCAGTGAATTGAGCAGTGAAATTGCAGGGGAATGATCTATACACTAAAACTGCTTTATTTAGCTAAAGTAATTTAGGGGACTAGTGTTCATTTAAGGACTGAGGCAGTTGTACAAGTTGTGTACCCACACTTATCATATATCATTTTGTTCAGGAGAAACAGGGCTTTCATTTCACATCAAATACTTGTATATTAAACATAATTTAATATAAATAAAATATTTAAAACAATTGAGAAATTAAGAATTATTTTTTTTAGTTCTGCATGGCATTTTAACTGTGAATGTCTCTATACTGTTAGCTGTTACTGCAATAAAGTATACACATTTCTTATTCAGTGATGTCTCACGTGTAAAACAGTACCCCCTATGGTTTTATGGTGTTTTGGGATGTTAACTTATAGGGTCAAATATAGCATGTTACACTTTTCTGTTTATACATATTGAAATTTGCTAGACTGGTTATGTTGCCTTTGAGAGCACATGGTAGCCCAGGAATGAAAATTACCCCCCATGATGGCTTACCATTTGCAAAAGTAGACAACCCAAGGTATTACAAATGGGGTATGTTAAGTATTTTTTTAAGGTGTGTCAAGTTCTCTTGGGACTAAATGACCTTATTTGGAGGGTGCACATTCCAGTTTTCCAACTTGGAATTTTCACAGCTAGTCATAATGCACCCATGTCCTATTTGGGACATTTTTGAAGCCGGATAATGTAATTTACCCCCATCAAACCATATATTTTTGAAAAGTAGACACCTTAGGGTATTTCAGATGGTGGTATTGTAACACTTTCCATGCACTAATTCTACCAACAGAAATTGGCCAGATTGGTTTGCTGGGCCTGTGCTGCTTTTGAGACCTGGCAGCCCAGGAATGAAAATTAACCCCATCATGACATACCATTTGTAAAAGTAGACAACCCATGGTATTCAAAATGGGGTATGTCCAGTTTTTTTTTTTTTTAGTAGCCACTTAGTCAACGCTGGCCAAAGTTAGCATTTATATGTTGTGTGTTAAAAATGCAATAAACTAAATTGAATGCTAATTTTGGCCAATGTTTGTGACAAAGTGCCTACTAAAAAAGACTACCCCATTTGCAATACCTGGGTTGTCTTAATTTGCAAATGGTATGCCATCATTCTCATTCCTGGGCTACCATACGGTCTCAAAGGCAACATAGTGACTGTTCTTTGAAAAATTTAAATATGTTGTCTACCCATTACTCATCATGTTTTTTTTTTTTTAGCTTTTACCTCTATGCCATCAGCATTAAAAAAAAACAACAACCTTTATTATGTTTGTCACAAAACATACAATATGATCTTTCAATAAATACTTTAGTACGTGTTTAAATCTACTGATTCATTCAGGAAATTTACACCTAATGTCAGCAGTGCTTGCTGTGCCACTATAGTCTCTCAAACAGGTTTAGCAGGAAAGGGCCTGTATACTTATGGGAAGGAAACAGGAAGGAATATAGCACCAAATGGAATCAAATGGAAAGCGGTCTGCCTCTCATGTAAAAATGCATTATTATATTAAAACTATTTCGTTGCATTTTTCACCAAAACAAATAAGAATTTATAATCTCAGCTGCCGAGGTGTGATATCCCCATGAAGACTGAAGGAAGGAAGGTGAGCAAATAATTTCTGCTCTTCTCCTTCCACACATTACAGAAAAAGATATACAGTGTAAACATACAGACAACTAAAAAAAAATACTCAAAGCATCATAAGCACTGCATCGGACTGGGGTGGTTATGGTTGCAGGAGGGCCATGGCACATTCCCATTGTAAGTTGTCAAACTGTTTAAAAACCCCTCTCTTGGTGGTGGTGGTTTTAAAGGGACTGATTGGCTCTCTAATTCCTGCGAATGGCAATATCCCTATGAGTTAGTGGTTTCAGATTGGCTGCACTGACCTCTACTAGCTTTGACCTTTCTGGACTTGGTCCATGCCAGGTTGGAAGATATGCCACTTCTTGCACCCAATCTGTTTTGGCATGCAAAGCATAACACTTTATTATTATTTATATTATTGATTATTTTATCCACAAGGTCCAGACTGCTCATAGACTGTCCTCCTGCCCATAGCATAGAATGTCTAATTCTCTTCATGCATCCCAACCAAAGGTTACAGTTGTTACATCATGGTATTTATGCAGCATTGGTGCACAGAATTGGCTGTTTGTGCATGCACGTTTCTCTATTCCAACGTACTAAGTTTGATAGTCATTTCACTGTTGCATCATTATGTCACTTTGACAAAATTAGTGAATCAACTAATGTATGTCCTATTGAATGTTTCAGGGTACTGCCCTTTTCATTGTTTTATGTGGTGCTTTGTTAAATCAATTAAATAACCACCTTGTTTTTGGTGTATTTCTTTTGTAAAGTGCACTACTAATTTGAGCAGGTTAGTGGTGATTAAATAGGAGCTTTGCTCTAGTAAGAAATTTGAAGCGTCTTGGTTCTGTAGTATGTTTTCTGTTGCAAATTTTTCTATAAGCTTCACAAATGTAGCCAAAAACAATTTCACAATTGTATGTGAAAATACTATTACAAAAATAAATAAAAAAAAATTATTTTAAAAAATTAGTTTTTATATGTTTACATAAAGTTGGGTGGTCCATGAATCTGAATTTGCGATTTTGTTATCCTTCAGCATACAGCCCAAAGTCACATTGGTGTGTTTAAATATAAATAATCCAAAACTCAATTCTTTTGGTATGATAGAAAGTAATTAAACTACGACCCGATACCTCTCTCCCTCCCTTCCCCCCCTCACTCCCCGCGCATACAATTTTGTTTTAGTTCCCCCTCCCTTTTTCTTACCTGGCCAGGGAGGGGGGATATGGCATTCCCTGGGGGGCCCAGCACACTCTAACTTACCTTCCCAGCAGCCCCCTTCAGCTCCCCTGTCTCACTCTCGCGGCCTATGTGCAAAGCTCTGACGGTAGCGGGACTCGCGAGAGACAGGGGAGTTACTGGGAAGGTAAGTAAGAGTGTCCTGGGCCCCCCAGGACCTTGATGGCAGCCCTGGTCTGCATTATCTGCAATATTGGTATCTTTATTGGCTGATACCGATATTGCTGAAAATACAGAATATTGGCCGATATCAGCCAGACCGATAATCGGTCGATCCCTACTACCCAGTGTTAAGACCTTCCCTGGCAGCCAGCCTCCCTGCCATGTTAACCCCTCCCTACCCAGTGCTAGCCCCTTCCCTGCCAGCCACCCTCAGTGCTGTCTTTAAGTCCTGCCTTTTCTAACCACTGGTAGTTAATGTGGCTTACATGACAAAACCCATCTGCCGGTGGTACACACCATGGAGAGGTTTGTCTTGCCAAGGAACCTCCTCGATTTCTGCATCCTCGATCTGTTGAAGTCTCAGACATTCCCTTAGCAGTTCATCTTTGGGAGCCATCTTCATGATGTACTTGATATACTTTATGATGTATATCGACTGGATAGCACCGTTTTAAAGGACCGCTATAGTGCCATTAAAACTCTTTTTCCTGGAACTATAGGGTCTTTAGGTCCCCCCCCACCCTCGGGGTCCTACTCCCGCCAGGCTGAAGGGGGAGAAAGGGGTTAAATTCTTACCTTTCTCCAGCATCTGGCTCCCCCTGCGCTGGGGACTCTCCTCCCTCTTCTGACTTCATCCGCCAAATGCGCATGTGTGGCAAGAGCCGCGTGCGCATTCAATCAGTCCATAGGAAAGCATTACTTAATGCTTTCCTATGGACAGCAGCGTCTTCTCACTGTGATGAGACAGCCGCTAGAGGCTGGATTAACCCTAATGTAAACATAGCAGTTGGCACGGTCAATGAAATGGCAGAGTAAAAACAAAAAAACATCTGATTGGTGCGGTGCTTTGCCACTCATGCGCAGTTGCATTCCTATGCTTTCAATCTCCATGATCTCAGCCAAGGAGGTGGGGCTAGCTGCGAAGCCAGGCAGTGCGAGTGAGAGAGTTAACTAAGATTACTTACCCGCTCCACTCATTACAGGTGGGGGGCCAGTCACCTAAATTTTAATCATGGCTGTATACCATTAGGAATACACCTTTGTTTTCCTAATTCTATAGTGTTCCTTTGTAGCTTGCTGATTTCAAATAACTTAATCTTTCCTGTGGAGTGGTTTACTTTAACCACTTTACAAGTACTTGACTGTTTTATGCCGTCATGCAGTACAGCGCTTTAACACCCGTTGTACCGCATAGACCGTCATGTATTAAGTTAAATACCAAGGAACACCAGGTTTCCTTGAACACCAGAGGGTCCCATCTGTCAGCTAGGGTTCACAATTGGTGAATTGGCAGATAAACTATGTGCGGCACTCAAAGTAACTTTCAATCCATTTGCTTAGCAATCGCGCGCAACTGCAGTTATTCACAGCCTGTCCCTACCTTAAAACAGGGAGTGCCCAGGTAAATCTGCGTTGTGATGACCCTCTGTCATCTGAGGCCACAAAATGCCCCCAGACTGAAAGATAAGCTATCAAAATGAATGCTGTACATAGCCATTTAAATCACTGTGTCAGCAATTGCACTGGAAAATCCTTATACTGATATCAGCAGAGGGAATCCGTCTGAAGTGAGATTAGAGGCAGGAATATTAGTTGAATATGAGTTGGATTATTTGTAGGGTTAGGGTTCTAATTAAGAGAAAGTATTAGGAAAAAGTTGTGTGGAATATCATCATACTCAAAGTAGCAGTATACAGATATGGGGGGTTTACAGGAGTTGGATATGCGTGGTCTAAACTTCCCCCAAAAATATATTTTAAATATTCTGTCTGATGTTATAAAAACAATTGCAATATTTAATAACTTCAAAAAATTTAAATCCTAGACATATTGGGCATTTTAACAATCCAGATTAATTACCCAATGTTAACATGTTCTTAGCTTTTTTGTAGAGCTATACAGCTATAAGTACAAGTCACTTTGCTATTTCCAAACAATTTTCTCTCTCCAAACTAATGAAAGTTAAATTGTAACACTGATATCTGTCAGGAATCCCTGAGTAACCCTTCGTGTGTGTATATGTATGTGTATGTATATAATTTTAAAAGAAGACCACCTAAGGTATTAAACTTGGGGTGTTTTGACTCTCTATATGCAACCATTTTACCACCAATCTATGCCAAATAAAAAATAAAAAAAATTGGTGATTTTTTTTTTTTTTTGATACACATAGCAATTTAAGAATACATGTACGGAGAACTTTAAGGGTTTCTGCCAAAGAACAACCCAATATGTGTTCAGCAACATCTCCCAAGTACAGTGATGTCACCCATGTAAAGGTGTGTCATGTTCTCTTGGGACTAAATGACCTTATTTGGAGGGTTCGCATTCCAGTTTTCCAACTTGGAATTTTCACAGCTAGTCATAATGCACCCATGTCCTATTTGGGACATTTTTGAAGCCGGATAATGTAATTTACCCCCATCAAACCATATATTTTTGAAAAGTAGACACCTTAGGGTATTTCAGATGGTGGTATTGTAACACTTTCCATGCACTAATTCTACCAACAGAAATTGGCCAGATTGGTTTGCTGGGCCTATGCTGCCTTTGAGACCTGGCTGCCCAGGAATGAAAATTAACCCCATCATGACATACCATCTGTAAAAGTAGACAACCCATGGTATTCAAAATGGGGTATGTCCAGTTTTTTTTTTTTAAGTAGCCACTTAGTCACAAACCCTGGCCAAAATTGGCATTCATATTTGTTGTGTTTTTTTTGCATTTTCCATCCATAAATTGCCATTTCACAGTGTGATATCAATAGAATACATTTTACTGCTCTACACCAATATTTGTGTAGTGTAATGTCTCGCGAGTACCACAGTACCCCTTACTTACAGGTTTTATGGTGATTTGGAAAGTTACAGCATCAAACATAAGATTTAACAATTTCTGCTTTTGTAAATTGCTACTTGCCAGATTGGCTATGTTGCCTTTGGGACGGTATAGCAGCCCAGAAACAAGTAACCCCACCCTGACATACCATTTGAAAAAGTGGACAACCCAGGGTATTCAAACTGGGGTATGTCCAGTCTTTTGTAGTAGCCACTTAGTCACAAACGTGTGCCAAAGTTTTCATTAATATTTTTTTTTTGCATTTTTTACACAAAAACTGCACTTTTATTGGTGATTTCATTGTCGTGATAAGTTTTACTGTTTTAATCACTCATATTTGTGTTCAGCGAAGTCTCCCAAGTAAAAGAATACCCCCCATATACAGGTTTTATGCTGTTTTGGAGAGTCACAGGGTCCATACAAGGCTTACCCAATTCAGTTTGCCAGATTGGTTTGCTGGGTCTATGTTGCCTTTTGAGACCATATGGTGGCACAGGAATGTGAATTAACTTAATCATGACATACCATTTTCAAATGTGGACAACCCAGGGTATTCAACATGGGGTATTTCCAGTCTTTTGTAGTAGCCACTTAGCCACAAATGCTGGCCAAAGTTAGCGTTCAAAAAACAAAAACTGCACTTTTACTGGTAATATCATCGTGATACGTTTTACTTTTGAAAAACACTCCTATTGGTGTTCAGCAAAGTCTCCCAAGTATAACAATACTCCCCATGTAAAGGTTTTATGGTGTTTTGGAAAGTTACTGAACTAAATATAGGGCTTTAAATATAGCGCTTTAAATATAGAGCTTGCCAATTAAATTATCTGGACTGTCTGTATGGGTTGTCAGGCAGGTCTCTCAAATTATAATTCATAAAATCAAATAATTATGTAGTTAATAGTTATATATGTAGAATGTGTGTGTATATTATATATAGATATATTGTGTGTGTATATATATTTATATACACACACTTCTATTTCCTATATATGTATAATATATTCTAATTAAAGTATTTTATAATATACTATACATATGATTTCATTATAAGATGTGTATATATCTCAAAGTACACTTATAATGAAATCATATGTGTATTATAAAATGCTTTATTTTAGAATATATTTATATATTAATCTTTTTACTTTTTTTTTTTTTTAGCAGCCTGTGGGACTCCCTGACAGCTCAGTCCCACTGCTGGCAGCTCCATAGACTGCTATTGCGGCCATGTGATCATTGTGATCACTTTGCCCTGGAGGGTCAGGGTGGCTGAAGCTCCTGCATGGTGACTGCTGGGGTCTCCAGGAGTCCCCCGCGACCGTGTTCACTGCAGATCGCTGGTCTAGGTAAGTCCAGTGCCTAAACGACCATTTTTTTGTCTGATGTACCTAGTTTGTCAACGGTCGTTAAGAGGATATATGTATTTATAACGTCATTCTAAATGTATTTTGATTTAAATATATACAATATGGTAAACAGAAAAATACCACCCTACAATCAAGATAAATCAAAGTAAATCTGGGAACAGATCTGGAGGAACAAGAATATGTGATACAATTTAATAAGGGGAGGGTGTGAGGGGGAAGTGAGAGCACTCACAGGATGCAGGTTTGTCTCCCCTCAAAGGGGTAAGTTCCCTTCAGCATGTACTTCAATATAAGGCTGTAGATCCTAAAAAAAAACAAACAAAAAAAAAAATACAATACTTATATAATAAAAATGCACTTACAAAAGGGTAAATATCTCCACCTGAAGTGGATCTGGATTCAACAGGTAGGAGTGAGCAGGAACAAAACGCCAAAGAACAAGTATGATTAACAAATGTATAATAAAAAGTTCCAAATATAGGCATCCTATGCGTTTGATCCGAATAAGAACTTATTCAGGGATATGTGACATCGTGGTTTTTCCGTTTATATATGGCTCCTGATTTCAAACCTCCGATCAGCTGGCGGTCGGATGCATTCCAGTGTGGATCGCACTATTTCCTTATGCGGTCACTTCCAGTTTACGTCTGTGTGATCACTTCCGGGTACGGACAGAAGGCACTCGTGTATAACATGTAAAGCAGTAAACGTGAATATATATAACCATAAAGATCATGTTTAATCCTCTAAAGTGCAGGATTAACATAAAAAAACAAATACAAAACTTTGATTTATCTTGATTGTAAGGTATTTTTCTGTTTACCATATTGTGGAGCTTATTTTACCTTATACTGTGTATAAGTGTGTTTCTTTTAAATATACTGCAGTTTACTCACTAATGATGATTTTATGATTGAACAAAAAATTACCAAATTTTTTATTAGTGTTCTCATTACTTAAAACTGGTTAGGTTTCCTCAACCAGAAAAACCACTTTATTCCCCTATAATCAAAATAGGATCGGCAGTGGTAAGGAAAGCCTGTAATAATTGGTGTAATCAGGGTTGCTGTTAAAGATTTTGTCCCATTTACCCATTACCTACAAAACACTGTTAAATATTACCTGGCTGTTAAAAGAAACACTTTGAGGGTTATTTACTAAAGTGAGATTTCAAAGTGAATGTCAAATTTAAGGCCAGAGTAGTCAAACTCCATGCATATCTGACGTACAGATTTTATTTTTCAGTTTGTCTATTTTGACCTTGCGTTTAAAATTCACTTTGAGTTCTCATTTTAGTAAATATCTCTGTTTAATTCAACATTAAGGAATTTTGCACGCAAGTGATCTGTATTGTGATTTAATGTTAGCTTATTTTTCGTAGAGAATATTTTAATTGTGTGTGTGTGTGTATATATGATCTATATAGTGGGAGTTATTTGTTTCACACTTTTGTGGAGCAATGAGCAGGAACAATCTGACTCTTTCCACTGTGACTGCTCCACTATTAAAATACATAAGACCTCCCTACTTATGTTTTAAAGAGTAATAGATGAGAAAAGAATAGATTCTGAAAGAGGAAGAGGAAACGATAGAAGGGCAAGTATGATGTGTTAGAATCCTGTACTTTAATCTTTGTAAAGAATCCATTAAGTCTGGACATTTCCAACAGATCTCTACTATATGGACAAAAGTATTGGGACGCACCTCTTCTTTTTTTCTTTCTTTTTCAATTCTTTATAGTTTTGTAATCATACAGTTTAGATATGAATGTAACATGAAGTCACATTATTATGGTAAAAACGCATGTGACACATAACATTATTTGTCCAAGAGCCGTACACTTGTCACATTTGTTGAACAATATCTATCTTGTGACATACAGAACTAAAAATAACTGGTTATTAAAACAATAAAACATTCTCCCAGATGCAAGCTTATAACTTGTTTACCTATTATAGTCCATGAAAGCTTAAAGGAGCACTATAGTGCCAGGAAAACATACTCGTTTTCTTGGCACTATAGTGCCCTGACGGTGCCCCCACCGTCAGGGACCCCCTCCTGCCGGGCTCTGGGGAGAGGAAGGGGTTAAAATCTTACCTTTCTCCAGCACCAGGCGGGGAGCTCTCCTCCTCCTCCTCCTCCTCCTCTCCTCCTCTTTGGCTGAATGCGCATTCAGTCAGTCTCATAGGAAAGCATTCATAATGCTTTACTATGGACGCTTGCGTCTTCTCACTGTGATATTCACAGTGAGAAGCACGCAATTGCCTCTAGCGGCTGTCAATGAGACAGCCACTAGAGGCTTTAGAGGCTGGGTTAACCCATTTATAAACATAGCAGTTTCTCTGAAACTGCTATGTTTATAAAAATATAGGTTAACCCTAGCTGGACCTGGCACCCAGACCACTTCATTAAAGGACGACTCTAGGCACCCAGACCACTTCAGCTTAATGAAGTGGTCTGGGTGCCAGGTCCAGCTAGGGTTAACCCATTTTTTCATAAACATAGCAGTTTCAGAGAAACTGCTATGTTTATGAATGGGTTAAGCCTTCCCCCTATTCCTCTAGTGGCTGTCTCATTGACAGCCACTAGAGGCGCTTGCGTGCTTCTCACTGTGATTTTCACAGTGAGAGCACGCAAGCGTCCATAGGAAAGCATTGTAAATGCTTTCCTATGCGACGGGCTGAATGCGCGCGCAGCTCTTGCCACGCGTGCGCATTCAGCCCAGGAGGAGGAACGGAGGAGGAGAGAAGGAGGAGAGCTCCCAGCGCTGGAAAAATAGACTATGCACAGAATTGGCATTAACCATTCTGAAAAACTTAGTCTGCGTTGGCAAACGACGTACTAATGCCATTGCTGGAGTTACATATCTGACCTCATTATAAAATATCTTTAGTGTATGCAGAGTTTGATATTGGAAGAACTGCATGTACAGACTCCAAGCACCATGGCTACTTCACATAACTCAAGATGCATGGGATAACCCTTTGAAGGTGAAGCGTTCTTTGTGTGTACGTAGATTTGTACAATAACAATGGAATTAAGGTCTTTCTGAACTATATATGTATATTTTAAAACCTTTTTGCTGTGCAAAAAGTTCATCAGATTTAAAAAAAATTAAAAAAAGCAACAGTCCTGTTATTGTGACATGGAAGATGAGGTCTGTTGATGAAAATTAAGCTATACTTTTGGGGTTATGTTGGTGTGCCTAATCATATATGTTCTATCTTTTTTGTTTTCTAATCAAATGCGATTTTGAAATATCTGTTGCACACTTCAATTATCTAAATTGAGTTAGGAAAGATGGGGCTGGGAGTTCTTTCATAACCATGGATTCTTGCTAGTAATTGATCTGATAAATGTAAACATGTCATGCATATTAATGCTTGTGATTGCTCATGTTTGGGTGTAGATGTTCAGCACAAGCTTGTGCATGTATATTGTGGAGGCAAATATTGCTACGTTGATGTAGCCGAAACTGTGAACTGTAACTTAAGATTGCAGTGTCTCTGCATTATTGTTAAGATAAATGAAGTACACACCTATGCATTTAATACCTCTGAGGTGTTGCCCCACTTTATTTCACACCATATCAGTAGGCTTTTTGGAGTTCTACTGCTGCATCACTACTTTCTTTTGCACAATTGCGATCTTTCTCATTCACAGTCAGGGAAATGGAAACCAGAGATGACAGATATATGTGTAGCTGTCTCTAAAGAAGTAGAGCCTATATTTTACTTATTTAGAATGAGTGGTTAGTATTCTTATAACAGAGTTGTGTATAACTAAATCTGTATAAACAAGTGGCAGGTAATTGTGTTATTTCTACAAATTGTCATTGGTTATTCAAATGTCTTACTTGCCTTAAATTAGCGATCTATATTTATATATCTAACAGATTCTTGAGTGGTGGGTATTTTTTGTATCTTCATTTGAATGTGGGATGGGTATTAATTTTATTTTTGTTCCAAATAAGTTGTATGTATTTAACTGAAAGCTTGGTGTGTATGCATGTGTATATATACAGGGAGTACAGAATTATTAGGCAAGTTGTATTTTTGAGGATTAATTTTATTATTGAACAACAACCATGTTCTCAATGAACCCAAAAAAACTCATTAATATCAAAGCTGAATATTTTTGGAAGTAGTTTTTAGTTTGTTTTTAGTTTTAGCTATGTTAGGGGGATATCTGTGTGTGCAGGTGACTATTACTGTGCATAATTATTAGGCAACTTAACAAAAAACAAATATATACCCATTTCAATTTATTATTACCAGTGAAACCAATATAACATCTCAACATTCACAAATATACATTTCTGACATTCAAAAACAAAACAAAAACAAATCAGTGACCAATATAGCCACCTTTCTTTGCAAGGACACTCAAAAGCCTGCCATCCATGGATTCTGTCAGTGTTTTGATCTGTTCACCATCAACATTGCGTGCAGCAGCAACCACAGCCTCCCAGACACTGTTCAGAGAGGTGTACTGTTTTCCCTCCTTGTAAATCTCACATTTGATGATGGACCACAGGTTCTCAATGGGGTTCAGATCAGGTGAACAAGGAGGCCATGTCATTAGATTTTCTTCTTTTATACCCTTTCTTGCCAGCCACGCTGTGGAGTACTTGGACGCGTGTGATGGAGCATTGTCCTGCATGAAAATCATGTTTTTCTTGAAGGATGCAGACTTCTTCCTGTACCACTGCTTGAAGAAGGTGTCTTCCAGGAACTGGCAGTAGGACTGGGAGTTGAGCTTGACTCCATCCTCAACCCGAAAAGGCCCCACAAGCTCATCTTTGATAATACCAGCCCAAACCAGTACTCCACCTCCACCTTGCTGGCGTCTGAGTCGGACTGGAGCTCTCTGCCCTTTACCAATCCAGCCACGGGCCCATCCATCTGGCCCATCAAGACTCACTCTCATTTCATCAGTCCATAAAACCTTAGAAAAATCAGTCTTGAGATATTTCTTGGCCCAGTCTTGGCGTTTCAGCTTGTGTGTCTTGTTCAGTGGTGGTCGTCTTTCAGCCTTTCTTACCTTGGCCATGTCTCTGAGTGTTGCACACCTTGTGCTTTTGGGCACTCCAGTGATGTTGCAGCTCTGAAATATGGCCAAACTGGTGGCAAGTGGCATCGTGGCAGCTGCACGCTTGACTTTTCTCAGTTCATGGGCAGTTATTTTGCGCCTTGGTTTTTCCACACGCTTCTTGCGACCCTGTTGACTATTTTGAATGAAACGCTTGATTGTTCGATGATCACGCTTCAGAAGCTTTGCAATTTTAAGAGTGCTGCATCCCTCTGCAAGATATCTCACTATTTTTGACTTTTCTGAGCCTGTCAAGTCCTTCTTTTGACCCATTTTGCCAAAGGAAAGGAAGTTGCCTAATAATTATGCACACCTGATATAGGGTGTTGATGTCATTAGACCACACCCCTTCTCATTACAGAGATGCACATCACCTAATATGCTTAATTGGTAGTAGGCTTTCGAGCCTATACAGCTTGGAGTAAGACAACATGCATAAAGAGGATGATGTGGTCAAAATACTCATTTGCCTAATAATTCTGCACTCCCTGTACTGCCCAGCATTTCAAATCGACAAAGAAGGTGGCACTTTAAGGTGTTGCTAGCAGTGTGGCTAGCGGTGTGGCTGGGGGTAGACTGTTCTGAGAAATTTTAGATGCCTTACTAATTTATGCAACTAAAAATTTAATTTTGAACAAAAAAATTAGACTGATTTCTAAACACATTTATTGCAGTTTAAAGATACATTACTGTGAATATTTTTGATGTGGAGCTCTGTTACACATTCACACGCCAACAATGTGGAGCTCCTAGAACAGAGGGACATTAGAGTAGAAAAGAGGTACAGAGGGATATAAACAAAATATAGGGACACTATATTGTGGATATATTTGTAAATGTGTATATAAGAGTGAGATGGATTTAGCTTAACCTAAATGAATGGTTTATAGTGGAACTGACTGTAATTAATCTGGTGACTGATTTTACTGGTTGAATTGTCTTAAAATTTGTGGCAGGTTTATTGTAAAATTCTGTTCAACTTTATTTGTAGTGACGTTTTAAAATATTAAAAGGGCACTACAGGCTCCTTCAGCTCACTGAAGTGGTCTGGGTACAGTGTCCCTATTGTTTACATTGCAGCACTAAGACAGCCCCTACTTGCTGTCTGCCAGACCACCACTAAGATGCATTTTTGGAATGTTACCGGACTTTTGGTACGTTAATGGACACTGGGCGTCCTCACACTCTACATGAGGACATCCAGCGTCCGCTAACTCCCCATAGGAAAGAATTGATTTGATGCTTTTCTTTGGGAGGAGGAGTAATGCTCGCACAGCGTTCGACACACACGTGCAATAGAGCCTCTTTGTTGAGTCATCAGCAGAGGTGGAGTCACGGTCCCTCAGCGCTGGGATAAGGTCAGTAAATAAAGGGTTTTAACCTTTTATTCACCGCGGGAGGGGGAAGGCAGAGGTAACTCTAGTGCCAGGGATACAGATTTGTGTTCTAGCACCATAGCATCCTTTTAATAACCCCTTAAGGACACATGACATGTGACATGTCATGATTCCCTTTTATTCCAAAAGTTTGGTTCTTAAGGGGTTAAGGTGACCTGTTATGTAGTACACACTACTTACACTCAAACTAAAGCATAACATTTTTTTATATAACAATTGTACTAGAGGATACAACAAATTAAAAAAAAGTCCTAATGCCATACAATATAAATGTATCTGCTAAAGTATGTATAATATTGGTTAAATACCTATGATTGGTTCACATTCACCACTTTAATAAACTGTCTAATAGTCATGGAGTCCTTACGATATTTGATTTGTCAGATCTTCAGAGTCTGCTCTGTAGTTGTTTTAACCCTATTCCATGATACGGCTTTTGAGCTCCACTCTTTGTTTAAAAGGCCAAAATAAAACTTCTAATTATTTAATATGTAAGCTTTAATCTGCATTGTTTAGTGCCAAGCAAGCATGTCATCAGATGCCAGAACAATGATTTTCCCCTTTGTTTCTTTCTCTTTAAATCACTCTCCTGAATTCTTTTCAATACTGCTGTATGACTCTTCATTCATTACTACATGTTTGGAATTGATATGACTGTCCTCCTTTAGATCAAACACACACAGCACATTCTTTAGTTTAATGAAACTAGGCCTTGACTCTTGTATACTCGAAAGCATCAAAGCTGTTGGGAGAAACATGTCACTAAAAAGTGCATCCTGCAACTTCTTTACATCAGTAATTTGCAAAGCAAGTTATTGAAACAGTTTGAGGTTAAGACCTTGTAAAATCGCTTCAGTGCTTCCTGTTGCAACAACTCACAGTTGGATTCTTTTCTCAAAGCTACCTTGATACAAGGACCCGTGTCAGTTGCATGGCATGGAAGGCAATTTACAGTAATGCAGTACTTAAGAAACTGCAGTTATTCAATGCAGGCAAATTCTGCTGTGCATTTGTCATCATAGCCTATTGCTGCATGACATGAGCTCAAATTGCATTGCAGATATTTTGGACAGGTAATGAAGTAAGTGTGTCAGGATATTGGATAAATCTCAATTTTTGTTTTCATGAGGTTTAACAAAACAGAGGTACTGCACTCATAGCCTCCTAGCAGCATTACGAATACAAAAGTTGTTCTTATTTAGATTGAAGTTTACA
Source organism: Pelobates cultripes (assembly GCA_933207985.1). Lineage (NCBI taxonomy): Eukaryota > Metazoa > Chordata > Amphibia > Anura > Pelobatidae > Pelobates > Pelobates cultripes. Next base: position 291,930,840 of record OW240913.1, on the reverse strand, counting down.
TTTACATGTACATGAAAATAATACAGTTTATGGTTAAAATTATACTAATTGTGTTAGCAAGTGTATAGGTCACATTTTATCAGATCTATCTAGTTTTTGCATTTTATTTTGTTTTTAATTGCTGCTTATGTACCATTGACCTTTAGGTAAATTCTGCACCCATTTAGGGTGAGCTGATGTGCATGCATAACTTTCCATTTACTGTGTATGTGCTGGTAAATTTTCTGGACCCTCTCTATATGTTTTGTTATGCTCATCTGGCCCATATCCACATCTATTTGGATGACACACCACTAAAGTTTTTCGTGTGAATTCACTTATAGGAATACTCCAAGCATCACAAGGACTACAGCTCCCTCCCCACTAAGCATCACTTCCCAAATGCATTACCATTAGTGATGTCCCGAACGGTTCGCCGCGGACTCATCATTGAGTAAACTGACCCTGTACCTCACAGTCAGCAGACACATTCCAGCCAATCAGCAGCAGACCCTCCCTCCCAGACCCTCTCACCTCCTGGACAGCATCCATTTTACATTCATTGTGAAGCTGCATTTTTAGTGAGCTGTCCAGGAGGTGGGAGGGTCTGGGAGGAAGGGTCTGCTGCTGATTGGCTGGAATGTATCTGCCGACTGTGAGGTACAGGGTCAAAGTTTACTCAATGATGAGTCTGCGGCGAACCGTTCGGGACATCACTGATTACCATCTCCCAGAGTCAGAAATTCTTGAGTTGCAATTTAAAGCTTAGCACATTGGCTATTAGATGCTGCTGTGGAACTTCCAGCTCTCAGGAGATAGTAGTGTAGGCAAGTGTGGTGCCCAGTGGACACAAAGTGTGTTTAAAAAAAAAAATAAAAAAATTGTGTGTGTGTATAAATAATATATTAATAGAAACATTAAAAAGGAAACCATGAAAAATAGCTAGAGTGGCTATGGTTCCTGGCGTATTAACTCCTAAACATATGAGATTGCAGGGGCACGATATATACACCAAAATCACTTAATTAAGCAAAAGTTATTTTTGTGCTTAGATATGCCCCTTTAATAAACTGCTGTTTGTTTTTTCCCACTCTGGTTTCAAGCAAGTTTTAATTTACATGGGACAACAGTGAATATTGTGCAACAGGTGCTTACAAATGTGCAAAAAAAAAAAAAATCAAATGAATAACCCCCTCTCCTCCGCCCCCCCCCAAAAAAGAGCTACCACCTATGTGCTAACGTTTCTCACCTTTACACAACTGTATAAAACAAACAGAAGTTGGTATATGCACCCACTCCAGTCAATAGTAGAGCACTTATACTAAATTACAAAGGGCCATGTAGCCTTTGTTTTGGTGAGTAGAATTGTTCCCTTCAGGCTTTTTGCTGTAAACACTGTCTTTTCAGAGAAAATGCAGTGTTTACATTACAGCCTAGTGATTACTCCACTGGCGGCAATTTAGATGGCTGCAAAAGCTACTTCCATGGGCAGTGCTGCATAGTAAGCAGCACTACCATTCAGTGTCTCCACCCTCTGCATGCAGAACTGAACTTTCCTCTTAGAGATGCATTGATTCAATTAATCTCTCTGATGAGATGCTGATTGGCCAGGGCAGTTTTTGACTTGTACTGGCTCTGACCCTGATCTGCCTCCTTGTCCGTCTCAGCCAATCCTATGGGAAAGCATTTTGATTGGGTCAGACCACCACCTTTTATAACAGCAGGCAGGTCAGTAGCAGACAGGGGAAAAGCCAGCAGCTGGAGAGTTGAATAAAAGTAAGATTTTACTATATTTAGGGAGGCAAGAGGGGCCAGAAGGGCTAGATGATGGTTTCAACACTTTAGAGTCAGGAGTACGTTTGTGTTCTGACCCTATAGTGTTCCTTTAAGTAATATTTGTAACTTACATGTGCCCCAAATACTTGCACAATTTCTCTGCATGAGAGATACACCTTACTTTTAGTTCGTCCTTCATTGAGCTTTGCCAGTAAGGTGCAACAGATGACCCTGAGCAAGGGATTCAAGTCAGTATTACCCATTTGGATGACCCTAATCAAATTTTATAAAAGCCTAAAATGAAACACTATAATTAGCTCATAATCCTACATTGGTACTTGCTTTTTTCCCACAGGCCTGAAAGGAAGAAAAGAAAACCAGAGATTGCACAATGGAGAGCTCTTATTTACGTCTTTGTTTTAAAGTACAAGTTATCTGACTATATCTTTGACTTAATGTTGACATCTTAACCCCTTAAGACCGGAGGGCGTACAATTACGTCCTATTTTAAGCGGCTCTAAACGATGCCGGGCGTAATTGTACGCCCTCCGGTTTTTGTTTATTTACCCGGTGTGGGACCGCCGGCGATCACGGTGGGGGGGGACTCCCAGGGAGCCCCCCCGCGGCAGATCCTCCTCCTCCGGTGCCCCCTGGCCATGTGAGAGTGAGGTCCTTGCGAGGACCTTACAATCACATGGCCGGGATAGCTGGCTTCTGTATTGCCAGCAGGGGGGCTGCCTGTAATGACAGGTGGTTCCCCTGCTGGCTAGAAATAAAATTAAATTAAGTGTAAAAAAATAAAATAAATTATACTTAGATCATATATATAATTTAATATATACACCTAGACAGTGTACGTGTGTGTGTGTGTATATATACACACACACACACACACGTACACTGTCTAGGTGTATATATTAAATTACATGTAGACTGATACTGATTAAATATATATAATTATTGTTATATATATAATATAAAAAAATTAAATATGTAAATACGTAAAAGAAATAATTAAAAATTATATAGATGTGTTATTTCGTTCTAACTTTATTGTGATATTAATATATATATTTATCAAAATACAAGTAGAACGAAATAATATATCTACATACATAAATATATACGTGTATATATATCACTATATATACCTATATATAAATAAAAATATTTAAAATAGATTATATATAGATTCACATATATATATATATATATATATACACACACACATATATTAATTCTACATATATATTTATGTAATAGTTTTACATAATTAGGTATCTTAATTAATTACAATTAGCGGGACCTGCCTGACAACCCATGCTGAAAGTAAAGGGAATTTAATTTGCTAGCACTATATTTAACCCTATAACTTTCCAAGACACCATAAAACCTGTACATGGGGGGTACTGTTCTACTCGGGGGGACTTCGCTGAACACAAATATTAGTGTTTCAAAACAGTAAAATGTATTACAACGATGATATCGCTAGTAAAAGTGACGTTTTTTGCATTTTTCACGCACAAACAGCACTTACACGGACAATATTATTCCTGCGATACTTTTTACTGTTTTGAAACACAAATATTTGTGTTCAGCGAAGTCTCCCGAGTACAACAGTACCCCTCATGTACAGGTTTTATGGTGTTTTCAAAAGTTACAGCGTCAAATATAAGGCTTGCGTTTCATTTTTTTCACATTAAAATTCGCCAGATTGGTTACGGTGTCTTTGAGACTCTATGGTAGCCCAAGAATGAAAATTACCCCTATGATGGCATACCATTTGCAATAGTAGACAACCCAAGGTATTACAAACAGGGTATGTCCAGTCTTTTTTAGTAGCCACTTAGTCACAAACACTGGCCAAAATTGGCGTTTTTTTGCATTTTTCACAGAAACAGATACTAACGCTAACTTTGGCCAGTGTTTGTGACCAAATGGCTACTAAAAAAAGACTGGACATGCCCCATTTGCAATACCTTGGGTTGTCTACTATTGCAAATGGTATGCCATTATGGGTGTAAATTTCATTCCTGGGCTACTATAAAGTCCCAAAGGCAACGTAACCAATCTGGCGAATTTCAATTTCAAATGTAACGTGCTATATTTTACCCTGTAACTTCCCAAAACACCATAAAACCTGTACATAGGGGGTACTGTTTTACACGTGAGACTTTGCTGAATACAAATATGTGTATTGTATTGCTGTAAAAGCAAACAGTATTATGACCTTGACAGTTAAAATGCCATGTAGAACTAAAAAATAAAAATCATTTTTTCTCCAATTTATTTCATATTAAATTGTTTCATAGCTAAATATTTGATATTAAATGAAAGCCCTGTTTCCCCTGAATAAAATGATATATAATAAGGGTGGGTGTATTTAATATGAAAGAGGTGAATTACGGTTGGACAAACATGTAGCGCATATGTCAGGTTTTGTTTACATTTTGTTTCGTTCACAACGTGTACATTTGGCTCAGTCCTTAAGGGGTTAAATCTATTCTGAAAATGGTTACCATAGAATTTTTTGTCACTGTGCTTCTAGAAAAAAACAGCATTTGAAGTAACTTTGGGATGGTGGTTGTTCTCGTCTGTCTGTGCTTGCTTGACACAGTTCATAATTACACCTGTGTAAATCAGTAGTTGGAAGAGCCTTAACCCCTTAGCGACCGAGGACGGTTCAGGACCGTCATCGGCATTTTTGCCTTGAGGACCGATGACGGTCCTGAACTGTCCTAACGGTCTGGGGGTACTTACCTGATCGCCGTCGTTCCCCCGGCGGCGATCAGTGTTGCTCCGGTTGTGGGGAGACTGCCTGAAGCCCAGACAATCTCCCCACACTGATTTAGGACCCCTGTGGCCATGTGATCGCTTAACACAGCGATCACATGGTCACAATAGGTGTCCATAGTGCTGCCTGCAGGGGGACTGCCTGTGCTGACAGGCAGTCTCCCTGCTAGTGTAAAATAAAAAAATAAAATAAAGTTAGTGTTAATAAAAAAAATAATAATAATTATATATGTGTATATATGATATATAGACATATAATATATCTATATAATATATGTCTATATATCATCTATATAATGCCATACTAAGTGTATTTTTATATTAATATGTACTTATATTAATATAAAAATACACTTATAATTAAATTACACACGTATATATGTAATATATATAACTATATATATTGTATATATATATTATTATAAAATATAAATAAGTAATTTAAATTAAATAAAAAAAATTTATAATAAAAAAATAAAAAAAAATTATATCTATAGGAAATTTTATTCTAACTGTATTTTAAAATTAATATATATATATTTATATCAAAATACACTTAGAATGAATTTGTATATATATATCTATGTATATAAAAATAAATAAAAATAATAAGAAATATACATATGTCCATATACAAAATTACATAAATAATTATATAAATATACACGTAGACTTCAAATATATAAATATGCATATATATTTAAATTCTACGTGCGTATTTATGTAATAGTTTTACATAATTCAGTAATTTTATTGATTTAAGGGACCTGCCTGCCAACCCAGGCCGAAATTCCAGAGAATTGAATTTGCTAGCACTGTATTTTACCCTGTAACGTTCTACGACACCCTAAAACCTGTACATGGGGGGTACTGTTTTACTCGGGAGACTTCGCTGAACACAAATATTAGTGATTCAAAACAGTAAAACATATCACAGCGATGATATTGTCAGTGAAAGTGACTTTTTTTGCATTTTTCACACACAAACAGCACTTTTACTGATGATATAATTGTTGTGATACGTTTTCCAGTTTTTAAACACTAATATTTGTGTTCAGCAAAGTCTCCTGAGTAAAACAGTACCCCCCATGTACAGGTTTTATAGTATTTTTGAAAGTTACAAGGTCAAATATATGGGTCATATATTTTTACATTGAAAATGGCCAGGTTGGTTACGTTGCCTTTGAGAGCGTATGGTAGCCCAGGAATGAGAATTACCCCCATGATGGCATACCATTTGCAAAAGAAGACAACCCAAGGTATTGCAAATGGGGTATGTCCAGTCTTTTTTAGTAACCACTTGGTCACAAACACTGGCCAAAATTAGCGTTCAATTTAGTTTTTTTACTTTTTTCACACACAAACAAATATGAATGCTTACTTTGGCCAGTGTTTTCGACTAAGTGGCTACTAAAAAAGACTGGACATACCCCATATTGAATACCCTGGGTTGTCTACTTTAAAAAAAATATGTACATGTGGGGTGTTATTCAGAGATTTATGACAGATAATAGTGTTACAATGTCACTATTGATAAATTTAAAAAATTTATGTTTTGAAACCGCAATATTCTACTTGTACCTATAGCCCTATAACATGCAAAAAAAAGCAAAAAAGCATGTAAACACGGGGTATTTTTAAACTCAGGACAAAATTTTGAATCTATTTAGCAGTTTTTTTAATTCGCTTTTGTAGATGAGTAAAAGATTTTTCAAGTAAAAGTCAAAAAACATGTATTTTTTCAATTTTTCATCATATTTTTTTATTTTTTTTAAATTAAAATACATGAGATTATATAAATAATGGTATGTAAAGAAAGCCCCTTTTGTCCTGAAAAAAACAATATATAATTTGTATGGGAACAGTAAATGAGAGAGTGGAAAATTCCAGCCAAACACAAACACCACAAACACCACAAAAGTGTAAAAATATGCCTGGTCGCAAATGTACAACATCGCAAAAACAGTCCAGTCCTTAAGGGGTTAAAGGGACATTATAGTCACCAGAGCAACTACAGCTTATTTCAGTCTGGTGTCTGTAGAATCTCCCTGCAGGCTTTTTAATGTAAGAATTAACATAGTAGAATTTTAGTAGAACACAAATCCTCAAAAGTAAAACATAAATTATACAAACTAATTAAAAAAAAAAAAAAAAGTGGTAACAATTCCAAGAACATTTCAATAAGAGCATCCTTAAAAACGTACCCAATAAACCTCCCTACTCCCCCCCTTCTGTCACCCATCTGATTCCACGTTAATGTCCCTCAACGATGGTTCAGGCTCTGCCTCTGCTCCTCCCGCGCCATCAGCTGTAGCGTGTGGATGTCCAGACCAAAAGTCGATGTATGACCTGGAAGTCCTTCTAGTGGCTATCTGGTAGAAAGCCAATAGAGGTGGAGTTAACCTTCAAAGGTAATTATTGCCGTTTGTTAAAAATTGCAATAATAAAATTTTTATGGTTAAGGGTTGTTTAGCACTGCACCCAGACAACTTCAATGAGCTGAAGTGGTCTGGATGCCTACAGTGTCCTTTTAAAATAATGTTTTAATTCATTTATTTTTGGTGTACATTTTTTACTTTTGAGGACTTTCCATATCTTATCATTGTTTCATTTGTCAATATTCTAAGTAACAGCTCCTGTCCTTTTAATTTGGTTTAAGGTTTTCTAACTATTCTTTATCTAAAATTGTGTGGTGATCCTAGGGCCAATATTTTTACAGATGTTTAGTTGATGATCCTCTACTCACACTGTTTCTTTAGGTGAATATAATATGCCTTTTGACACGCATATTTAATATATTTAAGAGTTACAAGTTAACTTTTAGGAAGACCAGGTTATCTCTAGTGTAATGCAAGTATGTTTAGAACTTTTTTTCCATTATTTTTTTTTTTTTTTTTAAATAGCATCTCAAGCAAGCTTATTGCAAGGATGATGGGCAGTTTTTCTGATTAAAGGATGAACCGAAGCACCATAAACAATTTCTTTTAATGGGCTATAGTCTAATTTTTGCCATTTTGGATTTAAAATCTAGAGTTTAGTGAAGAAACCTTAGATGAATCCCAAGATAAATTATTCCTTGGGGCAGTATTAATGCCTTTTCTCTAAATTGGACATAAATAGAAATGGAAGTGCACTCAACCCTTCGTTGTGGAATCCAGGGTGCTCCATGGAAAGTCCCAGTACCCAAATGGACCAAATATAAATTTAGTAAATGTAGAAGATAATCCAGGCACTCCAACAGATTCCAAAATCAAGGCAATTTATTAGAACCAGGAACTACACAGTAACGTTTCAGCCGCTTGACAAAAGCCCTAAGGGGCTGAAACGTTGCTGTGTAGTTCCTGGTTCTAATAAATTGCCTTGATTTTGGAATCTGTTGGAGTGCCAGGATATCTTCTACATTTACTAAATTTTCTCTAAATTGGTACATGAAATATTTTAAAGGTATATCATTTCCCAGTAAAGTTATTCTAATCTAAGTGAAAAAATTATTTCGTTTTATTTATATTTAAAACAGAATACCATGGAATTTCACTTATTCGCACATAGTAAAATATATGCATATGCAAAATGTTTATATTTTTTTTCCAAAGTGTAAAACAGTTTATCAAGTCAATAAAAATCAATCATCATTTGTGGCTCACTTCACCTTATGATGATCTCGTTAGAAAATCTATGCCTGTAAGTGGGAGGTGATTTTTGTTTTCCTTTCCAGGGCCTTTTTGCTGGAAGGGATGGAATGGATGTGAGACACACCTGTATCCTTTTTTTCTTTTTTGCCAGATGAATAGTTTTCAGTATTAGCAAAGTTTGAATGTTAACTCATCAGTTCTCATGGGTTAACCTGACTGAGCTGCCTCTAGAGTCAGGTTTGTGCATATGTTGTGGTTCTTTGTAGACTGCTTTCACATTGACCGTCTCCTGTTTAGCCTTCTCCCGGTATCACTCCAGTGATATTTTGTGTACAGCCACTGGAGTTGGGAGGATTTGACTATGGTGTTACTGTTTATCATCCTATGAACATTCTCTCTTTTCTTTTCTTTTCTTTTTTTTTTTTTTTGAATGTAAGCTCCTTTGAGCAGGGCCCTAAACAGACTCTGTTCCTGTGTGTCCAACTTGTCTTGTTGCAAATACTTGTCTCTCATTCCACCTCTAGTGGAATGAGAGACAAGTATTTGTGGAATAATTTGGTGCTTAATAAATAAGTGATCCTCTATATTCTATGTACATTTTGTGATCTGCTGAAAAGCTTTAAAGCATTTATTATATATATATATATATATATATATATATATATATATATATATATATATATATATATATTTATTTATTTATTTATTTTTTTTTTAAGTCCATGGTGAATGGGTTAGCAGACAGTGTTCTTTTACAATCCTGTTAGGCCTCCACTGTCTAAACCCTCTCGGTGCACTTGGAGTTTTCTGGTATTGGTGCAGAAATTCATCACTAGGTTGATCAGCTTTGGAGTAATAATTTGATCCACATATTTCCCTCTGTTGATATTGGAATTTCTCACCTAGGCTATTTGCAAGGTGAATGCTTAGACAAGCGAGTACTCTGGATTTGCATGAAAGGCAAAAAGTTGTCATGTGCAAGCAGCTGGTTTCATAAGTAGCTGGTTTGTGCGAAGTCATTCCAGACTTCCACTGACTGCATACATTTTATCACATGCATGTGAGCATGGTCTACAGTGACCTCAAAGTCTTTATGATGAGCTCAGACACATCAAGCTTCTGACCCTGGTCCTGGATCTGGTTGGTGGTACAAAAGCTTCTTGTCCTCAGTCACTCCACCATGGCTGAATGAGTTGTCCAATTGTTTTTGGCTAAAGAGCCAATGCTCTGCAATATATCCACACTGCCATCGCTCCTTCAAGCAGTGCTTCACATCGATCCTATGAACATTCTCTCTCTTCTTTCTTTTTCTTTTTTTTTTTTCTTATATCTAGAATGTAAGCTCCTTTGAGCAGGGCCCTAAACAGACTCTGTTCCTGTGTGTCCAACTTGTCTTGTTGCAAATACTTGTCTCTCATTCCACCTCTAGTGGAATGAGAGACAAGTATTTGTGGAATAATTTGGTGCTTAATAAATAATCTTTGTAGATGTGTTTTTGCATTTTCTATTTATTGTAATCATAAGAAAAGTTCAGTATAACAGTAAAAATCATATACACAACACATGTTATAGGCACACCATAGTAACTATACATATACTACACAGAAAGGGTTTCTGATAATTATTCTTGAACATGGAGCACTGCTTATTTATTATAGTTTAGCCCTTTAAAGGAATTTCTGTTGTATGTACAAGTCTGTTGGCTTTGATTTGTTGTAGTTTTCTATTTTATTTGTTTTACAAATACAGTTAATGACCACAAGCTCTCAATCTCTAAATTTCTATTTACAGTTGTCCTTCCATAATTTGGATTATTACTCATTAAATCCATTGTTGCAGTAAAAACATTCACATAAGAATACAAGATAATTGATTCGTGTTGAGAAGTAGAAATCCAATAGACTTTTGTTTGTGTAGTCTCCATGATGTTTGACTTTTGTAATTCTTACCATTGTATGCACTTTACGTCTGTCTGCCTGGCTTGTGGACTGTTACAGTATGGTGGCTGCAGCCACTGGCTTTGATATTGTGGCTTATTTAAAAGATGTAAATTGACAAATTCATAGGATCCTAACATTTATTTTGTAATTGATCATGTCCGCTTGCAGGCTGGTGACAAAATCTGTAGAATTCCTTGAAGATTTAAATCTCCACTCATCCTCCCCAATTTTGCCTCTGCATCGCTTCCCACATGTCCTTTGCTTGTCTCTTCTTATCACCCCCTCTCCCCTTCTGGTGTCTCTCCCCATTACTCCTCTTCCCTGTGCACTTGGCCCATGTGTCTCTCCGCAGCCCCCTAGTTTTACAGTGGCAGTCTTTCCCCAAGCAGCATACATGGAAGTAGTAGTCCTCTTTCTGTGCCAGGCTCCTGATCACATCTCTGCCATTCACTCATGTCTCTTTGTGTGAGGAGAAAGTAATGATGAGGTCTTCTTCACTCCCCTTCTCTTGTGTTTCACACACAGCAATGAGCCAGTGGTCATGCATTCACTGGTTGAGCTGGGCCTGTGGGTCAGTTGTTCTGCATTTTAAAGTTTGTAAAATTGCTGCATTTGTATAGGCAAATGTAACTGAAAGAAGCTGTAATTAGGAACTTTTATTTGTTTGTTTTTCCCCTTTTCTCTCGTCAATCACTGATTTTTGGATGTGTAGTTTTGTCCCCAGCTATAGTCCTACTCATCACCTATGACAGGGGTAGGCAACTTTCGGCACACTAGATGTTGTGGCCTACATCTCCCCCGATGCTTTGCCAGCGATATGGTTGTAAGAACACTATGGAAAATGTAGTCCACAACATCTGCAGAGCCAAAGGTTGCCTGTCCCTGACCTAGGATAAGTTAAATTACTTAACAAACCATCGCAGTTATACTTTGTTTATTAGATGATTCACATTCAATACAGATAGAGTAGAGTGGCACTCGCTCTAATTTCCTCTAGAACTCCAGACCAGAGTAGACCATTCCCAACTAATTCATGATAATGAAGAAAAATAGACTGGACACATGCAGATAGTATTGTGCATGTTTATTGGAAATCCATAAGTTTCGGATCATACAAGAGCCTTTCTCAAGCTAACACAAGCAGTGAATCACCTAATTTTAATACCCAGTTTAATGCCAATTGCTTTGTACAAATTGTGTCAATTTCTTTGCACAAGTATTTGTTTTGCACATGGCACCTTCATTATGATTGGCTATTTAAACAAGCTCATTCTGTGATTTTGTTAGCTTGTATGAGCCAAAAGTTGGATGGCTTAATAATATCTGCTTGTGACCAGTATATTTTAATTACTAGAGGATTCACAGAATGGTTTATTGCATATCATGGCAGTCCCTAAATTAGTACTATTTAGATCTATTTTGCAATTTTCCTCTTGCACATACACAATTTTCACAGGCAATACTAACTTTACTAATACAAAGAAAATTAAATTGTGCCTACAATGCATGTTGTCTCCCTCCTTATTTTTGTTTGCACTTTTGCATCCAAAACACATTGTAGATATTTTTTCATTAAGAAATTAGTAATGTTTTTAGTAGATTTAAATACCTTGAATATATTATTCAATGTACAATTTTCAAATCAGCCTTATATATACTTCTGTTGTCTGTCAAGAGTTAGGAATGTGCTATTTGTTAGAACATGCAGTACAATGTAAAATATTTTAAACATGGAGTCATCCATACAGGTAACTTTTCTGAGCTTTTTCCGAGAATGAAAATGTGATTAGGGTACAGTTTGTTCTTCGTCCTTGGGAAATACCAAGAGTTGTGAAGCTGTGGTGCCTAATATCATATTTGGTCATTCAATATTAGTGTGATATAAAAGTTACAGATTTTGTAACTGTCACACCCACCTGGGGTTTTGTAGCGGTGAAGGAACCCAATTGCAGCAGAACAGCACTCCCTTACAATCATGACCCTCAGGAGCATCTGGAAGTGGGTACATGGTCCTAAAAGGTCTTTGGTGGCACGGAGGCCTTTAATGGGTAGAAGCCAAGTGAGGTATCAAAGAGGGGAAGAAGCAGGAGGCGTAGTCGATCGATCGGGGATCAGTACAGGCAGCAGGCAAGAGTTGTCGATCAATCTGGGATCAGGTCAGGCAGCAGGCAAGAGTAGACCATAACCGAGCCAAGGATCAGGAACCAAGAAGACAAGTAGGGAATCGGGGGCAATAAGCAGGTATACAAGATGCAAGGAGAATAACCTGACTGGAAGGCATGCTTTGTTTAAATAGGGAGCCAGGATCACATGACCGACCACCTCCCACCAACAGGTGGGCGCACAGCTATAAAAGTAGGTCAGGGACTCTGCGCCGTGTTGGCTTGCCTCACAGTCCCTGACCTGCCTCCTCTAGTCGGGAACACAACTCTCCCCGCCTAGAACGCCAGGTCCGCATGGCGGCCGCCATCTTGCCACGACGGCATGCTCGTCGTGGACCTCGGCGGTGAGAGGGGAAGAAGTAGATGCCACAGCTCCATAATAGGGGGCTTGGAGAGCAGTGACTGCCGCCATTCTGCTGCGAGGGCGCCGCGGGCACCCACAAGCGGGTAAGTGACCGGCTCTGCTGTGACCGTAACACTCAGGTTCAAAAAATATATATATATAATCATTCTTGCGAAAGATGGGCGACACTTATTGATGTCTTGATTAAGATGGAGGGCGAAATGCGTAGACATTCGGCGCATTGATGTCAGACAGTGGGCGTTGCATATATTTAACATTTACAGTATATTACAAATCATATATACATTGCATTATTGTATATTAAGCAACCACAAACCGATTCATACGTATTGCACTATTTGTTTTGTCTTTTATGAGGATTGAATGACTCTACAAAATAAGTTTTTATTTTTTTGTTTTTTTATATATATATATATATATAATATTTCAGACATATACCTGGCTCTGGTGCTTCTTGTCTCTAGCCTAGGTACTCTTGTCATCATAAATATCTCCTCCCCTGTTCCCTCTTCTCCAGCCCTATTCCTCATCTCTGTATTTAATGTTCTCTTCCTTGTTTAATAGGTTTATGGGTATGAGAGGAGACATAGGAGGTAGTGTGCTTAAACTCTAGTCCTTCCCACCCCAACCTGCCCCCTACCCTACCTAGCTTCATGTAAACAGCTTCTTGGTTGTCGATTTATATTAGCTGCCTGTCCTTGGAGAGAGAGAGAAAACACCATTACATGTGGTGTAATGTGATTTATTGTTCCGTTCGTTTTCATGGCATCTTTGGGGGACTCTACAAAAGTATTAATTTTTGATATTCATATTTTATGGTGTATTTAAATTTTATATTCAAAATAAATGGGATGGGAATTAAAGCGGCACTGTCATGCCGAACTTACCTTTCCTCAATATCTTCCTCTTCTCCCCTTCTCTCAGGAGATGTTCTTCTTTTCTTCCTGTTTTCTTTAGTTTTCTTTAAAATCATAAGCGGAGGAGTGGATTTATTTTATTTTAAGTTCGATGGGTATGATGGTTTTTATTTGGCCTTTTTTGGGGCTGAAGAATGAAGATTTTAGAAAAAAGAAGACGTCAAATGGTAAGTTTAATTTTTCTTTACAAGTTAGTTATTTTATTCCCCCCTCACTAATTTTTAGGGTGAGGGGGGTAGATAAGGGGATACTTTTTTTTTGTGGGGGGGGGCTGGGTGACTAGGGGCTTGGGGACCCCTAGTCACCTTTGATGGGGGGGGGAGGGGGGAATTTGTCTTAGGGCCCCCACCCGCCGCACAGGGGTGGAGGCTGGATAGTAGGGTTTTTTTTTTTCTTAGTGGACATGCCCCTACTCGCGGTATAGAGAGTAGGGGCATTCGAGAGATTTCAATCTCTCTTATGTTAATATGGGGGTCATATTGTCCCCCATAGAGTGAGGGGGGGGGACCTGGGGGACTCCTGAAGTGGTGGGGAGCACTGTTCCCTGACGCTTCTCTCTTTATATATTATATGGAGAGAGCTGCGTGCCGGTAGCTCCCTCCTTGTAATAAACTGAACGAACAAATGATCACTGATATTCGGTGTTTGTTCATCTGTTTTTTCTATTCATTCATTCATCTCTCTGACGAATGAATGAATAGATGAAATTCCTGTTCGCATGCCCAAGTGTTTGACTGTGCATGTGCAGCAATCTTAGTGCTATCTAGTGTGGGCAGATGACGTGTCCCACAGGGACTTCCTCTACCCACACAAAGATGGTGGCGCCCTGAATATAGATCGGGGCAGAAAATAAAGATAAAAAAATAGGTCATCTGGGGGGTTTAGGGGCATTTGGGGGTGACTAAGGGGTCGGTTAGATGTAGTGGAGTCGGGAGAGGGGTAAAAAAAAAAAAGGGATTCGGCCATGATAGTGCCGCTTTAACTTGTGTATATGCCTGTCCAGTTAAAGGACCACTATAGTGCCAGGAAAACATACTCATTTTCCTGGCACTATAGTGCCCTGAGAGTGCCCCCACCCTCAGGGACCCCCTCCCGCCGAGCTGGATGGCGAGGAAAGGGTTAAATCTTACCTTTTTTTCCAACGCCGGGCGGGGAGCTCTCTTCCTCCTCTCCACCTCTTCGGCTGAATGCGCATGCGCGGCAGGAGCTGCGCTTGCATTCAGCAAGTCTCATAGGAATGCATTCATAATGCTTTCCTATGGATGCTTGCGTCTTCTCACTGTGATTTTCACAGTGAGAAGCACGCAGCCACCTCTAGCGGCTGTCAATGAGACAGCCACTAAAGGCTTTAGAGGCTGGATTAACCCTATTATAAACATAGTTTCTCTGAAACTGCTATGTTTATATAAAAAAGGGGTTAAACCTAGCTGGACCTGGCACCCAGACCACTTAATTAAAGGACCACTCTAGGCACCAAGACCACTTCAGCTTAATTTAGTGGTCTGGGTGCCAGGTCCTTCTAGGGTTAACCCATTCTTTTATAAACATAGCAGTTTCACAGAAACTGCTATGTTTATAAATGGGTTAAGCCTTCACCCAAATCGTCTAGTGGCTGTCTCATTGATAATGCTTTCCTATGCGACCGGCTGAATACGCGCGCAGCTCTTGCCGCACGTGCGCATTCAGCCGACGGGGAGGATCGGAGGCGGAGAGCTCCCCGCCCAGCGCTGGAAAATTGTAAGTTTTTACCCCTTTCCCCTTCCAGAGCTGGGTGGGATGGGGTCCCTGAGGGTGGGGGCACCCTCAGGGCACTATAGTGCCAGGAAAACGAGTGTTTTCCTGGCACTATAGTGGTCCTTTAAGCTGAAGTGGTCTGGGTGCCTAGAGTGGTCCCATAATGGAACACTCCAGTGTTACATCTGAAGGATATTATTTGTAACATTAGTGTTTTAACTATTCAACAACCACATGATCTACACAGTAATGCAATCAGGGCTTTAATAGACAGTCATGCATTAAACGTTCCAGCATGGTTATATTCCTGCTGCTACCACTGAACACCAGGTATTCAGTACATGATAGTGGTCCTTTAAGCTGAAGTGGTCTGGGTGTCATTTGATGCTACATTTAATGGCCACAGAGTAAGACGAGCTGTGACCAGCACTCAAAGTAAGCACTGCATGTGGCCCTTTTAATCACTGTGGTGATTCTGAGTATGCACCAAACTCAGGTTGACTCCCAGATTCTGAAAATACCCTGGTGATATCTGTCTGAATGGCCCTCTGTCCAATAGTCTGTGTTTTGTTAGCTACCCAGCACTGATCATTTTTAGGAGTTATGTGAGAGGAGCTTCAAAGCGCTCTGTACTGTGTAAACTGGGATATCCCTCTTCTGATATCAGTACTGAGGTCAGCAGAGGGAATCCCTGTGAGGTAGCATTAGGGAGCAGGATTAGAAGTTGGGTTATGGGTAGGGATAAGGGAGCTTTGTATTCCTAGCACTTACATTTAAATGTAACTGAGAATAAAAAGAAACATTTCCTTTTAATGTTTATTAAAAAACGAAAATTCCATTAGAAAACTGAAACGTTGATCACCTTTGGCAGATGCCTGAATAAAAGCTAAGTTCACACTATTTTCCAAGTCCTTGGAGTGCTATCATTATACCATTTCTTTAATATAGAAGCCAAGCGAGGTATCAAAGAGGGGAAGAAGCAGGAGGTGTAGTGTGTATATGTATGTGTGTATATGTAGATGTGTATGTATATGTATATGATGTGTGTGTGTGTGTGTGTGTGTGTGTGTGTGTGTGTATATATATATATATATATATATATATATTAATATATATATATATATAATGTATATATATGTAATATTAGAATGAATGCATAGCAAAAAGGCCTTGGTCACAAATGCTGTTTAAATTGTTGTTGTCCACCCCCTTATTCTTTTAACGTTATGTTAAATATTTTGCAAATAAAATCATAATCCAGACAAGGCAAAACTAGGACAAACATTGCAAATTAGTTTTCAATTATAGTCCTTGCTTTATGCTGACTGCCGGGTGCAAAGGTCAGTTTGACAATGATTGTCAGGAACCCCAGTTGTAGGTTACAGATGTGTGGGTTTCTATGTATAACTGTTCCCCACACCACCTAAGTAAACAATAAAAATTGAAATCTAGCAAAGTGACAATTCTATATATATTTGAATATTGTACATTTATTACCAACTTGTAACTATTTATTTTATATGTATATCCACCCCCCCAACCCCAGTCCCCCCAGCAAAACATATTCTGTAATCATCATCATTTGGCATTTAAAGACTTTTACTGTCCAGTACTGTCCATCCATCAGAAGCTTCTGCAGCACATATGAAACATTTACTTTGTTAAAAATAGTTTGATATTCAACTTTTATAGTAGCATTTCTCAGCACCCTTGCACTTTGCATAAGTATGTATGAAATCTCTTTTTAATAGCCAGCTTCAGGCTGTTTTTTGTGTGTTTTTTTTTTTTGCAACACATGAAAATAGACTTAAAATTATTGCACGCCAAATATGATATGTAAGGGAGTGTTTTGACAAGTACTAAAGAACATGCAATTTTATTTCAGTGCCGTTTTCATTTTCAATCTTATAAAATATAAGCTGCCATTATTACTACAGTTTACATTTCTTGCTTTATTCAGCAATAATTTGCAATGGGTTCACTACAGATTTTCTGAATTTTAGACCAAACTATAGCTATAAAAGTTGCACATCAAACAAATTACAAAGATCATTGCTTCATGACGGTCTTGGTTCAGAAATTAATCCCATTCCTTCACTTAAAAGGACCACTAAATTTACTAAGACCAATTCATCTAAATTCAGCTTTGTTTAACCATAACCCTGCAAAGTAAAACATTGCATTTTTTTTTTAATAGAAACGGCAGTATTTACATTGCAGGTTAAATTGATACAGTATGCACCAAAACAACCTTAGCATAATTTTAGTATATGCCCTTACTCTCACTGCTGTCAATTCTGTGTCATTTAGGAGTTAAATCATTTTTGCTTTATGCAGCACTAGCCATAACTCTTTGCTGAGACTAACACAGCTTGCATGAAATTTTTATTTGATTTTTTTTCAATCGGATGTGAACTTTAGATGTTATCTCCTGCTTTGTAAAACCTTACTCACACACAGGGCTCCCGCAGGGTTTAGAAGGCTAGTAACAAAGCAGAGATAAGAAATTCTAAATTAAACAGAATGTGCCATAAAGGAGTACCTCAAAACACAATGTGCTGTAAAATCTTTCAAAAATGAAACCATTGTTGTCATGATGTCTGTGAGAAGTGATTTAGAACTGCTTCATGTTGCTTTAATACCCTGCTGCTGTTCCATTCATCACATAGGGTGAGTAGATCTGCTTTATAAGTCATGACTACTATTAGTATACACAGATGAGTTCAGTTTTGTAAACTAATCAGGGCAACAATCTCTCTTGGTTCAAATAGTTTGCAACTTGCTCACAAGAGGTTACTTTGAAGGAAAGCAGTAGACACCATTACTTTGTTTTCCATGGGTGCATTAATCTAACCCTATATTGCCAAGGAACCTATTCACAGGTTGAACGAGTCATATTGTTAAATAGGTGTCTTTATACTTTTACACATTTCTAAAATATCTGTTGCCAAAATATATGTAATTCATTTTTTTTAAAATTTTTTTGATTAAGTTGATGTATATCACTTTAATGTCCATTTACTAGATGCAGAAGACCTAATGTTTCAGAGCTCTTTTCGGTTGCCTTATGAGTATTCTTCCAATATGGTGCACACCGATATGTTTTTTTTTTTTTGCCAGAAGATTTTTCCAAATCATACACACTTTATTGTTGTATTTTTAAGATTCTTTGAGTTTTGCTTTTATGGAAGGATGCAGTATTTCAGGTTAGAACCGATGTGAACTATTTTAAACCACCTGCTATACTGTAGTCCAATATTCAGAAATCACAATAATCAGCTGTCATAACATGGACTCTTTTATTTATATATACAGATATATAAATTTTATAATCTTATTTATTTGTCTATAAAAATGTTTCAAAGTAACCATTATCGTCAATATTTTGCACTGTAGGATCTGTTGACTGTATATTAATAAGTAATTTAGTGTTCAACCATGCAAAAGTAATATTGTATCGTGATAGTGTATGTTAACACCACATTTTATCAAATATTTAAATCTTTGGCAGTGGGTAGAATGAAGATACCAATTCTATTTCCTGTACTTAGCTCTGTTATTGGTGAAGTAATACATGAAACTTCCTTACACGATGCCCCACAGTAACACTGCTGCTTTAATTGACACCAGACAAGTAGATCAGATCTTAAAGATAAAGATTCATGGAACCCTTAAATATTACAAACAAAAATGTATTAAACTATAGCACAATGCTACATCTTGTATCAGAGTGGGACTGAGAACAATAACTAATTTGCATCACAATGTAAAAACATACAACATGTATGTAATGCAGAGCAAAAGGGAAAAAAATTACTCCGATCTAAAAGATGTATCTGAAAATTAATCCATAGCGTATGAAAAGTAGAATTGCAGCTCTAGTTTACAAAACCATATCTTATAATTACCCATCTGAATAGTTGTGTTTAGTCCTCATTGCTAATGCAAATATTAATGTAACTACTGTTATAGTGGACGGCTAGCGAGCAGACCCTTTCAGCCCATCAAACGTGCCCAAGGCAAAACCTTTCAGTTTACTGGTTGAAGCCGGGAGGACAACTTTCTTCGGGGTTCAACTGTTTAAAATCCATTTAATCCTGTAATTTGAGATTGCACCCAGGGATTCCTGCTCCCATAACTTCATTGGCATGGGGTTATTGGGTGGAAGTGTTCCTTTAATAGTGTCGAATCTTTGTCTGTGGGTCTGTTTAAGAATTGTGATGCCTGCTGTCACATTTCCCGCCTCCCACCATTTATTTTAGTTTAATTTACCGCTTTTTTTTTTCTTTCCCATTTTTATTCAAATAGTTCACTGAAGCAAGCAGTTTACAGTTAGTAATTTCGGTGTCACACGAGTCTACAGCGTGGCTGCATTTGTTTATAAATGACCATGTTCGTGTACACGGTTATGTATGGATTACCACATACCACACTTGTTAAGCCCTTTTGTAGCGAACTCTCCTTGTGTAATTTGAATACTACTCTAGCAAGATATTCTTACTAAAACCACTTTTTTTTTGTTTTTTAGGTCAATCTTTGTTTTGAGATGATAGCATTAAGCAGGCGATGAGCGAAGTAATATCAGACTTTGACTGCTTGACACAATGTTATACACAATTCTAGTGATGGACATGTCTGGGTAGCATCTAATTTTTTAAAAGAAATAGAAGTAATACTGGCTAGTAACATGTCTCAACTGTTGACAGACGCAAAATCTGTAAATAAAATAGACTAGGTAGACATGGATAATGCTAGTTATAGATTTGCTGCACAACATGCTAGGTCAACATAAGCTGGGGCAAAGAGAATTCTATAATTAACATGCTGAGCATACCACTGGAACTTAGTAAAGTATGAAGACTCTGCACCACTCTAAAAGCACAGCACATGAGCATAAAAAAAGGTAGGTAAGGCGGCGACTGTCAACCTCACCCCTTGCTCGAGTAGGCCGCGGGCTCCAGATGTAGCATCTCCCAGCAGGGCTTCACAGCTTCCAGCCCAAAGTTCTGCAGGCATATCGGCTGCTCAAGTCACTATCAACTGCATTGAGGTACAAAATGAGTAGAGTTTTTGTTGATTGGTGGCTTAATCAATTATTTCTGGCAGGAGCTTGTCAAACATGCGACCAGTCAGCATAGCATTCCTGCCCCTGCCCCCTGATTGTGAGTCAAAAAAATAATGGGGGTTCAGTTACATCATATATTGCATAAGCCTGCCGCAACGTGCCTCATTCCAGGGCCCTATTTAACCTTGACTTGCAGAGTTACCCGTAAGGAAGTATTTCCCAAGTGAGTGGATTAATCTCATAAGAGCAAGCATTGGGCTGCTAGAGTAGGACCTGCCAAGAATGGGGTACATTGACGTTATGGCAGGTTTATGCAATATGTGATCATATGATGTAACTAAACCGCTGTTATTATTTTTTTCCCTAGGTGAGGTGTTTGTAATGAAAACTGTTACAATCTGTAAGATTAGAAATCATTGTTTAGTGAATAAGTGAGTGCGCTGGATTGTGTATTTTGTATGTCGTATATTTTGGACCCAGCAGAACCCTATAATGTATGCACTCTATAATGTATGCACTCAGGTGACTGCAGCCCTCTTGGTTTTATTTAAATTTAAATATAAATATACACACACACAGAACATTGTGTATATATTTGTGACCAACTGAAATAGAGGTAGCTTTACATTAGAACTTGCATTCTAAGTGGCATTCTTGCAAAATAAGGCAGTACACTATTATCCTCATTTATATAGTGCCAACATATTCCACAACTCTTTTCAGTACAAAGGGGAACATTCCTGACACTATAGTACCCTGAGGGTGCCCCCACCCTCAGGGTCCCCCTCCCGTGGTGCTGAAGGGGTTAAATCCCCTTCAGTTACTCACCTTATTCCACCGCCGGGCTCCCTTACCTCTCCTCCCCCGCTGACGTCAGCTCCCCCATCTGTAGTGCCGCGCGCGCATTCAAAGTGTCCATAGGAAAGCATTTCTCAATGCTTTCCTATGGACACTCTATGTGAATGAGGCATTATATGCCTCGAGCGTTGCAGGTGTGCCTCTAGTGGCTCCCCGAAAGACAGCCACTAGAGGCTGGCTTAACCACAAATGTAAACACAGCAGTTTCTCTGAAACTGCTATGTTTACAGCAGGCAGGGTTAACCCTAGAGGGACCTGGCACCCAGACCACTTCATTAAGCTGAAGTGGTCTGGGTGACTATAGTGTCTCTTTAACAATATAAGATGTTACAGCTACAGTAGGTTGATGAGGATTTTGAAAGAGCTTAGAATCTTGAAGAGGTGTGAATAAAAACACAATAGGAAGGGAAATGTGAGGCGTAAACGGGGTACGAGGTAACAAAATCAAAAGATGAGTGGAGTACCTAAGAGATAAGTATGTGAAATACTACGGGAGGCCATAGGCTATTCTGAAAATTTAAACTACAATGTACAAACAGAAAAAAACAAAAACCTGATGTTGCGTTTTGTTGCAGTGGTGTGCGGTTTTACAATAAATGTCTGCCATTCACATGTCTTTAACTTATCAGCGAAGTGAAATATAAAATTACATCTGATCATTGAGCGGTGTTTAAACAGTCGCTCATCTTTTCCTTCCACTGGCTGGTAGCAATGGAATTCATAGTACAACAGTTTAGGCACAAGCACTCTCCTGGTTCTGGCTTCTTCTTAAAATGTTACAGCTCAATATTGCAGATGTCTTTATCAATAAACACTGAACCATTCTGTTTGGTTCCTAACGAAACAATGTAATATGTGTTTGTTTTTATGTCAGGCCTGTAATAAAGCCATCATGATTTCCTGTCCATTTCGACTCATTTTTTTCTTTTCCATACTTATCAACTAAATTCATCTCCAGTGTTTGACATGACAAATTAAGAATAGTTCTGTTTTGACCCAGAAGAGCTTGTTGATGAATTTTGTTGTACCTGAAAGCAGCTATTCATGTACATTTGTTAATGTGTAAAGGGCTGCATTTCCTATTACTGTTCACGGATTTTAATAGGCAGCAAATACTTTATTCTTGTCATTATGTTTCAATTTTAGGCTCTTGAAATACTCAATGTATATCCCTGTCCAATAATTTGTGGATTGTACTATAGTCTGCTTTTTTTTATTTTATTTATTAAATAATGAAAGGTTCAAGCCCAAGTACTTCCACAAACACAGAATTGTCTCATCAGTTATCTGCTGCATTAACAAACTATTTAAAGAATGCTGCATGAATGGTCTCTGTGTAAACATACAAAGCTTCTCAGAAATAAATCTGTGCTTTAAAATTAGCTCAGATATCTTGTTATTCAACATACCAGATCTCAACTGATGCTGTGCAAATTAGGCAGTATTTCATTTCCTGTTGGCAATATATTTGGTTAAAATTGAATTAGTTAGCTGTTGGCACTATCATTAACAAAGCTCAAATCGCTACTAGAATAGTTTGCTTCAAAGCTTAATGAAGAAAGCTACATACATAGTAAATAAGATATTACTCAGTTTTCTTGGTTGAAAAGAAAAAAAATACTAAGGTCCATCAAATTCAACCTTAAAAACCCATTTTATGCTTTTGATCCAAAAGAAAGCAAACAAAACAATTTGTAGCCATTTCCAATTCCAATAATGCCACAAAAAGGGGAAATAATCCTTTGTAACTGCATAATTAATATTAGATTTCTTCTTGGATCAACAACATGTTTGCTTACATATCAATTATATCCTTCAATATATTGTTTATGCAACAAGTCCTCAAGGCTGTCCTTAATGGAGTATTTTTTGTTTAAATTGCAAGTAACTCTTATCCCTTTTTTCCAATGCTATGTATACAAAGGTTTGGTTCATTGCAGTTAAATTGAAACCCTCGCTTCCTCAGCCATTCCTTTGAACACCCTTAAAGGGACACTGTAGGCACCCAGACCACTTCTGCTCATTGAAGTGGTCTGGGTGCTGTGTCCCTTTTGCACTTAGTGCTGCAATGTTAAACATTGCAGCTCTAAGTCTGCCGCAGTGGCTCTCTGGCAGACAGCCACTGGGTCGTTTCCGGATTCGTAACGGAGTATTGGTCCGTTATCTGACGCTGGACGTTCTCACGGACCTCCAGCGTCAGATTTTCTCCATAGGAAAGCACTGAATAATGCTTTCCTATGGGGAAGTCTAATGCATGTGCTGCCATTACCGTGCATGCGCATTATGCGGCTATTACTATGTATGTGCATTATGCACATGCGCATCATCGTCGCTGGATTCAGGTAAGTGGGTGAAGGGGTTTTAACCCCTTCAGCCCCGAGGGAGGGAGCACTCAAGTAGCCTATACTGTCAGGAAAACAGGTTTGATTTCCTGGCACTATAGGATCCCTATAACAGTCAGATTAAACTCCAGTGCTCCGGTCATTACATCCTTCATGCAAAATTACTGCATTAGCACCATAACTACTCAGTCAGTTAAAGTGAATATGGTGCCTGTAAGGTTAAATAGTCTAGCTATATTCTTTGAGAAGTACAGTAAACTGAAAAGGTCTGAACATGTTAGTGAATGTATTGCCTTTATTACATGAAAGAAAAAGGATGTCTGACTGGCAACTTGCCCTTGAATACATGATCTTCCATGGGTAGCATAGAGTTGCTGGCAGTGATTTTAAAAGTCAAATATTACATAAATGTCGAACTCCAATGTCAGTTGGTTTGAAGGGAAACTATGAGAACTTTGATATGGTGTAGCACACATTACTGTAAGCTGTTTTCCTTTTAGTTGAAATATATTTGCCCTGCCTTTTGATTTCATCACCGGAAAATATTTCAATGAGCAAGGGTGGTGTCCTCATGTAGTGTGTGTTGGACTGCTAATGTTCCAAATAGACTGCTATCTGTAGAATACTTAGAAGCAGCTTGTGTCAAATTGTTGGTGTGTTTTGAAAAGAAAAAAAAAATCATTGTTGCAATTTTGTTAATGTGAAAGTGAACATTCATTCATCCATCCATCATAACGGTAGGCAAGACTCTTTGCACCATAACAATTACAATGAACTCCCATTTGATAAAATAAAGTTGGATTGTTACTTTAAATGGTCAATATAGTCACCAAAAACTATTTTAGCTTAATTAAGCAATTTAGGTGTATAGATTGTGCTTTTGAAGTCTCCCTGCAAGTCACATGCAGGGAGGTGTGACTAGGGCTGTATAAACAAGTGATTTAACTCTGAAATGGCAGAGAGACTGCAGGGGCATGATTCTTACACTAAAACTGCTTCATTAACCTAAACTTGTTTTGGTGCTTATAGTATCCCCTTTATATTCACTTTTCTGATTACCCTCTGGCACTCCTTTTAGAAGATCCACAGTACATTTAGATTACATTGCAAGATGTTACTAGACTTAGCCTGACCTATTCTGAACTGTTAAATGCTCCCCTCTAGTCTAATGAAACCATGACAATAGTGGAAATTAGTTTTGGTTGCTGAAATGCCAGGCATTAATACTGTCAGCTTGTTCTCCTCATGTGTGAATCAGAGTAGGATGGTGTTTAGGAGGATTCTAAATTTGTTTCCTGTGCTATTAAAGATCATTAAGGGTTAGTGTTCAAAGTTTTTTTCTGAATACAACTGCAGTTTGGTTAACTGTGTCTCTAAAATTACAGAAAATAAAACTGAAGTTAGAGGGTGATGCACACATACCTGCTGGAGAGATATATTCATCACATTTGAGTTTTTTGGTTTCTTTTCATACTGTACTAATTTTCTATCTATAAATGTTCTTTGTGTGTTTATTAGTCTTTGTGTATTTGCCTGTAAACTTAAAGAATGTTCTAAGAATAAAACGTTGAGCTTTATCCTTAAACTAACCTATCAATTTGTATTAATTTTATTTTTAACACTTTTGTTTGTTCTAAGGAGATTCTCAGTTGGTATTCTTCTTTAATACAGTTTTGAGGGACAATAAACCAAAAGAAAATGTAGTCCCAAGCTCAGCCAAATCATGTGTATCATTGCTGTGAATTTTTTTTTTTTACACTTCTGTTAGAGAGCAGTATTAACACACATAATGCTAATCCATGTGTGCCAAAAATCCTTACTTTGTAATTGGTTCACTTAATATGGAATTAGAACAAAATCTGCTGAGCGTGTGTACATAATAGCAAGCTTGAGTGTGCTCCCTATTCAATAATTGGCTTTTAGATGCAGCTTTGAATCCATTGTGGCATTGGCAACTGCTATTTCAAACTGCAGAAGTGCGTTGTGCGTCTCTGCTGCATTATCAAGAGAATTTTATTTTTCTAAACTTTCCAAAAATCTTGTATGGTTTATGCAGATATACCCTGTTGGTTTATAGACCCTAATTGCAGTTGAAACTGTTTGAAAATATTTCAGATATGTTTTAGTTATGTACAAATTAAATGAAAGTTTGCAAGAGCTAAAATTTTCATGTATTTAACAGATATTTATTTTAAAAATTCTTTTTTTTTTTTTGGTAGGCTCAGGTAGCCTTCCTGCAAGGCGAAAGGAAAGGTCAAGAAAACCTGAAGAAGGATCTAGTAAGAAGAATAAAGATGCTGGAATATGCTTTAAAGCAAGAAAGGTATACAGATCATGTAAATTATTGCAACATAAATATATGCTATTTTTATCCCCCTTTAATTTTTATATTTTATTTCCACTTCTCATATTAAGTGATAAAATTGATTTTTGCATTAAAGTGGTAGTTACAATAATCTGGGGACTTTAAAACGCACGCGCGCGCGCACACACGCAATTTAGATGTATAGATCGTGCACGTACACACGTCACTGCTGTACTCTTGCGCATGTCAGAGAGTACAACATTGCGATCTATGGGAGAGACCATGGGTTCCTACATACATGCAACTGATATATCTGCAACAGTCTCTGGTGGCAGCTGGGAGATTGACACTTCTAGACGGCGTTAACTTGCGCCAAATCTGTTAATATATCTTTCTTTTTAAAGTGCATTAAATTCTCTTTACTTTGTGACAGCAGACTTGCTAGCACACAGCTCCAGTGCTTTATCAAAAAAAAGGGGGTGTTTCTTACAGTCCACTTTATTGTAGGTTATAATGCCTAGAGGGCTTCTTTAACTGAGGATTGCAATGGATAAGGTGCCAGTCTACATCTGAATTATTACAGCACTTAAGCAGAATTGTTTTCAGACTTTTTGGATATCGTTGATGTGGTCACCTTGATACGAGTGGTTTGATACGGGGGCCCACTGTTGTAAGAATGCGTCCACCGCTTCGCTCTGTAGATCTGGGAGCCAGCTGTAGTATCTCGGTGGTTCTGCGTTTGTCCATGAGGCGAAGAGGTCTATATGTAGGGGTCCTCTGATCGCTCTCACCATGTCGAAAATTGATGTGTCTAGGCGCCAGTCGCTGCTGTCTCGCCAGTTTAGAGAGAACCAATCCGCCGTGAGATTGATTCCTGGTAGATATTCCGCCCTGATTGTAATGTTGCGAGGAAGACCAAAACAATAAATATCCCCTGTTGCTTCAGTCAGGGCTCGTGACCTGGCTCTGCCCAAGCGGTTTATGTATTGGACTGCTGATATGTTGTCCATGCGTAGGAGTATGCAGCAGTTGGACGTGTTTAACCAAACTGCGGATCGCAAAGGAACCCGCGATCAGTTGTAAGCAATTGATGTGTAGAAGCTTCTCTTCTTCCGACCAAGGGCCTCCTGTGGATGCATGTGTACAATGGGCTCCCCAGCCCCAGAGACTGGCATCCGATTCAAGAACGAAATCCGGGGTTGGTCCGAATATGGCTATGCCGTTCCAGACTTCCATGTGAAGGAGCCACCATCGAAGTTCTGTCCGCACTTCCGCCGATACTGGAACCCAGTGGTCGTATGTCCCATCCATAGGTGGTGAGCAATCAATCGTTGCATGGCCCGATAATGGAGCGGTCCCGGGAAGATCGCTTGAATGGAGGACAATAGCAGACCGACCACTCTGGCCAAAAGGCGAAGAGGAATCGTGTCTTTTCGGAGTACCCATCGTATCTCCTTCCAGATTGTCGCAATCTTTGCCTTCGCAGAATATCAGTCGTCCAGTTATACTAGGCAGCGAATTCCTTTTGCCCTCAGATGCGCCATGACTGGCTTCAGCAGTTTTGTGAAGCACCATGGGGCCGAACTGAGGCTGAATGGTAGGCAGGTGAACTGACGTGTGACCTCTCCAGGAGAAGCGGAGAAAAGGTCGACTGACATGAGCTATTGTGACCAACAGGTAAGCGTCTTTCAAGTTTAGTCGTGTGAACCAATCGGATTCTATTAGCAGGTCTCTGAGGAGTTGAATGCATTCCATTTTGAAGTGCTGGTGGGTTACGAAACAGTTTAGTTGTCGTAAGTTGATGACGGGTTGGTAATCTCCTGTCTTCTTTTGGACCACGAAGATATTGCTGAAAAACACTGTATCGTCCTGAGCGAATTCCACTGCTCCTTTGGCGAATAGAGCCCAAATCTTGTAGTCTAAATTTTGCGTGTGTTGTCGACGCCCGTATTGGGGTCAGGCGACGGATCTGCACCGGGGTGTTTGAAAAATCGATCTCGTAACCCTTTAACGTTTGGAGGACCCAGGTGTCTGAGGATATACACCCAATTCTGTGAAAAGAGACAGTCTGCCTGCAGTTATATGTGAATGGCAATACATCATGGTTGGAATGCTCACCTGCGTTGAAACGCCCGCGTCCACAGGTGCAAGCCCCTCTGGGACGGAAGGATCCTCTTGAAAGGGCGACCCTCAAAGATGGGAAGAAGGCTTGTGCCACATTTGATTCCCGGGGCCTGTGGGCCAGAAGCGGCTGGTGGCTCGACCCCTCTGGCGACCAGCCCTGCCAAAAACCCCTCTGTGTGGTTTGGGGTTACTGAACACTTGTTTGATGGACATCTGTGCTTTAGTCAGAGTACACATGCTTCTTTAATTCGGTGAGAAAGGAATCTCTGAAAAGTTGGCAATTCGCCAGGGGCCCCATTTCCTTCTTGCCCAACTCCAGCAGCTTGGAGTTCATTTTCAATAACGCTGCCTTGTGTCTCTCTGCGCATTTGGCAACATGCAGATAGCCCGTTGTACCTATTCCTGTATGTCATGGCCGCCCAGGGCAGTGCCTTGTGTGAGGGCTAGGTCAGCGAAATACAGGATCTTCACCAGTAGACGGAGTATGTCCAGTAGTTTGTCCTAGGAGGCCTTCAGGCCCTTTTACGCAGGTCTCTGCCCGAGCGGGACATGAACAATACCACTGTGGTATCGAATTCCGGGGTATGTGCTATCTTGTCTGGCAGTATGGGTCTTGGGCCTTCCGCCCGGAGTCTTGCACGCACCTCTTTCTCCATAGGTTTTCTCAACCAAAAGGGAATGAACTGGGCCAGGTGGTCTGGCAGACCCTTTTCTGACAATCTTGGGTGTCGAATCGTGCGGGGGTCGAACTTGGGTGCGCCTTGGGAATCTAGGAAGGTGCCATCCTCCGGTTTGTCGGATGATATGTTAGATCTACCTTGTCCAAAACGAGTGTCATGGGCGGTGGCCTGGTCATATTCTGGATCGTCCTGTGGGAGGTCTTGCCAGTTCTCTACTGAAGCTGCCACAGCCACATTGATCATTGACTGGAAGTCGGGAGGAGGTGATTGCGTTGAATCTCTCATCTTGTGGCTGTTGTCTGTCTGTGGGAGACAGGATAGGTTCAGGTACAGAAGTACATGAATTGTAATACAATGGGCTTCCACTTACGACTGGGGTTCACCCAGTGTTGTCAGTAACCAGAACCACTTGGGATGGTAGAGACAAAGTGGCGTAAGGAGGGGGGTCATCCTCTTTGAGACCGGGATGAGCGGTCATGTAATCTGGGCAGAGCCGTCAAGGTGCGTAGAGCCCTTATTGTTTTTTTGGTGGGGACAGGGGGTCACCCAATTATGGACAAACTAGTGGAGCCTTAACACTGTGAGCTCTCCCTCCTTGTTGATAAGGAGGTGTACGGATCACCCCAGTCGTAGTGTGGAGGGTGCCAGATATCATATGTATAATGTTCAAAGGTCAGCGTATGGCAGGATGTATGCCTCTGTCTTCAGTGCCTCGTACAAGGGCATGTGGGGGGTCACCCCATCTGCAAGAGTTCAGTGCAAGTCACGCCTGAGGGTCACCCAGCGTAGGGGGTCACCTCTGTAATAGCAATATTAGCAGTGTGAGTGGGGGGTCACCTCTCGTGTAAACACTCTGCAGAAGTGAGGGAGTATATATATATATATATATATATATATATATATATATATATATTAACTTCTGTAACTGGGAAAGTATTTGAAGGGCTATTAAGGGATAATATTCAGGAATTCATTGGGAAGAACTTTGTTATTAGCAATAATCATCATGGTTTTATGAAACATAGGTCATGTCAAACTAACCTAATTGCATTCTACGAAGAAGTAAGTAGAAGTATAGATCAGGGTGTTGCAGTGGATGTGATCTACTTGGAGTTTGCCAAGGCATTTGATACAGTTCCTCACAATAGGTTAGTCTTCAAACTAAAAGAAATTGGTCTAGATGAATATTCTTGTTCTTGGGTAGAACATTGCCTTAAGGATAGAGTACAACGAGTTGTAATTAATGGTAAATTTTCAGGCTGGACAAAAGTGGTAAGTGGTGTCCCTCAGGGTTCTGTTTTGGGACCACTTCTATTTAACATATTTATAAATGATTTTGAAATAGGCATTGAAAGCCATGTATCAGTGTTTGCAGATGACACAAAACGTTATAAAGTAATAAAATGTGAGCAGGATATTGCTTTGCTGCAGAGAGATTTGGATAGATTAGGGGACTGGGCACTAAAATGGCAGATGAAATTTAACATAGAGAAATGCAAAGTTATGCACTTCGGGGTTAAGAATGCACAAGCAACTTACACACTAAATGGTAGTGAATTAGGGATAACCACACACGAGAAGGATTTGGGAATTGTTATAGACAACAAATTAGGCAGCAATATGCAATGTCAATCTGCAGTTGCTAAGTCCAGTAAGATTTTGTCATGTATAAATAGGGGCATAAATTCTCGGGATGAAAATATAATTTTCCTCTTTATAAATCGCTGGTAAGATCACACCTTGAATATGCTGTGCAATTTTGGGCGCCTGTTCTAAAGAAGGATATCATGGCACTGGAGAGGGTCCAGAGACGAGCTACAAAATTGATAAAAGGAATGGAGCATTTTAGTTATCAAGAAAGGTTAAAAAAATTAAATCTGTTTAGTTTGGAAAAACGGCGCCTGAGAGTGGATATGATAACTTTATACAAATATATTCGGGGCCAGTACAAACCTTTATCTGGAAATCTATTCATAAACAGGGCTATACGTAGGACACGAGGTCACACATTTAGGCTGGAAGAAAGGAGATTTCATCTAAGGCAAAGAAAAGGTTTTTTTTTTTTTACAGTAAGAACAATAAGGATATGGAATTCACTGCCTGAAGAGGTGGTTTTGTCAGAGTCAATACAGATGTTTAAACTGAAATTGGATAAATACTTACAAAAACATAACATACAGGGATATAATTTCTAATTAGTGTGGTAATAGCTGCTTGATCCAAGGAGACATCTGACTGCTATTTTGGGGTCAAGAAGGAATTTTTTTCTAGTTTGTGGCAAAATTGGAAGCGCTTCAGACCAGGTTTTTTGCCTTCTTTTGGATCAACAGCAACAACATTTGTGAGGAAGGCTGAACTTGATGGACGCAAGTCTCTTTTCAGCTATGTAACTATGTAACACATGCAGCAGTAGTCAGTGCAGATTGCAGGGGTTTGAACCACCAAATGTAAATATATAAATTATATAAATATATATATATATATATATATATTTACATTTGGTGGTTCAAACCCCTGCAATCTGCACTGACTACTGCTGCATGTGTTACATAGTTACATAGTTACATATATATATATATATATATATATATATATATATATATATATATATATATATATATATATATATATATATATATATATATATATACATACACATACACGCCCAAGAGTAGTAATGTAGCAGTCATATAACATATGCACATGTGTGCAGCAACCCTCATTAGTCACCTCTAATATACACAGTGTTTAATACATAAAATATGCAGAAGGTAAGGTATGCTGTAGAGAGAGAGAGATCGTGTGAATCACGATCTGGAGATAGGAAAAGAAAATGGCTGACTTGGATCTCGCGGCCTACGAGATCCAAGATGGACGCCGTTCGCAAGCAAAGAATGCTGGCGCAGTCCGCCGGGTCGAAAAAACAGTGCCCCACGCTCTCACCTCCCGCTGAACCCCTTATGCAGGTCCCAGTCCCTGAAGTAAGAAAAGTGAGACCGCGGTAAAATGCCACGATCACAGAGATAGGTGACAGGGGCAGCAGTGCTAGCTGCAAGCGGAAGCAAGCAGTTCAGAGGGGAAACCGAAGAGGATAGGGAGAAAGGGGACATAAAGGTAGATATTATAACTTTTAATAATTTAATAAGCGAGCATATCACAAATTTAATTAATTGAATAATCCAATAAATAGAAAATGAGCCAAGAACAAATTACTCTGACCTGTGCCTGGCTGGAGCAGCAAAGAAAGAGGAAATGAGATGCCTATCAGGGATTTATATGCATACGATGCTGGATTCTGATTGGTTTAAAGTTTTTGATTGACTTGTGCTGCTGGAGACATAAGTAAAGAAAGTTATGCAAAATAGGAAGCCTCCTGTTACGTAATAAAATTAGACACCAGAGAAGCATTCTTTGGAAAAGAATGCAAAATAAACTACTGGAATTTGTTTGCGTATCATTTTTGTTATTGGAAAGCATAAATAGATAAATGTGGCAATAATGTAGTAGTATCATGTTGTATGTCCGTTGTCTTGTCAGTCTTCGAAAAATTGACATCTTCATTGATGATTTTCTGAGTGGTGGACAAAAGACTGTCTCTGTATGGATTGGTATAGAACATTAACAAAGCAAGCTCTGCTACTGCCTAGCACCTCGTGAGATATTACTCTTTAAAGCAAACCAGCAAGTGTCTTTGGCTGGCGACTGCAGTTTCCAGATGCTATAGATGACATGTAGTAACTGGGAGAGGACGTGTATCTGTCATATCTGTAGATTAAAAAAAGATACAGATTATCGGCAGAACTGATGATTGTTCTACCCCAAATACATTTTTTATATATCCTATTCAAAATGAGTGAACTGCATAAAGATATCAATGGTATATAAAATGTACTGTGGTTGGTGACAATACACCACATTCTGCATTGAAACTTTTACTTAAACTTCATAGGTTTAAAAATACCAAGCCTTTATAGCCTGTCAAAACCTTGCAGGTTTTTGAATGCTAGGGCCACTTTTTGGATATATTAGGGATTGTAAATATATAAACGGTGATGTCTTGGAATCTTCCACATTTTGTAGTGTTTCAACCTGGAGTTATAAAATATATATTATTGGATCACAAGACCGAAAGGGATGGACCACAAAAGGAAACCTATTTTTTTTTTTTTTTTATTGATAATTTATTTAACAGAATGGATTCTTATCCCTTTTAGTAGTGGTTGCACTCGCCATCTCCATAACCAGTTCAGCTGTGCGAGGAACTGCAAGACCTTTTGATTTCACTATTGTGACTACAGCAGATGTTCAGTAACTGGGACAATATTTTGCTAATTTCATCTTTTTTTTTCTTTCTAGAAAAATGATGAAATTTACATGACCGTTAATGCTCAGTCATTATATTGTTACTAAGTGTTGAAACTGGTAAAGTTTGAAGATGGCTTACACTGTAAAATGTGCTCTATTACTTTTTAAACACATGTTTATGATTCCCTTTATCATTTAGATTTTTCTTTTGATTAATACATTTATGTGCTTAAAATAAAGATGTTTTATATACATCCCGAAGTGGCAGTTTAAGAGCAAATTACTTTTGCAGTAAAACAAAACCATTGGTTATATCTATTCATGAAATGTCTTAGTGGTTAGTGCTTCATTTGCAGTTTCTCTATCTTCTGTTCAAACATCGGTATTTGTTCCCAGGCAGGATATCACTCATCTGTTTTTGTTTGTTTTGATTGAACAGATTTCTCCATACCCTCCACATTTACTCTCTCTCATCAGCATTGGTTTCCATAGTAAAATTATTGTTTACATTTTTCTGAAATCCCTATGTGAATATTCTTGAAAGTATTTTTTGGGGGTTTTTTTTGCGTGAAATCTTTGGTCACAGACAGAATGGTCTTTTTCCTTTAATGCAATCTGGTTAAAGAGATAAAGTATCACAATGGTTATTGTTGACCTCAGAGGAAAAAAATCTCTTTGGGGACAAAAGGAAAATTAAACCCCTTCCTGAATATTTTCCGCAAGAGCACATATTAAGTAGACCTATTTATTCTCCAAAAGCTATTTTTACTCTGCTTTCAAAACATATGCTTATTTTTTTTCCACTCCTGTAACCCTTCAGGGCAAAATATCACAAGCTGAAATATGGGACCGAATTAAATCAAGGAGATATGAAGCCACCAAATTATGATTCAGGTAGGTTGGTGTTCCATTCAAGGTAACAATTGTCAAAAGGCTTAAAGTATGCTGAAATGTATTTCATTTTTCAAATTTTATATAACGAAGTGCCATGCGTACTGGAGTATTTCAAGACCTAATCGTATATTGCCATTTTGATTATATTCTGCTTAGTAATTACACTAGGGAAGCATTGGAACAACTGGAATTGGTTTGCTGATCATTTTTGTTATTGACCAATCTATTTTCTAGACACGCTGCCCAGGTCTGTATTCTATCTGTGTGTACGCCACTTCCTTTGTCTGAATTATTATATCTGTGTGTAGTACAGAAATAATTCAGATATAGTACAGCAAGCATGTCAAACTCAAATTCTAGCACGGGGCCACATAATCAAGGTTTAAGTTTGTGGGCAGCAAAAAAAAACTATTTTTATTTTGAAAAGTACAGTATAAAAAAACTTCAGCATTGCCTTCTACTAAACCATAGCAACCCCCTCTACTTAATACCGGTTCCCCCTACTAAACCACAGCACTACCTCTACTAAACCTAAACCACCCCCCCTACTAAACCACAGCACCCCCACTAAACCACAGCACCCCCAACTAAACCACAGCATCCCCTACTAAACCACAGCACTCCCCTACCAAAACCACAGCACCCCCCTCTCTACTAAATCCCAGTCCCCCCTCTCTAAATCCCCCCCTCCTACTAAATCCCAGTCCCCTCTACCACCCCCCTTATCCCACTTCTACTAAATCCCAGTCCCCCCCCCTCTACTAAATCCCAGTCCTCACCATATACTAAATCCCAGCACCCCCCTCTAGCCAACAAGCAGACTCCACTCACATTGCCGCTGCCAGTATGCGACTCTGGAGTCCTGCCTCTGGTATACCCCAAATGGCCCCTTCCGCACCCTGTGCCAAATCTGATCCTCCCGCTACTTCTTGAAACCCTGTGAAGGTGGATCACGTTGGAATGTGACGTGGCGTTGCGTGTCTCCATGCACCTCCAGGTACTCCACTGTCCAGTCACAGCCAATGCAGCACTAAGCCAGACACACACTCAAAGACAGGCGCGCAGGCTCGCTCAGACGCACAAACATAATTTTCTTTATTGTTCCCTCCTTTTGGGAGCCAATGTGGGGCCTCTCCCTGGGGTCCAGTGGGGATCTTTTACTGGCTCCTCACTGCTCCCTTGCGCGGTTTAGTGATGCCTAGTGATGTCATATTCTGGTGCCCGGCTTCACTACAGACGGCGCGCATGGGGAAACACTGAGCTTCCTCGCTGGCCCTCCTCCATAGCCGGGTAAGTTTTAGCAGAGTAAGCACCTGCAATGTGGGGAAAGCAGGTGCTTACTCTGCTATAACACTAAGCATGTACTCGCGGCTCGCCAGGCCGCAAAGATGCCCATTGTGGGCTCTGAGTTTGACATGCTTGTTGTACTGTGTGTCGTATTTACATTGTAGAGGTGATGATCGGGAAACAGCAGTTGCGGTCTTCTGTTTCCGGCAGGTCTTCTCTTTGCTGTGCTAACAGCGGAAACAATGAATATTGGCCAAACTGATAATCTATCAATCCGTAATAGATAATCATCATCTAATATGTCAAACCA
This sequence comes from Pelobates cultripes, assembly GCA_933207985.1. NCBI lineage: Eukaryota > Metazoa > Chordata > Amphibia > Anura > Pelobatidae > Pelobates > Pelobates cultripes. The sequence continues at coordinate 291,895,373 of OW240913.1, read as the reverse complement.
GATGCACTGTCTTAATCCCTTCACAATGGGTTATGTGGTTGGCCAGTTGTAAACTACAGTTGTGTTGTAAACAGCAAACTAATTTACTGTAAGCTCCATTTCTGACTGCTTCAGTGCAAGCACAGTTAGGACATGCTGCTACCAAGCAATTCTGCACTTGAGATTACTATAAGAGCAAAGATACATACAGGGTTCTGCTTCCTAAAAATATTTTACAAGTGAGTACAGACTGTCAGGTCTTAGGCCACATCTTCTTAGTGAGTAAAATGTTGAGAGGCAAATATGTACATTGCAGATTTTGAGCTCAAACCCAGTTATGTACTGCATTATACCAGAAAACTGGTTACTGGACCTTGCACATTTATTGTTAAACCAAACGGCATGAATTGTAAGCAGACTTAAAATTTTTAACACCTTGTTACATTTCAAATGTCACTACACACATGTACGCAGTCATTACATACAGCCAATGTACACAACACATGAAGCCAGCACATACATCACATGCAGCCAGCAAACACCAAGCACAGTCGGCACTCCACATTTACTCCTAATGACAAAGGGATTGTGGAAGGGCAGAGGGTGAGACACTCAAGGTAATTATCATAACTCCAAAGTTTTGCTTAATATTTCCAAATGGCAAAACTTTGGCAACAACGTTGGGATTAAAGTGGATTTAGAGAATTTTTCCATATAAGCAAGATTTGCCTCTGTTTTTCCATTCAGTTTTAATTTGTGAGAATTAGCAGATATCCCTGTCACTGTCCAGGTCTCTTGGCAGCGTTCTCAATCTTTGTAATTAAACAATTTTGTATCAGGACAAGTAGATTGCACTACCGTTTTAGTTCTTTGGACGAGTCTATTTTTATTGTTTTTACATTTCCATGCCCCTGTTTCTGAGTCTTATGTAAGAGGTAAAATACAACTTGACCACTGCTGATCATCACTATACTTTAAACGATCTGTCAGTAACATGAAAGACACTTTTTTGAATCCTAGTGGGTACACTCAGACTTTCAGTCTTCCAAATATGTTGGGTATTGTAATATTGTGTGACCATTGGTGCTTTGATGTTCCTACATTGCAGTGCCATTGATAAAAGGTATTGCTGCATATAGTAATGAGCATTTCTGGTCTAATGGGTGTTTACCTCAAGGGGCATCAAGCTGCAAAAGTCTTGGACTATAGTCAGTGCAATAAAAGGCTTTTAAATGTAATTGTTAAATCAATGTCATTAAATGTTGCTTTCACAACGTAAGCCGCTCAAGTTTAAGTGGAATGCAAATTTTACAGCAGCTAAAGTCCAACTAAATATAACCAACCCATTTACAGCACAGACTGATAGAATCACCCAGGCAACCCCTAGCATTTCATGATATTTATTTATAGCTCTGGCACATTCCTGTGCACAATGGGTTTTCTAGCAAATGGCATACACAAATCAAGTAAGATACAATATGACTCTCTACTTGGGAGATTTGTACATTTAAACAAGGGGGAGTAGTTTATACTGTAAACGTGTTGTAGTTTTGTTTTGTATAATTTATAAATCTGTTGCATTGGGGTCTTTGAGCTTGTCTTTGTATCAATAAGATATTGACATGGCAGATTAATATCTTCACCATTATTTTCTAATTAATAGAAGTGCTTTGGATAACAGTAGCTTAAAGGAGTCTCCAAACACCCTAACTGCTTGTTGCCTAGTGTTCCCTGGTCCCATCCTTGGTCTTATATGAGACTGGTTAAGAATAGCTTATATTTCTGTTCTCCCTGGGGATCTTTGGCTAAATAAATTAGAATCCTTAACGTGCATATATGATTATTAAATGAATGGGCACAATTGAATAATTCAACAATTTTTCTACTTTCGTGACTCTTTCTCAGGGATGTTTGTTTTAATAACGCGTCTTTGTGTATTGAAGATTGGTAGATTGTTTTGATTAATAAGGTAACATAAAAGATATCCATATTTATATGCTTTTTCTTTTGGAAGTGGAGGAAAGGGGTAAAGAGGGAAGGAAGTGGGATGAAGGAAGGGACGAAGAAAAAATTAAACAAAGCTAGAAAAAGAGAAGGAAGGGGGGAAAAGGGGAAATAAGAGTAGAAATATAGTAAAGGAAACAGGAGAGAAGGGGAAAAAAAAGAAAAATACAAAAAATAGTGCTATGTATAAGCAAAATATTGTCACCTACAGTTAGGTTTTTTTCTGTCAATTTGCCATTGTCAATAAAAGAGAAACACTGGGAGGTGGGGAGGTGACTACTTAAAGATCCACTATGCTTTAGAAATATGTTGCTTTTCATGTTTAATAACTGTTATGTTTAATCAAACAGAATTTTTTTTGCATCAAAAAATTACATTATATTCATAATTCATGATTTTGATGACCAGTATCTAACTAAGGGCAATAACATTTTCAAATAAAATGATCCCACTAAGGGATCTCCGCTGCATTCATAATACAGATTTAATACAATTTTTTTATAACAGTTCATTTTGTTCAACCTTGTTGGGAATAATACTTTGCCTATACTGTTTGAAATAATATACTTTATCTATATCCAATGCTTAGTGAATATACTCCAAGACAAGAGCTCTAGAACCTTGTGTAACAAGTGTTAGTGTTATATCCCGTATGTTTCTGCTGTTAGCCATATTTCCTGTGTTTCTCACTTTGAACATAACGGCATAGTAATGTGTAAAATAGAACTACGTAGTAAATATCTTTAAATTCGAAATGCGTATGCATATTAATTTTAAGTGTGTAGTTATAGGGAAACTTAGCTTTGCGCAAGGCCCAAACTTGAAGATACACCTGCAAGCTTGCTATAGGTCAATATGTTAAGATGATTTTATTAGAGATTGGATAATGCTTGTAACAACCACCCCTGTTTTTTGCTGTATATAACTTGTTACACAGCCCATTAAATGTCAGAAGTCACTTTGAACCTTACTTTCTTATCTCATTCATTGGGGCTCCTCACCATATGGGGTTGGGACAAGGAGAAATAGAGAGTTGCAAATTAATACAAAAGACCATGGCAAGAGAAAATTCCTCACTATCAAACCTGGATGACAGTCATTGGCTGCACAGTAATGTTATTAATACACCTGACATGGGAGGTCCTTTTGTAAATTTCACACTGTTAATAAACTGAATATTAAACCTGGGGATGGTTACCTTAAAAGGGCACTATGGTCATCAAAACAATTAAGGGGGAGGAGCCTAACCTTCCATGGAGTAAGACACACGAGCCTTTAGCTCTCTCACCCCAGGCAAACCATCCACGTCTATCAGCTACTAACTGGGTGCATCTCACTCTCACAAAAACCTAAAAACCTCCACACTACCCTGATAGATGGGAGGGATGAAAAAAAGAAAAGATTCCACACGGTTGGTGGCAACGATGTTTCGCGCCAAAAGCGATGGATGGCCATCTTTGGCCCAAAGCCAGGCGGACTGCAGATAAGAACTCAGCTACCCCCTTTACCAAGGAAGACCTCCCGGCAATGCTCCGAGAGATGTCTGCAGATATCAAAGCTTACACTGCAGCAGCCCTGGAAAAGCAGATAGCAGGCCTCAAAGAAGAAATGGAGGTACTAACCTCACGCACGGATCACAATGAATGCCTGATAAAGGAAACACAAACGAAACGAGCCCTCGACAAGGACGCAGGGCTACTGGAAGACGGATTGGAGGACCTCAATAACAGATCCTGCAGACAAAACATACGCATCCGGGGCCTACCGCAGTCAGTCCTATCAGACGCAACACTCCCCACCATCAGAGCGATCTTCCAGTCCCTCCTACCCAACACTTCAGAACAAGAATTATACATCGAGCGGGCACATAGGGCCCTGCGTCCCCCGACCTACAACCCGAACATACCAAGGGACATAACAACAAAACTCCTGCACTTACCAGTCAAAGAACAGCTCAGGAAAGCGGCAAGAGACCACCCGCCAACGTACCAGGGTCAATAAATACACTTCTATCAAGACCTAGCACCGTCAACACCGAGGAAACGCCGGGAGCTTAAGCCTCTTACCACGGCATTGATCTAAAACGGCTGTCGCTACATGTGGGTACACCCATTTAAACTAACGATGAAGAAGGGGGAACAAACTTACACCCTCCATCAGGTTTCAGACATGCAGGACTTCGCAGCTCACCTGGGGATATCTTTGCGCTACCTAACACTGGACTCTAACCCCACCACGACGGAGAAAAAGAGCCGCAAGGGAGGTCCCCGCTCACTCCCAGCGCGCCCACAGCCCAAGCGGAGGCCCTCGCCTGCATCGCAAGCACAAGACCGTCCAGACACCTGGTACGCCACACAGGCGGTGACCGGCACCATCCATACGCTCATACTGGGAACCTGAATACCACCCAAGGTCACAGACCACAGACATTGAATGTCTGGTAGTATACACACCTCAACGTTATACCACAGTTAAATATAGTTGTTATACCTGTTATAAATGCATGCTTTCCTATAAGGACGGTAGGGCACTGGTCCCCAATCACTCCCAGGGCAGAGAGCCTGTAAATCACCGTTAGCGACCACAAGCCGCGATTCACGCACATAGGGGAAAGATAGCAAACCTCACCGCCCGCAACAAAGGTCACTGCGTGTTAATTATGTTACTGCTTGTTTTTTGTTATTGCACGTTACTCCACCGCATTTCACACAAGGGACCCCGGTACCCTGATCCACACACGCGCCCAGAGGCTGAGTTCCAGAATAACCCACACCAAGCTCCAGACCGCTTGGACCACAATATGCTTGCTCAACTGCCTCAGGGGCAAAGCCCCACCAAACCCCAGATCACCTGCTTTACATAAGTGTATTCTGCCTTAACCCACCTAGGGCCGTACTAAAACTATGCCACAGAAGGCTCCACGTAGGCCTATCCCACCCAAGGCATGCAGAGACACCGATAACCCCTCCCCCCCCGACACCCTCCATCCCCACAACACCGACCAGCGCACTAAGCGAGGAACCTGGCTGGCGGTAACACATACCCAAACCGCCTGAACATGATATATCCCTTTCTAAACACGGCTCACCAGAGCGGTATAAGACGCCCCCCCCCAACTGAATGGAAAGGTTTTTGTACTGTAACCCATTATGAATCATACAATCTCGCATAAACCTGTCATTGTAATGTTCCATAATATGTTCCCGTTCCTGAAGATCAACAAAATGTACCACACTACACACGTCTCATCAGAGTGGTAAGCAACCCCCCCCCCAACCCAACTAAACAGAAGGGTTGATATTGCAACCCACCATGTAGCTTACACCTGTCATCGAAATGCACCATAAAACTGCTCTATTCATGAAGGTCAACAAATTACACCACGAAGTAAAGTGGCATATAAAGGTACAACCCGCAAGGGTCAACCCCACACGAAGGGACAAAAAGCACCATCGCCCAACAAACCCTCCCAGTCCGGGAGCCAGCCCACCGTGGCCACCCCACCCCACCACACCCCCCATCCGTAAGTAGTAAGCACAGCCAAATACAAGTACTATGCAACCACAAGGTTTCATTTCCTGACAGCAGAACAGAGAGCTTTGACCCAGTCCCCTAGAAAGGACCCGACGAGGTGCGGAAAAGACTCCAACCCCACCCAATCACCCACACACTGCAGAGCGGGCAGAACCCGACCCCCCAGCATACCACCAACCGAACACAGGCACCCAACATGAACTCCAAAGAATTGAAGGGAGCGAACCCCCTGCCAAGGGGTCATGAGCCACGACCCAGGGCGACCCAAATACCCAAACACTTTCAAGGTATGACTCACAAGGTTTGAATGTAACGCACTTCTGTTCTAGCTCATATCACAACCACCAGAAACGGGGGAAGACAATCCACAACCAATGGACAGACACCAGACGACCCCATGCAGACAGAAGGCAGACCCACATGAAATACCCCTGAACCATAACGACGCAAACAGGTCAGCAGACTTAACCTGCTAAGCACACCCACAGCAAACCCTCAGGGCAGATACATGAACACACATCATTCTCCATCAACACAGCCGAACATACGCACACCCATAAAGCAGCACAAACGCACAACCTGAGCAGACTCACCCAAACACCACACCCCACCGAGATGCACCCACTCGAAATCCCCGGGGTGAGGAGCGATTGGCACGCTGACAGTCCACTCTCCTCCCCACAACCTCACACAAACCAACACAACTGAGAACACCCAACCCACACCGAGAGAACACAGGCGACCAAAACCCCCAACTGCAAACAAACACACAATCCCCCTCCTGCCCACACAACGCCTGGCAATAGACTAGTAAGGCCAGGATTTAACCCACCTTCCCCCACCCTAACACTGCCCCCACATCCCTCTCTGTTACCGTTTCTCTCTCCGCCCCGACTCCCCCCCTCTATCTCCATCCCTCAGGTACACCACACATACCTCCCCTGAACCAACAACACCACAAACAAGGAGGCACACACAAGAACACCGCACTACCCAACATGCCGGCCACCCTGACCTGCCTGTCGATAAACTTCAAGGGCCTGAACAACCCCGCCAAAGACACCAATTAATGCGTTGAGCAAACAGATCCAAAGCGGACATACTCCTCCTCCAGGAGACACACTTCACTCAAGCCAAACACTACCGAATTAATCACTTCGGTAGCTCCTCCCACGACAAGCAAAACGGAGTAGCCATCATCGTCCGGAAATCGTGCACTCTCTCTATCCAACGAACGATAGCCGACCCACAAGGCCGATACCTTACGGTAATAGGCAAAATAGGCACGCACCCCTACACATTCACATCAATATACGCACCGAACACCCTCTCCAGGGCATTCTGGCACACGATACAAGCACACCTAGCCCTCTTCCCCTCCCATCACTCCATACTAGCCGGGGACTTCAACGCCACACCATCACCAGCGGTAGACAGATGCCGCACACAAGCACACCGTCGACAACCAACGGCCAAAGCAGACAAAATGCTCTCTGCTTTCATTTCGAAAACACACCTGATCGACGCATGGAGATCCCACCAACCCACATCTCTAGATAACACCTTCTTCTTGCACCCACATCAATCACACTCCCACATAGACCTCTTTCTCATATACCTGGCACTGGCACCCATGGTCAAAAACATGAACATAGGCCCCATCACGTGGTCCGACCACGCAGACATAACACTGACACTTAACCTACCTTGCACAACAAGACCCTGGTCATGGCGATTAAGCCCCACCCTACTACACAACCCACTAATCCGGCAAACTGTAGCCCGAGCCATCACAGAATACTTCACACTAAACAAGGACTCTGTAACCTCCAAAGGGTCCCTATGGGCGGCCCCCAAGGCAGTAATCCGGGGAGTCATGATCAACCAAGCAACCATACACACAAAAAAACAGGTAGTCCACCTGGAACAGACACTAACAACTCTCAGGACCCTAAAGGCCAAGCTCAAACTCAACCCAACACCAGAACTAACCAAACAAATCAAAAAATGCCAAACAGACATAAAAGAATACATGGCGAAAGACTCAACTAAACTTGCTGACTTCAAATTGCTACAAACCACAATCGACAAATTCATCTGGTCCAACAGAAGTGCCAGGATAAAACGTCAAACCCTTTATATACTCAACAGAGCCGGGGGGCTAGGCTTACCACACCTTACCTATTACTACCAGGCAGCCCAATTAACGCAAGCCCAAAACTGGCACGCCATTAATTGGTGTCTTTTGGCGGGGTTGTTCAGGCCCTTGAAGTTTATCGACAGGCAGGTCAGGGTGGCCGGCATGTTGGGTAGTGCGGTGTTCTTGTGTGTGCCCCGTACGGGGTCAAACGATTGGTAGACCTTGAACATGACATCTTCGGCAGAGACTTCCCCTCCCTATATATAGGGCTACCGAAATCAGCGAGACCCCCCCCACCCCGAACATCCCCCGTAATACTCAACACCATAAACATTTGGGACAAAACAACTCAAAAAAGCAATCTCAACACTCACCACTAACCCCACTGCTCCGCAACACACAATTCCCACGGGGCATGACACCCAAAGACTTTGCCCGCTTTGAAGCAAACAACCTCACCCGACTATATCACTTCTACAGAAACCAACAACCAATACCTTTCTCAGACCTCCCACAAACCACACCATACCGCACTTTCGACATGTTCCACCACATCCAAATCAAAAGCTTCCTGGAAACACCGGCAATCAAACAAGCAGGTACTAAAGCAGACAAAACAGTAGAGTATACACACTATACAAAATTAGGTTGAGATCATATATTCGGGAGAGGTCCCAGGTGTACCTCACTAACATCTAAAACACATATAATTGAAAGACAAAGTGTAAACACCTCCCAAATACGTGATAATATAAGAGAAAATATACAAATAACCTGAAATATAGGTCGTAATTCATAAGCGGAATCTGTACAAAAGATAAAAAACGGACATAGCGTAATACAGTACTAAATAGGTGAGTGATATTTAGTGGAAATAAGTGCACTCACAAACAAATATGAAATCAGGCTTCTCACCCTCCCAAGGGTAGCAATCTTATGAGCGGAAGATCCTCCGTGGGATATATGTAAAATAGAAAACCAAATATAGTGAAGCATGTAATTAAATTACAAGTGAAGAAAAATAGCAGGCATTTCTCCATATAACATGGAACTCCCAGAACGATGTAGAAGAGAGTCCAATAGAAGATCCAATGAAGCAGGCAGAATACAAATTATAAAAATAAAAACTACATACAAAATACATAAAAAGGATAAAATATAATAGCAGCGTACATAAACTTGAAGTATCTATCCACACTCTTCAAACACATTATACAAAACGTCAAAGACAGAGCCCTTACATATGTGTCGGCTTGGGAGAGAGATATAGGTCCGGTGGAGGACTCATCCGATTGGGCCGAGATTTGGGAGGCCACAGCCTCCATATCTATATGTGTCAACCATAAGGAACAGGCATACAAGACACTGAGATGGTATCTCATCCCCCTAAAGCTCAAACAGATGGGCAGGTCAGAAGGGATGCGGACAAATGGGTAAATACCTTCACATGTGGTGGGACTGCACCCCTACAGCAAAACTCTGGCAACAAGTTGCTTCCATGGTATCGAGAATCCTCCACACAGATATATCACTAGATCTTGGACGTGGCTCCTATCCAAACCACTAACAAAATTAATAGCCAAAATAGCACTAGCCACCAGGAGAGCCATAGCAGAAAATAGGGCAGCCCAGACACCGCATCAATGGACACAGTCCACCTCAAGATAAAAGATGCAATTAAAATAGACTAAATGTCTGCAATGGTCCACGACTCGACCAAACACTTCCATAAAATATGTGACCCGTGGTTTTACGAATTCCCACTCCCCACCTAAAACACATACAGGCCCACCCCACACAAAGTCACACCACAGACACTCCACCCACAACCACCACATTGAAACACCATCCTCCCCAACTCCTCCCCCTTTTTTCTTCTTCTTCTATCCCTCTCCCCCCCACACCTGCAGAGATGCAATCCCACGGATTCAAACCACAACCCACGACCACCAAAACCGAGAGAATCATCACGCACTATCTCCCTGGAGATTGATCACAACCCCCAAAATAGGACACGCCGCAACACACTCAGGGAGACCGATCTCAACCGAGGTACCAAGAGGCCGCCGAAACAGCTCGACCTCCACTAACACACAACAGAATGGCCACAAGACAAAACGAACAAAACCATAACCCAGGACAAAACGGGGCACCCAGAACACACACACGCAAACCAAAATAGACAGGGCGACACCACCCACGGGCCGCAAATCCTGGGCACCATATGACAACACAAAGCACAAATCAACATGGATGCCACCTTACGCAAAGTTCACATAGGTCAACACACTCTGTTCCAACCGGCTGCACCAGAATAAAAAGAATCTGAACGGAAAATAAAGGCACAATGTACCCGACCCCCACCCTTTTTCTTTCTGTACCCCACCCCAACCCCAAGACAACGATGACAGACATGCAAAGCTCTGGGAAACTTCTACTAAAACTGTATCTCCAAGTTTCATTTCTGTACACCCACCCCAAACAACAAAATCTTCCAAAATAAAGAATTTATAAAAAAACAAACAAACAAAAAACACAATTAATGAAGCAATTTTTGTGTATAGATCATGGCTTTCATCATCCAATCCTACTACAAAGCTTTTTAATGTTGAGCACTGCAGCTTTAAGGTACGGACTGAGATGGAGAAGATATTCAACCAGATTTCTTTTTGTTACTAGATTACTTTACTATAATACTACCATTGTTACATATAGTTTATTACTGTAATGTTTTGTACTTGATGTTACATGTAGTTATTAAAGGACCACTATAGTGTCGGGAAAACAAACTAGTTTTTGTGGCACTATATAGTCCTTAGGTCCTCCCAACCCTTGGAGTCCCCCTCCCACTTAATCCAGTGCCGGGCTCCCTGGGCGCTGGAGACCTCTCCTCCCCCTTCAACATCTGCTCCCATGTGGAGCCGAATGTGCATGCATGGCCAGAGCCGAGAGCGTGCATTAAAAACGCCCATAGCAAAGCGTTTGTCAATGCTTTCCTATGGGCATTCTGCGTGCTCAATGCGATTTTTGCATTGCGCATCAGGGAAGCGCCTCTAGCGGCTGTCAGGAAGACAGCGACTAGAGGCTGGATTAGCCCTGCAATGTAGACATAGTTTCTCTGAAACTGCTATGTTTACATCTGAAAGGTTAAAACCTGGGGGACCTGGCACCCAGACCACTTCATTGAGCTGAAGTGGTCTGGGTGACTATAGTGGTCCTTTAATAATCTTGCTGATAGAATTTTGGTTGGCAAATACTGGTTTATAACAAATGGCTAGCCTGCTCCATACCACCCCCTTGCCACTCTCAGCTGTAATTCCTTTTGAAGTAACTGTTTATCTATCTTCCTTAGCCCCAAATCATCATCCATCCCTGCTACAAGGCCTTTTAATTTTGAATACTTCCCTGTTACAAAGCCTTTTCATTTTACTACGCTCTATCTACACTCCTCTCCTGCCGCCAACCCTGGTTTCTTCTAACTATATAGCATGCTCTTCCAGCGCTGCTGAATATGTTGGTGCTTTATAAATGCCAGTAATAAATATTACATTTGGAGACGGCACTGATGGACTTTAGGCAGCATAGCCGTTGTAGAGTGCCTCTTTAAAGAACACTCAAAGTACCATAACTACTATATCACATTGTAGTGGCTATGGTGCCAGGGGTGACCTGGCACCCACACGTTTTAAATTGTCAAACTATTTGACAACATACCTGGTGTCTGACAGCGCCAATCCCCACCATCACTACAGAAGGCTGGAAGCTCCTGCTTGTTGAGCTTGTTGGTCTCGACAACTTAGTTCTTTCTCTATGTCTGTGCATTCACTGATTTGTCCAAGATCACAAGACTCTACGGGTCAGTATAAAATACAGGTTAATATATGACTTGTGTAATAAGTTTGTCTGTTTTTTTTCTTTCCCCTTGAGTTCATATACTTCAAAATGTTCTTTTTTTCCATAGATGAAGCAAATGAGGCAGAATTACAGCCAACGCCACAGAACACCCAATTTATATGGAAACAAAGCCGGCAGTTGCTAAGGCAGTAAGTGGCAATTTATTGAACAACACTCACTTTTTCTGATTTTCTTGGTAGTATAAGGATTAACTAAATTGCTTTCATTTGTTGTAGATCTTATAAAAGCTATTAACTGTTGACATGCATACTATTTTTGTTTTGTATCTACCAGTGAGTTCTAATGAATAGGGAATTGTACTAATAACCTCTTTGATTTTTCAAGTGACTGTAGTGGCTGGCAGTGCAAGTGGCAACCCTTTGCAGCTGGTACCAGATGATTTATTACCATGCATCTTCAACACAGTGAAGCACTGTGTCTGATGGTGTACTGGGGGGTGGGTTATGAAGATTTATTGTCTTTTTGGATTGGAGAGTAGAGGTTGCATTTCTTAACTATATAGATGGCTTAACAACTGTCACATTTCCTCAGGTATCTCCAGGAGGTGGGTTACACAGACACCATACTGGAGGTGAAGTCAAAGCGAGTCCGTGCTTTGCTAGGCCTGTCTGCTGACTCCTCGGACAGGCTCACAGACACCAATCAAGATTCCATGGTAAATGGTACAGAGACAGAACTTCCCAATCCGTTGGTCATTGGGTATGTGTTATGCTACATTATTCCTTTTCTGTCTGAAACCTTTTGTTTTAGTTTATTTAATAGTATTTTTGTTTTATTTAAATCGAACATCAGCCACAATGTTTTACATTTCTTAAACAAAGTATTTTTATTTCCATTGTTTAGGTTTATGATATTTCCATTCTGAAATTTTTTGCTGCCAACAAAAGATAACAAACTTCAATGTAAAGGATTGTAAATTGAAATATTTTATAGTGTGTGTGTGTACAATGGTTTATACGAAAAGATAAAATTTGGTTAATGTTCCCATTTTTTCCAGCAGTTACAGATTTCTCAAAAACAGGTTTTCAGGTGTAGTAATTAGTGAATCCAATGTAATTACAGGCTGATATGTTTCATTTTCACATTGTCTTCTGCCTGTTTTGCTTTGAATTGCAGTATGTGCTCTTTGTATTTTTTAACATATTTTAGCTGTTGTGGCCAGATACAGTAGGGATTTTAGATTCCCTAAATTTAAGATTATAGTGATTTGTAAGATGGATGTCAAAATGTACGCAAAAATAGCTGACCTGAAAAATTCTCCAACTCTGTTGTAATCAAAGCTTGCCCATCTCAGCCAAAAAGTTGACATTTTAATTCAGTTCACTGCAATTCAGTTTTATGAGTAAACCGCTTTGTGTTTATACAATACATGTAAAAGTTATTTACTTTTATTGCATATTTACATACATTATCTATATAGATCATACCTGGCGGTTTTACACCTGATATAAGCATTTTTAAAAACACAAAGTTAGTCCCTGCACTCAAACTTTCTCTAAAATGTTGCCTGTGCAGCAACACTATAACATGGCTATGTTATACAGATGCATTTTTGTCTGAAACCCTTAGTGTAGTTGGTGTGATTCCATTACTTTTCACACATTTAGTTTAGGTGGCATAGGTCCAGAGCTTTCCTGACAATGTATAGTTGGTTTGGCATCATAACATTGCTGATAGTTCTGTCTTTACCCTCCATGTTTTTCCTTCATCTTCATTTCATCAATAGTTGAGCATGAAGGTGGGAAGTGAGTGATTTAGTTTGATAGGTTGTGAGTGTGAAGTATGACAGGCTGTAGTTAATCATTTACTCTTTAATTGTCTCATTCTTAATGAAATTGGGAGATAATAGAAAATTACATTTGTTTGCATACCATTCTACAGTTTGCCTATATAAAGTTTAAGAAAAAAAAATCAATTCTCTGCACTCTACTAGGTGAGCAATGGCCTTGATTCTCCATTGTAGAAAGGTCTTTTCTGATGTGGTTACTTAATGCACAGGCCTCATCTGCCTGTTGTAGCACTGGGAATCGAGGCTCAAAATTTAAATCCATATTTTCTAGTCAACACTTTAATGATATACTGGCTGAATCCATGCTCTCTTGTTAAAATAAAATGGTAACAGCAGACTTTAGAGAATACACAATAATAATGTGAAACCTAAGTTTAACTGTATTGCTATTTTACGAATTACAATCAATCCAGTTTAAGAATATATTTTTGTTAAAGGTAAATGTCTTGTAAAAAAGCAACTGGATGAATACTTGCAAAAACATAATATTCAGGGGTATCATTTTAATATGTGCTGTAACAGCTTCTTGGTCCAAGGAGAGATCTGCCTGCCATTCTCGGTCAAGGAGGAGTGATTTCCTAGTTTTGTATACATTCTTTCCTTTATCTAACAAATGATGCCTTAGGTTTATGTGAGAAACAAAATATGCACTCACTTTCTTTTATTTTAATAGGAAACCAGATATGACGGACTCTGCTTCTGTGTTGGAGACATTTAAATTTTTAGAAAATGCTGCTGCAGAATTCAGCGATGAAGAGGACGATGAAGAAAATGATGGCAGGGATAAAACAATAATAGATTCAGCTACAGTAAGTCACAAAAGTATGGGCAGTAGTGAACACAAATATGGAATGAACTTTAATACCAAAGCTGAAATTGTGTGTATTTTCAGTATTGACTTAACCAAATATCTACCTACAAATTGAAAATAAACAAAACACACAAATAAGTCGAGATACCTTAACATCATTTCATATTTACAATTTAAATTTAAAGGGTTACCAACTGCTACAGCTCACTGCAGTGGTTATGATGGTGGGAGTACGCTGGTCACTTCCCCCAGTAGGCACATAGTGCTTACGTATGGCTGGTGACATGCAGCTGGCTACTGCAGAAGCCAGGTGTTGATCTGGTCAGCTATTCATTGGCTGATGATGGCAGCTGGGTGTTTTCAGCCAGTGAATGACATACTGTGCATAGAATTGTACACGCAATTGACAGTAATGCCTCATTTAGCCTGCCGAAGGTGGAGTTGCACCTCTGGCAGTAAAGTGGTTAATTTCATAAAAAGCTGCATATGCAGACCTAAGGCAACATGACCACTCCAAAACACTGACGTAGCATTGATGCTTGTAGTAAACCTTTAATTTTGTGTGTGTATATTTTATTCATATATTTTATTATCCCTCACCTTTTTGTCCTAGACAGGGGCAAGCTCACCAACAGTAAAGGACCACTCTAGGCACCCAGACCACTTCAGCTTAATGAGCTTCACTTCAGAGAAACTGCTATGTTTATAAATGGGTTAATCCAGCCTCTAAAGCCTCTAGTGGCTGTCTCATTGACAGCCGCTAAAGGTGTTTGCGTGCTTCTCACTGTGAAAATCACAGTGAGAAGACGCCAGCGTCCATAGGAAAGCATTATGAATGCTTTCCTATGAGACTGGCTGAATGCACGCGCAGCTCCTGCCGTGCATGCGCATTCAGCCAAAGAGGAGGAGAGCTCCCCTCCCAGCGCTGGAGAAAGGTGAGTGTTTAACCCCTTCTCTCCCCAGAGCCCGGCAGGAGGGGGTCCCTGAGGGTGGGGGCACCCTCAGGGCACTATAGTGCCAGGAAAACGAGTGTTTTCCGGGCACTATAGTGGTCCTTTAATCCTAAGTGCAGTCCCAGTAAGCAATGAGTAAAGCAAATGCTGTGTGCCTGCCCTTTGAGGCAGAAAAGCAGTACTATCTCCTTTAGGTGGGTTTGCATGTTTAGCAAAGACCACCCGATGGTGACATGCCTGCTTTGTGTGCAACAGCAGGATTAAAGATCGATATCCTCATGGATGCAACTGTGTTTCTAGAAACCAGTATCACTGCTGTACTGAAGCATGAAAGTACAAAGGTCAATGGACCATCCCAAGAGACTGCTGGTTTCTACTTAGCCCAAACTGCGTAATGTGAAAGAAGGTGCCTCTTTAACAATGTTGTTGCTGATGATGGCTGTGGGTTGGTAGCTCTGCCTATTAACTTTTGTTCATCTGAACTTTGTCCATAAGGCAAAGTAGGGATTAGTTGGATTGCTTTGGCATTTCAATTAAAGTCAATATCCCTATTCCTTTTTTTAAAATTTATTTGTTTTTTGCATTACTGATAAAAGTGACTAAAGGTGACTCAGTTCCTTTAAATTACAAAGATAGACATTAATCACTCACAAGACTTTGAACAAATAATTTTTATTTCCGCCAATGCAGCGAGGTTTTAGTAGCCACAATAGTACCTTTATTAGGAGCTTGTACAATTACTCTTAATCCCTTAAGGACACATGACATGTGTGACATGTCATGATTCCCTTTTATTCTAGAAATTTGGTCCTTAAGGGGTTAATTGTGGACTATCTTGATCACTGCGGTGGCCAGGAGGAAGGAAAGGAGACTGAGGTGTCTAGCATCAGGGTCCAACTTTGGGATTTAAGCCTTGAAAACTAAAGTTGAGATGGCACCCAGAAACTACTGCCCCCACAAAAACTGAGCGGAAGTTGATATGGAGGCTGAAGTGTGGGGGTTTTTTTTTGTTTTTTTTGTTTCAAAAGTATAGTGGCGGCCAAACAAAGATGTTATTTATTACTATGAAATCCAGGATTTATTGGCTTAATAAAGGTAAAGAACTGTTTTTGAGTTTTAATTCTTTTATAACATTGGCATTGCAGAGAAAACATTCATCTATTTCTTGTATGAAAAAAATAAATTTTAATAATGTATTTTAGATTGTGCGGAGAAGAATTATACCGGAACCCAATGATGATAGAGACACAGAAGAGGCTTTGAAAGAGTTTGACTTCCTTGGTTCAGATGACAGTGATGGAGGAGAATCTCGAAGCGCTGGCGACGGCACTGAATGGGGTAAGTGTATATTAAATAAATTAAACATACATCTTCATTTTTGTGATTATTTCCCGGGACAGTGAACTAACAAATGAGAATAATTAAAATCATATGCAGCAATTGCATATTAAACATGTTAACTTTTTTTATCTCCCTCTCTTCCCTGGCCAAGAGTCTTATCTTTGCCACTAACCTGCAAAAGCATTTTTTTTTATTATTATTTATTTTAATAGTATGTCTAGTGATACATTTGGGGAAAAAAGTAATCCAGACCAATTTTTTAATAATAATTTTAAAAAAAAGCCCATTAATCTTATCATTTTCTTTGAGTTATTCTCTGACTTGTTGGGAACTGAACAGGAATTTCAGATTTTTCTCCAATATAAATGTCATGGAATAATTCCACTATTTTGGCTAAATTTGCAATCCAGTGGTCAGTCCCTAACAATTCAGTGTAGTGAATGATCCCCCTGTTTAATGGAATTTGGTGTGCAGATACACATGCCAAACATAAACTGTGTTGGACCCTTTTAATAAAATACACTCTACCTTTGCTCACTTGTAAAATAGCTTTAGAATAATGAATTGTAAGTACCTCTAAATCAATAATTTGGAGAATAAAATTGTATTTCTCTTGAAACAAGGCTGTCTAGTACAACTTCATTTTCTATTGGGCTTCCCAAATGTGCATGTAAACCCATGGTATAAAGTTTAATGTGAGCATTAAAATGTTTTTGTCTCTTCCTAGCATGTTTGTTGTGACACCAAAAAGTGCTTAATGCTAAATTGTGTAAATATTATTGCTATAACGAATGACTTTCGCTATTCAATTTAATCCATTAAAAAGGTAGACTAGTTTTGTAGCCAACACCAATAAAACAAAAGGTTGATTCCAATCAAATCCTGTTGAAAGGTACTGCATGGAGTTATAAAAATTGGGCGGTGCAACCAAATTTGCTAAGTGCAAAATATCGTCTGTAGTATAAAGTAATTTTTAAATACCATCACCCGAGTTCCTTCACTTCTCAAAGAAGGTGGTGTGCTCTTTAACCACACAAAGCCTCTGTACTGAGCCAGGATCTAGGCTCCATGCTTGTGAGTATAATTGCTACCACATATCAAGTTCTCTTCGTAAAGCAATATCACACTATTTCTACCTATTCCCTCTATCCTGAGATACACCACGAAAAAAAAGGATCCACTTAAGGAATCAACACAATGGAAGGGCAGGTCGCCTAAACGGACCTTAAGGCTACACACAAGAACTAGGTTTATTAACTCTCAATCATGTGAGTGTTCCATATTGGATTTCTTGTTTTATCATACGTATTAAGGTTTTGCACTATTTTGTATAGATTTCCCTTTTAAGGTATACTTGCTGTCGCACTACAGATGGTTATTTCTACCAGTTAAGTTATTACTCTTTTGATATTTTGTACTTAGCACATTGGTTGCACTTGACAAGTATATAGCGCTCCACTGTTTTACAATAAACTGCATGGAGTTATGCCAATAAAAAAGGTGCAACTTAAAATGGCTCTATCACTAAATTCCACTGTTTTAGGGTTTATGGAATATTCACCTTAACTGCGTTAGGATTTAATGGAAATGTATTTTCAAAATGGTTTCCAGAACTTGTCACTCACTGCGTGTTTTCTTTTTTTTGTATATATTTTTATATTGGTAATTTACATTGAAGAGTACTTCCAGAAATCTGGTTTTCAAGCAGACACACAATTAAAAACATGGTGATCTGATTGGATAACTCATAGTGACAATTAGATAATTGGTCTCATTTCATGTTATTTTATGGGGCACCCAGGTTTTAATCAGACTCATGGTGCAGTGTGAGCATTCAGCATGTTGAAGCATTACTTCTGAATACTGCTCAGTAGAAGCTCCTTATTTCTACAGCTAGTCTCATATTTATAAAATTAAATTTAAAAAAATGGGATATCACTGTGAAATTAAGAGTTGAATTGTAGAACTTCTGCAGCTATCCTTTCAGAGTGACTAGTGCATGGATGAGTCACCAAGCTCTTTGAAACCAGGAATATGTTAAATTCTATATTGCTGTGTGACAGCTTAGAAATTAGCTATGTTGCTTGTGAGTGCTTTGGTCTGTATTATACAATCATATGTAGAATTTAGTTACTTAAATGATAAATTTAGCTTGTAACTGTAGCTTGGTCTTCAGCAAATCTTTGTTGCACTGTCATTTTGTAATTATCTTCTATAAATTAATGCTGATGACCTTCTTACTTGGCCCCTACTAGTAAAATATTTTTTTTCTAGATATCTTTTGGATCAAATCCAAAATGGTATTCTGCAACATTTTAATTTTTTTTTATTTGAGTGATTTACTTTATTTTTACATCACCTGGTCTCCAGCCTTGCATTCTTACTAGTTCTGTTAAAATTCTAATCCGAGTAACTGTTTTTTTAGTTTTATATTTATCACTTTTCACTTATTACATTGCTACACTTCACTTTATACATTCAACCATTGACACTGTTATGGGATCAGGAGTGTTGGGGGTTTTCTACCTTCAGGATTTATACCATTTTGCAAAAGTTTAACCCTTAAGTTTTTCTGGGATCCAAAACAGACCACCATAATTACTTCAGATATGCTGGGTCAAAAGATTGTGTAGGTAGGAGCATTTAGATCAGGCCTGCACCCCCTCCCTCAGTTGAACTACAACTCCCATGATTCCATGGCAATCTGTTTCATTCAAATATTCATGGGTGTTGTAGTTTAAAACATCTGGGGTGCCGCAGGTTGTGCAGGATGGATTTGTTTGATGCTGGAATACCAACTTCTGGGTTAAACCATTGCAAAACCGTTTAACCCCCTAAAGTCATACTGTGTCCAGACACTCCTACTGCCATAAATTGATCTGAAGATGTTATGAAAGGCACACCACCACTGAAAGGCATTACAAGTATTTCCTGCATGTGATAGGAATATATATTTAATAATTCACTGCTGTTAGCTTGCATTTTGCACTGGCAAAGGACTCAGTACTCAGAATGCCATGTAGCAACATGTTAATCAGATTGGATTACTCCACATCTGTAAATTTCTTTGGTAAAGACATGCTGTTCAAATCTTCTGGACCAATGTGTGGATCTGGAAGAAATTGAACATTAGTCTCATTTGGTGTATAACTTTTCAAGGGATTTTCAAGCATCCTAGTTAATTCAAATAATGTTATAGCCCTCTATTGTTAGTTTAAATGATCTAAATAGCAGTCGGCTGCTTGAGTAGACTGTAGTGCACGTAAATAAAAATATATAATTTTTTTTACAAGGAAATTATGCTGCAGACATAAAACTGATAGTTTGGTTGGCTATGACTGTTTCTTAAGCCTTCTTAGCTCAGGGGATGAGTATATGGGGTTATATAGATCTTTAAATTTAACCAGTGGACACTGCCCGTAATAAACACTTAATAAACTGTTGGTCATCCTATATTTATATGCTTAGATTGTTATCCTTTGCTCAGCACTAAGATCAGAATTGCTTAAAGTGCAGTCTAAGCAGTATGGGAATGCCAAACTCTGTAGGGAAAGCACACTCTCTCCTCCCTGGAGAGAGCCAGGTTGTAGAATGTGCATGTTCAGTCTGTAACTCCCTAGAAAATAAAGCATATGACCTGATGGCAGCTGTGGTATGGCTGCAGTCAGATTTAGCAGTACCAACTGTGCTATATTATAATTGAAACTGCTACTTGGGAACAAACTACTTATTCCATAAAATTCTGGTGATCAATGGATTATTGAATCAGTCTCCTTAGGCCAGAATGTGATGCTGCTGATTGGAGCATCTCATCCTGGTGTATGAGGGATACTAAGGTCCACTAAGCAGTGCAGTCCGGGGCTCTTTAAAGGTATGTAACTTATTTTATTTTGTATACATTTATCATCACAATATATCTATATAATACCTTAGAAATACATAGGATCATTTTTACCTCTTTGAATATTGTACTGATAACTATTGAAAAAGGGAAGAAAAAAAAAAATTCATCACAAACTAATTATGCGTGATCTAAAATTTATCATATATTGTGGAAGGGGAAGATGCTTGTGTTGGCTGATTTAAGTTGGCCTAAATATAAATATTGAACATTTCTGTGGTCATGGGCAAGATAGTTCATTTGACGCTGTTGAGACAGAGGTTTGTTCTGTATGCAAGGAAGTATATACTCAATATGATCTGCTAATAATGTCATTCTCCAGCTCATAGCTTTTTTTTTTGTTCTTGCCACTACACATTTGAAGAACAAAAATATTTACAGGAATGGAATCTATTTCCATAAAAAAAGCAACAACAAAAAAGCACTTAAAATATATTGAAGAGGAATGTGTTTTGATTTTTCTTTCACTATTTAGAAAAGGAAGACCAGTGTCCAATCACGGAATCCTGGAATGTGGATCAGGGAGTTATAACCAAACTCAAGGAGCAATACAAAAAGGAGCGCAAGGGGAAAAAAGGGGTTAAGAGTAAGTGGAAAACATTGCACTTCAAAGTCATCAATCCCACCTCTTTCATATCCTACCTTCCCTTCAAAGCTATTTTTTTACTTTACTTTTCTTTTCAATGTTTTCCTCAACCACTTACTCTTTTTTACTTTTCTGCTCCTCGTCTTTTTTCCTGCTCTTCACCTTTTAACGGGCATTGGAGACATGCAGTTGTAAAAAAGGCAAAAGACCCTCTGCAGATGTAGCCGATTGACTGTCTGTATTATTGTCAGTCGGTTAAATTTCTTTAACTCAATTTCATGTTAGAAGCAATGTTTATATATTATTATTATTATTATTAATATGGTAAAGTGCATTCAGACCTATAATTTTTTTCCTTCTTTTCAACAAGATATTACAAAACTGCTGCTGATCCATGTGGTTAAATTCCGCCTGTCATGTCAAACATGGCTTGGTTTATTATATAAGAAATAAAATTAAAGTCAAATCACTAGTACATACGTAGATGATATTTTTGATTTCTGTGTTTATGAGCAACTGAACAAGCAGACTGCCTACTTACTCTTTGGCATTCCCCATGTACCTGCATGCACCTCACACATAAAATTGTGGGATGCCATGAAAGTCGTTTGACTGCTGGACATCTCTATGTGCACATGCTCTGTTTATTTCTGCAAATAGATAAATACGATATTAAGATGGGGAGTATAGTTTACTACCTATCTGTAGGTGAACCCTTCATTTGCTCGTTTTTTAAACAACTGGTTCAATGTATCATCCCGTTTTTGTTGAATTGTTTTGTTGGTTTATATGGCTAAAGTTAGTGTCTGACTCCTTATCTATAAGGCAGAGGAAAAAGGGAAACATAACTTCTAAAATAAATAACCAAATATTACTTCTGTAGGGATATCTTTTAACTTTATTAATTACTCTATATGAAATGTTCCAATTTTTGCTTTAGTGCAGGGTTTTTTATTTTTGTAAATTTTGCTGTTGGATGCATTCCTGCCTGGGGTATCTAATTAAAATGTTTTTTGTTTTCCTAAATAATGTGTCCAATATTGAGTTGTTTTAGGAAGTTTTTTTTTGTTTGTTTGTTTTTTGATCCTTCCTTCATAAAACCATTTAAATAATGGTTATTTAAAATTCCAAGCTTCCCTACCTGATCAACCATTCAAAATATTAACTGTCATGCTATGTAACTTGTTGAATGAGCCATAGTTACAAGAAGAGGCAACAGTGGCTTCCACTATGAAAGCCAAAATGGTATTATGAAACATGGAAACATTAAGGTGGTCCCTGCAGTATATATCTGCAATTTATTCCAAAGAGGACACATTTTGAAAATATAAGCAACACTACATATAGCTAGATTTTGAATAAGAATATTTCTTTAAAAATGTACAAAAGAACATCACTTCTTGTGCACCTTCCTATTTATTAAATAAAATCGGAAATGTGGATTATAACTCTATCCACATGCTTCTCCCAGCCTTCTTTTATAAAGAAGCCTTTTCTCAGCATATGGGAAAGTTTATATATTAGTTTGTTGCCGATTCAATATATTTTCCATCCAGAAGAAACTATATTTTTTAAAAAGCTTGTCTTTACATGCAGCTTGTTAGGAGGAACTCCTACTATTCAGTATAAAATTGTAACAGGAACAAAAATAGTCTCTGATAATTGTCTAGCTCTTCCTGCCCGTCAAAAGGAAATAAGTTTAAAGTGCTGCATATTGCATTTAAGTGTTTTTTTTTTTTTTTCTCTTTTTTTCTTTTTATACCATTGCTGTCATCATTTTTGGCAAAGGCAACACTTGTTCAATAGATCTAATTCAAACATGATAAACTTAGCATGATGTTATACTGTGTTTTTGACGCAAACCGCATTTGTGCCCTTCATATACTTACCTTCTCTACTATTGTATTTACCATTTCTACTTGTCCAGTTTGTGCTTTAGAAAGAATAGTATAAATTCTATCCTGATCCTTTTGGATTGCAAAACACAGATTCAGTGGTATGCCTAGACTAGAGCAATATCATATTTTTTTTCATGTGTATGTGGTCCACAAAGGGGGGTAGGGCAATATTTTAAGCAGAACTGTCAGGTGTTTTTATCATATTAAATACTATGGATCTGTGTCATGAAATAGCACGTAGATGTTTGAATAAAATTAACTTTCATTGCCAAATGAACCAGGTTAATGACAGTGCTATTGTGTGTATTTAAAATCTATTAACATGCTTTTAATGGAAGTAGTGTTATTGTTTGTGTGTAAATATAACATGCTGTAGTATGACGCAACATGATACATGCAGGAAATATTGATATTACTGTTGTAATTTAAAATCTTGTATAATTGTTCTCTGGTCTAATTTCAGGGAGAGATGTCTTGAAAGGTTATATACAGATTCTTTATGAACAATTTGTGCAATATGTGATATTTTTAAGCTTTCCTCTAAACTCTTGTCTTCCTTGGAGACTACTCTTTTTGAAAATGGAGCATAGTTTACAGTGATGTCTTTAGTAAACTTTCTATGATTTCAATTGATGCTTGACAGGCCTCGTCCAATAATTCATGTCAAAACTTTGTATGAGTTGAAATGAAAAAGCAAAAGTATGAACTTCTACTACATAGAAACACAGAAACATAGAATGTGATGGCAGATAAGAACCATTCGGCCCATCTAGTCTGCCCAATTTTCTAAATACTTTCATTAGTCCCTGGCCTTATGCCTATCCCACTCATGCTTAAACTCCCTCACTGTGTTAAAGGGACACTATAGTCATACACAGGAGGCTTCTGTGTGGTCTAGCAAGCTATCAACAGTGCAGGGGATAATAAATTTTAAATTAAATAGAATTTGCAATAAAGGAAGTATAAATATTAACAGACTCTTTACAGGAAGTGTTTAGGAAGGCTGTGCAAGTCACATGCAGGAAGGTGTGACTAGGGTGCATAAACAAAGAGAATTGAGCAGTGACAGTGCAGGGAAATTATCTATAACTGCTTCAAAAAGGTAAAGTTGTTTTGGTGACTATAGTGTCTCTTTAAACTCTACCACTTTAGTTGGAAGGCTATTTCATGCATCCACTACACTCTCTGTAAAGTAATACTTCCTGATATTATTTTTAAACCTTTGCCCCTCTAATTTAAGACCGTCCTCTTGTTTTGGTAGCTTTTCTTCTTTTAAATATAGTATCATCCTTTACTGTGTTAATTCCCATTATGTATTTAAATGTTTCTATCATATCCCCCCTGTCTCGTCTTTCCTCCAAGCTATACATATAAAGATCCTTTAACCTTTCCTTGTAAGGTTTATCCTGCAATCCATGAACCAGTTTAATAGCCCTTCCCTGAACTCTCTCCAAAGTATCATTATCCTTCTGGAGATACGGTCTCCAGTACTGTGTACAATACTCCATGTGAGGTCTCACCAGTGTTCTGTACAATGAACACTTTCCTCTTTTTACTGCTAATACCTCTCACTATACAACCAAGCATTCTGCTAGCATTTCCTGCTGCTCTATTACACTGTCTGCCTACCTTTGTCATCTGACCCCTAAATCTTTTTCCTCAGATTGAGGTTAGGACTCTATTAAATATTCTGTACTCTGCCCTTGGGTTTTTACGTCCAAGATGCACTATCTTGCACTTATCCACATTAAATGTCAGCTGCCACAACTCTGACCATTTTTCTAGTTTACCTAAATCGTTTGCCATTTGGCTTATCCTTCCTGGAACACCAACCCTGTTACATATATTAGTATCATCAGCAAAACTGTAAGCTGTATTGATTCACAACAGAGCCATGCAAGTGTCAAACTATATATATTTTTTAATTATTTAGCTGTTTACAATCCGACACAGTGTGTTGATGTAGTTCTTGTTCTTACCAAGGCACAGGCTGTGTAGAGCACTCAGAGGCATGGACTAGTGTCTCTGACCAGATTCTGGAATTTGAAATGTATTCATCTGCTGCTCTTGAAAGTGGGATACGTTTGTTATTCATGTTACTATAATATAATTTATTTTGTATTCTATAAAAGATCTGAATATCTTCAATGTTTAGCTTTTTGACCAAGTATTTTGCACAAGTACTCCCAGTATTCAACATTGGTGGTTCATTTGAGCACAAATATGTAGAAAGAGGTTTTGCAAAATTTCACCACATAGTAAATGTATTTTACATTTGGAAGCTAAATGTGTTGATTTTTTTAACTCCTTAACGACAAATGTGAGTCTATGCCATTCAAGCCTTTAATTGCATAGAACATCATGCATTAAATGTTCCCCCAAGGTTTAATCCTTTCTAGTACCAAGGAGCCTCATTGGAAACCTGAGGATCCCCACTGTCAGGTGTTGCCAGAATTCGTTTTCCCATACTGACAGCTGGGCTATGTGCAGCACTCCAAGCGAGCACTGCACATGGCACTTAAAATGTATTTAAAGGACCACTATAGTGCCAGGAAAACATACTCAGGGTCCCTCAGGGTCCCCCTCCCGCCCGGCTCTGGAAGGGGGGAAAGGGGTAAAAACTTACCTGTTTCCAGCGCTGGGCGGTGAGCTCTCCTCCTCCGATCCTCCTTCTCTCCTCCCCGTCGGCTGAATGTGCATGCGCGGCAAGAGCTGCGCGCGCATTCAGCCGGTCGCATAGGAAAGCATTATCAGTGCTTTCCTATGGACGCTTGCGTGCTCTCACTGTGAAAATCACAGTGAGAAGCACGCAAGCGCCTCTAGTGGCTGTCAATGAGACAGCCACTAGAGGAAATAGGGGAAGGCTTAACCCATTCATAAACATAGCAGTTTCTCTGAAACTGCTATGTTTATGAAAAAATGGGTTAACCCTAGCTGGACCTGGCACCCAGACCACTTCATTAAGCTGAAGTGGTCTGGGTGCCTAGAGTGGTCCTTTAAACACCATTGCTGAGTGACCGCTCTTAGCTGCTGTGATTTTTGTTTTTTTTGCATCTGATTCCATGATAAGGAAAACCTCCAGGGCCTAAAAAGACTTGGCTAAGGTCTCTCTGCATGTCCCAGTGACCTATGCAGGGCTTTGCTAGCTGCCCAGCATTCACCACAATTTCAGGAGCTGCAGTATGAGAGGGGAGCTCGCTCTCATGCTGTCATCAAACAGTACAGAGCGCTCTGTACTGTTAGCTGGGAGATCCCTCTGCTACTGATCGTGTGGGTGTCTCCAGAGGAAATACCTCTGAGGTAGGATTGGGGGGAAAGGGTATACATGTGGGATATAATTGCAAGGGAGAACAGTAGCAGAATAGAGATAGTGGGACATGTGTGGTATTTGAATTTTCCTAAAATAAAATGTGGGAGAAAAACACAAAGTGCAAAAAAAAAAGTCTAAAAATGCTCTTAATAAACTAGCCTGGGGGATGTGATTTCTACAAACTTCTCTTTTGTTTAGTGGTTTTGGATTCTGTGATGTTAAAACCGTGACTTACTCCTTGCAATATTTTATATCTTCCTAAAATTAATTGAAATCCTAAATGTATTGGGTATTTTAACAATCGGGATTAAGTATTCTATTTTGCGTTTGCTTTCCTTAGTTGCACTTGTGGAGAAATTATTAAATTGGACACCGTTTTACATTAATATTTTATCCCCTTTTTATATTAGGTATACATAGAGTATCAAAAGAAAGTCCTATTTCTCCTTTAAAATGACATTAAACATGGTGAAATTGAGGTAGAATATGCATGGCAAAAAGCCCTTGGTCAGAAACGAGTTGCATCTTATAACCTTAGTCTTTAAGGGGTTAAGTCTGCAGGTGGGTTGTTTTATTTATTTATCTTTGTGTTTGTTTTTTTTTACTCATTTTATTGAAGTTAGAGGCTCAGAACTTTTGCAGTGACACGGTTTCCATTGATTAAGAATCTTCATTTGCTTCTTATTGGCTAGTTCTGCTTGCAAACGCAAAACTCTTCTGCTTCACACAATCTTATGTCTTTGCACCTATATACATAAAATGGATGATATTGAACTGATGGGCACACTTAAAACATATCTAAAACAATCTAAATTTTATTTTGAAAAAATCTTTATGGTAACCAACTAAATACTTATTGGTGTAAGAAATGTCTTGGACCATGGGTTAGACATTTCCATTTCTTAAAGAAACTTTTGTCCCTAAACTTATAACAGGAAAAACTTCTGAAGAAATGTCTCAGCCTGTGTCCCACATAAAACAATCAAAACAGGGCTGTGGGAGCATGTTGGAGAAAATTGCTGGTAAGTCCGTCTGTGTACAGGGGTTTCTGTTAGTAAGATTTGTGAATACTGTTCCTGTCAATTCTGGATTAAGTAATGTCCAAGAAAAAATTTAGGGAATGGCTGTTACTATGACTCTTGAGAGAGATTTATTTCCTAAAATGTCTGTTAATGATGCTTGAGCTGTTCATTTTAAAACAAGCCCAGGTAATATTTTGATAAATATGTGTAAAATATCCCATGTGGTTTGTTTTTGTGGTTAGGACCAAACCGGTCGAAGCTCCAAGACATGCTGGCAAATCTTAGAGATGTAGATGAACTGCCATCACTACAGCCCTCTGTGGTTTCATCATCGAGGCCTACCAGCTCAAGACTTAGTGAACAGGAAATAAACCGGACAGACGAAGGTAAGTGATTTGGCTTGATGTGTGTGCGCGCTAGTTAGTGTGTGTTAAATGTCTATATCTCTATTTCTCACATACGGCTGGAGTTAAGCATCAAAGCTTGTGTACTATAAAATTGCAATTTATGCAAGTGTGGATGATCTGCTAAATGGTACATTGAGCCAAAAATTATTGAAGTCCTGCAAGACTGTGTGTTTGTGTGTATATATTACGTTGGGAGTTTTGCACTCCAGCTCTCCTTCCAGTGTCTGCCCGGTGCACAGCTGCACATAAACATAGCATCCAAATGAAAGGCTAGCACTCAAGGACTTCAATATCAAAAGTAAAAACTTTTAATCCGGTTTGTCAGATAGTCGACGTTTCAGTCCACCATTGTGAACTTTCTTCAGGACATAAAATACATTACATGAAACATTAAACTTAAATAGGAAAGACTTACTTACCCAACCACCTTCACCTGTGCACTAGCGTGTTCTGCTCCCCAATGCGCATGCGTGTCGTTAGACTCCTCCCCCTCTGTCAGAGTACAACATGCCCATCACCTTGGTAACGTACACAAATCACGTAGCTGTGATTTCTGAGCGTGTCCCCTGTTCCCAAACTAGTAAAGAACAAACTAAAGTGTTTATAAAGTACGACCAATGTCGAACAATTGATATCAAAATTAATACATAGGTGTATATGGGGGTTACAATAGGACGTGAACCCGGAAGTAGATACCTTCAAATATCGATGTAGGTCTGCACTCAAGGTGCCTTACATTTAACGGTCTACCATAACTACTTATTTGTAAAGACAAATCACACCATGATCTATATGATAAAGTGCCAGTGCTTAAATCTAATAAGGGTGAGTGTTAAGTGCCATTAAAATAATAAAGTGCCAGTGCCACTGTATGTGTGGAAAATACATAGATACAAATAGTGTATAAATGTAGTGATACTATGGAGACCATGTAAAGTGCTTCATGCGCAAGGTGTATGAATTATGTACAAGATAAGTACGATAAATGCAACATCAATAGGGGGATATATTGCTATTCTTGGGTTGCAGTGTGACATACAATAACTATTTACAAAGATACAATTTGTATATATCTGCTACATATAAGTGCTACTCCCATATTCATTAATCAAATTCCAAATGGCATATTTATATTACTTTCAAACCTATTTATGGAGTAGGGTTCTAGATAGTGTAATCACTAAAACATGGATCCCTTTACTCTACCAGGTATGTCTAAATCCATATAGCTTTAACTCAGAGATCTAACTTGTGGTCCATAAAGGTTCCACAGGGAGTGCACGCTACTGTCATATATACAAATGAAAAAATATAAAATAAATAGAGCTAAATATCCAAAAAATTTAATAAAAGATGTGAATGTTAATTTTTCATTGAGGCGCATAAGTCTTCAAATCTTTAGTAAAGGGAGCGATGATTAACAGGATACATTTCTTGTATATGAAAAAGGAAACTGTTTAATGTAGAAATGGCACTTTTGCATTGTAGAGCAGACATAGTGTTACTGGTTAATCTCACTGAACCTTTTCACTGTGCACTAACCATTGGTGAGTGGAAAATCAGCCCTAGCTATTCTCCCTTTTCTGCCTATTTTTAAAGTGAGTTCTACAGCACTCCACTAGCTTGAGATAAACAGCACGCTTGTTCAATGCCTGAACTTTCAGAACCTCAACAATATTTTTTAGCCTTGCTTGTAACATTAATGGAAGCAAAAATAAATATAAATAGGGCAGCTGTGTGGATAATAGCAATTTGTGCTCCTCAAGAATGTCAGATTCGGGCTTGGCTGATCTAAATAGTAGGAGGTAAGAAATGCTGGCGTCTGTGGCAAATCTGTTCTCTCATGATTCATCAGACTCCTCCACACATGTGCGTGTTTAGGAGGGGGAATGGTTGCATAGCAACACCTTTCCATACATTTCTTTTCTTCTCATTTTAAACTAAGCATCTGTCACATTTGTTGTGACTGTCGCTGCATTGCTGTACCTTCAAATTAACAGCTTTGATGGGGAAAAAAAAAACTTTAATCAGTAACAGTATTCCAAAAACATTCAAATGGTTTGATAGATTGCAGATGGTGAAAAAATCCACCTACTAAAGGAAAACATCAGTTTGTCATTGATGGCTCTTCCTTAGTATATGTAGATATGTTGCAAGCCTATTGATCTTTTCAAATAGCTGTACTTAAGGAAAAGCTGGCACTTGGCACTTGCTATTTTTGAATGTCCAATGTCACATTTCAAGGGGAAGGAAGGCTCTCTGTGTTGAGATATAGATACTTAAAAGCATTGCTGCTTGGCATGGAGTCAGTATTCTCACCTGATGGTTAGGGTCACAAAACTGTAAAGTTCAGGTCAAGTGTTTTTGCTCAGGAAAATACTGTCAATATATGAATATGATGAGAAGTTACTGAGATGGCTAAGCGTTATAAACGCACACTCCAAGGAAATATGCGGGTTATTCATAACAATGAAAGAGTACAATAAGAAAAGGCTCCATACTAAATGTATTGTCAAGTGTAACCAAAACAGTATTACTGTAGCCAGCAACAGTTGGAGCTCTTGGTTCACAGGAGGAAAACATGCCACCACTGCAATATATTTCTTAAAGGAACTCATGCAGGGTTTTAAAAGTCCGTAAATGGCCAGGGTTACATGGAGCAAAATGCACAGCAGCTATAACATTGCACAAGGTCCACTAGACACATAGGCCTTCTTAGAAGTCAAAGCAGAATACTTAAAATATATAACTTCTATTAATGTTCTTTGCTCTACATTAGTGCAGTATAGTAACCGTATGGATTCGGCTTCAAGCCTATAACAAAGAAGAAATTTAACACTTTGTCCATTCTCAGGGCTTGAATGACTGTCACAATGTTTATCATGATGTGTATATAGTACAACTGAGTTGTAGGCAGTTTCGTTTGTTTGTATTGCCAAATGAGAGATACGCAGATTTCATGTTCTGTATCCTGACTTTTATGTCTTCTGTAGTAGAGCGAGGCAAAAAACATTTTTTTTAAATCAAATTTTCTTTTTGTCTAGTTGAAGCTTTAACATTTCCTCCATCATCTGGAAAGTCTTTCATTATGGGAGCAGACGAAGCATTAGAAAACGAACTTGGCCTGGGGGAACTGGCAGGACTTACAGTAGCCAATGAAGCAGACTCCTTAACTTACGATGTAAGTTGTCATAAGACACATCATTACACAAGTCTTCCATTATGGTGCTTTTAATTAAAAAATAACTTATCAGTGTACACTTGCCAAATCATACTGACATAGATTCAAAGCTAAGTGATCACATTCACTGTTTCTTTCTACCTACATAATTTGTATGTTTTAAGATATTAAAAATTGTCTAAAAGTGTATATAAAATTAATGCAAACTTATCAATACCATTATTGCAATGTTTTTGGTTATCTCCATTGTTATTTAATTTTGATTTTTAATTCATATTTTTTTCAACTAAGATTGCAAACAATAAAGATGCATTAAGGAAAACGTGGAACCCTAAATTCACACTAAGAAGTCACTTTGATGGAATTCGGGGTCTTGCTTTCCACCCTGTAGAGCCAGTACTTATAACTGCATCAGAAGATCATACACTAAAAATGTGGAATCTCCAAAAGACTGCCCCTGCTAAAAAGTATGTATTTTCTGTCAAATCGTTATCCATGGTTATAATATGTATATGTATGTGTATATATATATATATATATATATATAGATAGATAGAGAGAGAGAGAGAGAGAGAGAGAGAGAGAGAGAGAGAGAGAGAGAGAGAGAGAGAGAGAGAGATTTGTTTGTTTATTGGCAAACCAAGGTAATTGGAAGTTCTTAGCCCAAGGTTCTTAAAGCTTGTATGTCCACATGGTAAAATCTAGGACTGGCCAAAAACCCTTACTGAGCCCATAGCATGTTTAGCTTGGTTGGTAACTGGTATGGTAGTATCTTTTTATCAAGCATTTAAAGAAGCTTTAAATGTAGTCATGATATAGAGCGGCACAGTTCTAATATAGCTGGAAAACACTATAGAGCTATTTGTTTTGTCTTTCCTAAGGTCTTGTCCACCATAAGTGATGATGTTTTTTCCCCCAAGAAAATAGGTCATCTAAATTGTCAAATTGGTTATCTACCTTTGCACTCTCTTTAGTAGAATGGACTCTGGAACCTGTAAAAATGAAGACCTGTAGAGTATTTTGCAACTCTTTCATTAAACAAAGCATCTGTCCATAAAGTAGAGAAGAGGCACAATTACATTTTCATAAATTGCAATGTTTCCGGCAACACTTTATTGCGAACAGGATATTTAGGGGAAGTGTTAAACTACATATTTAGTTAATCAAAACCTCTAGCAACCCATATGTTGTGAAGTAATGCATTTGTAGGACAGCCCACACTTTGCAGAGCTTCCCATCAGTGTGGTGCTGTTCTCATGTGTCCCTTTCACTCATGGTCCAGCAACAATCATTGTCACAAGTAGCCCACCCATTTAATCTTTTTTTATCTCCCAATGTTGGGAGGTATTCAGACTGGTTAAATGAACATTTCAAGCACCATAACTGCTACAGATTGAGTGACCTATTGCCCTCCCCAAAACAGTTTGACAGCTTACCTGAAGTCAGCTGAGCACTATTAACCTCCTCCACAGAAGCTGAATGCTTATTGCATTGTACTAGCACTAATTGGCAGGGTTTAACCCAAGAGAGCTATAATAGAAGCTCCTAGAAGATTGTCAATGGAGGTCCTGCTGGACCTCTTGTAAGTTATCACATCATTGGTAAATATGGGTGGGAGGTGCCAGGGCACTTCTAGCACCATAATGACTATAGTGCATCTTGCAATTCATTATTTATTTATTTTTTTGTCCTGTCACCTATTCCCCTCCTTCCCACAATTCTCCTGTCCTTACTCTCCTTACCAACAGCCCTTTTACATGTTAACTACCCTTGTCTGGGTGGAGTCTCAGCTAGGCTTTTACATAGGTTAAGCACTTACTACTAAATTGAGAGCCTGATAAAAGGGACACCATAGGCCCCCAGACCACTTCAGCTTATTGAAGTGCTCTGGATGCACTGTCCCAGGTCCCTTAACCATGCAAATGTAATTATTGAAGCTTTTAAGAAACTGCAATAATTACCTTTTAGGGTTAACTCCACCTCAAGTACACACCCATATTGGGAACTCTGAACCGTAAAAGGGAACCAAGGATGTAACAATGGGCTTTTGATAACCCTTTTCAACAAATGAGTTGGGTTTAGACAGATGCAGAATAAATAGGACGTCAACATCAATATGTCACACAGGGAATTGTTTATTGAAACAGTCAAAGCTGTCTAGAAATGCCAATTGTCGCTGTCTTGGTTTTTGTATTGTTGCATTGTCTTATCACAAATAAAATATTTGCAATAAATACGATCAAGCAAATGGTCTACATATAGGTAAAACAAGTACTACTTTTAAATTACTTTATTTGTACCATTTGTAAAGCTTCCCTAAGATCATGTCAGGTCTGGGTATTTTGTGAAATATGTATATTTCTAAATAAACCCATGTAATTACATACGTTATGAATCCAAAGGTGCAGCAGGGTTTTCTTTTAAGGTAGCAAGGCTGATTGTCACTTGTATTTCACTTTCTATGCATTAATGCACCTTGGAAGTTATTGTTTATATCTTATTATATTGACCATGTTAATTTAGAAATTATGAAAGGAGGCACCAACATTGAAGACCCAAAGATATTTTTTGCACATTTCCCACATCATTATATACTTTTTCAGTTAATTGGTGCTCAGTCTGCTGTGTATTCTTTACATTTCCTTACAATAGCTGTTATTAAATCTATTTAGCAGGGCAACCCATCTAAGAGTGCCACAATTCAGATTGTCGCTTCTCAATTTCCATCTTATTTTTGAGGATGAAAGTGGCTGTATTTGCGTTGTATTTCGCAAGTAGGATAAATACCTTCTTAATCAGCATGAAAAAAGCATGCACATATACAATACAGCCGCTTCAGGCATCCTTCATATGAATGGATTACTTACAGGACCACTATAGACACCCAGACCACTTCAGCTTAATGAAGTGGTCTGGGTGCCAGGTCCATCTAGGTGTAACCATTTTTGCTGTAAACATAGCAGTTTCAGAGAAACTGCTATGTTTACAAATGTGTTAATCCAGCCTCTAGTGGCTGTCTCATTGACAGCCGCTAAAGGCGCTTCCACGCTTCTCACTGTGATTTTTCACAGTGAGAAGACGCCCGCGTCCATAGGAAAGCATTGAGAATGCTTTCCTATGGACTGGCTGCACGTGCGGTTCTGCAGCGCATTTGCATTCAGCCGATGACAGCGAAAAGGAGGAGAGTTCCCCGCGCCGAGGGAGCCTGGTGGGGGAAATAGGTAAGATTTAACCCCTTCCACCCCCTAGAGCCTAGCGGGAGGGGGGCCCAGAGGGTGGGGGGACCTAGAGACCCTATAGTGCCAGGAAAATGAGTTTTGCTGGCACTATAGTGGTCCTTTAAGGGTAACTGTTAGGAATGATTTAGGCAAGTGATTGGAAGTAATCCCCGCCTCCTTTTTTTTCCATTTCTCATTCGTGTGCGCCAGACACCTGTATTGATCATGTGCGTTGACTTTGTAGTATTGTCAGTAATTCCACCCCATATACCATTACTAGTTATTTACTTAATTCATCTAATTCATTTTAGCTGAAGGGATCTCAGCCAGTTTTGTGTTTTTGTTGAACTCTGGAAGAGGATAAACATGGGTATCATATTGGTTATAGTGTAGTGTAGGCTTGTCTATTGAGAAGGTTTGTTCTTTGTCAAAAACAGAAGTAGGAGTCCTGCCTTAATAAAATCTCTACATGCAAAAAGAAGCTTCAGTCATTCAGTGTTAACAGGGCAGTTTTATTGGAT
Organism: Pelobates cultripes; assembly: GCA_933207985.1. Taxonomy (NCBI): domain Eukaryota; kingdom Metazoa; phylum Chordata; class Amphibia; order Anura; family Pelobatidae; genus Pelobates; species Pelobates cultripes. Next base: position 291,860,863 of record OW240913.1, on the reverse strand, counting down.
CATAACGGAAAGAGCAATGTTTTGACCTTAACAAAGCTGTTAGACTGACAAAGACCTTGAAGGTCGAAATATTGCTCCTTGCGTTATGATCCAATAAAACTACTCTTCATGTTAACCAAGTGCCTGAAGCTTCTTTTTGTATGTATCAGATGCAAGGAATCTGCAGGTCCTGCTTCAGCTAAGCACCTTGTTGTTCTTGGAAAGTGAGTGCGGTCTTTCCTTTTTTTTAATGAAATAAAGGTGAATTACACACACTAAATTTTATATTTATTCCTAGGTAGCACAACACTCATCCTTAAAGGTGGTTGCTACTCCTATTGCCCAAGTGTGCACGCCCATAAATATCACCGCCCCCCCCCCCCAAAAAAAAAAAACGGGGCACACTCACAGGTCTTGTAAGCTATAGATTTATTAATGCTACAAAAAAGTTTTACCTTTCTGTATCACCACACACTGCATTTAGATTAATCAGTTTATTGGGCATCCTCTGTTTTGTAGACTCACATTATTTAAGGTTTTCCGTTATTATGGGATGTTTGTGCATATTCATCACGACACAAACAGCTGAATTTTTGTTTTTCATAGTGAAGTGCATTTCCATTAAAGAATGACTAGCTAGTCCATATCATTGACCCAATTGAGTAGTCTAAATGGATGTTAATGGACAATAGAAATTATGTTAAAGCAATCAAATATTGATTAACTAGTCTTAAGTAAGATGCTCTAATTTAACATCAGTTGGCACTTACATTGTGAATTACTGTCTGAAAGAATTGCTCTAGTGTGTGTACATATGTATATGCCAATTTTATGTTTTTGTATAAATTTAAATACTACCTTACTCTGAGCTGAATAATTCACTAAACTCTATGCTCCAAAATTTAGCCGGTTTGGAGCATTTTTCCAGGTTTTTGCCTAAATGTCCCCATTCTTATTTGAATTTAAAGTTTTAGCCTCATTTTGTTCCATTTAGATTTTAATTTGGTACTATTTCAAGTTTAGAAAATACTGTTTAAATGAATCCAACATGTGACTAACCATATAGTTTTTTTTATTTACTCTTTGCATTCTATTAAATCTTTTTTTAATAAGAAGATTGGAAGAATAGGAAGATTGGAAGTTATCAAATGTTGTGCCCATTCACAAGAAAGGTAGTAGGGAGAAGTCGGGCAACTATAGTCCAGTAAGCCTTACTTGAGTAGTGGAGAAAGTAATGGAAACCATGTTAAAGGATAGGATTGTTGAACATCTAAAATCACATGGATTACTTCAGGGAGCTCATGCCAAACTAATCTTATTGATTTTTTTTGATTGGGTAACTAAAATAATAGATCAAGGTGGTGCAGTTGACATTGCTTACCTAGATTTCAGTAAGGCTTTTGACACTGTTGCACATAGAAGGCTTATCAATAAACTGCAATCTTTAAGTTTGGATTCCAATATTGTTGAATGGGTAAGGCAGTGGCTGAGTGACAGGCAACAGATGGTTGTAGTCAATGGGGTATATTCAAAGCATGGGCTTGTCACAAGTGGGGTGCCTCAGGGATCTGTACTTGGACCAATTCTTTTTAATATTTTTATAAGTTATATTGCAGAAGGTCTTGATGGTAAGGTACGTCTTTTTGCTGGTGATACTAAGATATGTAACAGAGTTGATGTTTCAGGAGGGATAAGCCAAATGGCAAATGATTTAGGTAAACTAGAAAAAATGGTCAGAGTTGTGGCAACTGACATTTAATGAGGATAAGTGCAAGCAAATGCATCTTGGATGTAAAAACACAAGGGCAGAGTACAGAATATTTGATAGTCCTAACCTCAACATCTGAGGAAATGGATTATGGGGTGATTATTTCTGATGACTTAAAGGTTGGCAGGCAATGTAATAGAGCAGCAGAAAATACTAGCAGAATGCTTGGTTGTATAGGGAGAGGTATTAGCAGTAGAAAGAAGGAAGTGGTCATGCCATTGTACAGAACACTGGTGAGACCTCACTTGGAGTATTGTACGCAGTACTGGAGACTGTATCTCCAGAAGTATATTGATACATTAGAGAGAGTTCAGAGAAGGGCTACTAAACTGGTTCATGGATTGCAGGATAAAACTTAGAAGGAAAGGTTAAAGGATCTTAACATGTATAGCTTGGAGGAAAGACGAGACAGGGGGGATATGATAGAAACATTTAAATACATAAAGGGAATCAACACAGTAACGGAGGAGACTATATTTGAAAGAAGAAAAGCTACCACAACAAGAGGACATAGTCTTAAATTAGAGGGGCAAAGATTTCAAAATAAGATCAGGAAGCATTACTTTACTGAGAGGTTACTGAGAGGTTAGTGGATGCATTAAATAGCCTTCCAGCTGAAGTGGTAGAGGTGAACACAATAAAGGAGTTTAAGCATGCGTGGGATAGGCATAAGGCCATCCTAACCATAAGATAAGGCCATAAGATAAGGCCAGGGACTAATGAAAGTATTTAGAAAATTGGGCTGACTAGATGGGCCGAATGGTTCTTATGTGCCGTCACATTCTATGTTTTTTATTAATCAAATGTCCTGCATTGTCCTTCTACACTAGAGCAGGAATGCCTGGGTTTTAGCTTTTTATGTAGATGGATATACCGTATATACTCGTGTATAAGTCGAGAAATTTTATTCGTAAACGTCACTTTGAAACGCAGTGTCGACTTATCCCCGGGCCAGTGCTAGTTTTCGATAGAATTTCGACTCCCAAACACCATTCCAGCTGTTCGGGAAGTCGAACAGGCAGGTGTGCAAGTTTCAGTGGGCTTGCGTAGCACACTCAGAAATCCATGCCTTTGACGACCATGTACCGCTGCCTGCGTTCGGGGGTCAAGATTGTTTGAACATGTGCGTTCTTATATACGAATGGCAGCCACCCAGGGAATGCTTGTTTATGGTTACCAGCCAGGGGTGGTTACGAGGTGTTAACAAGGGGGACCACACAGAGTCTCCTTGGTAACTGAACAGAAGGGGTACAATTCCATTCGAATGCAGTATGGTTACCAAACAGAAGGGGTACAATTTCATTTGAATGCAGTACCCTTGACTTCATCCACGAGTCATAGCATATTTCACAATTGTTGGTCACAAAACTGAACTCCACTTATAGACTAGTATATACAGTATGGAGAGTTATCAATATATATATTGCATGTAGATGTGAGCCTCTGCTACGAACGGGGTTCTAAGAGGGAAATGGGCTACAATCTAATGAGGGACAAGTGGTCAACTACTACTGTCTTTGGGAAGGTGATGTTGTATGTGATACTGTGGTGGGGTAGAATGGTCTGCAGCTGACCATTGAGAGTGTGACACATTTACTTGCAGTGGCGATGGGAAATGGAGGGGGAGATGCTTCTCTGTCAATGCTAAATAGGAGTGGGGGAAGAATATGCTTATAATAGATTATAATAAGGTATAGTCTCCTAGGTTTTCTTACTGCCCCCCTGATTCAATATACTGTACATTTATCAAGTCCTACTCTAGTGTGCCAGTAAATAGAAATCTGTTGACAAACTATGATACAATGATGCAAGTATCAAGAAAATTGGGAGACTAGATGTGCCGGATGGCTTATTTGCCGTCACATTTTATGTTTCTATGATACATGCATACAGTAAATTTTATGTATATATATATAAAAAAAAAAATTTTTTTTTTTTTTTGTATGTACATGCATAACATTGTGGAGATAAAATTTGCTTTGATGTGTTGCATCAGACGTTACCAGTATGTGCCTTTGTCATATACAGGGTTATTCATTGAAGCATGAGTTGCCAGGGATTTAAAGTGTCTTTCAAATTTAAGGCTAAAATACCTGAATTGGATAAACTCTCCAAATCAGCTATGCTTCAATTTGGCTAGATTGGTCTAAAATTATTCACTTTGAATTCCCAACAAGTACCACTTTAGTGAATGACCCTGGGAGCCCTGGACTTCTGTATGTGAAGGTTTCCTAGATGGTAAATGAGATTGATCCATTAGCATGTTTCTTAAAATGTAGGTGATATCTTATATAAACATGTGTGAACTTGTTGTAATTTGATACATTTTCACCCCCTTCTTAGGAGTGCATCACTCGACGTTGAGCCAATCTACACATTCAGAGCACACAGGTACAAAGATTTGCCTCGTTTGTTTACATTTTCATTTAAATTTTTTTTTAATATGTTTAGAAATGCTGTTCTAAATCGAATTTGAGTACTTATACATAGTCATTTACTAGCAGCCATGTCTGCTGGATATCATCTAGGATCGTTTACTTTGGTGGTGTCACCAGTCTATTCTCTGAATACATTTTTTTTTTCATACATTTCAATCACTTATATTTTGATTCAAGTTAGTTTGTTGAATCTTGTACAGCTTGTACAACTTTTCTCTGCCATTAGACACAAATACAGCCATTCTTGCAAATAAAATACTTGTTTTAAAGTGGCACTGTCATGCCGAACATACCTTTCTTTAATCGATTCCTCTTCTCTCCCTCTGTCAGGATCTGTTCATTTCCCTCTTCATTTCTTCCGATCTGCTCTAGTTTTCTTTAAAACATAAAAAAAAGTAGGGACTATTTGTCTTATGGAGGTTTTTTCCCCACAATTCTTAGCTTTCCTCCCTGTTCCTGCGATGCATCCTGTCAGTATTGCCGAACGTCCGGTCATTTAGTTTATCCATTCGTGTTAGGACGCAATTCTGGACTTTATTCGGATTGGAATTTCATTCTAATAAATGAAACTCTGATCTTAGTCGTGCCGCAGCTGCATCTTGCAGCCGCTTAGTAGATCGCTCCCTAATTCCTACGGTATTAGGGAGCTATCTTCCAAAAGGCTGAAAGACCTAAATTGGTCTTTCAGCCACATTTACTAATTATTACTATTAAAGATTAACTAGTATTAGTAAATGCTGCCCCTACTCGCTAAATCGCGAGTAGGGGCATGTCTAGTAAACAGTGAGCAGCCAGTGGCTGCTCACTGTTAAAAAAAAGACAGACAACAAAAAAAAAGCCCCTAGTCACCCCCCCACCCAAATGAAATAAAAAAAATCCCCTACCTACTCCCCTCCTCCTAAAAATAGTGAGGGGGAATAAAATAACTAACTACCTGCAATAAAAATAAAACTTACCATTTGATGTCTTCTTTTTTCTAAGATCTTAATTTTTAAGCCCCAAAAAAGGCCAAATAAAAACCATAATACCGGTCGAACTTGTAAAAAATAAAATAAAAAACCAGAGCGCAAAAAAAATGCTAAAAAAAATTCCATCACTTGGCGAGGGCATGGCGCAGACTGAGCTCCGCAGGGCGGTGAAAGGCTTATGAAGCCTTGCCCAACCCTGCAATTAGGTTCAGAACACTGGTTGGTTTAAGCCAATCAGGGGGCTCTGTCTCATTTTACACAGCATGGGAAAGTTCTTTGGAACATTCCCACGCTGTGTGAAATGACACAGAGCACTCTGATTGGCTTAAACCAACCAATCAGTGTTCTGTGCCTAATTGCAGCCACAGGCTGCTCACTGTTTAGTAGACATGCCCCTACTCGCGGTATAGCGAGTAGGGGCATTCGGGAGATTTTAATCTTCCTTATGCTATTATGGGGGTCATATTGATCCCCATAGTGAGGGAGGAAATGGGGATTTAGGAAGTGGTGGGGAGCACTGCTCCTTGCCGCTTCTATTTTTACTTATTACAAGGAGGGAGCTGCGCGCCGGTAGCTCCCTCCTTGTAATAAACTGAACGAACACTGATAGTCAGTGTTTTTGTTCGTCTGACATTACTATTCATTCATTCGTCTTTCTGACGAATGAATGAATAGATGAAATTCACGTTCGCATGCCCAAGTGTTTAACTGGGCATGTGCGGAAAAGCTCACAGCGTTATCTAGTGTGAGCAGATGATGTGTCCCACAGGGACTTCACCTGCCCACACAAAGATGGCGGCGCCCTGAATATAAAGCTAAAAATAATAGGTAATATTGGGGGCTTAGGGGCATTTGGGGGTGACTAGGGGTTCAGTTAGATGTAGTGGAGTCGGGACAGGGGTTAAAAAAAAAAAAACAGGATTCGGCCATGACAGTGCCACTTTAATAAGGTATTACTTGGTATTGCCTGAACATGATCCCTTGACGAAAAAGTATATTTTACCTGCATAATGCAGTAAAGAAAAGTGAATTCAAGTGTGGTACTGTGATAGGATGCCACCTTTGCAATAAGTCAGTTTGTGAAATTTCATCCCTGCTAGATATTCCACGGTCAACTGTAAGGGGTATTATTGGAAAGCTGATTTTAGAATGCAATGTAATACAACAAGTTTTGTCCATATAGTGTATCTTTGTGTTGATGTCTCTTGGTTGTGTTTTATGGGATTTCAGGTCCAAATGATTTCTCATAAAGATTATATCTTTATGTACTTGTCAAAAGTGACAGTGCCTCTTCAAAACAAGTAATTTTTGTGAATCTCCGAAATGCGGTGCTCCAAAACGTTTGCTGTGTCTGTTAGCGTAGTGTCCAGAGCATGGAGGCACTACCAGGAGACAGACCAGTACATCAGAAGACGTGGAGAAGGCTGTAGGAGGGTAACAACCCAGCAGCAGTACCGCTACCTCTGCCTTTGTGCAAGGAGGAACAGGAGGAGCACTGCCAGAGCCCTGCAAAATTACCTCCAGCAGGCCACAAATGTGTCTGCTCAAACGATAAGAAACAGACTAAATTAAGGTGGTATGAGGGCCTGACGTCCACAGGTGGGAGTTGTGCTTACAGCCCAACACCGTGCAGGACGTTTGGCATTTGCCAGAGAACACCAAGATTGGCAAATTCGCAACTGGCGCCCTGTGCTGTTCACACTGAGCACATGTGACAGACGTCTGGAGACGCCGTGGAGAATGTTCTGCTGCCTGCAACATCCTCCAGCATGACCGGTTTGGCAGTGGGTCAGTAAAGGTGTGGGGTGGCATTTCTTTGGGGGCCACACAGCCCTCCATGTGCTCGCCAGAGGTAGCCTGACTGCCATTAGGTACCGAGATGATATCCTCAGACCCCTTGTGAGACCATATGCTGGTGCGGTTGGCCCGGGGTTCCTCCTAATGCAAGACAATGCTAGACCTCATGTGGCTGGAGTGTGTCAGCAGTTCCTGCAAGACGAAGGCATTGATGCTATGGACTGGCCCGCCCGTTCCTCAGACCTGAATCCAATGTGTTATTTTTGTTTTCCCTTTATTTTTTTGAGCAGTGTATAAAGGAAAATATTCAGTTAAAATAACTTTCAATACTTGATGGTGAATAGAGCAAGCACCTAAATTGATTTGCAGGTTCCTGGGCTGTTGTAGAAAAAATAAATTGGTTTAAAAATGTGAGTTTTTGCTTAGCATAGTGTTTGCATCAAACTGTCCATTTACTTTATTGAATCTGTAATATTTTGCATGATATATGGCCCATTATTAATTGCTACATGTCGATCTTCCATTTTACTTCCAAACCAATTGTTTTCCAGGGGCCCAGTTTTATGTGTAGTGATGAGCACTAATGGAGAACAGTGTTACAGTGGGGGAACGGATGGTGTTATACAAAGCTGGAATACTCCAAATCCTAATGTGGATCCATATGATTCCTATGGTAGGTTACGTGACTATTATCTCTGTTTATTATAAAAAAGCATGTGTTAAACTAAAAAGGAGTGGAATAAATGTTTTTTTTTTTTTTCAGTTTTGGCTTTAGAGATTGGCCCCCAAACCTGTTCTGCTTAAAATTGTGTTTATAGTTATCGTAAAGTGTATTTTCTCTGACTGCTGGTTAGACACTTCCTTTTAAGACCATGGTTGGTTTAATCATGTTGTTAAGACAGTGCACTGATCCTGACGTAGTACTGTCAAACTTGTTGGTAAATTTTACTAACACTTTAAATAGTACTCTGACTTGTACATGACAAGCTGGGAATTTCTCTCTTGTTACTTCTTTAGATTCCCTCACCCAGTAATTTTTTTTTTCTCCCTTTCATTACAGAGCCTTCTGTTCTTAGAGGGGCGTTTGAAGGCCACACTGATGCTATATGGGGCCTGGTATACAGCACAACTCATCAGCGTTTGTTGTCAGCATCCGCAGATGGTACAATAAGAGTATGGAACGCTGCTGAAGCCTCCCCAGCATTAAGCATATTTAATGATAACCAAGGTAAACCACATTTGCATCAATCAAATGGACTAGTAATGGGAACGTTTTCACCATTTATTTTTTTAAATTCTTTATTTTTGTACTGTATGGAATGCTTTCATGTAGCAGTATGGGCTTCCGCAGAAGCCGTTTCGTACCATTTTAGTCATAGGATTTACAGAAAAGAATAGTGGTTAGAGCATGTATCCTTTCTCATGGGAGTATCTGATTAGTGTGTTGTATCTCCAGTCTATGCGGCTTGCACAGAAGCCAGATCATCATATATGTGGCAGTTCGTTTACAGAAAAGTAGTAGTAATTTGGTTAGCACAAGGAACTTTCTGCGTCCAGGTATTTGACTTGCATTACCACAGTATTTTACCTCTTGGTCCCACAGAACGTATGGGTCGCCAAGAGTAAAACTGTGCCATCAGTTTTCCGTGAGATAGTTATCCTTTATTTTAGCTATAAACATGGACAGTGGGGGCACTTCTGGACTCAACCATTTCTGGGCTAGGGCTCGTCTGGCCACCAGGTAAACCGTGTTCATTAGTTTCTGTTTGTGTCTGGGGAAGTCCTCGGTGAATCTGGAAAGAAGGCATGCCCAGGGGTCCCACACGAGGGACCTCTGAAGGATACGGGAGCTCAGCTCCACCACCTTCACCCAGTGTTCCTTCACCTTGGGGCTGTTCCACCACATGTGGATATAATTCCCTCTCTCCCCACATGTCTTCCAGCATGTGTCCCATGGGGCTGATCTTAATATATTATTTGACCGGGGTGGTGTACCAAATTAAGAGGGTCTTATAGGCTTGTTCCTGGAGGGTGACACAGACAGAGGATCTTGCGTTCGCCTCCCAAATGTCCTCCCACTCCACCCCCTCCAGCTGCGTCCGAAATTATGATCTGTGCTCGTAAGTTCGAGTACAGGGCGCTCCCCAAGCCACGAGCAGGCCGAACAGGTACGGCCACTTAACTCGGTCGAAGGCCTTCTCGGGATCCAGCAACAACACCAGAGAAGGCCTTCCTGACACTCCCATGTGCCATGTTAAGACAGTGTTCCTTCTTGTGTTCTCATATAGTTGCCTCCCAGGAATGTTTTCACCATTTATTACCAAGTTCTTGGCTTAATTACGTTGTATCCTTTTTCCAAAAATAAGATAATAAAATAGGATGATACATTTTTTTTATAAAAATTTTATTTGCAGTTACCTGTAGACGATTCACAAATTTAAAGTAAGCCCATGTGATTTTGTAAAGCTTATACATCCTGTTCACACCAAGTGATTTACTTTCCCTAATAGTATATATTTATTTTGTATTCATTTTACATATATCCACCTAGAAGTGTAGGTCTAGTTATGCTTATAAATTGTTTTAAAAAGCTAACTTGTATATTTGCTCTATCTGTGGTTTTTCCTTTACCCATGCCTTCCTTGTTCCATGTCTGTTATGTAAAGGGCCATAAACTCCCAAAGCTCATAAATAAAAACTCATAAATATATGTATGGCCTACATATTGAGACCTGTCTTGGAGCGTTTATTCAAAGAATGATCACAGGCCATGTGTTTTTGGGCAAGTAGTCCTGGGGTTTTTGTTTTTTTCTGTTTAGTTTGTTTTTATAACTTTTCCTCACATGGGTTTGAAGTATGCTCACATGCAATGGCTCTGCTTATGGTTTGAGGACACTGGGATGTCCTGTAGTTATATATACCCACGACACAGGAGAAGGAATGGCAACTGTTGGCTCACTTGTTCTTGGGGGGCCTTAAACCCCCATTGAGATGATGATAGTACTATGATTGTGGGTTACGAACACTGTAGCATGGATGATAATCTAGGTATCTAGATTTAGATATCTTCTATTTATTGGAGAGTATGTGAAGACCCTTGCTATTTTTTTCAATTATTGTGGTCATGGATGCTTTTATACATTCAAACTCTATAGGCAGTATACTGAAATTTCAAAAATGGGCTTTTAAATGTGTCTTGGTTGGTTAATTCAGGGGCAATAACTTGACAGGTAAAATATTTGTTAAATAATGGGCAATACAGTTCATTTGCTTTCAGTATAGCCAGATTCTGAAGTATTGCATCTTTCACACTCTGGCAGTTAGTGCTGTATTGCAGGTGAACTTGTCTGTGATCTGTGAAAAATAGGCAAATTCGTCACTGGGGAGGGCACTGTTATCTTTAATTCATAGTTCAAGTGGCACTTTGGGCACCATAACCACATTATCTCATTAAAATTGTCATGAAGTCTCAGGTGCCATTTTACTTTAGGTGTTTACGAACAGTTTATTCAAATTTCTGAAAATGGCACACAATTGATCTGTGCAGCTATTACCTTTTGTTGATCCAAGGCTTGAATCAGAAAGCTCAACCAAGGCGGCAGCTGGGAGAGGGGAGGGATCATGCCCCCTTGCCCAATAAACAGAATCCCGAACCCCACCCCTAGTGAGTTGATTTCCAAGACTATGAGAGCACCCACGCAGAGATCAGTAATCCCAGGCCCCATAAATAGTGACCCTGAACTGGGCTGACAGCAGTTACTTCAAGACAGTCACTGGTAACCATTACAACTCCAATCCATACCTTGCTTTCTCTGTGTTCTCTATGTTCTGTTACCTTTCTGTTCTACTCTCGTTTTGTTCTTCTTTATGGCCAATACCTGTCATTCCAGCCATGGCTATCCTAGGCAGGGCACAAAATACATAGTTAAGCAGATGTTTTTCATCTATTCACACTCATTGTCAATCAGAGGGTATTGTTGGATATAAAGAC
>OW240913.1:291754922-291844922 GCA_933207985.1 Pelobates cultripes | reverse complement strand
TCTTCTTACTCTGCCTTGCGTAAATAATGCAGCATTAAGATTAGGACACCAGCACGAGTACTCTGCACTTACCATAATAATACAGTCTTCCAATGTAGTTTTTAAGTGTGGGATCATAGACAACCTGTTATTTCACAATATAATACCACTGCTGTTAATTACCCCAGCACCTATTTCTTGGGACATACTCTCTGGTGTATCTTTTTATTTTACTTTCACTGTACATATGTTCATCTTGCAATTTTATTTTAAACTCTCTAAATCTTCAGTTTCTACGGACCTAGCTATACATGTGCCCCCTAGGTGGATATAAGCTTGTTGCCCTTAGTGCTCTACCATTTACTTCCTCTCTTTAAAACCAAACTGCACGTGGCGGCTACTGCAATGTAAAATCAGGGCAGATATCTATAGTGTTTATCATCATTTAACCCGTTCTATAACATGTCTAACAGATTCTTCTACTTTAAGTATTACTCAGATGTAGACCTATAGTTCAGCTTTTTTATTAACAAAAAAAATAAGGTGCAACTCAATCAACTTCCACAACACTGTAACCACATGTATGCTCACAATATGCTTGTCAATGTCATCACAAGTCTGTCACTCTTTGCACGATGAAAATAAAGATGTTTTTTTTATTTTTATTTTTTTAAGTTGTTTTAAGCAGAACATAAAAACATGCACTCACACAATTTTTTATTTACTTTCTAGGAAAACTAATTCATTCAATGGTAGCCCACTTAGATGCTGTGACAAGTTTAGCAGTTGATCCTAATGGGTTGTACCTGATGTCTGGCAGTAAGTATTACATTTACTGAAAAAGGATATCCTCTTTTTATTTTTATGTTTTTACATACATACATATATATATATATGTTTGTAATAGTAATGCATTACATTACTTTGTGTGTAATTGAAATGCAAATATCAGCCAAATATTAACCCTAACATTACACTTTTCTTCCTTCATTCTGTTCAATATAGTTCAACTTCTATAATTAACATAAAACAAACACAAATATCCAATAAATATGCACTACTGAACAAATCAGTTTTTTTTATTTTTTTAAATGTCATTTTCTTTCAGGTCATGACTGTTCGATACGTTTGTGGAACCTAGAAAGTAAGACATGCATACAGGAGTTCACAGCCCACCGCAAGAAATCGGATGAATCTATCCATGATGTAGCTTTCCACCCATCCAAATGCTACATTGCCAGTGCGGGAGCTGATGCCCTCGCCAAAGTTTTTGTATGACACAATGCTTCCCCCGTACCTTTTCATTTAACCAACCAGCCACATCAAATGAGACGTTTCCCTGATGCCTGAAGAGTTGACTTAATTGGCCTATTTCCTTTTCCTTCTTACCTTTCTTCTTGTGTTTGATAATCAGGATGAAATGAAAAAAATCAAAACAAAACAAAACAAATGTTGTGGGTTTAATTTTGGTGGGTTGAGGTTTTCTAAACTAATGGTTCGTTCAGGGTGCTGTGAACTCATCTGGTGCTTAGAGCCAGGATTCTGTCTCGCAAATGCCCACTGAGCTACAGTAGCAGCATTTTATTTTTAAGAGTGCATATTTGACCAGGCAGGCCTGGATCAAACTAGGTTCCAGCATAATTTGAGGTTGTGCCTAGTGGGACAAGACGATGGCCAGTGAAAATGGCAAATATAGGAAATACAAATGGAAAATGTACTGCTCCCTTAATCTCATTTAAAAAGCTCCAACAAGCATATTTGGTGGATTACATGGACTTCCTTACCTGCTCAATCAATAGTTTTGGAGCGGAGTATTGAGAAAGGACCTTCCCATCAAATGGGCTATTAGCAGCAAGTGAAATCAGTGTAAAGTAAAATAAAAACACATTTTAGGTTTTTAATTTTTTTTTGTTTAGTGTACAGTGCTTTGTGTTCTTGGAATGTATTATAAGGTGATTACCAAATAAATTTATAAAAAGGGTAACATTTGCTTGAAAGCACGGTAATGTGATTTTTGATGGGTCAGTCTTTACGTTCCAGTGACTGCAATCATAAAGAAAGGGATTCCATTCCATTTATTTTTAAATTAAAACTGCCTGAATACAGCAGTCCAATTAGCTCACATTAGCCTGTATGATATAATCTTGTGGTGACTTGATTTAGTTATATTCTACAGCACCAAAAATGAAACACAAGGTGTACGCTTTTGCCAACCTGTCTAACATGTCTAAACCTAATTAATGTAGCTTTTGAGAGAATGTACAATGCCATGAGCAAATTTAAAAATTAACAATGTCAGTTATTTTGTGTGGTTCTGACTCGGGCACATGACTAATTAAACTATTGCCAAAATAAATTGTTACAACCTTCACTAGATGAAATTTGATAAATATGCTAGAGAATTAGAATTGCTGTGCTGTTTGTGTCCACAACAAGTATTAACAAACATTAACTTTAGCTTACTGATCGAAGATTAATAAGAAATGCTGAGGTTAGAGAAGGAAGCATAGTGGAGGATAATATAATGATTTTTCCATTAACAACCCTCTAATGTATTGTGTATTTGTGAGAATGCAGCCTTACTTACATTGTGTACATTTTTTTTTTTTTTTGTGAATATTTTTTTTTTAAGAACTTAATCTTCAAAAACAAATATTTTTGATCTTTGTCCATTTGTTATGCCAGCAATTAAGTCATACTTTAGGGATTCCAATAACCAACGCTAATTGCATTATCACATCCTTATTGTTCTATAGCATTACTTTAATGTCATAAGTCTTTTAAAGGTAGTGCTGCATCACCCTTTTATTAGACTCTCAAGGGAACGTATTTAATCTCCAGTTGTTATCACTGTGTTTTTCTCTGCTGATTGTTTGAAGGGTTCAAGTAATACTTTAAATGACAGATCTATACATGTGCTTAGTTATTCTCCAATACACTGATCTCTGATTGTTGCTAAAGGCTTGCCCGTTTGGGAAAATACCTTTTCATCACTAATTGTACTAAATTAAATTAACCTGCTACAAATATTTAACAGCAACTTGAAAAGAAAAGCCTCTTAAGGAGCATAAGACTATTAGTAGTTTTATAAATGTTTCAATTTTATTTCATGGACAAAAGTTATGTATATGGCTTTTTACTTAGAAATTGAAATTGTGGATTATTTGTGTATTTGACTTTTACTCTCCCTCTTACTTTCTTTTTAGACTAAAATAATTGCAAAGATTTATTTGGAAATTCTAAAAGTTATGTATATTATATATAAATATATATATATTGTAAACATATATTAAATGTGTCTAGTATGGGATGACTCCAGGGGTGCGTTTTAATCTTTTTTTTTTTTTTTTTTTCCCCCCTCAACCCTTTTTTAATTTTTATTTTTTGTATTGGATTCTCTTAAGTGTACACCAGATAATGGTATGGGTATGACATTGAGTATTTTGCTGTTACATATTATAATTACAGCTGTTAAAATTGATGTACATACATCTTTGAGTTGGCATGCTTGTTTTGATGGCTGTATTATTTTAGTTAATTAAAATCTGAATGTAAGTAAAATCAGTGACTATTTAAACTCTGCAAGGAAGAAAGCTCCATGTGTAAGTCTATTGCGGTTTAAACAGATGAATGATATGAGAGGATTGAAAGGTGCCTTTATTATTTAAAAAAGATAAGAAAAAAAAATCTAGGCCTTTTGGAAGAAAATGTATTGCTTACAAATGCTGACTGGTATAGCGATCTTCTCAGAGTTTTAAGTGTGGTAATACTCAACTGGGATTGAACAAAACTAGACCCTCGAAGACTCCTCTCTAAGTGAAATTTGATGTTCATTGAGAAACGTGTATTTTTATTTTATTTTTTTGTTTTTTTTAATTTCCAGGACTATCGACTTGAAAATAAAAAATATAGATATTATTCCATTATTGCTTGTTATGGCAAATTATTTCCACTTTTACAATGCAGTTGTGATTTTTCTTTAAAAACAAACATGCATATTGCATGTTTCATAGGAAGATTTGTATATAGTAAACGTAATATATTTCACTAAAACATTCTCGGTGTACTGCAATTAGTTTGTATTCTGTCCTGTTTTGATCATTTGAAAACTTTACAACTTTGTTAAACATTCTCGGTTCCACTAATTATTGGGGTTCAAAATAAACATTGATATGAGTTTGATAAAGCAAAATGGAACTCAGGTTTTCTATATCAGATCGTAACCATTCTGTACTTGAACACGTATTTTTGGTTTTGATAAGAAATTTACAATTTTCACAGTGCATTTTGGGTGTTTAGAGGTATAGGGGGGAAAAAAAAGTTTCAAAAAATGAACGTTCATGTCAGATTATATTAAAGAAAAATAAATTCCTTTATCCAAATTGATGTTGCTGTTAAGATTTTGTGCAAATTTGAATGGCATTGCTAATCTAGAAAGGAAAAGAAAAAAATGTTTGTTAATGTGAAGTAATAAAGGCAATCTCCACAAGCGAGCTTGTCTTCAAAAAAATTACTTTTATTGATTATATTAAAATAATCTTTATATAAATATCCAATAGAAATAAGAAAAAAGTAGAAAAAGCTAAATAAACAATCACCCAATAGTGTTGAAGTCAAAAAATTATTTAAAAAAACAAGTGCATTGAATGTTCGTGAACAAGGGGGTATTGTTTATAAAATTCAGAAAACATCCAGGTTTATGATAAGGATTCTAGTTTAATCTGCACTTGCAAGTAAATATCATAGTACTATTACATTGTATCATGCCTAAGGAGACATAATATACACATGGTAAATACCTAATAAGCTTTGCTATTCTTAAAGTGAAATTTTTATAAGTTGAACTAAAAGAATCCTTTTAAATTGAAATATGAATTATAAATAGATGTTGGTGTTAAGCCCTTAAAAACACCCAGTCAACTTCTTTACGCTTCAATACATTTTGTAGGAAAACAAACAACTGTGTGTATGGAAATAATTTAACATGGTCCCAAAGTGGTGTGATGTGCTACTTGATACCTGATTGGAAGCTTGAATGGTGGGTGCTAACTATTGCATGAGTTACTGTACACTGCAACGCCTCTCCTTCAGTTGCTTCCATACTTGTGTGAGGCAGGAAGTGAAGCCACAGAGTGACTAAGTCTAAAGTGTTAGGTTCACAAGGAATTTCCCACCAGAAAATAGGCATGTTATGCTTAGGGATGGGCCTCATTGTATATAAACTCAAGTGAAGAGGAGAAGCACCATAAAAAGGAGGGCCAAGTCGAGTAATACGCTTCTTGAAAAAGTCCAGGGCCTAAGCTTTAAAAATCTTAATATATAAAAGAAAAGGCACAATATAATGTACACTTTTAAACATATATTAAAAGTATGTTGATAACGATCCTCCGTTTGAAGATACCATTACAGTAATGGCAGTAAAGTTAAAAAAAAAAATTGTATTGTTTGACAAATGTGGGATGATTACCAATTCAATATATATATATATATATATATATATATATATATATATATATATATATATATATATATATATATATATATATTATTTATAATGCATTTCTAGTTTTGGTAATATCTGTATAATCAGTGAAGTTATCTAGATTCTTAATGAGTTTGAAATGATGCCAAAAGTTGGTGGACCCACTTATCTCTAATTGTGTTCCTGAAGAGATTGCTACAATGTCCTACCTAGGTGTTTCAAATTGTGCTCCTCTTACTTTGTGGTAGGCCTGGTGTATGTTTACAGGTGACTATCCTCTGTTAAAAAAAAAAAAAAAAAAGTACTTCTCAATGGTAAAGCTTTTATGTACACATCCTATAATCAGTTTATACTTTTAATTTCTCCATTGTACAGGTAGTGTTCCAGGGCCTTGTGTATAATGAAGCAATATCAATAGTTTACCAAATATAGTTGGATGCCATTTAAAATTGGCTCGAAGCTATAAGAAGTACCCACGTCTCTAAAGTAAGAAAAGTGGGGTTTTTTTTTGTTTTTTTTATTTCTAAATGGATTAATTCTAAATTGTATATGAATGATTTTTATTTTATTTTACAAATATTAATATGATTTGCCAGGTGTTAAATCTTACTGCACATTAAAACATTTGGTAATTTATGATTTTAATATTAATTGGTTCCTTTTAGTGCACACAGCATTTAGATAAACAAGTGAATGAATCAAATTATGAATGTAATGCAAACTCAATTGGCATGTTATTAAAGGTTAAGTGAATTGAAAAGAGAAAATTTAGTACAGCTTAAACATAAACAACAATATTTATCTTTGAATTCTGGAGATAGTGGGGTTTTTTTGAGAGTTTTTTTTCCACAAAGTGCTATATGGTTAACATTGAAGTTTAAATTGTTGTGTGTGGAGAGTCCTACATTTCTGTGCTATGTGCAGGGATAGAAGCTTTAGTGGCAGAAAAAAAAAGTATTGGTGAGGGGTTATTCCACCATCCTTCTTGCTTACTTTGGGCCAGGAGTGGGGAATGTTGCACACTGGTGGTCCAGTTGACCACTACTTCGGACCAGCTCTAGCAAAGTTTTAGAGCTTTGCCATAGTAATGCGCTACACGAAGATTTGCACTTGGTCTGCACCCACAGGAGGTGCAGAATACATTCACATACTGCTTCCTTCCTACCTTGACATAATACAAGGCTGGCCAGTGAGGGAGAACTTTGAATTCAGCCACCAGGTGCCAAACCCTTCTGGGACGGTGTTCAAGTAATGTTAGTTCATGCATGGACCAGCTTGGGAATTTTTTTTTAAGCCCGGCTTATAGCCATCGCAAACAACTGAGCATTTGTCCATTTTGCCTGATGTCAGTCTGGGCCCAATTGTGGGAGTTAATGGCTAGTGTAGTGACTTGTAGGGCTTACTGTTAGCATCATATTGTGCAGAGTAGTGTAGGAGTTGTCAGTTCTGGCTAAAATTTGTTCTGTCAGGCTGAATAATTTCCTCATTAAAGGAGCACTATAGGGTCAGGAACACACATATATAAAAACACCATCTAGCCACCTGGTCCCCTCATGCCTCCCTACATATTGTAAAATCTTACTTGTATTCAAGTCTGGAGCTGCAGGCTTTGTCACGGTTTCCTTTAGATCTGCTCACTGCCTGCTGACATCAGCAGACATGGAAGCCTGATACAATCACAATGCTTCCCCAAAGGATTGGCTGATCAGGGGCAGAGCCAGCACAATTCAAACAGCCCTGGCCAATCAGCAGCATCTCATAGAGCTGAATTGAACCAATGAATCTCTGAGGAAAGTTCAGTGTCTGCATGCAGAGAGAGGAGATACTGAATGTTTGGATGGATTTTAGGCAGCCATGACCCAGGAAGGATCTCTAACAGCCATCCGAGGAGTGGCCTGTGAAGTTATCACTAGGCTGTAATGTAAACAAGGCATTTTCTCTGAAAAGACTGTGTTTACAGCAAAAAGCCTGAAGGTAATCTACTCACCAGAACAAATTCAACTAGAAAAGCTACAATTTCTGGGGAAATTGGGTGAAGTGTTCTTGCCTCCACCAGTAGTCTACAACTGGAGTGGGCGGAGTAACTGTTATCATTTATATAGCACATTTAATTGCAACGTTGTTGCACAGTTACATTAAACCATACATTTATAAAAACATTAGCAGGTGTTCAAAGGGCCCTGTCTATGACATCACTTGCTGCTGCAGCCTGGCACAGGTCAGAGTATTTTGGCGGTTGCCATCTTCAAACGGTCGTATTTTAAAAACTATCAATCCTACAGCGAAGAGCTTTATATTGTGAGAATCACAAGACCCAGCCCTACATTGTGATGTATAGTATGTCTCTGAAGTATTAAAAATTAAGGCACAGTCGCAGTTTAGAAATTGCACTTCAAATTTGAGCTTTGTAGAGTGAAGTTTCAATGAATGTCAAGGGACGGTGTTAGTTGCAAACAAATGATTATATTGTGAAAACTATCAGGACTATGGCTTAGCCGTTGACATGTTTAGTGGCAGCAGGGATAGCTGAACGTTTTGATATAAGATTTGTGTAGGTGGGCCTGAAAATAAGGGAGTGGTGGCAGTTTTGAAATCATGTACTGATTTTTCAGCTTTTGCCAGCTCCCACTCTAGCTTTGTCATTCATTCCTATGGGACAAATTTCGCCACAAGAACGACGATATTCCGTGAACCATTCGGCGAAACGTTCCACAAAGTAATAGCAATCCGATCGGGAACAATCTGCACGTTTTGGTAAATTTTTGTCTATGTACTGTAAAAACTGTGGGATGAGTTAGGGTGGCAAATTTGGCTATAATAAGAATAATATATATGTGAGATAACAAGTGGTCTTGCTATGCAAGAACACTTAATAAGCTGTAGTTGTTCTGGTGACTATAGTGTCCCTTTAAGATTTAAGTAAATTATTTCACAGATGACCTCTCCATCCATCCATAAAGAGTTTGAAAGCATGCTCTAACTATTGATATAATCATATATTTAATAACATTATGCTCTTGAACATTTATACATTCTTCTTGTTGAGGCACACTTTGGGTGAAATGAGCGGTTTACAACTTTGTGTATTTGTTCCTACGAATCTGCTCAGTAACACGCACTTTAATACGTTCTCAATCTATGTCTATATATCTATCTTTCTCTCTCCACCCCCCCCCCTCTCTCTTTTTTTTCCAAGATTTGATGGGTGTCTGGTAGGATATTCCATTATTGCGATGGTCTGTATGAGGATCGAGCCATGAATATTCTTTTTGTAATGTTGTATACTAAATAAAGTGCTGGTACTGGATTAGAGGTTTGAACAGCTGATGAGAAAACATTTTACTGTGCTAGGGTGGGAGCTTCTCTGAAAAGCTCTTAAAAAACACAAGGCTGGAAAGATAGCAGTAGCCAGTTTAGCTCTTTTAAATTGTCACACTGGTGGGTCATTGTAGCACATGCGGCAGAATGAGTTACACAATATAGTAAGGTTATGAAGGTGTGTTTGCGGCGCAGGGCCATACACTACGTCCCCATATTCAATGACTGGCATTAGCATTTGTTGTATAATCTATTTCCCTCCTATTGGGCTTAGGCAGGCTTTCTTTCTGTATAGTGCACCTAATTTTGGATATGGTTTTGATGAGTTTTTTTTTTTTTTTTTAATGTGGAGGCCAAATGATAGATTGGGGTCTAGCAACATAACTAGATATTGTAAGAACAGACTGCTGTCAGTGTACTAGTTGATTTTGTTTTAATGCATAAATGTGAATTTTGTAATTTAGGTACTGTTCCAAAGAGCATTGTAAGCGTTTTGTCAGTGTTTAACCCCATAAAGATGGAGCCAATTGTACAAGTTGTGATTTTAACAAAACCTGGAATTTGTGCTATATGTGGTTCAACCATAATTCACCTCTTTCATATTAAGTGCACCCACACTTATATATAATTTTGTTTAGGAGAAACAGGGCTTTAATTTCATATCAAATATTTATAAATGAAACTTAATTTAATATGAATAAAATCTAAAAACGTATGAGAAATTAAGAAATTTAATTTTTCAAGTTCTGGATGACATTTTAACTGTGAATGTCATACTACTATTGGATTTTACTAAAATAAAATACACCTATTTGTATTCAGAAATGTCTCACGTGTACAACAGTACCCCCAATGTACAGGTTTTATGGGTTTTTGGAAACTTACAGGGTGCAAAAGTAGGACTTTCCCCATTTCCATGTTTACACATTAAAATTTGCCAGATTGGCTTGCTGGGCCTATGTTGCCTTTAAAACTGTATGGCAGCCCAGGAATGAAAATTAACCTCATCATAGCATATTATTTGTAAAAGTATACAACCCACAGTTTTCAAAATGGGGTATGTCCAGTCTTTTTTAGTAGCCATTTAGTCACAAACCCTGGCCAAAATTAGCATTTATATTATTTTTTATTTTTCAGAAACTGCCATTTCACCGATGATATCAGTATAATACATTTTACTGCCCTAAAACACTCATATCTGTGTAGAGTAATGTCTTACGAGTAAAACAGTACCCCTCAAGTTAAGGATTTATGGTGATTTGGAAAGTTACAGTGTCAAACATAAGATTTGCCAATTTCTGTTTTTGTAAATTGCTATTTGCCCGATTGGCTATGTTGCCTTTGAGACGGTATAGTAGCCCAGAAATGAAAATTAACCCCACCATGACATACCATTTGAAAAAGTAGACAACCCAGGGTGTTCAAAATGGGGTATGTCCAGTCTTTTGTAGTAGCCAATTAGTCACAAACGCTTTCCAAAGTTAGCGTTCATATTTGTTTTTAGCATTTTTGTGGTTTTTGGGGGGTGGGGGGATTTACACAAAAAAAAAAACCTTTTTCTGGTGATATCATCGTGATAAGTTTTACTTTTTAAAACTCATGTTTGTGTTCAGCGAAGTCTCCCGAATATAACAATACCCCCATGTACAGGGTTTATGGTGTTTTGGAAAGTTACAGGGTCAATATAGGGCTTGCCCAATTCAGTTTGTCAGATTGGTTTGTTGGGTCTGTGTTGCCTTTTGAGACCATATGGTAGCCCAGGAATGTAAATGACCTCATCATGGCATACCATTTTTTTTTCTTTCAAATAGTTTTTATTGAATAACTTTTTTTTTGTAAGATTACAACAATTTATAAAAACATTTTAATAAGGGGAGGGTAGGGAAACTTGGAAGAAGGAAAGGGGTATCCATCCAATAGAACGATTCATATAGTAATATATAAGGCATACAATGCGAGTGACACATTGCTATAATAGGACAAATTGTTACAGACTATAGGCTTTTTTAATTTTGTCTTCCCTCAATCGTATTTTAATTGTGCAAAGAGGTGCGAGTTACTTCTATGTGATAGTTCGTGTGCTTTATTTTCTAGGATTAGGTTCAGTACTTCTCTTAGTGATGGTCTTTAGATTTCCAGTACCTAGGCAAACAAGAGGTGGCAGCTATTAAAATGTGGCCTATTATTATTTTGTTCTACTGACGGACTCAGGGAATTTCTTGAATAAAGCAAGCTCAGATGTGAAAGTACAAATTTTTCTATCTACTTTAACGATTAGGTCATAAATAATTTTCCAGTATTTGGTTATTTCTGGGCAATACCACCATATGTGGGCCATATTTCCTAAACCGCCACAATCTCTCAATCACCGGTCAGAATAAATGTTGTGAAGTCTGGACGGAGCTAAGTACCATCGATACAAAATTTTCATATGATTTTCAATATGGTCAGAGTATATGGCATACCATTTTTAAATGTAGACAACCCAGAGTATTCAAAATAGGGTATTTCCAGTCTTTTGTCCTAGCCACTTAGTCACAAACGCTGGCCAAAGTTAGCATTTTTATTTGTTTTTTCAACAAAAACTGCACTTTTACTAGTGATATCGTCGTTATAAGTTTTACTTTTTAAAATTCATATTTGTGTTCAGCGAAGTCTCCCGAGTATAACAATACCCCTATGTAAAGGTTTTATGGTGTTTTGGAAAGTTACAGGGTTAAATGTCGGGCTTGCCAATTAAGTTGTTTGGGTTGTCAGACAGGTCCCTCAAATTATAATTAATACAATCAAATAATTATGTAAAATTAAGTTAAATATATAGGTGGAATGTATGTATGTGACATACATTCTACAAATAGTTCAGTGTATATATAAATGTATATATACACTGAACAAAATTATAAACGCAACACTTTGCAACTTGTTTGCCTCCATTTTTCATGAGCTGAACTCAAAGATCTAAGACTTTTTCTATGTACACAAAGGGCCTATTTTTCTCCAATATTGTTCACAAATCTTTTAGTGAGTACTTCTCCTTTGCTGAAATAATCCATCCACCTCACAGTTGTTGCATATCAAGATGCTCATTAGACAGCATGATTATTGCAAAGGTGTGCCTTAGGCTGGCCACAATAAAAGGCCACTCTAAAATGTGCAGTTTTATTACACCGCACAATGCCACAGATGTTGAAGGTTTTGAGGGAGCGTGCAGTTGGTTTGCTGGCTGCAGGAATATCCACCAGAGCTGTTGCCCATGAATTGAATGTTCATTTCTCTACCATAAGCCATCTCCAAAGGCTTTTTAGAAAATTTTGCAGTACATCCAACCAGCCTCACAACAACAGACCACATGTAACCATGCCAGCCCAGGATCTCCACATCCAGCATCTTCACCTCCAAGATAGTCTGAGACCAGCCACCTGAACAGCTGTGGCAAAAATCGATTTGCATAACCAAAGAATTTCTGCACAAACTGTCAGAAACAGTCTCAGGGAAGCTCGTCGGGCTCTCGATCTGACTGCAGTTTGTCGTAACCGACTTGAGTGGGCAAATGCTCACATTCAATGGCGTCTGGCACTTTGGAGATGTGTTCTCTTCACGGATGAATCCTGGTTTTCACTGTACAGAGCAGATAGCAGACGTCGTGTGGGTGAGCGGTTTGCTGATGTCAACTTTGTGGATTGAGTGGCCCATGGTGGCGGTGGGGTTATGGTATGGGCAGGCGTATGTTATGAACAATGACAATTTTATTGATGGCATTATGAATGCACAGAGATACCGTGATGAGATCCTGAGGCCCATTGTTGTGCCATTCATCCACGACCATCACCTCATGTTGCAGCATGATAATGCGCGGGCCCATGTTGCAAGGATCTGTACACAATTCCTGGAAGCTGAAAACATTCCAGTTCTTGCATGGCCAGCATACTTACCAAACATGTCACCCATTGAGCATGTTTGAGATGCTCTGGAGCGGCATATACGACAGCGTTCCAGGTCCTGCCAATATTCAGCAACTTCGCACAGCCATTGAGGAGTGGACCAACATTCCACAGGACACAACAACCTGATCAACCCTATGCGAAGGAGATGTGTTGAACTGCGTGAGGCAAATGGTGGTCACACCAGATACTGACTGGTTTTTGGACCCCCCTAATACAGTAAAAATGCACATTTTAGAGTGGCCTTTTATTGTGGCCAGCCAAATGCACACCTGTGCAATAATCATGCTGTGTAAACAGCATCTTGAAATGCCACACATGTGAGGTGGATGGATTATCTCAGCAAAGGAGAAGTGCTCACTAACACAGATTTAGACCGATTTCAGAGAAATAGGCCTTTTGTGTACATAGAAAAAAGTTTGAGTTCAGCTCATGAAAAATAAAAAAAAATAGGGGCAAAAACAAGTGTTGGGTTTATAATTTTGTTCAAAATATATATATATATATATATATATATATATATATATATACATACACACACTTTTATTTCCTATATATGTATAATATATTCTAAAATAAAGCATTTTATAATATGTTATACATGTATAATGCATATATATGATTTCATTATAACGTGTAGTTTGAGATATATATGTATCTCAAAGTACACTTATGGTGAAATCATATATATGCATTATATTTGTATAATATATTATAAAATGCTTTAATTATTTTATAATATATATATATATATACACAATATATTTATTTTATTTATTTTTAGCAGCCAGGGGGACTGCTTGACAGCTCAGACAGTCCCCTTGCAGGCAGCTCCATAGACTGCTATGCGGCCATGTGATCATGGTGATCACATGGCCCTGGAGGGCCAGAGCTGCTGTAGGGGGGAGTGCTGGACTCTAAGGCAGTCCCCCCCGACCGGGATTGCCGCAGATCGCCGGTCCAGGTAAGTCCAAAAAGCCAGGATGGCGGGAGGACTCTGGGCTTACTATGCTGCCCTCCAGCTTTTGGAGCCACCCTTTTAAGGACGGCATAGTATGCCCGCTGTCCTTAAGTGGTTAAGAAAAGTTTATCTGTGATTTACTGGTCTAGGAGCACAGCTTCAAACTGTGGTAGATTTGGTTTGCTTGTGTAGATTATAGTTTTGTATGTGTACAGTTGAGGCTTTGGTGACTTTAGGCAAATAACAATTACTGAGGGAGGGAGGTGCAAGCTGTCGGACATGGAGACATATTGTGATCGATCCGATACATGTTATTGAAACCAGGTTAGTGGATGATCACCAATACCTGAGTTTCTAAATTTTTGCGCGAAAGCTTCCTTCAGACGTGCAGAATTATTGATGCAACGTTGATATAACCTTTGCCTAGTATGTGTAGGTATTGTTTTCTAGTACTTTTTTTTTTTTTCTATGTTTTTACAATCTTTGCTATCCTGTTTGAGTCATATAACCTTTGGTTGTAGTTCAGAGTTTCTAAAGATATCGTAGGCTTATGTCATATTAGGCATTCCATACCAGGGCCGGACCGGAAATTTCACGGTGCGCTGGCATACCTTTAGGACTAGTGCATGGTCAGCTAGGCACGATTTCTGAATGACCAGCAGGAGAGGAAGAACTCCCCTCCTGCCGGTCACCGCATGTAGCGTGGCTGAACTTTGCACTGGAGTAGAGAAGCTTTTGTTCCTCTCCACTCCCTGGAAGTTCTCCTCTCCATGAGCAATGAACCGCTTCTTGTCAGACCAGGGAGAGAAACAGAAGATCCTCCACCATTGTCTGCGGCTCAGCCACGCTACACAGGAGGTTGGAGAGGGAGGTGTAAATGAGACATATGGAAAGGCTGAGGGCCATATGAGACACATGGGGGGGTAAATAATACACATAGAAGAGCTTGGGGTAAATGAAACACAGAGGGGTGTGAAGGGTAGAATTGAGACGCAAAGGAGCTTGGGGGGAAGGAAGACACACAGAGGGTTGGGGGGGAGAAAGAGACAAGTAGAGGTGCTGTGGGCTTTTCTTTCTCTCTTTTTTTGTTTGTTTTAAAATTGTTGTGGTTCATGGTTTTGGATTCATTAGTTTGATCAATTCAATAGGGTTTCACAATACCTACTGTGTTAAACTTTTAGGAAAACAAAGATGGCTGCCGACTATGCTTTAAAAACCATTGAGATGGCAACCAGTCGTGTCCCGGTGTAACCTAGTTACACTAACAATAGAGTTAATGGAAGCACACATATATTTGCAAGCATACAAAACCAACCCTTTTTATTTTGTACAGCTATATTTTCCGATTATTAGCTGCATAAGGTATTTTGACAGTTATATTTTAACTCGTAATGCTCAAATGACAATCACTTAGAGTGCAACAAAATATAATTTTTAGTAAAAATGTTAAAGAAAATATAACAAATATTAATAAACATGTTCTAGCTAAACACTTGAAATACGAACTAGAAAATTATCCTTTGCTTTACTAATCATATATTTCCCACTACTGCAGTTAAAACATATCAAACGCTATCCAAGCAACTTAATCTAAACACAAGTATAAAAGCTATAACAAAATTATACAATTTTATACTTATCGTCCCAGGATCTTAGATGTAATGGAGATCAAGGTTTCTGCTGCTCTGTATAGATCAAACTTCATGTCCCAGGATAAAAAAAAAAATATGGGCCTAGAGCGCATATTTGCAGCCTTACAACAAAATATGTAAGGCTGCCTGTGCCCCTGTACTGCTACATCGCTGCTATCCCCAACGAACTCCAAAAAGCAACTGTCAAATTTCCACAAAACAGCTTTCCAATATTCATAGTAACATGTCACTCCTTCCAGCCTATTCTCTACCCATAAACCTGCCTCCTGACTCTGAATTGGTTTGCTAATTAACCTTTTCAGTGCTTAAAAATGGCATTTATGCAGGGAATATCTGTTGAATGGTGAACTTTTAACTTTGAGATTTATGGGCATAAAAGCACAAATATTGTGTTAAAATTGTAGTCATATTTCATGTCTATAACACTAATGTATGTCATTTAGGGGTTAAGCCCACTAGTTACTACAGTCTGACATGCTTGTCTTGAAGAATGTCTTATGGCCTCTCCTAAACAGGAGATGTTCTTGTGATCGGTATAGGAGAAATAGATGCTTAAATAAAATACCTCCATTCTTTGAGGACTAAGATAATTGCCAGAAGTTCCCTATCTGCTATGTCATATCTTCTCTCTGTATTAGTTACTAAAATCCAGATGGTGGTGTAGGAAGATCAGGAAATGGCCTTTCTGATATGTCGATCTCCAATACAAAGAGACAAGTCTGATCAGAGTGAGCTAAATTGGGAGCAGTAGCAAATGCTGACTTGAAATTTTTAAACACTTTTTTAGCTTCATGGGACCATTTATGTGTATTAACTCCTTTTTAAGTCAAGGCAGTTATGGGAGCTATAATTGTGGAGAAAGCTTTCATAAACCTCCAGTAGTAATTTGAAATACCGATGAGATGTGGCCACTTGCATATAGATTTTAATTTTGCAGCGTCCATTTCAAAACCAAAATTAGAAATTATATACCTTAGAAAGTGTACTTGGAGTTGATCAAACAAAAATTTCTCTAACTTGCAGAACAGGCTATTGTCTAGTAGTTTTTTCCCCCTGAACTATTCTGACATGCTTATTGTGAGTTTGCAAATCTGGGGAGTGTTGGGGGAGGGGGAAAGAGACACACAGACCAAAAGGCATAACTGTGTATTGATAGTGACAACTTCTGGTGTTGAATGCCATATTCCACTCATCATCAGATTTGATTCTTACCAAATTATATGAACCACATGATCTAATTTGTGAACACTTTAGAACCCCTCGACCTTTCTAAGAGTTCTGAAATCAATGGTAAAGGATAGGCGTTCCTGACAGTATTCTTGTTTAGACCCCTGTAGTCGATGCAAGGTCTTCAGTCTCCCTCCTTTTTGGAGACAAAAAAAGAACCCTGTGGAGGAAGAACATCTGATCAATGGCTCAGATGGCAAAGGCATCTTGTATATATTTCTCCATCGTCACACTCTCTGACAGACAGAGGATACACCATTCCATTGGGAGGCATGGTACTGAGAAGGAAGTAATTTTTGTCAAAAACACCTTGCAAATCCTCATGTTATGTACCTTAGTAGAGAGAGGAGAAACTATGGGTACATTGATGATGGTGAGAGGGTAAATGATGTAGGACAACCATCTAAACCTTCACTCAATAGAGTTACATGTCCTTCTACCCATTCTATTATTGGATTATATTTTTGGCAACCAAGCAACACCATACTATATTAAAAAAGAGAATGAGATTTTTAAAAATCCACAATGAGCTGAATAGGTATGGTCTCCTGTGTGATTATCGGTGTTTGAAGGTGTCTGCCATCCAATATGGTCTATATGATATATGGTCTACAAAGCCAAGAGTGTCTTTTTTACCTTAAGAAGGAAAAGGTAATTCTCCCAGAAAAATGTGAATCAGTGAAATTATCTGCTGCCCCTGAATCAACCAGTGCTATTGTGTGTACGGTATGACCCTCCCAAGATATTGTGATGAAAAGTAGAAGTTTCTGTTTTTTGGAAGTACTGAGGAGATATTCATCACATCCAAAGCCTTTCCTCCAAATTGCCTTGGGTGCAGAAGTTTTCTGACGACTAGAAACCAAGACACTACTTTCAACGATAAGTTTTTTTGGCCTCAAACAATTTCGTAAGTCCAAACTGCATGGGCTCAACAGTATCTGAACCAGCTGATTCAGGACGGGGAGCCAATTTCAATTCCTTTGTTTGTCTTTCATGATTTTTCTTTGCCTTAGTCTCTCATCAAAATGAGACAAATAGGCAGTAGATCTTCAAAATCCTCCGGAAACTGCTACGTTATCAAGAATAGCCTCTGATAACTCATTAGTGAAAACATCTACAAATATTTCATTGTCCCATCTGACTTCAGAATGTCTGGATGTCCAATGCATATTTGCCTAAAAGTTTGCAACCCTGCTTGAGTTCCAGAAGTGTGTTAGCTGCTGCCGCTCTTCTACCTAGGGACCTTGTGTGGTGTGGTTGTTTGATCTTATGTGTCTTTGTCCATAGCTCCTTTTTTTTTTTTTCTCCTTCTATCCAGTCCCTGTGTGTGTCACTTTCACCCCTTCCCCAGTCTTTCTGTGTGTCTCTTCCTCTCCTCCAGCCACTACATGTCTTTCTCTTGTTCCCCATCCCCTCTGTGTGCCTCTTCCCCTGCACCCTTTATGTGTATTTCTTTCTTCCCTTCACTATCCCCTCTATGTCTATTTCACCCCTCAGACACTTTTGTGTATACTTTTTGCCCCTTCCCCATTCCCTTAATGTCTCTTTATGTCCCCAGCCCTTCTGTGTGTCACTTTACCCAGCCCCTTGTCGCTTTCTCCACACAGCCCCTCTTTGTGTCCCTTTCCCCGAGCACCTTGTCTCTTTTCCCCCAACCTCTCTCTCTCTTTTTGTGTGTACCCAGCCTCTCTGTGTCGCATTCCCCCCAGCCCCTCCATTTCATGTCTCATTTCCTCCCACCAGCCCCACTATGTTTCTCATTCTTTCCCAGCCTAATTTATTTCCTCAGCTCCTCCATTCATATTTCTAATTCCCCCGACTTCCCCATGTGTCTTATTCCCTTCCCATCATGTGTCTCATCCCCCATTTATCTTCTTCCCCCTGCCCCCACCTGTGTCAGCAGGATCTTGCACCCTCAGGGCTGGTGCACACTAGGGCAGCTGCCTGTGCTGCCTTATGGTACTGCGGGCCCTGAATGTCATGGCATATTTTAATCTTTTTCTAGCTTGTGGTTTTATTGGGTCTTCTAAATCTGTGCACCAGTTTTAGCGCTGATGTGGCTTTGGCATCAGCTATTTTCCTTCTTAAATTTTCCTTGAGAATAAACTTCACAGTTTAGATTAGATTGATCAATTTTACCCTTCATTTTCATTCCTTCTGCTTAGCTATGTAATTGTAACCTAGAAAAGCTACAATTTCTGGGGAAATTGTGTGAAGTGTTCTTGCCTCCACCAGTAGTCTACAACTAGGGGTCGAGCGATTATCGGTTTTACCGATATTATCGGCCGATATTCGGTATTTTCGGCAATATCGGTATCGGCCACTAAAGATAGATATTGCCGATACTGATAGAGTGAGAAATGCATTTCAACTTTTATTTATTTATACAGCACATTTACAGTTGCAAAAAAAAAGTATGTGAACCCTTTGGAATGATATGGATTTCTGCACAAATTGGTCATAAAATGTGATCTAATCATCATCTAAGTCACAACAATAGACAATCACAGTCTGTTTAAACTAATAACACACAAAGAATGAAATGTTGCCATGTTTTTATTGAACACACCATGTAAACATTCACAGTGCAGGTGGAAAAAGTATGTGAACCCCTAGTCTGATGACATCTCTGTAGCGTTACTTACCTTATCCAGGGGCCGGCCGCGGTCCTCTCTTCGAGCCGCGCGCGGCTCATCCGACGGCTTCAATAGGAAGGCGGGCAGTGACCGCGAGAAGCGGTCACGTGTCCCGCCTGAATCTAAGAGCGTGCTGCGAGTCTCGGGCGCGCTCTTAAAGAGACCGTGGGAGCCTAAATTGTCAAAAGGCTCCCATTGGCCCCTGTCATGCCACACTCCCCATACACTTACCTTTTGGGGGTGTGGCTATGACAGGAGCCAATCACATTAGTTTAGAAGCTATTTAAACTTACCTCTCCCTTTACTCCCTGCCCTATCGTGGTTTCTGTTTCAGTTCCCTTTAGCGCTTGTTGTGTTTTCTTCGTATTGGCTTTGGCTTTGTTTCTGACCACGTTTTCTCTTTATCCTTATCTGTTCTGGTTGCCGGCTTGCTGTTTACTGTGTACCAGACCCCGGCTAGTCCTAGTTTACGCTGTCTGTCTGTGCCCTTGACTTCGGATCGTTCCTGACTCTGTCTCCTCTCATATACGTCGAGTCCGGCAATTCTAAGGTCCGGTAGACGTATCTCTCCTCTGTGTTGTCTTCTGTTTAGCTGAATCCTGCGTGTTGGGGTATATTCTCGTTACAATCTCCAAGAGCTAATTGGAGTGAGATGTCAGCCAACTGGAGTCCAATCAATGAGATGAGATTGGAGGTGTTGGTTACAGCTGCCCTGCCCTATAAAAAACACACACCAGTTCTGGGTTTGCTTTTCACAAGAAGCATTGCCTGATGTGAATGATGCCTCGCACAAAAGAACTCTCAGAAGACTTACGATTAAGAATTGTTGACTTGCATAAAGCTGGAAAGGGTTATAAAAGTATCTCCAAAAACCTTGCTGTCACGGCAAGGGTGTATAATTTATTATGACACTATGGAATATCATCTTTTAATGTGATTTCTTGTAGTAAATGGCACAAATTACAGAGATGCTATTGCTGAGGTCAACAGGGGTTACATCTTTTGAAGCTGGGACCCCCACAGAGGGCAGATGACAGAAGGGGTAGTGTGAATGGCATAGGAATGTGAAAAGGATTTTACTGTATGGATGTGAAGTCTGCAAGGTGTGAGGTTCTACACTTGGAAAAAGTCTGAATGTCTCTTGATCCATTTGGCCTGTACTTTGTAAGTGGTGAGTAAATCTCTTTGATATGTAAATGCCATTAGCTTTGTTCTAGTATCATATCCAAATGAAGGACAAAAAACATTCATATTTACCCCCACAGAATAATAATTAAGCCTCATTTTTGTTATATTTGGAATGTGACAAGCGCCATCTTCTAACCAAGTCCAAACAGGAGTGGCCTAACTTGACCCTAGGGAAAGGAATTGTGATGTCCGTCCTATTGGATCGTGGGTGGGACGTGCAACAGGTCTATGGAATGGGAAAATAATAACAAATTTGTAGATGCAATTATTATTTCTGTGGCAGGTACAAAAAAGAAGATAGAGTCAAATGTTTCCATTTGGATTGACAGTGGTCTGGAACAAAGGAGGTGGTCAGTTATTATTTCTGTAGGTACGCCTTAACTCCACCCCTGGGCAAGACTTGATAAACCACAGGGTATATATCTAATGATCCTGAAGGGTGTTGGTGTACTTGCTTGGGGCCAAGATCTAATTTTGAGTGAGTCACCATATTTCCTTGCCAGAGACCCCCTGGACAGAAGTTGTACTTTGAAAACCTAAGTGAGTAATTAGGACTTCTGTATTTTATCCTTTTTGTTTTTATCTGTTGTTGGTGTAAATAATTTGTTTATCATATATTTTTATATGCACTGTGACTATCTTTTGCTCATAATAAACATTCATTTATTAAGTTTTGCCTTTGTCTGGTTAAGAATCACGTTACCTGAAGAGACTAGTTAGTATTTTTATAATTCCTTAAATATTGTATTAAGTAATATTTGGTGGGTTTTATTATTGATTTACCTGGGGGACCAAGGCACCCCATTTATAAATTGTCTTGGTGGTGGCAGCGTTAAAGTAGTAATAGTTATACTATTATGTTTAAGTGTGGGTGGTGTTAAAGGGGGATTTTGTCATTATTTCCGGTCTAGTGCAGACAAATAGTGTTTAACCCTTTCACCACCACAACTACGTCACGCACACTCTTGGAGTAGGGTGCGTTCGTGACAAATTGGTGGCATAGCGGTGGGATAACTAAAAAGATTTTTCATCTTTTTGTACCAGATTTTAGTGTTGCTGGATTTGTTGGTTAATCCAGGCACTAAAAGAAATTGTGTCTCAATTTCCAAAGGCTGAACTCAGTGCATATATAATATATTTACACCTCAACAGTCCCCCCCCCCACTTCTCTGTTTTTTCTTTGCTATCTTTTATTTACTAAATGGAGTACCAGACGCAATCCAAGGCAGCGCTAGACCAGCTTTGCCGGGAGAGATCTATTCCCTGTCAGGGGAAAACAAAAGAGGAACTATTACAAGCACTGGTGGACTATGATATGCAACAAGCAGTGCAAAGTGATGCCTCAAACACTGCAGAGGAGATACCTGTAGCTTTTGTCAGTGATGTACCAAGATCTGGAGATCCTCTGGATTGTTACTTACAAACTGTGTTAAAATATGTGGACTCAGCAGACACAAACCAAAGACTACAGCTTATCCTTCAGTATCAGGAGGCTGAGAGAGAGCGCCAAGCTGAGAGAGAGCGCCAAGCTGAGAGGGAGAGAGAGGCTGCTGAGAGGGAGGCTGCAGAGCGACAAGCTGCCAGAGAGCATGAGCTAAAAATGGCTGAGTTAGAGAGGTTGACTGCCTCCCCTATAAGTATTAATTCCAGAGACTCTTCTGCACCCAAACCACGTGCAGAGAACTTTCCAACTTTGGACAAGGATGGTGATTTGGATGTTTTCCTGCGCAGTTTTGAAAAGGTTTGCAGGCAGTACCAGCTACCAAAGGACCAGTGGGCAAAATACCTCACCCCTGGTCTCAGAGGTCCTGCACTGGAAGCATTTGCTGTGCTTCCAGCAGAGTTTGACCAGGACTATGATGCGATTAAGGCTGCCTTGCAAAAACGGTACAACCTTACTCCTGAGGTGTACCGAAAGAAATTCAGAACTTTGCAAAAGCATCCCACAGAAAGTTATGCAGCAGTTGTGGGGCACCTGGCGACATTATTCCGACAGTGGACTACAGGGCTGGAGATTACCACTTTGGAAAGTTTGCAAGACCTGTTAATAAAAGAACAGTTTTTGCAGCTCTGCCCAGCCGATGTACAGGAATGGTTGCTGGACAGGAACCCCAAAACGGCATTGGAGGCGGGTGAGCTGGCAGATTTCCACACTGCCAATCGAGCAACAGTGGACCGGAGCAGAGGTTTTGCCAAGGGAACATCCAGCTGGAGGACCACACCACCACGACTCCCCATCGCCAGGCCTAGCGGGCCATCTTTTGTTTCAGCTCCTACCTCAGGGAGAGGGGGAGCTAGTGCCATGTCTGCGCAAGGAGATAGTCGCAGATGTTTTATTTGCAACCAAGTTGGGCACATTAGTGTTGCTTGCCCTGGGAAACGGCAGCCAGCATCATCAGCTGGGGAGGGACGCTCCTCAGAACCAACGTCCTCTGTGTTGTTTGTAACCAGATCAGAAGGCAGCAACAATGTGAATCTGCAGCCTGTGACAGTTGGAAGAGAGGTAACTGTGGGACTCAGGGACACTGGGGCAGATGTGACTCTTGTGCGTCCAGAGCTAGTGTGCTCTGAGGACTTAATTCCTGGCAGGACTCTAGCAGTTAAAGGAATTGGGGGGGGTACGACTTGTAGTGCCAATGGCACGAGTTTATTTGGATTGGGGAGCGGGGAAGGGTTTCAGAAATGTGGGGGTAGATGAGAATATCCCTGCAAATGTATTACTTGGTACTGACTTAGGTAGATTGTTATCCCAGTATGTGCCAGAAAGTATCGTGTGTTATAAACCCAAGCCTCATAGGGGCCCTCCTGTGCAGAGGGCAGTATGTGAAAATGAATGCAGACAATTGTGCTGGGAGGGAGGGCAGAATAAGCATGTGTGCGGGTCTGTGCCTGAACTAGAGGTGTCTGCAATATCATGTGAGTGTGCCAAGACAAAGTTGCTGGGAGGGAGGGCAGAATGAGCATGCGTGCCAGGCTGTGCCAAAACCAGAATTGTCTGTGGTATCAGGTGAAAGTTTGCCAGGGCAACTTCGCTGGGAGGGAGGGCAGAATGTGTGTCAATCTGTGCCAGAACCAGGGGTGTCCGTGGAAACTTGTGAAAATGTATGCAGACAATTGTGCTGGGAGGGAGGGCAGACTGAGCATGTGTGCTGGTCTGTGCCTGAACCAGAAGTGTCTGCAATATCATGTGAGAATGTGCCAAGACAAAGTTGCTGGGAGGGAGGGCAGAATGAGCATGTGTGCCAGGCTGTGCCAAAACCAGAGTTGTCTGTGGTACAAGGAGAGAGTTTGCCAGGACAACTTCACTGGGAGGGAGGGCAGAATGTGTATCAATCTGTGCCTGAACCAGGGGTGTCTGTGGAAACAGGTGAAGGTGTATGCCGGCAATTGTGCTGGGAGCGAGGGCAAATTGAGCATGTGTGCGTGTCTGTGCCAGCACTAGGGGTGCCTGCAATACCATGTGTGAGTGGGCAAAAACAGCTGCACAGCGAGGCAGGGCTGGATGAGCGTGTGTGCCTATCTGTGTCAGAGCCAGGGTTGTTTAAGATGACATGTGAAAACACAAGTGGATCAAACCATTGGGAACCAGGGCAGGATGAGTTGATGTGTTCACCTGTATCTCAGTCAGGAGTATGTCAGGTGCCAGAACAAGGACAAAGTGAGTGGCTATGTGAGATTATGGAAGGATGGCCTGGCTGGGAGAGGCAAGCCTTTTTGGGGGAGGTGTGTGAACACGTGAGGGTTACCCCATTCATGTAGAACCAGAGTTCTGAAAAAGATGAGTATATGAGGTGGAGGCAAAAAAGGAACAAGTGTTGATACACAAGGTAGAGGCATGTGAGCCTTCTCCCATTGCGTCTCTTATTTGGGGGAGGTGTCACGGCAAGGGTGTATAATTTATTATGACACTATGGAATATCATCTTTTAATGTGATTTCTTGTAGTAAATGGCACAAATTACAGAGATGCTATTGCTGAGGTCAACAGGGGTTACATCTTTTGAAGCTGGGACCCCCACAGAGGGCAGATGACAGAAGGGGTAGTGTGAATGGCATAGGAATGTGAAAAGGATTTTACTGTATGGATGTGAAGTCTGCAAGGTGTGAGGTTCTACACTTGGAAAAAGTCTGAATGTCTCTTGATCCATTTGGCCTGTACTTTGTAAGTGGTGAGTAAATCTCTTTGATATGTAAATGCCATTAGCTTTGTTCTAGTATCATATCCAAATGAAGGACAAAAAACATTCATATTTACCCCCACAGAATAATAATTAAGCCTCATTTTTGTTATATTTGGAATGTGACAAGCGCCATCTTCTAACCAAGTCCAAACAGGAGTGGCCTAACTTGACCCTAGGGAAAGGAATTGTGATGTCCGTCCTATTGGATCGTGGGTGGGACGTGCAACAGGTCTATGGAATGGGAAAATAATAACAAATTTGTAGATGCAATTATTATTTCTGTGGCAGGTACAAAAAAGAAGATAGAGTCAAATGTTTCCATTTGGATTGACAGTGGTCTGGAACAAAGGAGGTGGTCAGTTATTATTTCTGTAGGTACGCCTTAACTCCACCCCTGGGCAAGACTTGATAAACCACAGGGTATATATCTAATGATCCTGAAGGGTGTTGGTGTACTTGCTTGGGGCCAAGATCTAATTTTGAGTGAGTCACCATATTTCCTTGCCAGAGACCCCCTGGACAGAAGTTGTACTTTGAAAACCTAAGTGAGTAATTAGGACTTCTGTATTTTATCCTTTTTGTTTTTATCTGTTGTTGGTGTAAATAATTTGTTTATCATATATTTTTATATGCACTGTGACTATCTTTTGCTCATAATAAACATTCATTTATTAAGTTTTGCCTTTGTCTGGTTAAGAATCACGTTACCTGAAGAGACTAGTTAGTATTTTTATAATTCCTTAAATATTGTATTAAGTAATATTTGGTGGGTTTTATTATTGATTTACCTGGGGGACCAAGGCACCCCATTTATAAATTGTCTTGGTGGTGGCAGCGTTAAAGTAGTAATAGTTATACTATTATGTTTAAGTGTGGGTGGTGTTAAAGGGGGATTTTGTCATTATTTCCGGTCTAGTGCAGACAAATAGTGTTTAACCCTTTCACCACCACAACTATGTCATGCACACTCTTGGAGTAGGGTGCGTTCGTGACACTTGCTGTTCATCAGTCCACGGTAAGACAAATTGTCTATAAATGGAGAAAGTTCAGTACTGCTGCTACTCTCCCTAGGAGTGGCCGTGCTGTAAAGATGACTGCAAGAGCACAGCGAAGACTGCTCAATGAGGTGAAGAAGAATCCTAGCGTGTCAGCTAAAGACTTACAAAAGTCACTGGCAAATGCTAACATCCCAGTTAGCGAATTTACAATAAATAAAACACTAAACAAGAATGGATTTCATGGGAGGATACCACAGAGGAAGCCACTGCTGTCCAAACAAACCATTGCTGCACGTTTACAGTTTGCACAAGAGCACCTGGATGTTCCACAGCAGTACTGGCAAAATATTCTGTGGACAGATGAAACCAAAGTTGAGTTGTTTGGAAGAAACACACAACACTTTGTGTGGCGAAAAAAAGGCACAGCACACCAACATCAAAACCTCATCCCAACTATGAAGTATGGTGGTGGGGGCATCATGGTTTGGGGCTGCTTTGCTGCGTCAGGGCCTGGACGAATTGCTATCATCGAAGGAAAAATGAATTTCCAAGTTTATCAAGACATTTTGCAGGAGAACTTAAGGCCATCTGTCTACCAGCTGAAGCTCAACAGAAGATGGGTGTTGCAACAGGACAATGACCCAAAGCATAGAAGTAAATCAACAACAGAATGGCTTAAACAGAAGAAAATACGCCTTCTGAAGTGGCC
Source organism: Pelobates cultripes (assembly GCA_933207985.1). Lineage (NCBI taxonomy): Eukaryota > Metazoa > Chordata > Amphibia > Anura > Pelobatidae > Pelobates > Pelobates cultripes. Next base: position 291,818,651 of record OW240913.1, on the reverse strand, counting down.
CAGTCAGAGTCCTGACCTCAACCCGATTGAGATGCTGTGGCATGACCTCAAGAAAGTGATTCACACCAGACATCCCAAGAATATTGCTGAACTGGAACAGTTCTGTAAAGAGGAATGGTCAAGAATTACTCCTGACCGTTGTGCACGTCTGATCTGCAACTACAGGAAACATTTGGTTGAAGTTATTGCTGCCAAAGGAGGTTCAACGAGTTATTAAATCCAAAGGTTCACATACTTTTCCCACCTGCACTGTGAATGTTTACATGGTGTGTTCAATAAAAACATGGCAACATTTCATTCTTTGTGTGTTATTAGTTTAGGCAGACTGTGATTGTCTATTGTTGTGACTTAGATAATGAGAAGATCACATTTTATGACCAATTTGTGCAGAAATCCATATAATTCCAAATGGTTCACATACTTTTTCTTGCAACTGTAATTGCAACGTTGTTGCCCAAAGTGCTTCACAGTTACATTAAAACATACATTTATAAAAACATTAGCAGGTGTACAAAAGGCCCTGTCTATGACATCACTTGCTGCTCCAGCCTGGCACAGGTCAGAGTATTTTGGTGGTTGACATCTTCAAACTGTCATATTTTAAAAACTATAAATCCTACAGCTATGAGCTTTATATTGTGAGAATCACAAGACCCAGACCTACATTTTGATGCATGGTATGTCTCTGAAATATTAACAATGAAGGCACAGTCGCAGTTTATAAATTGCCCTTCAAATTTGAGCTGGCTAGAGTGGAGTTTCAATGAATGTCAATGGACGACGTGAGTTGCAAACAAATGGTCATATTGTGAAAACTATCAGGACTATGGCTCAGCCGTGGACATGTTTAGTGGCAACAGGGATAGCTGAACGTTTTGATATAAGATTTGTGTAGGTGGGCTTGAAAATGAGGGAGTGGTGGCAGTTTAGAATCATGTCCTGATTTTTCAACTTTTGCCAGCTCCCACTCTAGTTTTGAACATTTTGCCATTCATTCCTATGGGACCAATTTCAGCACAAGAACGACGATATTTCGTGAACCATTCGGCGAAACGTTCCACAAAGTAATAGCAATCCAATCGGGAACAATCTGCACGTTTCGGTATATTACTGTCTATGTAGTGTAAAAACTGTGGGAGGAGTTAGGGTGGTAAATTTGGCTATAATAATACTATATATGTGAGATAGCATTAAGTGGTCTTGCTATGCAAGAACACTTAACTAGAAAAGCTACAATTTCTGGGGAAATTGTGTGAAGTGTTCTTGCCTTCACCAGTAGTCTACAACTGGAGTGGGCGAAGTAACTGTTATTATTTGTTTATCTGTTTAAAGGGCAGAATTTTTTACAAATAACTAAATCCCTGCCTTGCTTAAAGGTGACTGATACTCCATTATCTGACATGGCAGACTAGAATAGTTAAATGATGCTAATAATGTCTATAACATTCTTATATTTGGATTAACAAGTATTGATATAATAAAATTGTGAAGAAATCCCTCTTTCTGTTTGGTATTTCTCCCCTTTTTCATTCGGTAGATGTAACTACCGAACAGAGACCACCCCCCTGGCTCGTTAACTTCAAAGCATGCCTCAATTGAACCCTCTACCTGTGTGAACAAAGGCAGCGGGACTTGGCCATCGAGTGTCTGGAACTAAAATTGAACACTCGACTTCCCGAACACCGGTCCCAACATACAAACGCTGGATCTTTATTTCCCGAACAGCTAGAAGAGCGCTGTTCTGTACTTTTGTTCACTCGTATGAGGGGAACAATCGCTGCTAAGAGCCAGGGGGAACCGTTCGTGGAATTATTCAGTTTTTGCAACTTTACGAACTAGACCGGCAAAACCTCCTAAACTCGTGGAACTGTTTTGGGCAGCAACCTCGCGGTTAGCCGGTCACGAAAGACTTCCATACTTTTTGAGAACCCCTGAACCAATGTGGGTGAAATATGAATATGTTGGTCACCCAGATTGGGGCTATCAGGGGACATATTTGTAGGGATATGTATAAAGTGGTGTTCTAAATATTGGGTAAAACTATTTTTTCTGCCTGGAGATAATTCAGTTATTACTTTATCAGACTTGATTTTAGCCGCGATTCTTCTATCATGGAGGCTTCCGTAGGGGAGGAGCTATTGAAGATAATTAGCCGTCCGTGGGAAGGTGATTATTATCACGTTTCTGCTTATGAGTTGTTCTCTAACCTGGTTTGTTTACTGGGTTTATAGTGGAATATAATGATTATTAGTTTGGGGAGAGGTTATAGCATTTGCCAATAGACAATATGGCGATCGTTGGTAGTTACAAGTGCGCATGCGCGCGGCCTTTACGTTAATAAGGACATCTAGTGATGTATATACTATATGATAAAAGTAAGTCTGCATAAATATGGGAAAATGTAATTATGTTTAACACTGTAAATATATGGTATACATGTTAGAATTATGTACACAGGACTGTGACTTGAAGTGATGATGTCACTTCCGGTCCCGGTCCTCCGTGGTATTGCTGATGGCCATCAGCTGTAAGTTATTTGTGTTTGTATATGTGGGTATATAAAGGGGCTCCTGGATAATGTTATGATATACCCTTGATAAAGGCTACCAGGAGGAGCCGAAACGTTGGGGGATTGTTTTTGACTCGTGTTTCTGCCCAGATAGGCTTGTGGAATTTGGTAAATATACCTGTTTAGTTGTTTAGCCTATGTGGTCACTATTATATATTGTATGTATTTTCTACACTTGTATTGCAATAAATATATATGTATAGATAGATACTAGTGTATCAGTTGGTGTGCATTCCTTGTTTTTTGAGTTATTATTATATTGGTATTTGAGGGAGTACTGCTTTGGAGTAGCACCCTTAACTATAGTGGTGGTTACATTAAGTGTCTCTCCACACGGTATATTTTGAATAATAAATATTTTGTACATGGTATAGAGGTACAGGATTAAAAAGAAGACAAAACAAGCATAGCCGATAACATGCGATAACTGTGTACATATGCTGCAAGTTTGCAGTGCTACTAAAAGGTAAAGTTGAAGCTAAAGATGGTGTCCACCAACCCTCCCAGAGCTTACCACGGTCAGCGAGTCCCAATGTCCCCAAATTTGCTGAAAACAGTGTAAAGAGTTTTGCTGTCTATGAAACATTTGTTCCCACATCCTACGTGTCAGCAAGGTTTCTGTTACTTGTGTGATGGTGGGAATGTTTGTAAATGGCCAGTTTCTTGCGATTGCTTTTTTAGTGGCTATAAAGAAGGACGAAGCATGTATGTCAAAGGTTTCAGAAGGGTTTGAGAATATTATGTGCAGTAACCCCATGCCAGGGTCTGGTTAAATATATGGGTTGGAAATTTGAGAAGCTAAAATTATGCTCTTCCAGACCTGTTCAAGAAAGAAGCTGCCCTACAAGAAATAAGGAAGGTAGGTACTCTTTCATTACACCATCTCCAACACTTTCCTTGATGAGATTTGAATATAAGTGAAAGCTTTGCAGCTGTTTAATGCATTAAAAATACGGATAACCTTTACTCGATAGATTCTGTTTAAAATAAATATCTATATTATTGTGGTGATAGCATGCACTACTGCAAAAAGACATAGATCACAATTTTAAACAGGCTGGCTGAAGTAGAATGGCCTCAAGTTCGCCTTATGGTTAATCCTGCAGTGGTAATAGAAAGAAATTCACACTATAAAATATAAAATGGGCTTGATTTGCAAAACTATTAGCTTAGAGAGGCTAATATGCCATACTGCGAGTAGTATTGATAAAAAAAAAAAAATTACAGAAAACTCTTAACAGAACCACTAGAATTTGTATTTCCTGGCCATTCCCACAGCAGCATCACTAGTTAAATGCCACCATTAGTGATGCTGCTGTGGGAATGGCAAGGATGAATCTAAGTGAGGCATGTAAGCAAATGTCCTCTAACTGGTCGACTATAGGCTCATACATTCAGTTTCTCTTTAACTTAATAAGTCAATGAATCGTACAATGTGCAGGATGGGATGCAGATTGAAACTCCAGTCCAAACTTATAGCCATGCCAAGATTTTGTGTTGGCACCAGGCTGAATTGGCAAATCCCTGCCTGATTGTATATCCTCTTAAAAGATTAGGTAAAACTGATTTGTTAAACACAGTTTAAATAGAAATCTGATAATGCTTATTGTATAATACCCCCCTGTGCCACTAGATGGTGACTGTATGCCAGTACAAGTACATGATATATGTAGTTTCAAAGCTAGAGCTGTGATGCTATAATAAATGTACATGTAACAAGCAGAGAAAAGGACACATATCCAGGTTAAAACAAATGATCTCGTATTTCATTGGTAGTCATATCTGCAAGTTAGTGAAAACTCCAAAGACATCCTTGTATAAAATCCAGTAAATGTTAGAATCCTTGCAAAATTCCTCACCTACATTGCACATTCTACATCATCTCTTCCACTGGGAAATATTTAAAGATTTTAAGATTTGTGGTGATTCGGATTAATTCTGTTTCTTTTGTCATTATAGTAGCAAGCACAGCCTGAAAATGCAAACAAATAAACAAGTATTTAGCTATGTTTTGGATTTTCCAGACTTTGCTCAATGTCCTACAGCCAACATTACAACTATACTAATTATAATATGTTCAAATGCATTGGCACATAGGTGGGCATAAACAGGACCAAAGGTGGAGCTTTAGGTAGGGGTCATCATTTTGGGATCAAGCCAAAGTAATTTTTTACCATAGCAATTCTTCCGTGCATGCCTTATGTACACACCAGAAAATATGCAAAAAATATTGAAAAATTTAATCCCAAAGTAATTTAGATATACTAGCTCCAATAAACCGTGATATCCAAAGGATACCTGTTGGTATTGGAAGGTTTTACATCCCCTATAAACAAAGTAGTTACTCACAAATCTGTATCTTCCTATTTCATAAACCTTGGAAATTTAAGGTTTGTGCTCTGAATATCATACAAACCAAGAAGATGTGTAAGTAGGTCATAAGATTTTTACAAGGAGGCCACTAGCAAGAGGTTTCATCTTGGTAAGAGTAGTGGTCATGCCCCAGCTTAGCAGGCTAATTACACTTCAAAAGTCATGGCAAAAATAATTCAGAACCAGAGTTCATCAAGGGAAGGATTTTAAAGATTGTAATTATTTACTCTTCTGCAATGAGGCTTTGCAAGTATAGTTTGGACAAAATACTTTCTGGTTCTTAAAATTTCTCAATTTTTGCTAACATTTAATTTATTTATGAAGGTTTAGAATGTAAACTCGAATTAGCAGAGATCCAAGGCTGGACTGAGGAAACAATTTGTCCCGGGCATTTTTCAACCAGTACAACCCAGTGGGGAAGGGTGAGCACAGAGAGAGTGTGTTGTGTCATTACCAATGATAACCTCTCCCCCACCCCCAAAGTGAGCAACCCTTGCACAGAATCATGCTGAAGAGCTATCTCATTGGAAAAAGCCCTCTCTGTTTATTCTGCCCAGCGCAATCTAAAGATATATTAGAAATGCATTTGTTTGTGGCTTATCTCTTGTGTCTCCATAAGTGAAATACCAGAGGACAAAAGGACCAGGCAAGACTGTTGTGCATGCATTTGGAAGATGCTTATGGGATAGACCCTGAGAAGTCAGGCAAGGTCTAGACAGAACAAGGACATGTGAGACTGAGGGGTGGATATATAAGGAAATAGTAGGAAGGTCTTAGGGAATGGTGGGTAGAGGTAAAGGGGTGTTAGCAGTATGAAAAGGAGGGAATTTTGGGACACCATCTATTTGGGCTCCGATAAGCTAACAAATTCCCTGCGGCAAATAGGGCAAACCAGGGGCAATCCAACCCCAGCGACACCACCATCAGCTTGGGGAACTGACCCACTGCCCATCAATGCCCTTCTTCCAGCCGCTGAAATCGGGCATATGTAAGCGTAGGTCCGGGGCCTACAAAGCACCGGCCTATATTAGCTGGGACACGCTTGTTGGAGGTGCAATACTTACCAGAGCCGACGAGATACCTCCACAACCCCCACCGAGTCCCACAGCAAACCCGGTGGACATGAGGCGCAAAGAGCAAAAGCCCTCACACAGAGATGTCCAGGACTCATGGGACATAAGCACAATGCTGCAAGAGTCGGCACCATCCAAAATGGCGGCTGGGGAGAGTGGAAGCTCGAGGAACACCTCAGACAGGATGGAACACAAGGGGACACAGGCCACATTGGTGAGGGATGAGACAGACACCACATCTTGACTCCATAACCAGCAGGACTTACTCTCTGAACATGCAGAAACTACTGGCAGCGGACACAGCGGCAATTAAAAAGGACGTTCAGCAGGTCACAGACCATGTCAGTGCCACAGAGAATGACATACAAGATGTCCGCACAACCATGAAGACATCCTAAGCAAACTTCAGTCCGCTAGCCAGGTACTTACCTCGCAAATTTCAGCGCTAGAAGACCGTCACAGGCGTAATAACGTCAAGATTCGCAGGGTCTCTGACACAGTAATAACAGAGGAACTGCCCCACTACCTGCGACGCCTAGTGGCCTCTGTGCTACCAGCTCCAGCGGCGAGAAAATTTACTATTGACGGGGCGTATAGCTTACCTGGACCCACCAAGGCACAACCGGCTGCTCCCAGGGACATTATTCTCCGCTGCATATTATATCAGGACAAAGGACACTTGCTGACAGCCCTGAGGGACAAAACCCCATATACATTTGAAGGCTCCCAGCTCACGGTCTACCAGGACCTCACAAGGGCCACCCTACAATGGTGCAGATCTCTACAACCTATCACATCTCAACTACGCACGGCAGGGATCGCATACAGGTGGGGGACCCCACGATCCCTACTGGTATCACACAAAGGAGCCACACACAAGCTGGGAACTGTTTCCGAAGGACCAATGCTCTTGACCGCACTGGGTTTACACATGCCCACCGCTATCCCATCTGGGCCGCCGAACCCTGGAGGCTGGGATCCAGCTAACATTGTGATATTTGAACCAAGTACTGGAGCAGCCGCACCCCCGCCAATCTGACTATATAACATACTACAGAAAATCGCACTAAGGCTGTTACCTATATTGTGCCTGCGTTTCCTTTATGTTTGCTTGTTTTCTTTTTCTTTTATGTTATCCACAAGTGTTCTACAGCTCTCTCACACTCTTGACCACCCGGCCAACCATAAAATACATGCCCATCACACTAGAGCAGCACAAGCGATATAGCCTGACATGGCCCTAAAAGACGTCTAATATACCGCACCTACGTGCGGTCACAGATCGAAGATCCCCACTGGCAAACAAATTTTATATACCCCCGCCACCCCATGGTTAGTGGCACCCCATGCAGAGGAGAACCCCAACACCAGAGGTGCTCAGACCTACACTACTAACATGGAGAAGGGCTACTGCCCCCTCATAACACAACGGGCACCACCGGTCACATTCCTTACTTCACCCATCACTCTTACTCTACACTCCTGGTTCAACATGCTAAACACACCCCTCATGCAATCGCTAGATCAAGTCCTGCATCACCCCCTCAACCTGTCGTTTGTAAATGTAAGCTAGACTTGTGTTACCTTGTTTAACTACCATATAAAACGGTGCTGATACCCTAACAGGTGATATGATCTTGTACCATCATCTTAACTGTCTTGCTGATATCTTGAAGTATTAACATGTCTATGCAAAGCACCAACAAAATAAAGAATACAAATGTTTTGTTTTTTTTAAAGGAGGGCATTTTGTAAGCCAAGCAGCCATCTTAATTAACTAGCTTGGTAACAGCTTCAGCTTTGCTTGCCTACCTGGGGTGGGCCTTCTGGCACCTGTTCTTTTTTCCCAGGTGGCTCCAAACTGGGCCATGTTACAGGCATCCGTGGCTGCTGTTCCTGTGTCTTTTCTGCTGGTTGCTGCAGTTCTGGCCTAGACTCCTGTGACGAAAGCAACTTCGCCACTGGTTCTTGGAGGGGCATGCCAGCCTCCTACCCTGTGACTAGGGCCCCTGTGATAAAACTTGGTTTAAATCACTGTTCATGCCTTTTTGGATTTTTATGGCCACAGTTCGAACTTTCAAAGTGGCACTTCAAACTTCCGAACAGCCGAAGTGGCCACCATTCGCACATGTGGTGGCGGCCATCTTGTTCGCATGGACCAAAACAGCGAATAGACTTCAGGGGGACTTATCCACGAATGCCCTAGAACAATTTTTGGCATGAAAACCGTGTGGTTCCTGGTCGGTCCTCCGTCGGCACTTAGCCGCGATTCTATGGAACTGTTTTGGGCATGGGGCCATGCCTGCGCTTGGGAAAAATATGACTTCCATTACATTTTTAAACCCCTGATCTGATCTGGGTGATTTTTTTATATGTTGTTCACCCAGATCAGGGCTATCAGGGCTATTATGGGGATATGTTGTGTTTTGGGGTGTCAGGGTATTTATATCGGCAGACATCTTGTGCTATGATAGAAATTAAAAGTGTATATGCTGAGTAACCTTTGAACAGAGCAGACTCCATTTTGTTATTTTCAAGCTAACAAAAGAAACAAGATTTCTATCTGTAAAACTAACCACTTTCCCAGAGCTAAAGGAATGCATAGTATATACAAACCAAGTGATAAGGAGAACGGGGGTTGGACAGACTGTCTAAATGCTAATGGAATATAATCAATTCTAAACCTAGACATTTGTGACAGAGAAGATTAAATAATTTAATTCTACTTTTTGTATTGTATAACCTCCCATTGTAGTTTAAGGTGAAACTTAGTTTACGAACTGTCATATTAGAAATTATAGCAGGAATTGCGGACACTAAGTCTGGACAAAACTAAGAGAAAACCCTTTGAAGTGAAAGAAAACGTAAGTTATGGCAACCATAAAGATAAAGCAAAATGATGTCAAAATAGCCACCAAGAAAAGTTAACTCTTTCCTGGATAGGTATGTTTAGTGGGACAAAATACCAAATATATAGACCAAATACCAAATTATTATTTATAAAATATTTTACCAGGAAAGATACATTGAGATTTCTCTCGTTTTCAAGTATGTCCTGGGTCCACAAATCATTGCATTGTTACATTAGGTACAACAAAATACAAAAACAATATTAATACACAATATATATAAAATTTAACATAGAACAGGCAGGAAATATATAATCAACCATGACACATGCATTCTGTTTTGAGGTATGTAGAGAGGGATCTCTTAAATGACTTTAGGCTTAGGGAAGATTTTAAATTGTGCGGGAGGTCGTTCCACAATTGCGGTGCTCTGTAGGAGAAGGAGGATCGGGCCACTTTCTTTTTGTATTGAGGTAGACTAAGTAAAGTGCTTGTACTGGATCGGAGGTTATAGAAAGTGGGAACAGCTGGGGAAAGCATTTTGTTCAGGTAGGGTGGGAGTTTCCCAGAAAAGCTCTTAAAAACAAGGCTGGAAAGATGAAGGGTGCGTCTGGATTCCAGCGACAGCCAGTTTAGTTCCTTTAGCATGTCACAATGATGGGTCCTGTAATTACATTGTAGCACAAATCGGCAGAACGAGTTATACAATGTGTTGAGTTTATTAATGTGGAATTGCGATGCAGATGCATATACTACATCCCCATAATCAATGATTGGCATCAGCATTTGCTGTACAATCTTTTTCTTTACTGTAGGGCTTAGGCAGGCTTTGTTTCTGTACAGGGCACCTAATTTTGGATAAAGTTTAGATGCAAGCTTTTCTATGTGCAGGCCAAAAGATAGATTGGGGTCTAATATCATACCCAAGTATTTGAAAGAGTGGACTGCTGTCAGCGTGCCATTTGAATTTGTTTTGATGGATAGGTGGGGATTGTGTAATTTGTGTAATTTAGGTACTGTTCCAAAGATCATTGTGACAGTTTTGTCAGTGTTCAGGAAGAGTTTGTTTTTTGCGATCCACTTTTCTACCTCTGTAAACTGATCTTGGAGCAAAGCCTCAAGTTGCGGTAGATTGGATTTGCTCGCATAGATTACTGTGTCATCTGCGTACATGTGTACATTTGAGGATTGGCAGACATTAGGCAGATCATTTATAAATAATGTAAATAGTAGGGGGCCGAGAATGGAACCCTGGGGAACACCACACGTGACTGGGAGAGGGAGGGAGTCACTGTCAGAAATGGACACATATTGCAATCGATCCGATACATACGATCGAAACCAGTTTAAAGAATGATCACCAATACCTGAGTTTTCGAGTTTGTGCAGTAGAATGTCGTGGTCTACTGTGTCAAAGGCCTTAGCAAAATCAAGGAAAATAGCTCCAGTTAGGGCTCCTTGTTCCATGCCAGTTTGGATGTCATTGCAAACTTTTAGGAGGGCAGTTGTAGTGGAGTGATTCTGATTCTGAAAGCCTGATTGATCAGGGGTCAGATAGTTTAATTGTTGGTAGTACTCACAAAGTTGCGTATGGACACATTTTTCTAAGATTTTTGACAATACCGGGAGCAATGATATTGGGCTATAGTTAGAAACCAAAGTAGTGTCACCACTTTTATGGATAGGCACTACTCTCGCAGTCTTCCAAAGTTTGGGTATGTATCCAGACACCAATGATTCGTTAATTAGAGTTGAGACGGGTTTAGCAATTGCCGGCGCACTGAGCTTCAACAGCATTGCTGGGATTTGATCAGGTCCGGACTGGTTTTTCATTTTTAGATTATTAAGATGTTTTTTAATGACACTAACAGGTACAGGTCTAAAATTAAACTTATCTATATTGGGCCTTTGCAAATTTAGTGGGGCCTGATCCACATTTGTAGTTTCAGGATGCGTGTCATTTATTAGCTTGGCAATCAGGGCAGTAGAGCATCTGACAAAATAATTGTTAAAGGCATTTGCTACATCTAAGGGAAGTTGCAGGGTTTGGTTACCCACTTTGACAGTGGAGGGTTGGGAGTGGATTGGGGGAGTTTTATTTATGACTTTCCAAAAGTTTCTAGGGTTTGAGATGTTACTGTTCAGATTTTCATAGAAATATTGGGCCTTGGCCAGTTTTGTCTGTTTTGTGCATATATTTCGCCATTGTCTATATGCACCGTGATCATTCATAGAGCCAGTACGCTTAAACTTTGACCACAAAGAATCCCGAAACTGGTACATTTGGATGAGGTCAGCTGTGATCCAGTTCATATGCGCTCCTTTTACCCTCACCTTACGCAGCGGGGCATGCAAATTCCAAATTTGTAGGAGTTCAGACTGAAAGTATTCAACAGCACAGTCTAGATCTGGGATAATGTTTAATCTGTGCCATGAGAGATTCTTGATGTCATTTAAAAAGGATTCAAGATTAAATTTTTTGAAGGACCTAGTTATTTTAACCTTGGGAGAGGATTTAATAGCCTTTATTTTGCGCACGCAGTACACTAAACAGTGATCACTGAACGTGTTTGGGAGAACACCAGCCTCCTGGATTCTATCAGGAGAAGTGGAGAGAATCCAATCTAGCAGGGTATGGTTATGGCTTTTAATGTTTATGCGAGTTGGGGAGGAGATTAATTGCGTTAGCTGCAAAGTCTTAAACAGCGTGCAAGAACTATTATTTTTAGGGTTCAGCCAATCAATATTAAAATCTCCAAAGATCAACAGTTCACTTTTTGGGTTTTGAGCTATGGTTTCACTAAGGAGATGGGCTATGTCAGAAAGGGAATGTGCAGGGGAGCTAGGTGGGCGGTAAATTCCTGCAACAATGATTGATTTACCGCACGAGATCTCAATTGTGCCAGAAAGGAAATCAAAGATGGCAGGAGGACTAAGGTTTTGTAAAGGGGTAAACTTTATGGAATTGTCAACATAAATAACAATGCCTCCTCCTCTCTTTGCTCTGTCATTTCTAAAACATGAATAACCCTGTATTGCAATGGCGGTGTCTGGTATTTTAGCCGTTAACCATGATTCTGAGAGCACAATGATTTTTGGTTTGTAATGGGAACACCAGGCTTGCAGTGCATCCAGTTTAGGGAGTAAACTACGGATGTTGCAGTGCACAAAAGAGAGGCCTTTTTTAGTGGGGAGATTAGGACTAGAATTAGCTGGGGGACCAGGGTTAGACTCCACATCATTTGCAAGGGCAAGTAACATAAGGAGTAGGAATTTGGACATCATTTTTGTTTGGCCATATAGTGAATGGGATAATTTATAATTTTGTGAGTTTGGGGTAGGAGGGCTATTTTTTATAACTCTCCACCAGCACTCAGCAGATAAGTTAAAGGAACAGAGCAGGCCATGGTGTATGATAATTTGTGTTCCAGTTTGAGGTGTGTGCTTATGCTGGTAGTGGTGTGAACAAAATTGGATTGAGAAAAGGGTTATTAAGAATAACAGTATGGTTATATTAGGATTCATGTTAGTGGTATGAGGTGTGTAGTTGAAAATGAAACAGAAATTGTGAGAAACAAAAAAATTAAATAGAAGTATATGGTTTTGGTGTGTGATATATCTATTTGTAGTGAGAGAGGGTATGTGTTCTACTGGGTTAAGAGATTGAAAGGGTGTGCTGATATGTGGTTGCACCTGTCATTTCAGTAGATTGAAAGTTGTGTGGGAGACTATCTATAAATGAGAAAATGACCATGGGGTGGGTGGGCGAGGGGTAGGGTGGGAGGGAAAAGTCAGTCTTCCAGAAGGCTACCTGTTTCAAATGGCCATGGAACAGCTGATGGAGCTCTGAGTTCTATGCTGGACTGGGTATGTTTAAAAATCAGACTGTGGGAGAGAGATGTATATTAGGGTCAGATGGGCTAAGAGATGGGGGGGTGCATAGATGGACATTTGATTTAAGGTCATTTAAGGAAAAACAAAAGCAAAGATTGAGAATTACAGAGATAAGACAGAGGTATTTAAGTAGGGAAATAAAACCATTAAACAAGGAACAGGAAAGATATATGGGCCTGAGCTGGTTAAACTAACTTTTAACATGATGGACAAAGACAAAGGTGATAAAATACTATGCATGATTAGCACAGGCTATAGTTACAAAGACATGAAAATGTATACATTGAAAAGAATAAAACTAAATAATATATACTAAATATAAAAACATACACATACAACAAAATTAACAGGGTACGTAGAAATATAATGAAAAGTCAGTCTTCCAGAAGGCTACCTGTTTCAAATGGCCATGGAACAGCTGATGGAGCTCTGAGTTCTATGCTGGACTGGGTATGTTTAAAAATCAGACTGTGGGAGAGAGATGTATATTAGGGTCAGATGGGCTAAGAGATGGGGGGGTGCATAGATGGACATTTGATTTAAGGTCATTTAAGGAAAAACAAAAGCAAAGATTGAGAATTACAGAGATAAGACAGAGGTATTTAAGTAGGGAAATAAAACCATTAAACAAGGAACAGGAAAGATATATGGGCCTGAGCTTGTTAAACTAACTTTTAACATGATGGACAAAGACAAAGGTGATAAAATACTTTGCATGATTAGCACAGGCTATAGTTGCAAAGACATGAAAATGTATATATTGAAAAGAATAAAACTAAATAATATATACTAAATATAAAAACATACACATACAACAAAATTAACAGGGTACGTAGAAATATAATGAAAAGTCAGTCTTCCAGAAGGCTACCTGTTTCAAATGGTCATGGAACAGCTGATGGAGCTCTGAGTTCTATGCTGGACTGGGTATGTTTAAAAATCAGACTGTTATCTGGAAGGTAACCACACCTCCAGTGTTCCTATTGGTCAACAACTAGTGAATTTTCCCTTTAAAAAGAGAAGGAAGAAGAAGGTAGGCGAGGAATGCAAGGGTATGCAACGAAAGCAAAGAAGGGAGCAGTCGGGAGCAATGACACTCTAGGACACTCAGAAATTCCTACACACCTCCATGCAGAGAGACATCCAAATAAGTTCCTGAGACTATCTACCAATCGGATGAAATATCTACTCAACTGGTAATTATACTGGTTTCATTTAATTAATTAAATTAATTAAGATTTACTAATAGCATGATATATGACTGGATAAATCACGGTCAGATTTCAATATTTAGAAATCTTAGTTAACTAAAGAATATATAGTTATAAACATTCCATTCTGCAGGTGGAATTAAGAATAATTATATATTAATGTGATATTATCATGTGTTAGCATACCACTATTTTTATCCAGGTGTATTGATTTGCTCTAATATAAGATAAGATATCTTTTAGACAAATTAAATTCTGCTTTTGTAAAAATCTGGTAGTATATTCTTATTGGATGGTTCCAGGAAATGACTAATGAACTGGTTTAAATGTTATTTTATTTAAAATTACATAAGAATAGATCTTAATTACCTAGGAGGATCTAGCCAGCATTGAAAGGGTTATTCAGTTGATCTAACTGTTAGCCAGGGTTTTATGGCCCTTCGCTGTGAAAAGCTTTGCTTTCTGTGTCTGTAAGGATACCTCATAAATCGAGTAAGTCTTGACAGAAAATGCTGTTTAGCCATTGAAACGTGTATACCCATTCCATTGTATTGTATACTATGTTGTACTAAATACTAGCTGATTATTGTCACGCATGTTACATATTATTATTGTTAATTATTGGTCATAAATAAAAATAAATCTATTTTTATAACGATAACGATCTTTGGGATCTGAGAATTGAATTAGTGGGCAATTCTCACTGTTTACTATTATTATCCCATAAATATCCCCACAGGGGTACTTATGGGACTTTATAAAAAAAAATGTGTTTTTTCTGCCTGGAGAAAATTAAGTTATTATTATCTGCCTTAATTATCTCCCAGGCAGAAAAACTGTATAACGCTGTTTTTATTGGTTTGTTAACTTGTGTCCCTGTGCCCAACAAAGTCCACGTGTGTCACCCTTGTTGGGAATCTTGCATAAAAGGCCAGTGTGCCTCCATTAAAACGGAGTTCCTCTTCACCAGCTATATCACTACAAGGGATTGCTATAATCATACTCCCTTGGATTCTCTAAGCTATTCCTGCTTGACTCTTTGGAGGAAGAGAGGTTAACCCACTGGAATCTGGAGCCTTGTCGTAGGTCCAGGGTGGGTAGGAGACGGCGAGACCCCAACCAAGTTGCGGCGGTTGTGGGGTCTGCAGTGCTTATGGTGTCTGAAGGAGTGCTTGGATTCCTCATTGAGCACTACGAGCATCCAGCAGCGGAGGTACCCAACTGGGGTACAGGAAGCTCCGTTACACCTTGCCTTGGCACGGCTCCAGTCGACTCATGCACCATTCGTTGAGTCCAGTTTTTTTGCTGGGGACAGGTAGGTTGGGGTGGGAGTGCCACTGGCGTTGCGGCTGCAGCAAGACTAGGGCATTTTGGTTAGTTGTATGCGGGGGTTTATAGATTAATGGGAGCGT
Source organism: Pelobates cultripes (assembly GCA_933207985.1). Taxonomy (NCBI): domain Eukaryota; kingdom Metazoa; phylum Chordata; class Amphibia; order Anura; family Pelobatidae; genus Pelobates; species Pelobates cultripes. The sequence goes on along the minus strand of OW240913.1, from coordinate 291,803,270 downwards.
AATGCAGGAGTTGTGTCACCGTGCGACCCTTCTCTGGAATCGCAGGTTTGTGCAGGGTGGGCTTGTTTAGTTTCCTCTCCTGCTGGGAGTAGGGTGTCTGGGGTTCGTGGGGTCTGTCATATATATCTGTGCTTTCCCCCGCCGTGTTTGGGTTGGTTTGGAAGTGGCGCCAGCCGCCCGCAGGGCAGCGTATGTGTGTTGGTCGGGCCCCCTTGGTTTGCATTTGCGTCAGCAGGTTAGAGAGAAGATATGTAAGGGGGAGTTTGTGGCAATCTTTTCCCTCTTCCCTCTGGAGGATTTACCTCTGCTTGATAAGGAGTCTAAATACTCTGAGAAAGATAAGGAGAAGTTCCGGTTTTGGAAGATTCCAAAGACATTTGGGAATTGGCTCTAGGCATTCTCAATTCTAGCCACTGTTATTGGAAAGAAGGTGCCCGAGAAGTGCTTGGTCCTGTTCTGCTACCAGGACATGGTGTGGAATGCGTGCAGGGTTTATGGTGGTTTGAGTTGGTGCCGGTACAACGAATAGTTCCGCCAGTGGCTAGCTGTTCGCCCATCCACTGCGTGGGACCAGATGGACATTGGTCTGTGGCTGGGGATTATGACTCCCTCTGCCACACACCAAAGGGCATGTCGTCCTTTCTCGAAGGGTGAGGGGCGGCGCAGGGTGATCGCCCTCCATTTCGGCCTTGCCTAGGTGCGTGGGCTGCTGCTGGCAGTTCAATGGAAGTCATTGCAGGTGGGGGCCGGATGCAAGTTCAAACAGGAATCGGAATCAGAAGGCGGTGGAGTTGCTGCTCTGGGTTTTAGCAAAGGGTTTTAGATTCCCCATTGAGTCAGGAAGGCCTCCGGGGTGTGTTGAAACCTCAGGTCGGTTCAGGACTACTACGAGATAGTGCGGGACAAGCTCAATAAGGAGTTATCATTGGGTGCATGGCGGGTTTTTATGCTCTGCCAATTCCTTACCTCAGGGTCTCTCCCCTAGGCATAGTGCCCAAGAAGGAGCCGGGTAAGTTCTTGCTGATTTATCATTTGTCGTAGCTGTTCGGGGGATTGGTGAAAAAAGGATCTGTGTTTTGAGGCGCTTAAAATATCATATGATATATAAAATTAAACTGTAGCAGCTTTCACACGGTCATAGGGACTCTCCACCCTATTGTAATCAAGTAAAAAAGCATGCTGGCTAATAGCAGTAAAAATTGAAACAATGAAAAATGATGATAATGAATATAATTATAAATATAAAATAATGAAATATAAATATGCATATTATGACTGTATAAAAATAAAAATACATAAAAATGAAAAAATATGTGTATATATATATATATATATATATATATATATATATATAAAAATAAATGTCTGTATATATAGTGTAACCACATAAAATAAATATACTGATAATAATGAAAAATGAATGAAAAATGAGTGGAAATATTTTTTACAAATAAGTATGAAAAAATATATATGTAAAAAATAAAGAATAAAAAAGATGCATGAAGCCATGATGCTGAGTCTTGTACAAGATCCAAATACAATTAAAATGCAATAAAAGACAATATAATATTAATATGAGTATATCCAGGGTCAGGGTCTGAAAAAAACTAAAAATTAATAATTAGAATATATCGAATAGCAAACATATAGCAAAAAAAAATTGAAAAATGAATAAAAAATAAATAAAAGAAACAAAAAAATGAAATAAAGTAGAAAATATTAAAATAAATTAATTATTAAATAAGACCAGTAAGGTCTATCTCTTCATTCAGTCCTGGTTTCAGAGTTCTTAAGTTATAAATCCATTGAGCTTCTTTCATATTTAATGATATCTCAATGTTTCCTCCTCTCCAATGTTTCTCCACCCTGTCGATTCCGACTGCTAAAAAAGTCTCCCACTTAAAATGTGGACAATTATTTGGTAATACACTGGAGGCCAGTTTATTCTTTAAGTTATCTGCTCTTATATATATATTATGTATATTACTGTTGGTCTAGTTGGTAAACTTTTACTGAGGAACTCATCCTTATGTAGAATATACCAATGTTTTTTTTAAAACATTTTAAAGTTTTGTTGGCCTGTGAATTGTATCTGGTTGTAAAAGCAAATTCAAACCGATTACCGTCCTTATGTTTGACATATTTATAATTTTTTAAGAAATCCATTCTATCTGTTTGAATAAGGCCTACTTCTGCCTTCTCTATATCTTCCCTATTATAGCCTTTGTCTAAGTACCTGGTTTTTATAATTTGAGATTGTTGTTTGAACACTTGTACATCTGAACAATTACGTCTTAGGCAAGTAAGTTGTCCTTTGGGGATGTTTTTAAGCTTTTAGTTTTTAAAGTATTTTCCTCTATACATAAAGTGAGATCAAGAAAGTCAATCTGCTTTGGATGGCAGGTGGAGGTAAATTGTAATAATTCCGATTAATATATTGAAAAAAAATATTTAAACTATCCTGGTCCCCTTCCCAAATTATAAGGACATCATCTATGTAGCGTCGCCACAGGACGAGACTCCCCCCCGCCCCCCAGCATCTGGCCCAACCCAACATGTCTAGATTCCCAATGGGATACATAAAGGTTGGCGAAGCTGGGGGCGAATCTCGTCCCCATGGCGACACCACATAGCAAAAAAAACAAAACAACAGTTCCTTTCCTTTGTAATCCTTTTCCAAAAAGATATTCAGTTAATCAGAGAGAGCCTACAGATCACGTAAGTGAGGGATGGGGGGGCAGCCTACAGATCACGTAAGTGAGGGATGGGGGGGCAGCCTACAGATCAGGTAAGTGAGAGATGGGGGGGCAGCCTACAGATCTACAGATCAGGTAAGTGAGGGATGAGAGAGATGGGGGTGCAGCCTACAGATCAGGTAAGTGAGGGATGGGGGTGCAGCCTACAGATCAGGTAAGTGAGAGTTGGGGTGCAGCCTGCAGATCAGGTACGTGAGGCATGGGGGAGCAGCCTATAGATCAGGTAAGCGAGAGATGGGGGGGCAGCCTACAGATCAGGTAAGAGGGATGGGGGTGCAGCCTGCAGATCAGGTAAGTGAGGCATGGGGGGGCAGCCTACAGACCAGGTAAGTTAGAGATGGGGGCGGCCTACAGATCAGGGAAGTGAGGGTTGTGGGGGCAGCCTACAGATCAGGTAAGTGAGGGATGGGGGCAGCCTACAGATCAGGTAAGAGGGATGGGAGCAGCATACAGATGAGGTAAGCAAGAGATGGTAGGGAAGCCTACGGATCAGGTAAGTTAGAGATGTGGGGATCCACCTACAGATCAGGTAAGTGAGGTATAGGGGATCCACCTACAGATCAGGTAAGTGAGGGATGGGGTGGCAGCCTTCAGATCGGGTAAATGAAGGATGGGGGAGACAGCCTACAGGAAGGGTCAGCAAGGAGCCATAAGGTAAAATAGGAGATGGAGCAGGAAGGGGCAGCAAGGAGCTGGAAATGGCAGCAAGGAGCAGGAAGGGGCAGCAAGGAGCAGAAAGGGATCAGAAAGAGAAAGCAGCAGAAGGGCGCAAAAAAAGCAGAAGGAGTCAAGAAGGAGAGAAGACAGTGTCAGAAGAAAAAGACGACTGTGTCAAATGAAGGAGAAGAAAAGGAGATTGGAGCAGGAAGGACAAGTGAAGTGATCCCTCCACTTCATTCTGGACACTACATCATGAGGCTTTGGTACCTGGGCCTGGTAGGGAAACTTTAGACCTTCTCATCTCCCCAGGTAAAAATAATAACAGTGTTAATGTGTTCACTTTTATTTACTAATTGTCAGGAAGCACAGAGTGCCGCTGGATAAGGGTGCCGCTGATTGGCTAGAGCAGTCAGCTGGAACTCTAAGCCAATCAGTAGCTCCCCATTCATAAAAAAGTAAAACATTTTTATGAACCGGGATCTAGCGATTGGCTTAGAGCATCAGCTGACATCTCTAGCCAATGCCTGACATCAATCTGCACTTCCTGACACTCCGTTTAAGACGCCGAATACCACTGAGCGACCTGGAGATCTGGAGGTGGAGGAAGCTTTTGGGGTTAAACCATTTGGGAGCGGTTTAACCCCTTAAAGGAAAGAGAGCGCCCAGTGGCCTCCTGGCATTATTGCATTCTCATTTAGATTAAGTTGTTATGGTGACCAGAATGTTCCTTTAATTTGCAAACATGTATTCCTGACACCATAGTTGTGAAAATGCTATTCACCCTGGCTTTATGTGATAATAACTATGCCCCTCCCCTTCATGACACATCAAAAAGGGACCAAGCATGGATGTCATTACATTTATGCCTCCCCTCCCCCCCAGGAAAAATTCCTCAATTATGGCAAAAGGTAGCGAAATTCTGCAGGGAAGAAATAGAGGTGGATCTCGATTTTACTTGTAGTTCTATGATATTACATATTGGATGGCCCACAATTCCAAAGGATAAAAAAGAAATAATTATCCACATCCTTGTAGAAACTAAAGCCAAACTTCAGATTCCCCGTCTTTGGAGATGATAAAGCATCAGGTCTTGAATAATTGTAAAATGGAAATAGGGATACTGAGACAAGATAATTATTACAATCCACGAATTGAACAATGGCAGAAATGGATTGTAAAATTAGGAAGAAGAAATGAGACTTAACATACATTAAGGTTTATACGTCCGGGAATTGTAGATGGGGTAGTGGAACCTGTGCATAAATTTCTAAGAAAGCCATAGTTTTACGGAGCCTGATTGGTAGAAAGAATGATTGTTAAGTGTTCTTTTTTTAGGTTCCCAGGAGTAATACGCGACTAACTCTCAGCAAAGGGCAGTGTGTGTTTTTTTGTGAATGAATATATGTTTTTGTGTTTTTGTTTTTTGTAAGATTAATATAGGTAGGTAGGAAATTTCATCAAAAGTATAAATATATAAGGAAGGGACTTGATAGAATATAAAAAAGGCTCTTAGGAATTACTGTATATATTTAAAATCCTCCTTCCTTTTTGTATTGAAAATTATTGAATTGTGATCGAATTGTAATGTTTTTACACATACCTCATGTCATTTTCCTCCTAATGTTTAACGTCTAATGTTTAATGTCTAATTGTTTTTTTGTAATAATGTATGTGAACACCTTTTTCTTTAAAAAAAAAAAAGAAATACAACAAAAGAAAAAGGAAAAAAAAAAAGAAAAACTTTTCAATAAAGATTAAATATAAAAAAAAAAAAATGTTCCTTTAATTTGCAAACATGTATTCCTGACACCATAGTTGTGAAAACGCTATTCACCCTGGCTTTATGTGATAACCATGCCCTTCCCCTTCATGACACATCAAAAGGGGACCAAGCATGGATGTCATTACAATTATGCCCCTCTCCCCAGAAATATTTCTGCGGGCGCCCATGGTTCTTTGTGAACATTTTCACATCTATTGACTTCTGTGTCGTACAATGTTTTCTTATGGTTTATTTTTTTTAATTGTTTATTGCTCTTCTTGGAAGTGAAAAACTCAATAACAATTAATTTACAATTAAAAAAGTAATTTAAAAAAATTGCATGTTGCAGGATTTACAGAATGCTTGAGATCTGCATACTGTTATTGAAATCAGCTAAATCAAGCTGATATATTCTAATAGGTGTATTATTTGTGACAATTGGTTTTCGTCTGTCATCACAATTTGATGTTCTGTGCTTTACTGTCTGATCATATATTGCAATGAAATATCTGGTGTCACAAGAATTGTGAAAAACAAACATTTTATAATTCAACAAGTTTACCTGAAAGAGGCAACAATTGAGTGAGTTTCATAGGGCGTACATACCTTAAAGCACAATTCATACAGAATGGTAAGTGTGGTGACATTCTGTCATCAAGTTAATATAGTGACCAGGGGTCATGTGACCAAGCTCATGTTTTCTTACAGGGGGATAAGCTTTACCCTTTGATATGGTAATTGGGTAATTCAAAACCTTTACAAGTCAGGAGAGAGATAACCACTTCCCCTATATCCATTCCTCTGTTCCTTCTTGGCTGTGCTGCAGAGCAGATGTGCAGACGCCATGTGCTATCATGGTGAACCATGTTACACTCTGTTGCTTCCTTTTCTTCCTTGGTGGATGTGAACCTGCAGCAGTGAGCCATTACTAGATGTGAAGGCCTAACCGTGGGTGAGATCAAACGTGTGGGCAAGAGGATTACTATATAGGTAGATTTAAAAAGGGTTGTCGCTCTGTGGGTCTGGGCTGTGTGTTTGTGATAAATTTATAGTATTGTGTTGTTGCCTTTTAATGTAGACGAACCTTGTGTAATATATATATATTAATGTGGTGATTTACCACATCTGGCGATCACAAATTTTAGACTTCTACAAAGGTTATTTTTGAGGTAATAACACATTAATAGATAGTCAGATTTTATTTTGGGGAGGGAGGGAAAAGAGTACTTTTTTAAATTATCCTCTGCATGGGAAATCAAGGGCTGATTGTGTTTGGAGTCTAGTGCAGACCTCCATTTTAATATACCAGCTTAGGTCTCAGACCTCAATTTTGAATATATTATTAGTTTTTTTGTGTGTGTTTTAAATATCTGAGTTTGTTGTGTTTTGATTACCATATTTCAGGTTCAGGCCTAGTAGTTTTTCAGGCCTTCATTTTTTTTTTAAATTTAAAATACACTACCAGCAGAGGCCTTAATTTTGAATATATTTGCTACATAAAACAAAGGTATAATACAGGTTTTTTGTGTGTTTCAAATATTCGAGTTGAGTTTTGTTGTGTTTTGGCTATCATAGTACAGGCCTAGAGAAAAAAAAATGTTTTTTATTTTTATTTTATGGTTTTATTTCAGTCCTGCATTTTAATAAACTATAGGCTTCCATAGTTTATAACTTTTTTGTGTGTCTTGAATATGCTAGCTCAGGTATAACTCCTACCCTCCAGGCCTTCAATTATATTTTAATATGCAAATTTAGGCACTACTGGTTTTGAAGTTAATTAGCAAGTATTACCTTCACCATACTAAGGTAAATATAATTTGCATTGTGGGTACAAGTCTATTTTTTTTTTTTATATAAATTCTTTATTTTTCATAGAAAAAAGAAGTGCATATTTGTGACAATGTATAGGCTTACGCAGAAATGCGGACTTCGAAATGTGTCATTTCTTAAAATAAGTTGCTCATCGTAGGTTTATTACATGTTTATATCATACTTTTATATGTATTTTTTGGGTGTATATATTTAGTATTGATAAAAGAAATAAGAACAATATATGTACCACTAGTCCTCTAACGATCACTGTGGAAAAAATAGCATCTCATGGAAATGTTTTCACACTCTATATGCTCTTCATATTAAGAAAATAATTTCTTCACATTTATACAAAAATGTTTTTATACTCTATATGCTTTATATTTTATATGCTCCTTATATGAAGAAAAGAAGCCCTGTATATAAAACATACATAGAGGTTTAAGATAGAAATATAAAGAAGAAATGAGAAGAGACTTATTTTAAGAACCTTTTTATTTTCTGTTTCAAAATGGAAACTTGGATAATGAGCCTATTTAGATTATGAATGCCTATATGGGCAGGGACAGATATACTTATTTTCCTTCTATTCCTATATTTTTGCCGGTCCAGATACACTGGAGGGGAGATGGACCGCAAGCTGGAACGCACGGAAATGACGTATCGGCTTGAGATCGCGAAACCGGAAGTGACGAAACAACATGGATACCTGGAAGTATGCAAACAGGGAGGCTTGGCCTCACCGTTGCTATGATGATTGCCCGCGACAATACAAGCCGAAAATCAATTTACTTGCCCCTGAGAGGGGTATATGTAGCAGGAACTGGTCCAAAAGAAGATACAAAGACTTTTTTCACATCCAGCTGAGGAAGCCTTCACGGCGAAACGCGTTCTGGGAACTTTGTGAGGAACAGACTTTTAAGCATTGGACTTTTTTATGCCTATATAGTGTTATATTTTTATACATATATTTTTATTATATATATTTTTACTGTTACAATAAAGTGTATATATCTTTTATCATCACTATTGGCATTTTTCCTGCTATTGGCCAAGAAGGTGTGTGGTCCTTAACCACATATGCTTTTGGATCAGAGCCGATGTGGAAGTGTAAGTACCCTATTTTCTTATTTGCCTAAATTTATTACTTACGTTACTGCACCAAATGTGCCTTTCCTTGTCCGTTTTTAGAATACAAGAAAGAGAAGATCTTACATTAAAGAAGGGAGAAGGGTCGCCTTTATGGACCTGAAAGCGTTTTTATTGAGCTATACATTTAGCTCTCAAAAGTGTAAGTGGGAAATTTATATTCTTCCTTATAGATATCCACCTCTGTATTACAGTTTGCACTATGTTTTGGTCTTTTTGTTTTTAGGCTATTACATGAAAACCATTGTGATTTACAATTAGACAAGCCAAGGTATTTCTGTACCACACTTCTGTTCTCCATCACACGGAACACTGTTTTTTTATTACCCATTTATATAGCGCTTCACCTTCAAACTGGCTAGGCTTACGCAGAAGCCGTGAAAGAAGTGCATATATGTGTGACAATGTATAGATTTACGCAGAAGCCGCAAAAGAAGTGCATACTTGTGACAGTGCATAGGCTTACGCAGAAGCCGCATTGCATTTTCAGATTGTTCAGTAATACAGTAGGGAGGAGTGATACCTTAAGACAAGATGTATGCTTACTAGCGCTGCTAGTCTCGTCGGCAGTTAATTTGTCTTCTTGTGTTTTGCTGAGACAACTCTACGTGGTTTGTCAGTGAGGTCTTGCTTTGAGTACATATGCCACTTCAATTAGCGTGGTTTTATACAGTTGTTAACTAAAAAACTTTTGGTGGTGTGCCTGACCAGGGAAGTTAACCTGTCCATAAGGTTATCTTATATCTTCGCTACGACCAGTGCCACAGGGGGCATTTCCGGACATAGCCATTTCTGTGCTAGGGGCCGCTAAGTAAACCATATTTAACAATTGTTGCTCCGGGTGTGGAAGGCCATCTGTTGGTCTGGAGGCAGGCCCAAGGGTCTAGTTTTAGTGGTCTCTGCAATATGTTAGTGCTTAGGTTGATGATTTGAACCCAATAAGCCTGTACTAAGGGGCACTTCCACCACATGTGCACATAGGAGCCTTGTTCCCCGCAGCCGTGCCAGCATAGATCTGTGGAGGTGATCTGCATGCGGAATTGTTTTAATGGTGTGGTGTACCACCTGAAAAGTGTTTTAAATGATTGTTCCTGGAGGGTGACGCATATTGATGATCGTCAAATGTCCTGCCAATCGGAGCCCTCTAATGTCTCCCCCAGGTCTGTCTCCCACTGGGGTGTTTTTCCTGATAGCATATATCTTGAACCAGGTGAGGGGGAGAGTGGCCGTCTCCTTGACTTTTTTTGAGCTAGCAAAGACTCGTAATTGGAGGTAGCGGAAGAAGTCCCTGGTTGTAAGGTGGAATTGTTCCCTGAGCTGGCAATATCTCTGGATACCTGCTCTCTCGAGGCCGCTAAAGTCACCTGCTGTCATTCCTGGTGGGAAGGATCAGTTCCTAAGTACAGGGGACATTGGGGAGGGGAACCTGCTTAAAGAGTATTTGGTTGCTATTTGGTCCCAGATTCTTAGGGAATTCATAATTGCTGGGCAGGTTACTCTAGGGAGTGCTCTGTGTGTCTTGTGTAACCAGGGATAGAACTGTGGTAGGTCTTGCCCCATTAGTGAGGTTTCAAGTTCTACCCAACGACGGGTGTCTGGTGTGGAGTGCCAATATGCTATTTGCACTGTCTGTGCTGCTAGGTAGTATAGGTACTTGTTCAGTAGTCCCAGTCCCCCTCTGTCCTTGGGTCGGTACAGGAGTTTCCTGGCTATTCTGGGTCATTTCTTTTGCCAAATGAACATGTCTATTGCTTTTTGGAGTGTGGACAAGTCGCTCCTCTTAACCGGTGTGGGCAGGGCCTGGAACATGAATAGTAATCTGGGGAGAATGTTCATTTTAATTGAGTGGAGTCTACCTAACCATGAAATGGGTTTGTCCGTCAACTGCTCCAGGTCTCTCAGGAGTGTATGAATCAATGGGGAGTAGTTAGTGTCATGTAGGTGTTTGTGCTGTAAGTTTAATCCCTAGATAGGGTATGTTGTCAGCTGTGGTGGGTAGGCGGTGTCTGTCATATATTATAGCTCTGTCTTGGGTCGGGAGGTGGAATGGTAGTGCCATGGATTTGACGAGGTTCACTCTATAGCCCGCCAGGGTTCTGTACTTGTCCAGAATGTCAGTCAAATGTTCCATGGGGGTCAAGGGGTCTGTGAGAGTCAGCAGGACGTCGTCTGCATACGCGTAGACTTTGAAGGTTTTCCCTGCTACCCTTATTCCTTGTATGTGTGGGTGTTGGCGTATGGCTTGTAGTAACGGTTCTAGGGAGATGGTGAATAGCAGCGGGGATAGAGGGCATCCCTGGCGTGTACCACTATGAAGGTGGAAGGTGGTCTTAGTGGCCCCTACTATTATGATTGGGCTCTCAGGTTAGCATATAAAGCGTGCGTGGCCTGGATGTAGGCGTCTGGGAAGCACATTTCTTCCAGCAGGCCAAACAGGTATGGCCATTGCACCCTGTCAAAGGCCTTCTCCGTGTCCAGGGAGATGGCCAGTGAAGGCTGTTCGGATTTCTGCATGTACCACGTGAGCACCGCCCCCCTATGTGTATTTTCATAAAGTTGCCTACCGGGGATGAACCCCACCTGGTCTGCCATCATAGGCATCGAGACCTAGGGCTTTGTTCCCTTTTAAGATCGCTATAGCAGTTTCTACTTCTAATTGGGAGATTGGTTCTTGTAAGTTTGTGATGTCAATATCTGTTATCTGAGGTAGCTTTATACTGGCAAGGAAAGTACGTAGTGAGGAACGTATTTGTTCCGGCGTGTTTTGTGAATGGTGGGCCTGCCCATAGAGGTTCGAGTAGAACTCTGTGAATACCCTGTTTATATCTTAGGGAGTCGTTGCCAGTTCCTGGCAACGACTCCCTTCACTCCTTTGACCTCGGCTTGTTTCTCGTTCTCCCGTTTTCTGGCTCCCCTTACTTGGCTTGTCTCCTGACCATTCTTAGTGTGCTTAGTCCGGCCACTCTAAGGACCGGTATAGCACCCTTATTCTCTGTGACCTGTTAGCGTGTTAGGTTCCAGAATCGTGACACTATCTCTCCCTTGTGTATTCGGGGAGCGTTAGTTAGCCTGTGTCTCTAAGTGCCACAATACCTCAAACACAACCTGTGGACATATGAGCATACAACCTTGTTGTGGTTTCGAGGGGCGGCAGGTAAGTAAAGTCTCAGTGTCAGGCCCTGCTCGATTTTCTGGATGTCCCCGGTGGCATTGTCCGAGAGTTACCCCTCGTTGTCGTGTCTCTCTGATTTGAGGTGATGAGGTGATGGAGCAAGTCAGCTGAGGCCTGATGTGGTGTATCAGGAGCCTGCTGTAGTTCGCTGTTTGTGTAAGTCCTTTTCGTGTTGGGTTCAATGTTAGTCGCATAACATCCCTGGGAAGACCTAGCATTTGGTGTGGTTCCTTCATGTCCTCTGAGCTGGCGGATGGTCTCCTCTTCTATGTTCGTCCGAGGATCCCCTCCTCTGCCTCTTGGGGGGTGAGTGTCTTCTCTGTTCCCTCGGAAGTCGAGCAAAGGTCTGCACTGGGTCCATGGCGTACCAGTCCAAAATGCGTACCTCTGTAAGTTTCAGTGCTCTTATAAATGGCGTAGTTGATGATGTGGTTGGTCCCTTTGAGCGTGACAATAAGGGCTTGGGGGAAGCCCCATCGATATTTGATGTTTCTAGCACATGGTCTGTGAACGGTTTTAGGTGTCGCCTTGCCTGGAGAGTGAGCCATGAGAGATCTTGATAAATCTGGATCTCGTGCCCATGGATCAGCAGTGGCTGATTAGTGTCTCTTATCTTCTTCAGTATTCGGTCCTTGTCTGTGAAGTAGTGTAGGCGACATATGATATCTCTCGGGGCGTCCCCGTTGTTGCTTTTAGGTCTGAGTGAGGTGGGTGCTCTGTTAAAGTAGATCGGTGTTGATGGTGGTTTCTCTAATAATAAATTAAATAACTCTTGCAGTCCCCAAAAAATTGGCACACATATACCCAGGTGCGAACAAACTTTGTTGGAGATGCCGAAACCAAGAGGGATCCCTATACCATATATTTTGGACATGTACACAGATCACATCATTATGGAAGGCTATTCATACACTTTTTTGCACGGATCTAGGGATCAGGGTTCCACTGACACCAGAAAGCTTTTTATTACACATCTTCCCAGATAATCTCCACGAAGAGGAAAGCTATTTAACGATCCACTGCCTAATGGCAACTAAAACTGCGATTGCCCAAAAGTGGAAATCCACACAGGTTCCCACGTTACCAGAGATTTTAGGTAGACTAGACTCGATATATAATTACGAACACATGGCAAGCCGTATCACCGAGAGGCAGCGTAGACATGGAACAAGGTGGCGCAGATGGGTGGACTATAGATATGGAAAGACATAACAGAGACTACGACATATTTGATACTCTACCAAGGCTCCTCAGTAAAGAGAGCTTCCCAAGTTAACACCTTGTAACATCCTTTAACTGACCATTTTCTTTTTTGCCCTTCTCTTTAACACCAACACAATAAAATAAATACTCTTTGCCATAGCACAGCTTCGCTAACCCCCCACCAATCTCTCCCCCCGCCTCGGCGGTCTTAACAGTTAGGGCGTACAGAAACAAATTAGTGCCTTAGAATGTTTCAGGCAAACTTGAATAGAACTACCATTGTATATATGTATTATATTCAGAAGCTGGTGAAGTGTGCCTAATGATTAATATCCAATTCTATGCACAGATGTTAATATTAATACTTTTTGTATGACTATGATACATTGTTTTATGCATTGTCGCCCTCCCCCCCGCCCCCCCTTTTTCTCTCCGTGTACCCCCTCCCACGTTATCCCCCTTTTGTATACTATGCATATTCATTGAAAAACCGAAAATAAAATACACTGGAAAAAATAACTCTTGCAGTGATGCTTGTATGTTTTCAGCATCAGTTTCGAGTAGGCCCTTTATTCTGAGGTTGTTTCTGTGCCCCCTGTTGTCTATATCATCCAGCGATCTTTGAAGCGGAGACATGTGGGTTTCATGGGCATCTAAACGTTCTGACAGGGTGGTAAGTTGGGTCTATATCTGTCCCCTATCTCCCTCCAAGTCTTGCACACGGAGGCCTACCTGCTGGATTTCGGCTCCCAGTCCCTCCATCTTGTGCTGGAATTAAGTTTCCAGTTTCTCCAGCATAGTGGCGAGGTCTGCTTTGAGGGTAAGTTTTTAAGCAGGTCCTTAATGTCTTGGTCTCCTGGGGCTGCTGATGCCTCGGATGCAGCAGGGCTAGGCGGATTGGAGAGGTGTTCTCTCGCCATCTGCGCCATATTTGCCTCTCCATGTTACGGCATGCGGCCGGCATAATCTTTAAAAAATTGTGAATCCGGGTGCGGTTTCTCGGCAGGTACCTTCCTGGTGCTTGTGTGGGCGCTCTGCGTCCATTTGGGGTTCCCCATGTTTTGTTGGCGCTCATGTCCCAGCTATTATTAGTGCCTGCGGTGCCGGAGCAGAGCTAGTATGCGGCCATCTCCTCTAACGGTCGGCCACGCCCCCAGTACTAGTCTATTTTGCTACATATAACAAAACTGAGTGATTGTTTAGGCCATATCCTAAGTCAAGCTTCACAGTAGAGTTGTGGATATTGTGTCCCCCACCCATTGTGTTTAGCAGATGAAGGTAATTGAGTTTTTTTGTTTTTTCTATTTATACCTGGCCTACTTAATAGACATCAACTATTGTTGGCTATTCAGAAGCGTGCTACTTTAGTTGCAAATTAATTTAAATTGGATTCTTACTTGGGTGAGTAAAAGAGTAGGAATGTCTTTTCAAGGGGCCAAATACTTTTCAACAGAAGTACGTGAGTACTTTAGGAAACATATTCAAAAACATAATGGTCCATATGAGCTTCCAGAGCCAGTAAACCCAGACAGTGAAAAAGAGGAGAGATTAATGGATGTACTAACACAAATTGTAAATAATAAAAAGTATAGAACAAAGAAAATAAAAAGTTTGGTCACACAAGCTGTTGCAGACACAATAGGAGGCCTAATAGACAAAGTTGTAGAATTACGGCAGCATAATTTGGAAACAACAAATAAAATGGAGAAAGCAATGGACAAAAGGGATTGTTTAAAAATTGCAGCTTTGAGAACAACTACATTTGTTGGGGAACTAGAAAAGGAGTTAAGAAAAATAGAACAACAGAGAGATGCATATAGAGTTAAGGTCACTGAACTCCAAGACCTAGTCATGGAATATAAAATGAAAACTAAAGAAAATACAAATAAATGGGATAAGGAGACTCCTAAAGTATGCCCAGGCCAGTCTTATTTTATATCTAAAAGTAAAGAACCAGTGCTGGGAACAAAACACAAGGGAAATGTGCCAATTGTTAACTGTGTCCCACAAGCCCCTTTAATAATAACTGAACACTTTAATGCAAGAGAAATGCCTACTAGCTTGTCTAGGCAGACAAGGACTATGTCAATTACAGACAAAGATACTTTCCAGAAATGGTGGGGAAGTATGCCAAATAACGACTTTAATACTTTTACACATTGGTTTATAAGGGGTGCAAATAGTGCTAAAAAAGGAGGTCTTAACTTAGAAGAATGGACAGAACTTTTAGAAAATGCTATAGGGCCTTTGGCTAGTAGACTATTCAGATTTAATAACAGTGTGTCTGATCAGGCAGGAAGAATTGCTGCAACTAATTTCTATCTACTTAGCATAGAGAAAGAAATAGCTAATATTACGATGAGGCCAGCAGATGGTCCTAGAGAGGTAGCTCAAAGGATATTGTTCTGGTATACACTATGCCAACCTCAACTGCCCCTGGTGTTGGGCTCACCAGAACACATTGCTAAAATAATAGAAGCCCTTCCCTGGGAGTGTCAGGAATTTGTCAGGCTTTTTGATCCAACACCAACAGATTTAGAAATGGTACTAACTAGAGCTGACAATTGGTGGATCAAGCATCCTTTCACAGACCAGGCCTGCTCTGTTTCAGCCGTAAGAAGATTCAAGATCGAGTCTGGTAGAGATATAGATGGTAAATTGAGAAACCAGAGGTGAGATGGACCCCATAACAAGAGGGATAATGAGAACTGGAGACCAAAACAGGACTTTGACGAAAGATGGAGAGATCCACAGAGGGACTATAGGAATAGGGACAGTGCTAAAGGAAGCTATGTAATGGGAGATCATTGGAGATATAGATTAGAGGAGCCTCAGGCAATCAACAATAATTTTAATAATAATACATGGGAGAGGCTAAAAAGAAGAGTACATTACTGGGAAAATCAGAGTTGGGGAGAAAAACAGAGAAACAACAGGAACGGTTATTGGGAGAATAAGTGGAGAAGGAACCATAGATGGGATGAGCATCACACCAATAGACGGAATTGGGATAATTGAAGGAATAAAGAAGGGAATAGAGACTACTGGGACCTAAAGGAACAGACAGAGAGATTGGAGGCAGACGTGAAAGCGCCTAGGGAACAGATGAGAGTTGAGGAGAAGATTGATCAATTTCGGTGTCCCAGCAATTAATAACTCCCATAATTTTTTTTGTTGCTCTCTACATCTGTATGTATGTTTGTTTTTCTTTGTTTTGTTGTTTCTCTCAGTCTTCCAGTCTCCCATATAGCTATACATTTCTAATGATGAGATCTAGTGTTCCCACAGAGCAAGGCAAAGCTGTATTAGGATGATGATGTGTATCAACAGAAGATCGTGGTGGATCCTTGTTACAGAATGGATAAGTATAAGCTGTATCACAGTTGGGATAGGGAGACAGGCAATACGGCCAGAAGATACTCCAAATAAGGGAGAAGATGAGAGCCTACATTTTTTTTTTTTTTTAATATTTACGTTTTAATTTTTCAATAAAGTATTGGGATGTGGGGTACAGAAGAGAAAAAAGGAGGGGAGGGGGGTGGGGTACATCACAAAGTCGTTCAATATTTCACACGACTGGTTACACTTTACATACAGCATGTTGGTGATTCTCAAATACAGTCTATGGTGACAACTAGAAAAAGTGGGACTTTGGCCCCGGGGGGTGTAAGGGAAGGGTCAATAACCGGGAGTATTAACACATCTTGTCAGACTTTGTTGAAATATACCGTATGGGGTGTCACTTAAGCGTGTGTTGTCAGTGTGTGTCATTTACCCTGGGGGAAATTCGAGCCTGTTTGTACGGCTGTGAGTCCCTATATATCCATATCAGAGCGAAGCCCTCGTTCAGAGTTGGCAGCTAGTTGTTGCGGATAGGAAGAGGTTGCTCTGTTCTAGATATTGACCTATGATGTTCTAAGAGGGGCTTGGTCTATGCAATCTTGGGTAGGTTGCGCCATATGCTGTTGGTTTGTGTATATATTAGCCCATGGTGCCCAGGTTTCTCGTAGTACCTGTGATTGTCTGGGGGTGGTTGTGGCCATACATTCATACGTATAGTATAGATGGATTTTATCTAACAATTGTTGCCTAGAAGGGCAGGTGTTTTGTTTCCAGTTAGTCGCAATAAGGTTCCTGGCCGCCATTATGGTAAGTATTGCTACTTGTTTTAGCGGTTTGGGTAGGGGAGCGGGGAACAATAGGAATAAGCAGACTGATGGGGTGAGGGCAATGTTCTCAACATTGAGAGATTTGAGGACGCTGCTCACATGTCGCCAAAGCGGGGTCAGTACAGGGCATTCCCACCAAATGTGTATCATTGTGCCTTCTGCGTTTTCGCATCTCCAGCATTGTGCTGTGACTGTGGGGTAGATTTTATGTAACCTACTGGGTGTTAGGTACCACCTGAAGATCAGTTTTTTGTGAGCTTCTACGTGGGAGTAGCAGTTGGTGACCCCTTTAAGTGCATTAAGAGAATGCAACCATGCATCTCCCGATGGGGAGGAGGCATGTTCTGCTCGCCATTGTTTTTCATAAGGAAAGGGTGTGGTGGTGGTGTTACATAGTAGTGAAGCGTAGCATAGAGATAGAGACTTAGGCTTGGTGGGCGCTTGCCAACATCTGTCATGTATGGTGTTTAGAGGGTGGTGGTCATAGGGTGCAACATCTGCTTGTGTGAGGATTTTATGGGCCGCAATACTTTTAAGTTGGAGATATTGGAAGACAGATGAGTTCGATAGTCCATATTTCTTTTGGAGGTCTGGGAAGGGCATGAGCTGTTGGCCATGGTAAGTGTCTGCTATGTGTGTGATACCTTGTTTCTTCCAAGAGGTCCACGTCAATCCTGGGGCTAGGGAGCTTAGGGCCGCTAGTGGGGCTCTCGGGTGAAATTTGTTAGCTGTGATCTTAGAGTGATGTAGGGTGTCCCATTGGTTCAACGTGAGGACTGAGGTGTGGAACAGGTGGGGTGTGCGTGGTCGGAAGTGCGGGGGCGTCCATAGAATAGGTATCAGGGAACCACCAGGTGCGGTGGCGTGCTCCATATCTACCCATTGGAAGGTTCCTTTTGCGGCATGGAGTTTAATTGCTGCTTCTAGGAGTGATGCTCTGTGGTATTTAGCTACATCTGGGAGGCCTAGGCCTCCGCGTTGTGGGGTTTGCTGGAGGAGTGAAAGAGCTAGTCGTGGTCTGCGTGCTTCCCACACAAAGGAGGAAATTATAGCCTGGAGGTGTTTGTAGAATCGTGGGCTAGCATAGATAGGTAACATTCTGAATTTGTACAGTAGCTTAGGGAGTAGCATCATCTTAACTGAATTTATCCTACCTAGCCAGGAGAGTTTCACATTTTTCCATTGGTGGGTGTGTGTTGTGCAGAGTGATATCAAAGGTTTAAAGTTTAGGTCGAACATTGTAGAGGGGGACGACCCAAGTTTTACCCCTAGGTAAGTAATATCATTAGATCTCCAATCGAAGGGGAAGGCTTGTTTGAGTTGTGACTGTAATGCTTTCGGGAGATTGATTGGGAGGGCTTGTGTTTTGCTCTGATTAAGTTTGTAGTATGATAGTTGTCCAAATTGTTGTAGTAGTTGTAGTAGTGCAGGTACTGATTTTTCGGGTTTTTCTACAGTGAGCAGAATATCATCCGCAAACATAGAGAGACAGTACGTGTGGTTCTTTATGGGAATACCTGTAATTGAGTCGTGGCGCCTGATTTTAGATGCTAAGGGTTCTAGCGATAGAATAAAGAGTAGCGGTGACAAGGGACAACCCTGTCTGGTGCCATTGGTGATACAGAAGGGTTTGGATAGGAAGCCAGAGTTGGATACCTTTGCTTGTGGATCATTGTAAAGGGCCATAATGCCAGTGATGAGGCTTTCTGGGAAACCAAATTTGCTTAGGACTTGTTGCATGTATATCCAATTGACCCTATCAAAGGCTTTTTCGGCATCGAGGGCTAAGATTAGGCCCTTCGTTTGGGACTTGTGCATATGTGATAGTATATTTAGAATTTTCCGCGTGTTGTCAGAGCCTTGCCTACCTTTGATGAACCCAGACTGGTCGTTGTGGATAAGAGTGGGTAGAATTCGGGATAGCCTATTAGCCAGGAGTTTGGCGTACATTTTGACATCAGCATTAATAAGGGAGATTGGCCTAAAGTTCTGGCAATGTGTTGGCGGTTTACCTGGTTTGGGGAGTGTCGAAATATGGGCTACCAGCATGTCTTTGGGTATTTGCCCTGAGGTGTAACAGGAGTTGAATAGGTTAGCCATGTGGGGTGCGAGAAGGTTGGCGTAGGTTTGGTAGTATATATTGGAGAAACCATCAGTGACTTCTGTTTGGGAAGGTCGTGGATGATCTCTTCCACTTCACTTGCTGTAAAGGGGGAGGTGAGAGTCGCGATATCAGCATTTTGTAGTTTAGGGACATCTATAGTTTGTAGAAACTCTCTAATAGATTGAGGGGAGGGAGGCTTTGTTTGAGGGTCATCTTTAAGATTATATAGGGAACTATAGTAGGTTGCGAATTCGTTTACTATGTCTTGGGGGTTGGTTATTTTGCCACCTTTGGAATTCTGTATATGCGCTATCTTTGAGGTGTACGACCTAGTTTTGAGTTGCGTGGCTAGTAGGGCCCCCGCTTTGTTTCCAGTGGCAAAGAATCTATGTTTGTATCTCTGCAATAGGTAGGTGGTTTTCTCTAGTTCTAACTGTTGAAGATCTTTATGTAGTGCATTTAATTGCATGTGTGTATCTTTAGATGGTCGTAATTTATTTTTGTGTGTGAGATCTGCGATGTCTTGTATGAGTTTTATATATTGTAGTTTGCGTTGTTTGTGTTGGTAACTAGCTATTCTAATAATCGTGCCTCTAATGACTGCCTTGTGTGCTTGCCATAATGTCTCTATACTTGTGTCTTCTAGTGCGTTTTCTCTGAAGTATGTTTCTATGTCGCTCTGTATTTTGGCTGCTGTGTCTTGGTTTGCAAGCAAGGTGTCATTCAGTCTCCAGGTGCCTTTTCCTCTGGATGTATATTTTTCTTGGATGGTTAGTGTTATAGGGGCATGGTCTGACCATGTTATTAGGCCTATTTCTGCTGACTGAATTTTGTCTATATATTTAGTATGTAACAAGAATCTATCTATCCTAGTGTATGTATTGTGTACTGCAGAGTGGAATGTGTAGTCCCTATCTGTGGGGTGAAATATCCGCCATGGGTCTATAAAGTCGTGTGAGCGGATGATGTGGGCTATCTTAGAGGTGAGGGTTGTTAATTGTTTGGTCGATTTCGCAGGGGTTAACTGGCATGCTGATGTGTCTATGGAGGCATTCAGCAGGAAGTTGGTGTCGCCACCAATTATGGTATCACCGAAACTGTATAATGAGAGTAAGCTAAATATTTTAGTTATAAACTCATGTTGGTTGTCATTTGGTCCATAAATATTGACCAATGTATATGGGCTGTTATTAATATAACATTGAATGATTAGGTATCTGCCATGTTTGTCGCCAATTTTTTTCACTAGGGTGAAGGATACATCCTTGCTTATTAGAGTGGTTACTCCTCTTTTTTTTGATTTGTAGCATGAGTGAAAGTCATGGGGGTAGAGGGCGGAATTAAATTTGGGTCTATTCCCCCACTTAAAGTGGGTTTCCTGATAGAAAGCTATTTGGGCTTTCGATTTTTTGGCTTCTTCCAGCGCTAGTCTTCGTTTGTGGGGTGTGTTCAGACCTTTTACGTTTAGTGATACAATTGTGAGGGTCATTTTATAGGTTTTTGGAAGTCTGCTACGTAGTTCATTGAGCCATTTATTTTACTGTTTCCTTTCCCATCTAACTCATAGCTGAGCATTACATTACGCTTAGTAGTTTGTGCGGTGGGGTTTGTTGGGTATGGCCATATTATGGTGTGGTGAAACTGGCCCCAGTTCGAAAAAGTGACTCTGTCTGTGCGGGTAGAGGCGTTGTGGGTTTTGAGTGCATACAGCATCAGTGGTGTGCTTTTGTGGAGCGTCATGGGTAGGTGGTAGGTTGTGGTAGGGTGTGACACTTGTGACACAGTGTAGACATACCAAGACATAGACATGATGAACGATATAACAGTTTGAACTATATACAGAGTGCCGTCGAGGGTGGTACTGAGAGGTACAAACGGCATAGTGGAGGCCATTATTGGCCTGGTGGGGGTCGTAGTGGTGACCTGCGTGAGACTCTAGGTGCGGGAGTAGCGATTCTGTGTAACGTGAATAAATCTCTTGTGTACGCTACCCTTGAGTGGTCCTGGGAGAATGCCCAGTCGTGTGTTAGGGGGTTAGTGAAACGTTGTCCCTAACTAGTTACGGTAGAATAGAGGTGTAACTTAGGTCGGGTTACACTTGGAGTAACCCATGTGTAATTGTTTGGCAACAAGCCATACTAACTGGTCATGCATTGTGCTGCAAAGTCACTTAGCTGTATTCCAGTCTCTGGATATTTGCGCAGGAGAGCGTCTCGGTGGATTTTGCACCTCGTCGTTGGGTGGTGTCGGATGGGGTATATTCCATTCCTTAAGCATGCGGAGGCCTTCTTCCACCGTGAGGATGTGCTTTTCGACGCCATTCCGTCTAAGCATGAGTCGGGCTGGAAAACCCCATCTGTAGACAATATTGGCATTTCTTAACGCTGTGTTGATGGGCGCCAATGATTTCCTTTTGAGGAGGGTTGCCGCAGATAGATCCGTGAAAATCTTTATCTTCGCATATTTGCCTGGCAGTTCAGGAAGGAGTCTTGAGGCCCTCATGATTTTGTCCTTGGACGTGAAATAGTGAAATTTAGCGATAGTGTCGCGTGGTAGGGACGTCGGTAGGTTTTTAGGCCTTGGCAGGCGATGGATCCTGTCCAGGAGGAGTTCAGGTGGTGACAGTTCTGGGGACAGAGCTTGAAAGAGGTCCGTTGCAAAGTTTGACAGGTCTTGTGGGGGTACGTCTTCAGGTATGCCTCTTATGCGCACGTTGCTCCTCCTGTCCCTGTCCTCATGGTCAGTTATCTTGTCCGTTAAGAAATCTAGTTTGGCGGTAATGTCGGTGTATGCATCAGCCAATGTGTTATGTGCGCTTATGATTTCGTCTGTCTTGTCTTCCAAGTGTGCAGTTCGCTCACCTATTGCGTGGATGTCGGCTTTGATGTCTCTAGCCAATTTAGTGAACTCCATTTGCATGGAACTTTTGAGTTCTGCCAGCATCTTTTGGATGGAGGAGTTAGTTGCTGGTACAGCAGCATGTGTGGAGATAGATGTGTTATCACTGCCATCAGAGCAGGACGCCGGCGAGGGCGGGTTGTCGGCGCCATCTTGGATTTTTCTGCTCGGCGAGGTACGTGCTGAAATTAGTAGGTCTGCCGGTTTTTGCTTGGGTTTCTTTGTTGCACGGTGTGCCATGATCTCTAGCCACCCAAGGGAGCTTGTGTTTGCGGTTTTAGGCGCTGTTATAATCGCTGTGTGCCGTCTCATGGGCAGGAGCTCGCGGCTTACACGTCCGTCTTGGTTCGTCGCGTGGCCACGCCCCCCGAGAGCCTACATTTTAATAATCCTTCTATTCCTCCAAGATGTCCAGAAACAACAGCTGCAGTCGTTCAGGCAAAGCAGGGAGTCAAGAAAAACGGGACATATTTGCAACTCTACTGGGAGGAGTCGGAACTGGATTGAGACACATCCAGTCCTACAAACTACAAAGTAGAGACAAATCCAGTCCTAGTACTCATGCTCATAATTTCACTATACTTTTGTGTGGCAATGAATAGATGAGTAAGAAACTTGAAAAGGGGGATATATTTAAAATGTTTTTTTTCTCTTCTCTTCTCTTCTCTCTCTCTCATACATTCTTCAATAAAGTTTTACATTGCACATACATAAACATTTAACACACACACACTCACATAAATTCTATAAGTTCTGGGTTTTGTTTGTGACAAATTTATATAATATGTGAATTGACAGCCATAGGAAAGTACAGGAGAACTTATGTCGCTGAGGGAACTATTCCGGAGGGATGGTGGGTTGAATTTCTCCTGTATATCAGGTTTTTGCTCCCACTAGGTTCTCTTGTACTAGAGGGATAACTAGATAATGGAGCAACATAGAAGAAGAAAAAGTGGGGGAATGTGGGGTGACGCAACCCCTATTTGACTGTTTTCTTTCACCTTGCTTATCTCACTCACTATTATTTCTGTGCTCCCCTTTCCTACTTCAGATCTCATAGTTTAGATAGATAAGATGGATATATTATTATTTTTAAATGTGCTCAACATAAGAGAAGAAAAAGTGAGGGAATGTGGTGACATTCTGTCATCAAGTTAATATGGTGACCAGGGGTCATGTGACCAAGCTCATGTATGCCTTTCTTACAGGGGGATAAGCTTTATGCTTTGATATGGTAATTGGGTAATTCAATACCTTTACAAGTCAGGAGAGAGATAACCACTTCCCCTATCTCCATTCCTCTGTTCCTTCTTGGCTGTGCTGCAGAGCAGATGTGCAGATGCCATGTGCTATCATGGTGAACCATGTTACACTCTTTTGCTTCCTTTTCTTCCTTGGTGGATGTGATGTTGAACTTGCAGCAGTGAGCCATTACTAGATGTGAAGGCCTAACCGTGGGTGAGATCAAACGTGTGGGGAAGGGGATTACTATATAGATAGATAGATTTAAAAAGGGTTGTCGTTCTGTGGGTCTGGGCTGTGTGTTTGTGATAAATTTATAGTATTGTGTTGTTGCCTTCTAATAAATACCTTTTAATGTAGACAAACCTTGTGTAATATATATATTAATTTGGTGATACACCACAGTAAGTACGTAGTTTCTATATACAGGATGAGTCAAAGAAAGTTGTAAACTGCAGTAAGAATCTTTGCACTAACTCAAAGCCTGCTGGTTCTAGCTTTTTTATAAGAAGCTCAGTGTATATGGTTCTTGTACACTGATCAGCCACAACATTAAAACTACCTGTCTAATTTCGTGTAGGTCTCCCTCGTGCTGCCAAAACAGCTGATGCATTAAGACATGGACCTCACAAAACCTATAAACGTACTGTTTAATTGTGTGTTTAGTGAGTGCACTGGATTTATATGTTGTGGGTTGCGAGCCAAAACACAACTGATGCATCAAGGCATGGATTCCACTCTGAATGTGTCCTGTGGTATCTGGCACCAAGACATTTGCAGCAGATCCTTTAAGTCCTGCAAGGTAGGGCCTCCATTGATCAAATTTGTTGTTTTAGCATATTCTTACAGATGCTCAATCAGATTGCGATCTCGGAATTTGGAGGCCAATGCAACACTTTGTCACATTCCCCAAACCATTCCTGAACATAATTGCAGTATGGCAGGATATGATAGAGGCCGCTGCCATCATGGGACACTATTGGCATGAAGGGGTGAACATTGTTTGCAACAATCTCAAGGTAGGTGTAACATCTACATGATTATCAGGACCCAAGGAATCCCAGCAGAACATTGCTCAGAGCATAACACTACCTCTGCTAGCCTGCCTTTTTACCATATCGCTTACTGCTGCCATCTCTTCCCAAGGTAAACAATCAAATGCTCACAACCATTCACCTGCTCTAAAAGAAATCATGATCCATCAGATTAGACAACCTCCTTCTATTGCTCTATGGTATAGTTCTGACATTCAGGTTCGGAAATGATGCTGCATTTGGCAGTGGACAAGGGTCATCATGTACACTTTTGCTGGCCTGCGGTTCTGCAGCCCCATACACAGCAAACTGCAATGCACTGTGTGTTCTGACACCTTTCTTTCATTTTAAAGTAATTTGAACTACAGTAGCTCTTCTGTGTGATAAGACCAAACAGGCTAGCTTTCCCACATGCATCAATTAGACTTTGGCGCCCGTTACCCTGACGCCGGTTCACTGGTTGTCCTTTCTTGCACCACTTTTGGTAGGTACTAATCACTGCATACTAGGAGCACCCCAAAAGACTTGTTGTTTTGGAAATGGCTATCACTATTTTGTCCTTGTCCTTGTCAACGTCACTAGCATCTTTTCGCGTGCTCATTTTTCATGCTGCCAACACATGAAATTCAAGAACTGATTGTTCACTTGCTGCCTAATATATACTAATATATCATGCTATAATGTGTTTGTAGGTGTATGTGTGTGTATATATATATATACTCTATGGGTATATTTATGTATTATTTTAAAATAATTATATAATTTTATTGATTATATATTAAGGGACCTGCCTAACAAACCAGGCAGAAAGTCAAGAGTATTTAATTTGCGAGCCCTGTATTTGATCCTGTAACTTTTCAAAACCCAATAAAAACTGAACACTAACTTTGGCCAGGGTTGGTGACTGAGTGGTTACTAAAACAGACTGGGCATAACCCATTCTGAATAACCTGGGTTGTCTACTTTTGCAAATACTGTGCCAGGATGGGGTAATTTTAATTCAAGGGCTGCCATTAGATCTGGAAGGCAACATAAGCCCAGCAAACCAATGTGAAATTGGCAAGCTCTATACATGACTTTGTAACTTTTCAAAACAGCATTAAACCTGTACATGATAATTGTATAATTGTACTCGTGGGACATCACAGAATACAAACGTGTGTTTTATTGCAGTAAAAGCTAACAGTATTATGACATTGACGGTTAAAATGCCATGAAGAAATTATATAAATAAGAAACTGTCTTAAGTTCTCACACTTTTTTAGATTTCCTTCATATTAAATTATGTTTCATATGTAAATATTTGATGTGAAATGAAAGTCCTGTTTTTCTCGAACAAAATGATATACAAGAGGTTTATGTACACCTAATAGGAGAGAGATGAATTATGGTTGAACAAACATATAGCTCAAATTCTAGGTCTAGTTTTGATCAGAACTCATACAATTGCTTCTGTCCTCAAGGGGTTATGCTTAATATTATAATGGAGATCTCATGGGTGGATATGTGTCACATCCTGCTCTGTTCTGCGGAGATGTCTGACCTTGGCTTCTGGTATCCAGTACTCTTTTTATAATTCTTGTTTAGTTTTTCTTGGTTTTTATGGTTTTCTATTCCATGTCTGGTTTTCTTTATGCTGGGTTTTCTGGGTTTATTCCTTTATTCAGTTCCTGGAATTCCCAGTCTCCTGGATTCCTTTATATGGTTGTTTTATGTTGCCACACCCGTTCCTTTTCCGTGAATCCTTTTGTTTCAGTTGGTTCCTGCAGGCAGTTGTTTCAAGTCCTCTGCCCTTTCTTGCAGGTAAGTGCTGTGTGTGTTTTATTATTGTTTATTTAGTCATGCATATCTAGGTAGATAGGAACCCACCGTAATTGGAGGACTTTGACGCAGTGGTGGGCTGCATACATCTTGGCCATTTATGTATGTCTAAATCTCCAGTGTTTTACATATATAGCACTTAGTTAGGTCTCCTCTTGTTTTGCCTTGTATCTCTTGTCTTGTTTATTTTGTCTTGTATTCCCAGTTCATGTACAGTCCTGCCCTGCCCTGTTCTTGGTTTCCTCATGTCTTGGGTACATGTTCTGGGTTCTCCTAGTTTTGTCTTGTTTTCTTGTTTGGTGTCTTTTCTAGTCTTACCTTGTTTCTGTACTGGATACATATCTGCTGCAGAACCTCCCTATTCAGATCCTGGGAGGTCTGCTTATTGTCATCTGGCACCTGGGATCCGCAGAAGCTGCATCAGGGCCCTGGTATGTGGCCACACAAACGCTGGTGCTCAACACCAGGGGCCCTGATAATCCATTCCCACACAGTGACTCCTACTATCAAGATCAGGCATACTGGGTCCCGGTCATCGGGCCGCCACCCCTGACAATTTGTGATTGTTGGCACATGAATGATATTTGCTCCACCCCCAAAAATATATTTGTTTAAAACAATTAAAACACTAATGACTGAAAAATTACTGATCTTTTCCAATTGCTAACAAAATATTTTCATAAGGATCTAATATAGATGCTTTAATGGATATTTATTGTAAAATTATCATGCAGGATAATTGCAGAAAGGTGGTTTTCCAAGTAAAACAAAAATAGCAAGCAGGAATACTGAGATTGCAGTACTAGATGGTAATGAGGAGACAGCTTCTTGCTTCGGGTAATTTGAGAGTTCATGCAATTTAGTAAAAAGAAAATAACTTGGTTTAACTTATCTCTTGGAAGTTGAAAAAGGAGTAGTAACAAGTCCGGTCCGTAATCAGGGTTATATAGGTCTGCAAAGTCGGTTTTCCATTAGCCAAGGTTCGGTACACAAGTAGTATTTAGAGGAGCTCAGACGGCAAGTTTTTATCACTGGGAAAAGCATAAACAAATTGATTGAGCAGTTTGAAATTACCTGCAGCTTCCTTTTAACACAGGTGTGGGTGACATCAGAAGCATTGGCGGGGTCTGATCAATGAACCTGGAAAAACTGCACAGTGTATCTGCTGATTAGTAATCATGACAGTAGCCTCCTCTCAAAGAGCACACTGCGTGGGCTAAACATGTGGTTTATCAGGGTGTTTTTTTATGGAAAGAAGTCATTAAACGGTTGGCATGTATTTTTTCTTTATCTTCCCATGTATCATCTTCAGAGTCATAATGTTTCCAACGGATTAAGTATTGGAGTTTACCATGATGAATTCGTGAATCTAATATTTTATGAACTTCATATTCAATTTCACCATCAACCAGAATTGGATCAGATGGAATTTGTGTCCTTCTGGAAAATGAATCTGTTAGATGAGATTTTAAGAGTGAAATATGGAATACAGGATGTAGTTTTACAGAAAGAGGTAATGTTAATTTGACAACAACTTCACTAATGATTTTTTCAATGGGAAAGGTCCAATGAATATAAAGCTAAGTCTTTTAAAGGGTCGATTTGTCTTGATCAAAAGTGGCTCTCTAATCAGGCGATTTAGAAAGCATCTATGGCCTCGCACTGGCTGGGGCCTCGCTGCCACCTAAATCGCCTCAGGACAGACTTACATGTCGGGTCTTTCGTCTATGACCGAGGGCCCAACACAGGAGGTTGCTGGTGGCTTGCCCTGTGTATCGCCAGGTGCGAGGCCCTTCTGTAAAGTCTGCTGAGGAGAGCTAGTCTGCAGCTCAGCCGGTAATTAGCTGCAGGTTGAGGTGTCTCTTGATCTCCATCAAATCAGAGCGTTGACTGGAGATCGCAAGACCTACCATGTGGTCTGCAGCTCACTCCCAGCAGAGCTGCAGACCAGAAAGGGAGCCCACCGGACCACCAGGGAGAGAGACACTAGACCACCAGGGAAGAAAAAAATAAAGGTATTTATGACCCTCTCCACACTGTCTCCCCACACTCTGTCAAAACCCCCCTACCCTGCCACATCCACCCCTTACCCTGTCACAGCCCCCCATACCCTGTCACAGCCCCAGCCACCCTGTCACACCGCCCCTAACCCTGTCACAGCACCCCTAAATCTGTTGCAGCCCTCTTAACCTTGTCACAGTCCCCCTAACCCGGGCCCAGCCCCACCACCTGGTCACAGCTCCCCTTGCCCTCTCCAGCCCCCCTAACCCTGCCACAGCCCCCCAACCCAACAGCCCCCCAACCCTGTCACAGCCCCCCTCACCCTTTCACCGCCACTCCACCTTATCACAGCCCCCACTCTGTCACAGCCCCCCTAACTCTGTCACAGCTCCCCCTACCCTCTCCCAGCCCTTTAACCCTGCCACAGCCCCTCTCCAGCTTGTCACATCCCCCCCACCCCTGTAACAGGCCGCCCACCCTGTTGCAGTCCCCCCTACTCTGTCGTAGCCTTCCTACCCTGTCACAGCCCCCTTAAACCTGTCACAGCCCTCCTAAACCTGCCAGAAGCCCCCCTACCCTGTCACAGCTCACCCCACCAACCTTGTTGCAGCTTTCCACCTTGTCACAGCCCACTTCAATTTAGTAGAAAAACCCCAAAGAGCGCGAAGGGAAGATAAGACACCTATATTTACAAGACACTTTATTTTAAATTGTATTCAGAGTATATTAAAAATAATTTCAAGATAAATTGTAATATGCATTCTCATACTAAAACTAAACATAAAAACTATGCATAAAACACTAAATAATTAATCGAGCATGTCTGAGTGGAGTTAGAGTCCTGCAATATTCAACCGGTTTGCAATATTCTGTGTGGTCAAAAGATAAAGGGATCCCTTTAGATATTAAATATGAAGTAAGCGTAAATAAATGAAAGTTACTTTTCTATAGTTCATTGGGATCCTGTTAGATTGAAGTACCCCTTCACTTCAGTGTCTCTCCGGTTCGAGCGCACTGAATTTTTGAAGGACCGTGGTACAGGTACTCAGTCCAAAAAACTCAATGATAGTGGTTTTCGGTCTTTCCTCGCTCCTAAGCATTTTGGGAGCCATGCGATTACTTTCTCAGGGAGTAGCAGATGAACACCACATGAAGGGGGCTCCTTTTATATGTGTTTGAAATTATATTGTGGATAGAGATCAAGGGCACCTATATATATTAATAGGTTAAGTACTTCATTTTCTCTGCAGAAAAAGGCACAGATCGAATTAGATCCCAGAAATGGTAATTAGTTCCTGGTGAAAAAAAAATAAAAAAGGGAAAACTGAGCGAAAGAGACTGGGGAGGGAAGAGGATGTAATGGTATAGACAAAGGTAGAGAGAAGGAGAAATAAGTTTCTTCTCAAAAGGCAGTCACCCCATGCACTGCCCCACCATACACGCACACTACACCCCTCACACACACACACACACACACACATATTGCACCCCCCCTCCAACTCCCTCTCCCCCTCTCCCCGGCTGTCAGCAAAGTGCTAGTGGGCCGGAGAGGGAGATCTCTGATTTCCCCTCCTGTCCTGCAGAGCCGGCAGGGTAGGGTAGAGCACAGTTCCTGGTGCTATCATCATAGCCCTGGGAAAATAACTCGCGGATCCCTTGTGTGCCCTGGGGCCCTGCGTCACACAGTTTGGGAACCGCTGGGCCATTATGTTCTTAATCGTTTTATTCTTCCTGAATGCTACTTTAGGTCTTTCACTATCTGATATACCCATAGTTTTATCTTGGGTGATAATGGGCCAGTGTTTCCACACGATCTTCTTTATGTGAGTTGCTGCAGAATTGTAGGTCATAACAAAGACAGGTAATGATCTATCTTTATCTGTATTAAATGCATTATTTCTCTTTTCCCTTTTTGTGGAGATGACATGTTCCCTCTTCATGTTGCGAACTTCATCTTGAATTTTCTGTAGATGTTGAGGATTTAAAAGAGATAGCAGATCTCTCTTGTATTCTTGAGTGGGATCCAAAGTTCCAAAGCCTCATTCCACTCTGTTTGATATTCGATCTCCTCTATCATAAAGATAGACTTTTTATTCATTCTTAGACCTCTAGGTACCAGATTGTTTCTCTCATTTCTCTAGTTATTTCTTTGACATAATTCTTCTCTAATTCTTTGCATAGATAATCCGGTGTCCAGATTGAAGAACCATTCTCTTTTATTGATGTATCTATAAGTAGGTCTCTAGATCTATTTTTTCTACCCACATATTCAGAAATGTCTGAGTCATAGTGTAAAAGTAGAAGGGGAAGAAAAGAAAGCAAAAAAAAAAGAGGGGGGGGAGTGAGGGGTTTAAGGGAGGGCTATGTATATATGTGGCAGTGCTGCAGTCCAAAAGAAAGATATAAATACTTAATGAAGAAATCCCAATCTAGAGGTAATTGGGATTCTTAAACGGATCGTGCTCTGTATATGTAATGAGTAGATAGATGAATAAATGTTATTCACTATATATAAACAGCCTCTTGTTATGGTTACCACCATGCCAACATTAGATCATAGATCTGCATACACATACAAATAAATAAAAAATGTGCAAAAGGTGAATATACATATGCATATGTCTTAAATCCTAATGCTGCTCTTTGTAGGAAATATCCTCAAATAACCAATGTAGTAGAAAAGGGCCAAAGGGCGCAAAGGGAAGATAAAACACCAATATTTGCAAGTCACGGCCCCCCACCACCTTGTCACAGTTCCCCATACCCTCTCCAAGGCCCCCCTAACCCTGCCACAGCCCCCCTCCACCTTATCACAGTGCCCTGACCTTGTCACAGTCCCCTACCCTGTCACAGCCCCCCTAAACCTGCCATAGCGCCCCTACCCTGTCACAGCCCCCATCAACCCTATCACATCCCCCACCCTGTCATAGCCCCCCTACCCTGCCACAGCCCCTCCACTCTGTCACAGCTTCCCTCACCCTGTCACAGCTCCCCCTACCCTGTCGCAGCTTCCCTCACACTGTCACAGCCCCTTCCACAAACCCTGTCAACAGCCTCACAGCCACCCCACCCTGTCACCCCCACACACTGTCACAGCCACCCCCCACCCTGTTACAGCTTCCACACACACCCTGTCACAGTCCCCCCTCATTGTCACAGCCCTCCTATCACATCCTGTCACAGCCCCCCACACACCCTGTCACCATTCCACATGCATACCCTGTCACAATTCCCCACACACACATCCTGTCATCTCCCCCACACACACACCCTGTCACCTCCCCCACACACATCCTTACAACCCCGCAACCACACGCCATCATCCCCACACACACCGACACCCACTCCATACACACTGTCACCTCCTACACAATCACCATCACAAACAATTTCAGCTGTTCACCCAGCCACACTCACAATAATGCCTCCAAATCTCACCCACATCAGACATACCAAACTCCCACGCCCTCGCTTTGCCACACTTACCCTATCACATTAACCCCACAATCCTGTCAGACTCATCCTCTATCAGTCTATCCCTCTCACCCCTTTCACCCTGCCAAACTCACCTTACCACATAAACCCCATCCAATCCTGTCCTCCACACTCATCCCAATCCCTGTCAACCTTGTCACACTCACCTCCCCTCGATCTGTCACACTCCCTCCTCCAAACTTGGCACATTAATTCCAACCCTGTGATACATTCCTTAAAGGGACACTATAGTCACCAGAGCTACTACAGCTTATTGAATTTGTTCTGGTGAGTAGAATCATTACCTTCAGGCTTTTTACTGTAAACACTGTCTTTTCAGAGAAAATTTAGTGTTTACATTACAGCCTAGTGATAACTTCACTGGCCACTCCTTAGATAGCTGTTAGAGATCCTTCCTGGGCCATGGCTGCCTAAAATGCATCCAAACATTCAGTGTCTCCACCCTCTGCATGCAGACACTGAACATTCCTCATAGAGATTCATTGATTCAATTCATCTCTATGAGGAGATGCTGGTTGGCCAGGGCTATGTTTAAATTGTGTTGGCTTTGCCACTGATCTGCCTTTTTGTCAGTCTCAGCCAATCCTATGGAGAAGCATTGTGATTGGCTCAGGCTACCACTTCTGCTGATGTCAGCAGGCAGTGGGCAGGTCAAAAGGAAACAGGGATGAAGCCTGCAGCTTCATGCTTGAATACAAATAAGATTTAACTTTTTTTTTAGGGAGGCATGAGAGGGCAGGGGGGGGCTAGATAGTGGTTTTAACCCTATAGTGTCAGGAATACATGTTTATGCTCCTGACCATATAGTGCTCCATTAAAGCAAAAAAATCAAGAAAACACTGTGGTACTCCGCAGATGTGGCCAAAATAGTAAAAAACTAAAAGTTAGCATTTAGTAATTATAAAAAAAACCAGAGTGAGGAAGAAAGAATGATCTATAAGATTAGGCAGAAAGAGGCTAAGCAAGTTATAAGAGCTTCCAAATCACACACAGAAGAGAAAATAGCACAGTCAGTAAAAAGAAAAAGGGACAAAACATTTTTTCCATACATAAATGAGAAAAGGAAAGTAAAACAAGGATTAGTCAAATTAAAAACAAAAGAAGGAAGGTATGTAGAAGAGGATAAAGGTCTAGCTGACTGCCTCAATTAATATTTTTGTTCAGTATTTACAGATGAAAATGAAGGAAAGGGACCTCAGATAGGAAAAAGGACAAATGAGTCATTTATTACATGTGAGTTTACAGAGGAAGAGGTTCTATTTCAACTGTCAAAAGTACAGACAAATAAGTCAATGGGACCTGATGGAATACACCCAAAGTTATTAAAAGAGCTTAGTGTGTACTAGCAAACCCATTAACATATTTATTTAATCAATCATTGTAAACAGGAGTAATCCCAGAAGATTGGAAGTTAGTGAATGTTGTGCCCATTCACAAGAAAGGTAGTAGGGAGGAGTCAAGAAACTATAGGCCACTAAGCCTTACTTCAGTAGTGGGCATAGGCGTGCGCAGCCTATTGCATTAGGGTGTGCACCCTAAAGCACAAACACACACGTCGCGTATATATGTGTGTGTGTATATATATATACTGCTGCCATGCCTGAACTCTGGTGGTCCTAGTGAGTGAACTCTAGCCTGCAGGGCTAGAGTTCACTCTCACAAGATTTGAGCGTGGCCGTGGCAACACTCCGACCTCGCGAGAGGAACCCAGCGGAACTGCTGGCTAGAGCTCCCCGGGTCCTCTCCTGCATGTGGGCCGGTGAACAGGGCTGGACTGGGATAAAAAGTCAGCCCAGGCAGAGCAGCCCACTAGGAAGGGTGGGCCAGAAATGTGGCACGTTATATCGCCACAATTGACAAGCACCCCCCGCCCTCCCAATTGTTATGTTAGTGTGATACCCCACCAGAGCATTCAGTGCTGTCTGATGGAGAAAAAGTCCTAGTGACTTGTCTCTGGTGTCCCCATTAGTGGAAAAGGATTGTTAACATGTGTTTTGCACGTGTGGGAATGCTCCCTGTGGTGTTATATGTGTTTGGATCTTTTTTATGTGATTGCATGTGTGTAAAGGAGATCGGTTATGCTGTAGAGTGTAAAGGGGTCTGTTTGTGGTGTATAATATGTAGCTGGGGCCTGTAGTGTATAGGTGTGTTTTGGGGCTGTATATTATATGTATGTGTGTGTGTGTGTCTGTTTATAGGGTCTTTAGAGTGTGTGTGCCTAGTGGTGTGTTGCGTTTGCATGTAAGGACTGTATTTCGTGTATCTAGGAGTTGCAGGGGGTGGCATTGTGTGTATGCGTATAGGTGTTGGGCACATGTGTGTATTGGTGTGGTAATAATAGGGGGTGTAGTGTGTGTTTAGGGGAGTTGTGTGTGCATAGGGGTACAGTGGGTGCACAGGAGGTGTATATCGGCATAGTATGAATGCAGTGGTGAGGTGTTTATAGGGGTATAGAGTGTGTAGTGCTTTTGTGTGTGTGCGTATGCAGAGTAATATGTGTGTTTATAGGGAGTATAGAGTTTGTGTAGTGATTGAGTGCAGTGTATAGGGGGTATAGAGTGTGTGAGTGCAGAAGGTGTAGTGTGTATATAGGGGGTATAGTGTGTAGTGTGTATATAGTGTGTGCAGGTGCAGGGGGTGTAGTGTTATGTATAGGGGGTATAGTGTGTAGTAGCAGGGGGTGTAGTGTTATGTATAGGGGTATAATGTGTAGGTGCAGGGGGTGTAGTGTTATGTATAGGGGTATAGTGTGTAGTGTGTGTATATAGTGTGTATATAGTGTGTGCAGGTGCAGAGGTGTAGTGTTATGTATGGGGGTATAGTGTGTATATAGTGTGTGTAGGTGCAGGGGGTGTAGTGTTATGTATAGGGGTATAGTGTGTAGTAGCAGGGGGTGTAGTGTTATGTATAGGGGTATAATGTGTAGGTGCAGGGGGTGTAGTGTTATGTATAGGGTATAGTGTGTAGGGTGTATATAGTGTGTTTAGGTGCAGGGGGTGTAGTGTTATGTATAGGGGTATAGTGTGTAGTGTGTAGTGTGAGTAGGTGCAGGGGGTGTAGTGTGTATATAGTGTGTGTAGGTGCAGAGGTGTAGTGTTATGTATGGGGTATAGTGTGTATATAGTGTGTGTAGGTGCAGGGGGTGTAGTGTTATGTATGGGGGTATAGTGTGTATATAGTGTGTGTAGGTGCAGAGGTGTAGTGTTATGTATGGGGGTATAGTGTGTATATAGTGTGTGTAGGTGCAGGGGGTGTAGTGTTATGTATAGGGAGTATAGTGTGTAGGTGCAGGGGGTGTAGTGTTATGTATAGGGATATAGTGTGTAGGGGGTGTATATAAGTTGTATAGTGTGTGTAGGTGCAGTGTGTATATAGGGTGTAGTGAGTAAGTGGTGGGGTATAGTTTATGTATATATTTTGAGTGTTTCATTATTTAAATAAAATAAAAAAATAAAAAAAACTTACTTCCCTTTCCCTTTGTTACCTTATTACTTTGCGGGGGGGAGAGGGAGCACGCTGCTGATCATCCCTGGTGATCCAGTGGGCTAGTGATGTGGTCTGTACCTCCTCAGGGTACAGACCATGCCTTTCTCTCGCGAGAGCTGGAGTTTCAGAGCGTTGCCGCGGGTTACCACGGCAACGCTCTGAAAATATCAGCGATCGCGAGAGGGCTGCCCTGCGTGCAGCCTGGAGGCTGTTTGCTCCGTATCCAAATGGAACGGAGCTCTTCAGAGCCTCTCTCGCCGGCAATCTGTTGTGCTTGAGCCGGCAGGGGAGATATTTTGATCTTCCCTGCCGGCCTCGATCCATGCGTGGCGCACGGGATTAGGGTGTGCCCAGGCACACCCGGCACACCCCGTGCGCACGCCTATGGTAGTGGGGAAAGTAATGGAAACCATGTTAAAGGATAGGATTGTTGAACATCTAAAATCACATGGATTTCAAGATCAGAGACAGCATGGGTTTACTAAAGGGAGATCATGCCAAACTAATCTTATTGATTATTTTGATTGGGTAACTAAAATAATAGATCAGGGTGGTGCAGTAGACATTGCTTACCTAGATTTCAGTAAGGCTTTTGACACTGTTACACATTGAAAGCTTATCAATAAACTGCAATAATTACATTTGGATTTTAATATTGTTGAATGGGTAAGGCAGTGGCTGAATGACAGGCAAAAGAGGGTTGTAGTCAATGGAGTATATTCGAAGCATGGGCTTGTCACCAGTGGGGTACGTCAGGGATCTGTACTTGGACCCATTCTCTTTAATATTTTTATTAGTGATATTGCAGAAGGTCTTGAAAGTAAGGGATGTCTTTTTGCTAAAGATACCATGATATGTAACAGGGTTGACGTTCCAGGAGGGATAAGCAAAATGGCAAATAATTTAGGTAAACTAGAAAAATGGTCAGAGTTGTGTCAACTGACATTTAATGTGGATGAGTGCAAGATAATGCATCTTGGACGTAAAACCCCAAGGGCAGAGTACAGAATATTTGATAGAGTCCTAACCTCAACATCTGAGGAAAGGGATTTAGGGTGATTATTTCTGATGACTTAAAGGTAGGCAGATAATGTAATAGAGTAGCAGGAAATGCTAGCAGAATGCTTGGTTGTATAGGGAGAGGTATTAGCAGTAGAAAGAGGGAAGTGCTCATGCCATTGTACAGAACACTGGTGAGACCTCACTTGGAGTATTGTACGCAGTACTGGAGACCATATCTCCAGAAGGATATTGATACTTTAGAGAGAGTTCAGAGAAGGGCTACTAAACTGGTTCATGGATTGCAGGATAAAACTTAGAAGGAAAGGTTAAAGGAACTTAACATGTATAGCTTGGAGGAAAGATGAGATGGGGTGATATGATAGAAACATTTAAATACATAAAGGGAATCATCAACACAGTAAAGGCAGAGACTATATTTAAAAGAATAAAAGCTACCACAACAAGAGGACATAGTCTTAAATTAGAGGGGCAAAGGTTTAAAAATAATATCAGGAAGTATTACTTTACTGAGAGGGTAGTGGATGCATGGAATAGTCTTCCAGCTGAAGTGGTAGAGGTTAACACAGTAAAGGAGTTTAAGCATGCGTGGGATAGGCATAAGGCCAGGGACTAAGGAAAGTATTTAGAAAATTGGGCAGACTAGATAGGCAGAATGCCTCTTATCTGCCGTCACATTCTATGTTTCTGTTTCCATTTATTTAAATATGCATAGATATTTAGGAAGAGCGCAGGTAACTTTTTTCCTTCGTTTTTTACTGTATGTATTGAGGCTGATGTGTACTATGGTCATTGCTGCCACCCAGGAGTAATGGGAGTTTGAGCACAGGACTTGTTTTTTGTATTTGTATTCACTTTTGTATCACACAGCTAGGTTACATTGCTGACGACCAACCCCATGTGTTCCCTATTAAGGGTTAATAAGTATGTAGGGGTTTAAAAAAATACCCCTCTCTGTCTCATTAGAGATATCTTTGCCTGAAGCTCAGGGAAGCAAAGTGAATAGTCAGTGTAGGACCCACCTAAGAGGTTTGCCTTGATGTGGCAGGTGGGCTTGCATCTAATGGCCATTGGAGTTACTAAATAACCTCCATTTACTTAAATATACATAGGGGATTGGGAAGAGTGCAGGTAACGTTTTTTTCACCAAGATGTATACAAAATAGATAGTTACCAAAAAAGCGTGTTAAGAAGTCTGTAAAAATATAGAGAGAGACGCAAATAATAGTGCAGATTGTCTGAATTAGCATAAAAAAATACAGCTGGGGATATGAGGGAGAGAACATGTACCAGAGCCCTATTACTTCTGGCTCTGGGTATTCAAAGCTCCTCTGGAGAGGGAATGTTCCCACACTAAAGATGACTTCAGTCAGTCTGTCCACAGAAAGCTTGATGTAGTTGTGCAAGATAGAGGATAGAGAGAGGCCGGACCTCCAATAGAATAATATCAAATATGTTTATTATGTTAAAAAATATTAAAATCCTTACTTGGTAAGTGGTGGGTTTGGCTTGCAAAGCTACCCACATAAAAGCATATTCACAGGCAAAGAGACAAGGGCACTTCCTATTTCCGCCTGTCCCGATCATGTGATCAACTTCCGGGTTCGCCCCTCTGATGACGAATGTGTGATGTGTTTCCTCTGGTTAGAGGAAGCGTGTGGAGGCGGGCGAAACTTTTCACACATTCGAAGTATATGATGTATTCAGTGGTCAAGTTTAGATTGTGCGCTGTTAAATTCCATGTCTTTGGGGAAATCAGTTTGTCTTACTGTCTTCTCAACTGTTAAGGGAAACTTGTTAATTGAAATATATTGTGAAACAGACCAAGATATATCGTCACGATAATTACCTTTGCTGGAGATGTGGAATAGAGATAGCTGATGAGATACATATATGGTGGGACTGCCCTGTGATTAGAACGAACTGGAATATACTCTTTTTGTGTATTAATAATCTTCTGCGTTTGAAACAGGACTGGACTATTGACATGGCCCTTTTGCACTTGAACTTACCAATAATGGCTAAAAACAAAAAAATGGCAATTTTT
This sequence comes from Pelobates cultripes, assembly GCA_933207985.1. Classification (NCBI taxonomy): domain Eukaryota; kingdom Metazoa; phylum Chordata; class Amphibia; order Anura; family Pelobatidae; genus Pelobates; species Pelobates cultripes. The sequence goes on along the minus strand of OW240913.1, from coordinate 291,765,439 downwards.
GATGGCATTTTTTATGGCATTTAAATGCTCTATCTCCAAAAACTGGAAAAAAGCAAAAGTGAATTTGTGACCACAAATTAAAGAGAGAGAGTTAAGTTCCAGTGCAAAATGGAACGCGTGTCAAGTTTTTGTATTGATAAAACAAATTATAATATATGGGATAATTGGATAAAAATATTGGATGTAATGATTTAATGGGGGAGCTGAGACCCTGAGAATACCCTCACGAAGTACTATGAATTTTACCTAATACCTTTTAATTTTCACTGCTGCTTCAGCTCTGTATATGATTCCTTCTACTTATCTTCAGATTGTATGACGTATCTTCTATGTTTTTGTAAAAGTAATTTTACTTGGATATTGTTTTATTTATGTTCACAAATTTGAAAATCAATAAAAGAAAAAAGAAAAAAAAAAAATATTTTGTAAAGTCTGTCAGTCGTTCAATATAAATGTTAACAGAAACCTATTGTCTGTCAGTGTAAATATTTGGGGAATACGGTTTGTCAATTTAAATGTTTGGACAATTCTATTTCTCTGTCTGTTATTTTAAATGTTAAACATTTCAATCCCTCAATCTGCTAGGTCCAGAATTAACCCAACCACACTTACAACCTCTTAAGTTTACCCAGGTATGTATCACTTTAAACTAATATTAAACACTCACACAATCATAGTGAAGATACCAACTATAGTCTTGGTTTCTACAGGGGGTACATACCAATAAATCAGTCATCCCGTCAAGCCATAAGATCCCTTCTAAAAAGTTAACAGGTATGCTATGTCATTCATACCGTTTACCCCAAAGCATCGTCAACTGGCAGGTAGGGTACTGGAACAGCCCCGTATACAAGTAAAGGTACTTTGGAAATTTCCGCGAGACCAACACCCATCCTCAAAAAGAGGTATTTTCGCCTAGCGGTCCAAATCAGAGATATAGTCTCGCAACACTCTGCTAAGAGGTTTACAAAGGTGTCACTTTCCTTATCCTTTTACCACTTATCAGGTTCCCCAGAGGCCAACACCCTGCCTACGTTTTGATGTCAAAAACTTAAGAAAGTTCTGTTTGAGAATTGAAGCATTAATTTTTTGTTTGCACAGCATCTGCTGAATAAAAGTTTTACTTTACCTTATTTTGAAGTCATTGGAATGCTATCTTCCATATGCAGTATATATTTTGCCCACATCAGAAGTAGTTTTGTTACAAACCCTTGAAGACTTGGCCACTATAAGACCTTTCTTTGAGACACATTGTTCAAGAGCAAGCATCGTCCTATAGGAAAATCATACAGCCATTCGAACACACACAACAAATAAACCATGATAATTTTACAATAAAAATCCATTAAAGCATCTATATTAGATCCTTATGAAAATATTTTGTTAACAATTGGAAAAGATCAGTAATTTTTTTAAGTCATTAGTGTTTTAATTGTTTTAAATAAATATATTTTTGGGGATGGAGCAAATATCATTCATGTGCCAACAATCACAAATTGTCAGGGGTGGCGGTCCGATGACCGGGACCCAGTTGTCAGGATAGTGACAGGGATCCAATACGCAGAGTGCGGACAGAAGGAGGTACGTATACCGGACCTTAGAATGGCCGGACTAACGTATGGACAAAACAAGAATAGTCAAAAGGTAAGCCGAGGTCGAGGGAGCCGGAGGACAGGTAAGCGAGGAACAAGCCGGGTCAAAGGAGAGGAGAGAACAACAGGACAAAGGTACAAGCAAGGTCAAAATCGAAAACACTAAGAGAGAGAACGCGCTGAGTGACTAGCAAGCTAGAACCACGACAGGGCAATGAGCAGTAGTAAAAGTTCCCTTAAATACCCTGTCACCTTAATTGAAACCACGCCCCCAAAAGGTCCGGAATTGCGGTTCCCGGCACTTCACGTTAATGATGACGTCGACGCTAGCCGTCGCGTCATAAAAGGGGGAGGAGCTAGCGCGGCCGGCGCGAAAACGGCCGGAATTGCCGAAATGCTAGGGGAGGGGAGCCCCTAAGAAGAGAGGATGTCCTCCTCGGAGGCAACACCAACAGGTAACCTGACAGTACCCCCCTTCTAGAAACGCCCACCGGGCGGATGGGACCGGGCTTAGAAGGGAAACGAACGTGGAAGGCCCGAAGAAGACGAGGAGCATGCACGTCTTCACAAGGAACCCAAGATCTCTCTTCTGGACCATAACCCTTCCAGTCTATGAGGTATTGTAACTTTCCCCTAGAAATACGAGAATCAAGAATGGACCTAACAATATATTCTTCCTGACCATCCACTCGAACCGAAGATGGAGGAGCAGAGCGGGAGGAAAACCTGTTACAAACAAGAGGTTTCAATAAAGACACATGAAAAGAGTTAGGGATACGTAGAGTAGGAGGCAGGTCCAGCAAATAAGAAACCGGGTTGATCCTCCTCAACACCCTGTAAGGACCTATGTAACGAGGAGCAAACTTCAAGGAAGGGACTTTCAAGCGAATGTGTCTGGTACTCAACCAGACCCTATCACCCGGAGAAAAAACAGGAGCGGGCCGTCTACGCCTATCGGCATGCATCTTAAACACCGCGGAACTACGCGTAAGAATTTGTCGAGTCTGATCCCACAACTTTCTCAGGTTGGCTATATGAACATCAACCGACGTTAAACCCTGGGAAGGAGACACCGACGGAAGAATAGTAGGGTTAAAGCCATAGTTCAAGAAAAAGGGGCTATTACGAGTGGAACCACAAACAAGGTTGTTGTGAGCAAACTCCGCCCAAGGAATCAGACCGACCAATCGTCCTGGTGTTCAGAAACAAAACAACGTAGATATTGCTCAATTTTCTGGTTAGTGCGTTCGGCTGCTCCGTTAGATTGAGGATGATAGGCCGAAGAAAAATTCAGCTTGATGCCCAACTGGGAACAGAAGGATCTCCAAAAACGGGAAATAAACTGGGACCCCCTGTCAGACACAATCTCATTGGGAATACCATGCAAACGAAAAATCTCCCTAGCAAATATCACGGCCAGTTCGGGTGAGGAAGGAAGTTTAGGCAAGGGGATGAAATGAGCCATTTTGGTAAACCTGTCAAGAACCGTGAGGATAACAGTGTGTCTATTGGAAACCGGCAAATCAACAATAAAATCCATAGCCAAACTAGCCCAAGGTTTGTTGGGAACGACTAAGGGCTGCAATAGACCACAAGGAAGATCCCGTGGTAGTTTATTCCTGACACAGATATCGCAGGCCTTGACAAAGTCTTCCACATCCCTCCGTAAACTAGGCTACCAGAAGTCTTTGGAAATCAGGCAGCAAGTTTTGTGGATGCCGGGGTGACCGGCAAACTTGCTATCGTGAAAACAACGAATAATGTCCACTTGGAATTTGGGAGACACGAACAAACGGCCCACAGGAGTACGCTCGGGAGCAAGAGATTGTTCGTTCATTATAGCTACGAGCAATGGAGAGTGTATTTTGACATTGGTGTTGGCGATAATATTGTTTTCAGGAACAATAGGAGACAAAGTGTCTTCTGTAATGGTGATAGGTTCGTGCTGACGAGACAATGCGTCTGCCTTGGTGTTTTTAGAACCAGGCCTGTAAGTAAGTATGTAATTGAAATGTGTAAGGAACATAGACCAACGTGCTTGCCTGGCAGATAATCTTTTGGCCTCCCCCATATAAGATAAATTTTTGTGATCAGTCAAGATAGTAACTGGGAGAACAGTGCCCTCTAACAGATGTCTCCATTCCTTTAATGCCATAATAATAGCTAAGAGTTCTCTGTCACCAATATCATATCTCCTTTCAGTGTGTGATAATTTATTGGAAAAAAAAAACGCAAGGGTGCAACGGCTTATCTAAACTTTGTCTTTGGGACAATACTGCGCCTATCCCTGTTTCAGACGCATCAACTTCAAGCAAAAAGGGCAGAGAGGTATCAGGATGAACTAATACAGGTGCTGAAGCAAATGTCTGTCTGAGCGTTTCGAAAGCAGATAACGCCTCAGTAGACCATGTTTTGGTATCGGCTCCAAGTTTAGTCATATTAGTGATAGGAGCGATAACAGAGGAGTACCCTTTAATGAAACGTCTGTAATAATTAGAAAATCCAATAAATCTTTGTATGGCTTTGAGTCCCTTGGGTAAAGGCCAATCTAAAATCGATTTTAGTTTGATCGGGTCCATCATAAACCCGTCTTTGGAAATTACGTAACCTAAGAAAGTTACCTGAGACTGATCAAAGCTACATTTCTCCAATTTACAATACAATCCATGTTGTAAAAGTTTCTGTAATACCTTCCTGACTTGTCTGTGATGTGAGTCAATGTCCCTAGAATGTATTAGTATATCATCCAAATATACAATCACACATTCGTGTTGAAATTCTCTAAGGACCTCATTAATCAAGTCTTGGAAGACGACCGGGGCATTGCATAGCCCAAACGGCATTACGGTATACTCATAATGTCCGTAACGGGTATTAAATGCTGTCATCCATTCATCTCCTTGTTTAATTCTCACCAAGTTATATGCTCCTCTCAAGTCAAGTTTGGTAAAAATACTGGAGCCCTTTAGTCTGTCAAAGAGTTCAGTAATCAAAGGAATGGGCTAAGCATTCCTGATGGTAATTTTGTTCAATCCCCGATAGTCTATGCAAGGACGTAAGGTACCGTCTTTCTTTTCTACAAAAAAGAAACCCGCCCCCGCCGGAGAAGAAGACTTTCTAATAAATCCTTTGTCTAGATTTTCCTTGATGTATTCCTCTAAAACTAAGTTTTCTTTGGTAGACAGAGGGTATACCGTACCCCTAGGAGGCATAGTACCAGGAAAAAGTTTAATAGTACAGTCATAAGACCGGTGGGGAGGTAAAGTATCCGCCTTACTCTTGTCAAATACAGACTTGAGATCTAGATACTGAGATGGTATCTGAACGTCAGTGGATTAGGAAGAGTTGGTATAAGAGTTTACTGGGCAAACAGAAGTGACTCTCTGCAGACATTTTTCTCTACAACCAGTTCCCCAAGAAACGATTTCTCCACCCTCCCAGTCAATCTGAGGGTTGTGTCTCTTGAGCCAAGAATATCCTAACACCACTGGGACAGCCGGGGAGGATATTAACAGGAGGGAAATCATCTCCTCGTGGAGGATACCAATAGTAAGTTTAACGGGTTTAGTCTCATGGAATATTACTGGTTCAGATAAAGGTCTACCATCTATGGCCTCAACGGCCAAGGGTGTATCTCTCAGTTGGAATGGGAGACAATGCTTATTAGCGAAAGTTTGGTCTATAAAGCTTTCTGCTGCTCCAGAGTATAACAACGCCATCGTAGATATAGTACCACTTTTCCAAGCTAGAGAGACAGGAATCAGAAGCCTATGGTCTTTATCATTATACATAGAGGACAGTATAGAAACACCCAAGGCCCGTCCTCTAGGGGAACTTAGGTGCGAGCGTTTCCCGGGCGATTAGGGCAACTAAGACGTAGGTGACCTCTCCGCCCGCAGTATAAACAGAGACCCTCCCTTCTTCTGTACTGTCTCTCGGCCTCAGATAAGCGAGTATTACCTATTTGCATAGGTTCTGGTGGAGTAGGATTATAGGAGTCAGGGTTCTGAAAGGAGGGAGCGAGTCTTACAGGAGGTCTACTAACTCTTTCCCGAGTATTCTGCCTCTGTCTCATGCGTTCATCTATTCTGGAAATGAAAGACACTAAATCTTCTAAATTTTCCAGAAGTTCTCTTGTGGCAATCTCATCTAGAATCTCATCAGACAACCCATTCAAGAATACATCCATAAAAGCTTGTTCGTTCCATTTCACTTCTGCTGCCAGTGATCTAAACTCTAATGCATATTCTACAAGGGCTCTATTCTGTTGTTTAAGGCGTAACAGAGATCTGGCAGCATTAATCTTCCTTCCTGGGGGGTCAAAAGTCCTTCTAAACGCTGTGACAAAAGCAGTATAGTTGTAGACTAAAGGATTATCATTCTCCCAAAGGGGATTGGCCCATCTAAGTGCTTTGTCTATTAGCAGTGTTATAATGAAGCCTACTTTAGCCCTGTCAGTAGGGTAAGCCCAGGGTTGAAGTTCGAAATGTATGCTTATCTGGTTTAAAAAACCTCGACAAGCATCAGGCGAACCCCCATAACGTAACGGGGAAGTGACATGGGAAGATGCACCTACAGTGGCTACTTCCAAACCAGTACTTAGCGGGTGGCTAGCAGTGGAACGTATTTCTTCTGACTGGGTGCTGGGACGTGCTAGCAAAGTTTGTAACGCTAGAGCCATTTGGTCCATTCTATGGTCCATGGCCTCAAATCTGGGGTCAGGAGGACTAGCACCTGCAGGATCCATATGGCCCTGTTGTAATGTCAGGATAGTGACAGGGATCCAATACGCAGAGTGCGGACAGAAGGAGGTAAGTACAGGGAGTGCAGAATTATTAGGCAAGTTGTATTTTTGAGGATTAATTTTATTATTGAACAACAACCATGTTCTCAATGAACCCAAAAAACTCATTAATATCAAAGCTGAATATTTTTGGAAGTAGTTTTAGTTTGTTTTAGTTCTAGCTATGTTAGGGGGATATCTGTGTGTGCAGGTGACTATTACTGTGCATAATTATTAGGTAACTTAACAAAAAACAAATATATACCATTTCAATTATTTATTATTACCAGTGAAACCAATATAACATCTCAACATTCACAAATATACATTTCTGACATTCAAAACAAAAACAAATCAGTGACCAATATAGCCACCTTTCTTTGCAAGGACACTCAAAAGCCTGCCATCCATGGATTCTGTCGGTGTTTTGATCTGTTCACCATCAACATTGCGTGCAGCACAACCACAGCCTCCCAGACACTGTTCAGAGAGGTGTATTGTTTTCCCTCCTTGTAAATCTCACATTTGATGATGGACCACAGGTTCTCAATGGGGTTCAGATCAGGTGAACAAAGGAGGCCATGTCATTAGATTTTCTTCTTTTATACCCTTTCTTGCCAACCACGCTGTGGAGTACTTGGACGCGTGTGATGGAGCATTGTCCTGCATGAAAATCATGTTTTCTTGAAGGATGCAGACTTCTTCCTGTACCACTGCTTGAAGAAGGTGTCTTCCAGGAACTGGCAGTGGGACTGGGAGTTGAGCTTGACTCCATCCTCAACCCGAAAAGGCCCCACAAGCTCATCTTTGATGATACCAGCCCAAACCAGTACTCCACCTCCACCTTGCTGGCGTCTGAGTCGGACTGGAGCTCTCTGCCCTTTACCAATCCAGCCACGGGCCCATCCATCTGGCCCATCAAGACTCACTCTCATTTCATCAGTCCATAAAACCTTAGAAAAATCGGTCTTGAGATATTTCTTGGCCCAGTCTTGACGTTTCAGCTTGTGTGTCTTGTTCAGTGGTGGTCGTCTTTCAGCCTTTCTTACCTTGGCCATGTCTCTGAGTATTGCACACCTTGTGCTTTTGGGCACTCAGTGATGTTGCAGCTCTGAAATATGGCCAAACTGGTGGCAAGTGGCATCGTGGCAGCTGCACGCTTGACTTTTCTCAGTTCATGGGCAGTTATTTTGCGCCTTGGTTTTTCCACACGCTTCTTGCGACCCTGTTGACTATTTTGAATGAAACGCTTGATTGTTCGATGATCACGCTTCAGAAGCTTTGCAGTTTTAAGAGTGCTGCATCCCTCTGCAAGATATCTCACTATTTTTGACTTTTCTGAGCCTGTCAAGTCCTTCTTTTGACCCATTTTGCCAAAGGAAAGGAAGTTGCCTAATAATTATGCACACCTGATATGGGGTGTTGATGTCATTAGACCACACCCCTTCTCATTACAGAGATGCACATCACCTAATATGCTTAATTGGTGGTAGGTTTTCGAGCCTATACAGCTTGGAGTAAGACAACATGCATAAAGAGGATGATGTGGTCAAAATACTCATTTGCCTAATAATTCTGCACTCCCTGTATACCGGACCTTAGAATGGCCGGACTAACGTATGGACAAAACAAGAATAGTCAAAAGGTAAGCCGAGGTCAAGGGAGCCGGAGGACAGGTAAGCGAGGAACAAGCCGGGTCAAAGGAGAGGAGAGAACAACAGGACAAAGGTACAAGCAAGGTCAAAACCGAAAACACTAAGAGAGAGAACGCGCTGAGTGACTAGCAAGCTAGAACCACGACAGGGCAATGAGCAGTAGTAAAAGTTCCCTTAAATACCCTGTCACCTTAATTGAGACCACGCCCCCAGGCGTCCGGAATTGCGGTTCCCGGCACTTCACGCTGCATGACGTCATGACGTCGACGCTAGCCGTCGCGTCATAAAAGGGGGAGGAGCTAGCGCGGCCGGCGCGAAAATGGCCGGAATTGCCGAAATGCTAGGGGAGGGGAGCCCCTAAGAAGAGAGGATGTGCTCCTCGGAGGCAACACCAACAGGTAACCTGACACCAGTATGCCTGATCTTGATAGTAGGAGTCACTATGTGGAAATGGATTATCAGGGCCTGGTGCAGGGTTACCGCACGCCCCCTGGTGTTGAGCACCAGCGTTTGTGCAGCAGCTTCTGCGGATCCCAGGTGCCTGATGACAATAAGCAGACCTCCCAGGATCTGAATAGGGAGGTTCTGCAGCAGATATGTATCCAGTACAGAAGCAAGGTAAGACTAGAATAGACACCAAACAAGAAAACAAGACAAAACTAGGAGAACCCAGAACAGGAGCAGGACAGAAAGCAGAACCCAGAACATGTACACAAGACATGAGGAAAACAAGTACAGGGCAGGGCAGGACTGTACATGATCTGGGAATACAAGGCAAAACAAGAGGAGACCTAACTAAGTACTATATATGTCAAACATTGGAGATTTAGACATACATAAATGGCCAAGATGTATGCAGCCCACCACTGCATCAAAGTCTTCCAATTATGGTGGGTTCCTATCTACCTAGATATGCATGACTAAATAAACAATAATAAAACACACACAGCACTTACCTGCAAGAAAGGGCAGAGGACTTGAAACAACTGCCTGCAGGAACCAACTGAAACAAAAGGATTCATGGAAAAGGAACGGGTGTGTCAACATTAAACAACCATATAAAGGAATCCAGGAGACTGGGAATTCCATGAACGGAATAAAGGAATAAACCCAGAAAACCCAGCATAAAGAAAACCAGACATGGAATAGAAAACCAGAAAAACTAAACAAGAATTGTAAAAAGAGTACTGGATACCAGAAGCCAAGATCAGACATCTCCGCAGAACAGAGCAGGATGTGACACATATCCACCCATGAGATCTCCATTATAATATTAACCCCTTAAGACCGGAGGGCGTACTATTACACCCTATTTTAGGCGGCTCTAAACGCCGCCGGGCGTAAAAGTACGCCCTCCGATCTTTCATTACTTACCCAGTCGCCGGCGATCCCACGCCGGCGATCGCGGTTGGGGGGACTTCCAGGGAGCCCCCCGCGGCACGTCCGACCCCCTGGAAGCCCCCCCGGCCATGTGAGAGTGAGGTCCTTGTGAGGACCTCACAATCACATGGCCGGGGATAGCTGGCTGCAGCATTGCCAGCAGGGGGGCTGCCTGTAATAAAATTAAATAAAAGTTAAAAGTGTAAAAAATAAATAATATAAACTTAGATCATATATATATTATATATATATGATCTAAGTATATATATATATACACATATACATACACACACGTACACTGTATAGGTGTATTTTACTATTAATATATATATATATAATTTTACCACATGACAGGAGGCGAGTATTTTGCATATAACTCTCTTTACTAACTCCACATAGCAGTAAAGAAAAAGTGAAAACGATAAACAATCAAAATGCAATATGCTGTATAGTATTCACAGTGATGAGGCTCCTCCCCCTCTTTCTTTACTGCTCCATCAGCAGACAGGTCAGAGTTTCAGCTCTTCCATTTCATTACTGTTTGATTGACCAAATATATTTCACCTTTAACTCTATTTATATGTCTATTTGCTCATTCTTAGGTGTCTTTTTATCTGGTCTGTTCCTACCCTATATTCTACGCTTTATCACTTCCCACAGGGACTCCAGTCCCTGTATTCTCTGTCTCCCCTTATCTTTGGGGCCTTTTCTGGGTTCTTTTCCTCCGCCGGCCTTTGTGGCCGCTTTCCCGAGCTATCCGCCGCCCCAACGGCGGATTACTCACTCCGGACACCTTCGGGGTAACGCTCACCCCTTCCATTCACCCCCACCCCGCGGTCTCTCGACCGCACTCATCCCGACCGGCGCTCACGGGGTTTTTCGCTCCCGGCGCCGGCGGCAGCCATCTTGGATCTCGCATCTCGCGAGATCCACGGCCACCATTTTAAGCCCCACCGAGCCCCGTGCAGACGGCGCCTGGCTCCTACTTACACCCGGTCACCTTCAAACACGTCCCAGACAACCTCTTCAACGAGTGTGTTTAAGGCAGGGGTCACAAGGTCAGTTACTACAGTCAGAGGCGGCTCTCTAATTAGGCGGTTTAGGCGG
>OW240913.1:291542302-291754822 GCA_933207985.1 Pelobates cultripes | reverse complement strand
ATATCCAGTGCTGCAAGCTCCCCCTTCAGTATATCTACAACTTCTTTTACACACACAAATCAACTGCTTTTTTTTTCAATAATGGTGTTAGTGGGGGCCTCATGTAGGAGTTTCACCTAAGGCCTCGCCAAGTCTAGAGCCGCCACTGACTACAGTCTGTGTATTAAAGCACAATAGGGTTTCAATACCCTGTGCTCTTGTGGTGCGGCCCCTTATACTTGTGCTGCTTATCAGGTGTGATTATACATCCTTTATATACCTGGGTGCGGCCCAGTGAAAAAACCCAATAATACCCTGCTGGGGTTACAGGTACTGCTGGTACCACGTGCATTTTACCTGAGTCTATTATTATTACACCCTGCTGGGGGTTTTGGTACTGCCGGTACCACTGCACGTAATCACTATTCACCCTGCTGGGGTTGAACTGGTACTGCTGGTACCATTATTAATACAGACTGACCCCTGGCCCAACCTGAGCCCTGTGCCAAGTACAATATTTTGTGGTCAATATTTTAACCATGGATTCTTCTCAAAACACTACTGAATTTCAAAATATGATCAGTGAGGCTATAGCGGCCTCGATGGAGAAGGCACTCTCCAGGGTTCTGATGGCCTCTGCCGAACAGAAAATCCCTGCTAAGGTCCAGCAACAGGACTACGATTCCGAGGCTTCGGAATCACACACACAAGCCGATACCCGGCCCTCTAAACACCACTGGAAGGGCGAAAAGGGGAACGTCAACCCCGACAAGGGCAAGACCCCTATGAAAAGGCGTAAGCCAGCTCCGGCTGTCCCTTCCCCAGGACGCAATTACTCCTCAGACGAGGAGGGAAGACACTCGCCACCCATGGCGATTTTGGACTCATGGCAGGCCATGGATTCCGATTCCTAAGAGGAAAATGCCTGGGACTCGGAAGATGAGTCACGCCCTGGTTTCCTACAGGGCACCTTCCTAGACAACATTCAACTGCCGGACGACTCGGCACAAACACAGGACGAAGGCGAAACCATCCTGGACCCCTCGGGCCAGCGATTATTCGACCCACGGAACATCCGACACCCGCGTTCGGGGGACTGGACACCCCCCAAACTTCATACACAAGTGGCTACGCAAACCAATGGATAAGACGGTACGCAACCGCTTGCGTTCCGAATGTCCTCGCCCATCACTACCAGATCAAGTGGCTCAGACCCCGGAATTCGACCAGGTCATGACCACCTTTATGTCTCGGGGTGGTCGCGACCCGCGTAAAGGGGTGGAGAAGGGTTTCCATGGAGTACAAGACAAGTTGCTGGATTCGATCGGCCCCCTCTCCCACATCATGTACTTGGCGGATGACGCCCTCACACGAGCTGAACAGTTTGATACCAACATGGTACGTGAATGGGCTCACGATGTGAGAGAATGGGCGCAACGCTGTTTTTGTTTTGTTGGCAATGCCAACGTGGCCCTCTCCTATGAGAGGAGGAAAGCAGCATTACTCCGCTTAGACGGAAAGCTGGTGGATTTGGGCACCAGGGAATTAGGACCACTGGCACAGGGCAAGCTGTTTGGGGACGCTTTCTTGAAGGACCTGAACAGACACGTGAACGTGTTCACGTCCCTTAACAAGGCTCAGACCTCCATGAAGCGGGTCTTCAGGAATAACCCCAACCGGGGTGTTTTTGGACGGGCTGGCCGCTACAAGGGCCGCGCAGCCAGCTGCTTTTGGCCTTCAGGCCCCCGCTCACAAAGACCTCAACCATTTTACCCGGACGTGGGCTACAGACAGCCTTTCTCCTACACCAGGGGAGCCGACCGAGGTCGTGGATCAAGGGGCCGTGGCAGAGCACGCTTCACCCCCACAGGTAAGCCGATATGTAACGCACGTACCCCTTATTTCACAAACGGCAGGTCGTATTGCTCTCCATTTTCAGAATTGGACAACCATATCGACGGACGCATGGATCCTGCAGACCGTACAGGGCTACGTCATAGACTTCGTGGGCCACCCAAACCAAACGGTGCCTCCCTCCCCCCGGACATGTTCCACGGAAGACCACCGACTCATAGAAATCGAGTTGGAGGAACTCCAATCGAAAGGGGCGATAGAACCCGCTCACGATCAGGGGGGATTTTTCAGCAACATCTTTCTGGTAAAGAAGAAGACCGGGGAATTCCGTCCGGTCATAAACCTGAAAGGCCTCAACGCATTTGTCGTATACAGGCACTTCAAGATGGAAGGCATACATCTTCTGAGGGACCTCCTCCAAGACGGGGACTGGTTCACAAGACTGGATCTCAAGGACAAGTACCTTTCGGTGCCCGTCCACATCGACTACCGCCGTTTCCTCAGATTTCAGTGGCAAGACCGGCCTTGGCAATTCACGTGCCTTCCCTTTGGACTAAGTTCGGCCCCGTGGTGCTTCACCAAATTAATGAAGCCAGTAGTCGCACATCTTCGAGCACGAGGGATTCGTTGCATTATTTACCTGGACGACCTGCTTCTGTTCTGCTCAGACAAGTCCAGACTGACTCAACACACACAATTTACCGTAGACTTCCTGACATCACTGGGCTTCGTGGTCAATTTCCTGAAGTCAGAAATGTCTCCAGCTCAGACGGTGCAGTTTTTGGGTTCGAAATAGACTCCAAGTCCAGCACGTTACGCCTGCCGACGACAAAGATCGCGGCCATCAAAAAAGAATTACGCAGAGTCATTCGCTGCCAATCCATTCCGCTCCGCAATCTGGCCCGGATTGTGGGACTACTATCCGCGTCCATCCAGGCCATATTCCTGGGACCCCTGCACTACAGAGCGATGCAACGCCTGAAGACCTCCTTCCTGCACCGGAACCCGTCTTACGACCAAACTATCCCGATTACGGAGGAGGTCAAGGAGGAATTCAGATGGTGGCTAGACAGCATGGAGGCATGGAACAGCCGAGCCATCTTCGGGAGTTCGCCCAACATAGTTCTGAAATCGGACGCCAGCCTTTGGGGCTGGGGCGCGACGGGCGAAGGCAAGTCGACAGGAGGCGCCTGGACTTCTCAGGAAGTCGACCTACACATAAACTGCCTAGAACTCCTAGCAGGTTCATTCGCGATTCGCAGCTTAGCAAAGGACAGATCGAACTGTTGCATCCTCCTCCGGATGGACAACGTCTCCGCGGTTCGATACATCAACCGCCTGGGCGGAGCTCGGTCCAGACTGTTATCTGAAATAACGATGGAAATTTTCAACTTCTGCTTACCCCGCAATATCTCCCTCAAGGCGGAATACCTTCCGGGGGAGACAAATCTGACAGCAGACGTTTTCACGTCACTGGCGGGACAGCAGCGACTGGAGACTGGATCCTCAGGTCTTCCGACGCCTCTCGAGCAGGAGAGGTCCCTTCCAACTGGATCTGTTTTCATCTCGCAACAACAGACAGACACTCAACTACTTCAGTTGGCTTCCGGACCCGGAGAGCGCAGCGGTGGACGCATTCCTCCAATCATGGCCAACCGAGGGAGCATACACCTTTCCCCCGTTCGCCATGATAGCGAGGACGATTCAATACCTGAGGAATCAACACGGATCTCTAGTCCTCATCGCTCCCCTATGGCGGGGCCAACCATGGTTTTCCGGACCTCCTGGCACTGTCCTACGCCGATCCACTTCTCATACCATCCTATCCGATGCTCCTCACGGATCCAAAGGGGAACCCCCATCCACTCATCCTCGAAGACCGCCTTACCCTGGTGGCTTGGACGGTTTCAGGGGAGCCTGGCAAACCTGCGATTTATCGCAAACGGCTAGAGACCTCATATGGGATTCCTGGGCACCTGGGACCAGACGATGCTATCTATCAGCTTGGAGTTCCTGGTCCTCTTGGTGCAGTGAACGGAACTTCGATCCATTTACGGCACCTGTAACAGCTATTCTGAATTTTCTTTCACATCTTTTCTCTACGGGTCGCTCCTACCGTTCGCTTAACGTCGTGCGCTCGGCGATTTCGGCGGCTCACGTCCCGAACTTAGGTATCCCCGTTGGGAAGGACCCTCTGGTATGCCGTCTCCTGAGGGGTATCCGATTACAGAGACCACCAGGACCTAAGTACTCCCACATGTGGGACGTGGAGGTGGTCCTACGGTTTCTGAGAGACTGGCCGACTAATGACAGACTGTCTCTCAGGCAACTCTTGGCCAAACTGACCCTCTTACTTTGCCTCGTTTCCTTCCGTCGGGTTTCGGACGTGCGGGCTTTTGACATCAATGCCTTTTCGGTCTCCCCTGAGGGAGTTACCTTCCGTGTATCACGACGTACCAAATCGGACTCTACGTCGGTCTTTTATCCCTTCTTCGCTACTGAACCGCAGCTATGCGTCGTCTCTACCCTGCATCAGTACGTGGAGACCACAGCCACGCTTTGTGCCTCTACCTCGGGACAGTTACTAGTATCCTATGTCAGGCCACACGTTCCCGTTTCGAGTACCACACTCGCCAGATTGGTGCGATGGATCCTGTCACTGGCGGGTGTGGATGCTAATTTCGGTGCACACTCAGTGCGCAGGGTGGCGGCCTCCTCGGCTTTCTCGGCAGGCGCGTCTCTGGCGGATATCCTTCGGTCAGCTGACTGGTCGAGGGAATCTACCTTTCGGACATTCTACTTTCGCCCGAGTTCAGGTGCAGCTATGTCTCTTTTGCATCAGCGTTAAAAAATGCAAAATAGGAAGCCTCCTGTCATGTGGTAAAATTGAAGATTATGCTAGCGTTAGTGTACTTATAATCTTAATTTTAGTAATGACAGGAGGCGAGTATTTTCCCACCCTTTCCCTCCCTGGGGAAGAGTGGATGCACGTAAGTATATTTCTATACCTCCGTTGTGTTATTTGGTATCTATACCTTCGTCTCCTCTTGGTTTGGGATCCGTTATGTTCAGGTTATTATGCATTAACCTTTTAACCAGGGGGTCTCCTATTGTTTTATTATGTGGGATAGATACTGCAACCAGTTGAAAGATCGGTGCCTAATCCGTTTCACGTTCTCGTTTCAGTTTAAATCCGCGATGTTCACAGATCCTTCTCAGAATGGACACAGTTGAACCAACCTTCAGCTCCTGGAGCTTCGTTAATGGGACAAATCAACCGTCGCATGTTGCAGGACATTCTGAATCAGTTCGCATCCCGTGAAAGTCCGTTTTGTCGATGGGAATCACCTGTTGGTGCACGTTATAAATGTTTGGACGTTATGGTTTCTTGAGTTTTTCCTGATGTCGCTTCTGAAAGAGGGGGAGGAGCCTCATCACTGTGAATACTATACAGCATATTGCATTTTGATTGGTTATCGTTTTCACTTTTTCTTTACTGCTATGTGGAGTTAGTAAAGAGAGTTATATGCAAAATACTCGCCTCCTGTCATTACTAAAATTAAGATTATAAGTACACCAACGCTAGCATAATCTTCAATTATATATATATATATTAATATCAAATTACATGTAGACTGATACTGATTAAATATATATATATAATTATTGTTATATATATATTTATATATAATATAAAAAAATTAAATATGTAAATACGTTAAAAAATTAAATTAAAAAAAATAATAAAAAAAAATAAAAAAATATATAGATGTGTGTTATTTTGTTCTAACTGTTTTGTGATATTAATAAATATATATATTTATATCAAAATACATGTAGAACAAAATAATATATATATCTATATACATAAATATATACGTATATGTCACTATATATATACCTATATATAAATAAAAATATTTAAAAAAAAGTATATATATATATATACATATATATTCACATACGTATATATATATATACATATATTAATTCTACATATATATTTATGTAATAATTTTACATAATTGGGTATCTTAATTAATTACAATTAGCGGGACCTGCCTGACAACCCATGCCGAAAGTAAAGGGAATTTAATTTGCTAGCACTATATTTAACCCTATAACTTTCCAAGACACCATAAAACCAGTACATGGGGGGTACTGTTCTACTCGGGGTACTTTGCTGAATACAAATATTAGTGTTTCAAAACAGTAAAATGTATTGCAACGATGATATCGCCAGTAAAAGTGACGTTTTTTGCATTTTTCACGCACAAACAGTACTTACACGGACGATATTATTCCTGCGATACTTTTTACTGTTTTCTCCCCCCGGCATGCAGGGACACAATGTAGCCTTTGGCCGCAGTATTTACTGCAGCTACTACGGCAACGTGACGCAGCCGGGTCATGTGAAGGACCCCAGCTGATCTATGACGGGGAGAGGATCTCTATAATGGCGCGCATGCGCAGAAGTGCCGAATAGACGCCGCACATCGGAGGAAATAAGCAGCAGCTGTTCTTAGGTGAGTGTCTGTGACTCCTAGTCCTATTTAAGCCTGTCATTTTATTATATGATTTTTATGTGTCCTGATGAAAGATCCAAACGGGAGCTGAAACGTTGACCCTCTGGATTGACTTACAATAAACCAACGACTTTTGGAAGACCTAGTGTGCCGGTATTATTTATCTATTTCTGTATATATATATATATATATATATATATATATATATTTGTGTTCGGGGCAAATAGCCGTATATGGAGTAAGGTTCCAGCATAAGCGTAGGATAGTATAAAGGGAGCAAGTCGGTTGTGGTGTGCCGAGACCGACGATACGGTAGGCCTGTAAATAAAGAGGGCCCACCAAGGAGTAAGTAAGTAAAGTAAATGGAAAGAAAAGAGAAAGTGTTGAAATGAGGAGTGGGTGGGAGGGTCATTCTGATGCTGACCTCAAGCGATATGAGTCAGGTAAGGGGTGTCCCTTATATAGGGGAGTGAATTAATTTAAGCCCCTCCCACAAATACAGGCCAAATGGCCTTAAAACTTGTGTTCGGGGCAAATAGCCGTATATGGAGTAAGGTTCCAGCATAAGCGTAGGATAGTATAAAGGGAGCAAGTCGGTTGTGGTGTGCCGAGACCGACGATACGGTAGGCCTGTAAATAAAGAGGGCAAAAAGAATAATCAAAGATTTAATACAGTCAACAATATATACAAATTAACCAGACATTTCCTTAAATGCATTACGGTATTTAATTCCTTGAAGGATTTTTGAAGGTAGGAATCTAGGACCGCAACTGGACACGCGGCATGTGTTTTGGTGCTTTAGGGTGCACGGGTTTCCTGGGATAATGGAAAGTTACAGGGTCCCATATAGCACTTGCCTATTTCAGTTTTTACACATTGACATTTGCCAGACCGGTTTGTTGGGCCTATGTTACCTTTGAGACCTTATGGCAGCCCAGGAATGAAAATAACCCCCATCATGGCATACCATTTGCAAAGGTAGTAATGTCCAGTCTTTATTAGTAGCCACTTAGTCACAAACATTGGCCAAAGTTAGTGTTCATATTTATTTTTTTTCACACAAAAACTGCACTTTCGCAGGTGATTTTATCATCTGGCCTAAATCCCTATGTACATTTAAACAAAATGGAGGCTCCATTTTGTTTAAATGTACATAGGGATTCAAGCGTGAGCGCAGGTAACTTCCTCTTTGTTTTTACTATGTATTTTGAGCTGTTGTATACTAAGCTACTGCTGCTTTAAGCAAGGTGCTTTATCTTTGTGTTTGTATATGATTAATTATTTTTATGTCAGTGAATTGACAACACATTAAATCATCAAACATCATATTTAATGTGTGTGCTTAATTCATGTTATACTGTACTATTTATGTCTGCAATATGGAAAACTCCCATTGAAATGTTTTGACTGAAATTGTCACATTAAACAGAAAAAGAAAAGAGGAAAGAGAATTTGTAAAATGTTGTAACTTATTAATGTGAAGTATGCACATATCTTGCAGAGATGATATGGCTTTGTGGAGCACCAACGTCAGAACTAAAGCACACCCTCTTTGGATTTAAGAAGAAGAGGCTCCAGAGGTTGTACTTCACACTTTGATAAAGACATTTTAGTTGAAACGCATCAGTTGAAGCGGCACTGTCATGGTCGAATCTCGTTTTTTTTTAACCCCACTCCTGACTCCACTACATCTAACTGACCCCCTAGTCACCCCCAAATGCTCCTAAGCCCCCCATATTACCTATTTTTTTATCTTTATTTTGTGTCCGGACCTATGTTCAGGGTGCCGCCATCTTTTTGTGCCTAGATGAAGTCATCTGCCCACACTAGATAGTGCTGTGAAATTCCCGCACATGTCCAGTTAAACACTTAGGCATGCGAACGGGAATTTCATTCATTCGTCAGAAAGCCAAAGGAATGAATAGAAATTTCAGATGAACAAACAAACACTGAATATCAGTGTTTGTTCGTTCAGTTTATTACAAGGAGGGAGCTACCGGCACACAGTTCCTTCCTTGTAATATATAAAAATAAAATAAAAATAAAAGCTCTCCGCCACTTTCTAAGCCCTCCATGTCCCCCCTCACTCTATGGGGGTCAATATGACCCCCATAATAGCATAAGGGTTATTAAGATCTCCCAAATGCCCCTACTCGCTATACCGCTATATTAAATTTTTTTTTTTAAACCGTAGTACCCCCCCTCCCTGAGCGGCGGGTGGGGGCCCTAAAGGATAATGAGGGGGGGGACCTACTGTCTTTCTTTTGAATTTTCCCACACTGTGTAAAATGACACAGAGCACTGTGATTGGATAGCTTGAAATCCATCCAATCACAGTGCTCTGCGTCATTTTACACAGCGTGGGAAAGTTCTTTGGAATTTCCCCACGCTGTGTAAAATGACACAGAGCACTGTGATTGGATGGCTTGAAATCCATCCAATCACAGTGCTCTGTGTCATTTTACACAGCGTGGGAAAGTTCTTTGGAATTTTCCCACGCTGTGTAAAATGACACAGAGCACTGTGATTGGATGGATTTCAAGCCATCCATTCACAGTGCTCTGTGTCATTTTACACAGCGTGGGAAAATTCTTTTTAATTTTCCCACGCTGTGTAAAATGACAAAGAGCACTCTAATCGGCTTAACCCCACCAATCAGAGTGTTCTTAGCCTAATTGCAGGGCAGGGGAAGGCTTTATAAGCCTTCCCCCGCCCTGCGGAGCTCAGTCTGCGCGGAGCCCTCCATGGGTGAAGATGGATAATTTTTTGTGCTCGGGTTTTTTTTTTGCGCTCGGGATTTTTATTTTATTTTAGATTCGACGGTTATGATGGTTTTTTATTTGGCCTTTTTTGGGGCTGAAAAATGAAGATTTGAGAAAAAAGAAGACGTTGAATGGTAAGTTTAATTTTATTTTACAGGTTAGTTATTTTATTCCCCCCTCACTATTTTTTAGGGTGAGGGGGGTAGGTAGGGACTTTTTATTTGGGTGGGGGGGTGGGTGACTAGGGGCTTGGGGAACCCTAGTCACCTTGTGGGGGGGGGTGGGGGGGAATTGACTTAGGGCCCCCACCCGCCGCCCAGGGGTGGGGGCCGGGTGGGGGAGGACAGTAGGTCCCCCCCCTCATTATCTTTATGGCCCCCACCCGCAGGCCCAGGGGTGGGGGCTGGGGGGGTGGACAGTAGGTTCCCCCCCCCCCTCATTATCATTTGGCCCCCACCCGCCGCCCAAGGGTGGGGGTGGGGGGGGAGGACAGTAGGCCCCCCCCCATTATCTTTATGGCCCCCACCCGCCGCCCAGGGGTGGGGGCCTGAGGGGGGGTGGACAGTAGGTCGCCCCCCTCATTATCATTATGGCCCCCACCCGCTGCCCAGGGGTGGGGGCCGGAGGGGGGGTGGACAGTAGGTCCCCCCCCATTATCATTTGGCCCCCACCCGCCGCCCAGGGGTGGGGGCCGGGGGGGCAATAGGTCCCCCCCATTATCATTATGACCCCCACCCACCGTGCAGGGGTGGGGGCCGGGGAGGGACATTAGGTCTCCCCCCTTATTTTACTTTAGGGCCCCCATCCGTCATTTAGGGGTGGGGGCCAATAGTTTTTTTTGTGTTTTTTTTACAGTGGCTGCTCACTGTTTACCAGACATGCCCCTACTCGCGGTATAGGGAGTAGGGGCATATTATTTACTAATACTAAGTAACCTTTACTTAGTATTAGTAAAGTTGGCTGAAAGACCAATTTAGGTCTTTCAGCCTTTTAATAGATAACTCCCTGATACCGTGGGAATTAGGGAGTTATCTACTAAGCGGCTGCAAGATGCAGCTGCGGCAATGAATAGGATCGGAGTTTCATTCATTCGAATGAAATTGCGATCCGAACAAAATGCTGAGTTGAGTTCTAAAAGAAACAAACATACTGTTCTCATTCAGTTAGAACGCAATTCGGCAGTTTCGTGTAAAGTGACAGGAAGCATCGCGGGAACACAGAGGAAAGCTAGGGATCATGGGAAAATTGCTCTGACCAGCGGAAATGAAGCACACTTTGCTCCTCCGCTGGTCAGAGCTGGTCAAGCGGAGGAATCCTCCATAAGGCAAAGAGTCCCTACTTTGTCTTATGATTTTAAAGAAAACTAAAGAATACAGGAAGAAAAGAACAGATCCTGAGAGAGGGGGAGAAGAGGAAGAGATTGAGGAAAGGTAAGTTCGGCATGACAGTGCCGCTTTAAGTATAACATAATTAAGGGGAAAATGTTAAATAGAAGCTGAAAAAATATATAAAACTTAAAAAAATATATTGTTTCCAATACTTATAGTTAAAGATATATATATATATCATAATAGAAAATAAAAATTGAATATCTAAAAATGTTTCTAAAATACATCATATCGAAGGGGGATAAATACTTTATTTTAATAATACCAAATTGGGGAAAAAATAGAACAAAAAGATCATATGATATACCTCATCCACCTAATAAAAAATATACAGTAGAGATAGTCCATATATAATAAGTTATACCATACAGAGGGGGATTATCTACTGAATCATTTACTAACTATATCTAATAATAAATAAATCCATAAGACATATGCATTTTAATATTTACCAAATATTCAAAGGGGATTATCTACTAAATATATGATCCAATATATCCACTATAAAAACTAAAACATCTCTGATTCAAAATTATAACACAATTAAAATACTATTTAACATATAATTATAAAATTAATTTTATAATTTTATAATAACTATATTAATACAGTTATTACTAATGTTTCCAGGAGATAGGGGTATCAATCTACCATCTACATAAAGTTACATATCTCAAATTCCCCATTTAATCCTCTAGTGGACAGTGTTTTTAATTTAAATATCCACCTCCATCTCTTTTTGGTATAACTTCCTATTAAAATCATCCCCCTCCAATTCCTACTAACCTTTTCTATCCCTAAAAAGTCTAATTTATTAGGATCTTCTTTTCTTTTCTTCTAGGATGTGTTCCTAAAAAATTCAAAGATAGTGTGAAATATCTTCTTCAGTGCTAGTATGAATCTGTCTTGTTTTTCCCACGCAAGTTTGCATGGACAGGTTAAAACATACATAATATTCATGGTATGGCAAGTTATCAGTTGTTTAATCATATATGTCTCATTTGTAGATCCGCCCTCAAATTCTCTCATCACTTTTTTGTGCTGCAGTTCCCACACAGGCTAAGCAGTATCTGTGTTTAAAAAAAACAAAAAAAAACTATTTCATTATTTAAAAAATTATTTTTATTCTTACCACTTGAACTTTTAAACTAGTTTTAACTAAATGTGACTTGCACTGAGAAACCCTCTATATATTCTGTAATATTCTGTAGAAGAGGATCCTCTGCTAAGATAAACCAGAATTTCTTTATAATGTTTTTTTAAAAGGGTACCTTTCCCTGAATAGTTAAAGGAGCACTATAGGGTCAGGAACACAAGCATGTATTCCTGGTCCTATAGTGTTAAAATCACCATCCCTGCCTCCCACCCTATCCTTCACAGGAGAATCTTACCTGTATTCCAGTCTGCTGCTGCTTGCGATGCCCCTGATCTGCCTGCTTGGCTGACATCATCAGAATTGATTCTCTGAATCTGTCACAATGCTTTCCCATATGATTGGCTGAGACTGTCAAGGAGGCAGAGCCAGGGCAGAGCCAGCACAAGCTAAACACAGCCCTGGCCAATCAGTATCTCTTCATAGAGATGCATTGTACCAATGCATCTCTATGAGGAAAGTTCAGTGTCTCTATGCAGAAGGTGGAGACACTGAATGTCACTGCTCCACACTGTGCAGCACTGCCCAAGGATGCATCTCTAGCAGGCATATGAGAAGTGGCCACTGGAGGTATCCTTAAGCTGTAATGTAAGGGACTGATTTTATTCATCAGAACAAATACACAAAGCCAGTGATGGCGAACCTTTTTGAGCCCGAGTGCCCAAACCCCAATACATGCCAACTTTTTTTCCCTCAAAGTGCCAACACAGCAATTAAACCTGAATACTGAGGTTTAAGTTTAGAAAAAACAACTCGTACAGTTGTCCGAACTAATTAACAACTTTGTTTTAAAAGAAGAACGCAACAGAGAGCTCAATGATACAAATTTTAAATAATGATATAAATAGATAAAATTAAGCTTATATTTATTAGTATCTCTAACAAATGCAATACATACACACAGACTGCTGAACACATTCACACACCGGCCGCTAAATACACATATAGACAGATTGCTGAGTACACACAGACTGCTGAGTGTACACATACACACACACACACTGTATGCTGAGTACACACACAGTCTGCTGAATACACACAGACACACAGTCTGCTGAATACACACACACACAGTCTGCTGAATACACACACACACAGTCTGCTGAATACACACACACACACAGTCTGCTGAATACACACACACATACTGCATTAAGGGGTGCAGTGTATGTGTTTGTGTGTAAGGGTGTGCAGTGTGTGTGTGTCTGAGGGATGCAGTGTGTGGGGGGGGAGGGTGATGTGTGTGGGGGTGCTGTGTGTGGGCGGGTAGGGTGCTGTGACTGGGCGGGTAGGGGTGGTGTGGTGATGTGGGGGGTAGGGGTACATTAAAAAAAAAATATACATATATATATTTATTAATTCTGTATCCACTCCTCCCTTCCTCTTACCTTTGGTGAAAGAATGGGGACACAGCTACCCCTGGTGGTCCGGTGGTGGTAAGTAGGTTTGTGTGAAGCAGCTCTCCTGTACTCCCGCGCGATACTGTGTGGAGCATTGCCATGGTAACGCGCGGCAACGCTCCACACAGCATCGCGCGGGAGGACAGGAGAGCTGCTTCCTAGAGCCCTTCCCCCTGCCTCCCGACACGGAAGCAGAGTAGGCGCCTGCCGTTTCGGGCAGGCAGGTGTCTACTCTGCAGACAGCCAGCGGCCCCCTCTCCCGGCGAACTACGGCCGCGTGCCCACAGAGAGGGCCCGGTGTGCTGCCATTACTGCACTAAGCTGTAGTTGTTCTGGTGAACTTTAGTATCCTTTTAATAACCATTACTACATTCTCTGAATTGCTTTTAACATAATCATGATTCTTCTTTCTAATTTATTTTAAAAGATCCATCCTATTTAATTTGTATATCTCTCTATAGGCTTTTTTTTTTTTTTTTTACTATATTTCCAAATTAATTTTTTTCTTTAAATTCATTCAATTTCTTTGCATATTCCTCAAATGCTGATAAGTGCAAAGTCTTCTAGTGCCCTCCTCAGCTCCCACACATTGGCGGCGGGTGAGGGCTATTAAATTAATTATAACTGTAGGGGGACCTGATGTCCACCAAACCCCCACCCATGAGTGGTGGGTGGGGCTCCCACACATTGGTGGGTGAGTGGGTGCTATTAACTATATATAGAAGTGGGAGCCTCAACAATGAAAAAATTGAATTATACATCTGTTTTATTTTTATTTTTTTGCACACACACAGAGGGGTTATCTACCTAGAGAGATGGATTGGATGGATTCATTTGAGTCTGTAATTGCTGTATACAACAGTCTTGAAACACAACTTAGGAAAAGATGCAAAGCCAGTAAACCACTCATGGACAGCTGTTTCATTGTTAATGCAAATCATCAGCATGAGGTTGGTTACCGGGTTGCTTATTGAGGCTTGGTAGTGATTGGGAAGCAAAATCCAAATAAGTTATGGTGGGGAAAAATTGTGATTGAAAACTCCTTCCACCTGAAGTCTGTGGATAGTTAATACTATCTTTTAAACAAAAATCTGCACACCAGTCAAGCCATAAGACTTGCTTTTCCCAGAGAAATCACAAATCTGCAGTGATGTTACTACCGCAAAGGATTCTGGGTGGGCATATGCAAATTAGTTAAATAAATAATCACATTTTTGCCTCATTCCCTTTTAAACATGGATTCCTTTGAGTCTGTGTTTGCTGTAACAATTTCCCCCCACCATAACCTATTTGAATTTTGCTTTCCATGCACTACCAAGCATCAATAAGCAAACCAATAACCAACCTCCTACTGATGACTTGAATTAACAATGAAGCAGGAGTCCATGAGTGGTTTACTGGCTTTGCATCTTTTCCTAAGTTGTGTTTCAAAGCTGTCGTATACAGCCCCCCTGCCTGGATTTTTCAGTTTGTGCTGGTATTTTTCTTTAGAGATTGATAATACACTGCAATACTGGCTACATCTTATCCCTGCTTCTCTCTGCTGACTGAAACCGCAGGGGAACAGCACAGAGTGCAGCCAGCAACTCCCAGACTGCAGAGACAGCCTACAGATCAGGTAAGTGAGGGAGGGGGGCAGCATACAGATCAGGTGAGTGAGGGATTGGGGTCAGCATACAGATCAGGTAAATGAGGCATGGGGGGCAGCCTACAGAGCAAGTAAGAGAGACATGGGTGGCAGCCTACAGATTAGGTAAGTGAGGGATGGGGGGCAGCCTACAGATTAGGTAAGTGAGGGATGGGGTGGCAGCCTACATATAAGGTAAGTGAGGGATGGGGGGCAGACTACAGATCAGATAAGTGAGGGATGGGGGCAGCCTACAGATCAGGGTGAGGGATGGGGCAACCTACAGATCAGGTAAGTGAGGGATGGGGGCAGCCTACAGATCAGGTAAGTGAGGGATACAGATCAGGTAAGTGAGGATGGGGCAGCCTACAGATCAGGTAAGTGAAGATGTAAGGGATGGGGGCAGCCTACAGATCAGGTAAATGAGGATGGGGGCAGCCACAGATCAGGTTGGGGATTGGGGCAGCCTACAGATCAGTTAAGTGGGGCATGGAGGTGCAGCCTACAGATTGGAGTAAGTGTGCCATGGGGCAGCCTACAGATCAGGTAAGTGAGGGATGGGGGGGCAGCATACAGGAATGATCAGCAAGGAGCGGGAAGGTAAATAGGAGAAGGAGCAGAAAGGAGAAGGGATAGAAATGAGCAGGAAGGGACATTAAGGAGCAGAAAGGGTCAGCAATGAGCAGAAAAGTAAAGTAGGAGAAGGAGCAGAAAGGAACATAAATGAGCAGGAAGGGGCAGAAATGAGCAGGAAGGAGTAGGAAGGGTCTGCAAGGAGCAGAAAGAATCAGAAGGAGCACAAAAGTAAAAAAGGAGAAAGGGCAGCAGAGAGCTGGAAGGGGCAAAAGGAGCATAAAGGTAAAGTAGGAGAAGGAGCAGAAATTAGCAGGAAGGGTCAGCAAGGAGCAGGAAGGGTCTACAAGGAGAAGGAAGAGTCTACAAGGAGAAGGAAGGGTCTGCAAGGAGCAAAAAGAGTCAGCAAGGAGCAGGAAGGGGCTGCAAGAAGCAGGAAGGGGCAGCAAGGAGCAGTAAGGGTCTGCAATAAGAAGGAAGGGTCTGCAAGGGGCAGGAAGGGACAATAGGAGCACAAAGGTAAAGGAGCAAAAAGAATCAGAAGGAGCACAAAGGTAAAGTAGAAGAAGGAGCAGAAAGGGCCAGTAATGAGCTGGAAAGGGCAGCATAGAGTAGGAAGGGGGAGAAGGAGCACAAAGGTAAAGTAGGAGAAGGAGCAGAAAGGAATAGAAATGAACAGGAAGGGTCAGGAAGAACCAAAAAGGGTCTGCAAGAAACAGGAAGGGGCGGCAAGAAGAAGAAAGGGGCAGGAAGGGACAGAAGGAGTACAAAGGTAAAGGAGCAGAAATAATCAGAAGGAGCACAAAGGTAAAGTTGAAGAAGGAGCAGAAAGGGCCAGCAATGAGCTGGAAATAGTAGCAAGGAGTAGAAAGGAGCTGGAAGGGGCAGAAGGAGCGCAAAGGTAAAGTAGGAAAAGGATCAGAAAGGAATAGAAATTAGCAGAAAGGGACAGAAGGAGCAGAAAAAATCAGAAGGTGCACAAAGGTAAAGTAGGAGAAGGAGCAAAAAGGAAAAACAAGGTGCAGAAAGGGCAGCAAGGAGCAGGAAGGTAAAGTAGGAGAAGGAGCAGGAAGGAGAAAGAACAGAAGTGATCAGGAAGGGACAGAAAGGGAAAGCAAGGAGCTGGAAGGGGCAGAAAGGTAAAGTAGAAGAAGGAGCAGAAAGGGATCAGAAAGAGAAAGGAGCAGAAGGGTGCAAAAGAAGCCAAGGAGGAGAGAAGACAGTGTCAGAAGAAAAAGAAGAATGTGTCAAATGAAGAAGAAGAAAAGGAGATTTGAGCAAGAAGGACAAGTAAAGTGATCCCTCCACTTTATTCTGGACACCACATCATAAGGCTTTGGAACCTGGGCCTGGCAAGGAAACTTTGGACCGTCTCATCTTCCCAGGTAAAAAAAAAATCTCAGTGTTAATGTGTCTTTTATTTACTGAGTGTCAGTAAACACAGAGTGCCATTGGGTAAGGGTGTCGCTGATTGGCTAGAGCGGTCAACTGGCACTCTAAGCCAATAAGTAGCTCCCACTTCACAAAAAAAAAATAAAAAATTTTTGTGAACCGGGAACTAGCGATTGACTTAGAGCATCAGCTGACTCTAGCCAATCAGTGGCACCCATGCCTGACGTCAATCTGCACTTCCTGACACTCCATTTCAGAAGCCGAATACCACTGAGCGATCTGGAGCTGGAGGAAGTCTTTGGGGTTAAACCATTTGAGAGAGGTTTAACCCCTTAAAGGAAAGAGAGCACACAGGGGCCTCCTGGCATCATATCATTTTCATTTAGATGAAGTTGTTATGATGACCAGAATGTTCATTTAATTTGATTAAAGGAACACTATAGTGTCAGGAATACATACGTGTATTCCTGACACCATAGTTGTGAAAACGCTATGTACCCTGGCTTTATGTGATAATGACTATGCCCCTCCCCTTCATGACACTGACTATGCCCCTCCCCTTCATGGATGTCATTATAATTATGCCCCCCCAGTCATGCACACAGACCCATCCAGCAAGACACACACACATATGCAGACAGAAACATTCTCTGAAACACACACCTTTATTTCATATATCAGTTTGCTGCCTGACTGGCTTGAATCCTGTTACTTCCTGTATCAGGCCCACTTCCTTCTGTGCTCCTGCCCACTTGTCCCCAAGTACAGGGTAAGGGGCGGCTGCGAGTAAAACGCACACCGAGTGAAGGCCTCTTGGGATGGATACTCTCTGCATCCCCACTGCCTTCCTTTCACATGCCCCCACACACGGTAGGGGGTTGGGGTGCACGGATGCTGCACCTGCATGCTACCTAATGAAATGGGATCAAGTGAAGCCAGGCGGCGTCCAGAAGGTATTGCTGCACTATGTGGGTAATGGCTGCACTGGTAGCGCCTGGCTGAGATCCTGAATTTTTACCGTTAGTTACAGTTGCCTGGACAGATCCAGGCCTGCGCGGCCTAATGGAAGCGCCAGTCCTGGTTATAGTGACTATGGTGTTTGGAATGTTCTTTTAAAATAGCTGAAGCGTTTTAGCCTGCATTTTACAATTCCCTTGGAATTCAGTTGTCATTTCAAGTGACTAAACTCCTTTGTGTTCAAAGGCTGGAACAAATAGATTTCTATTTTGGCTAGCCAGGATTATTGTATTTTTAACTCTGGCGAATCATCACATTTTAGAGGGGCTATCTAACATGCATAACAAGGATAAATTAAGCAAAGGTTGAAAGATTAAAGCACCTGGCATGCTCCTTTCACCAACTATAATAGCTAGAAACATACTATGTTTAATCTACAGAAACACTCTTTTAAACTGTTTGCTATAAATAAATAGTTTTATACATCCTGGTAATGATTTTCTTTTGGCATTTACTCACTAAACTGGAAAATACAGAATTGAAGAATTGACAAAACCCTTACATAATGTAAGCCAAAAAACACCAAGCTAGAAAATTTGCAAAGTTAAAACATTTGCAAATTCCATTTTTTATTTTGCCATAAATCATTTTTTTTTTTTTAACTAAACCTCAAATTTTTGTGAACAAAAAAACTGTATTTGAAATACTATTAGGCCAAAATTACTTATTTGGAAAAAAAATAATGTATTTGGTTATAGTCAGAGTTTACTATTTTAGTGTATAATTTACAGTTCAGCTTTAAAGTAACTACTGTTAGCTGACTAGAATAAAACCGTTCAAACTGTCATCGTTAGTTGTAGAGTTTAAAACCTTGGGTGAATATTCCATTCCTTTTTTTTATGAATAAAATACATTTCCTCATATGCCTAGAGTCATCCGTACAGCATGCAAAATGGCAATTCATCTCCTTCAAAGTCCCATTTTAATATCAATTGACATGTTTGCAGGACATTTGTGTTTTCTGCCCGTCAGAAAGCAGAATCACGAGTACAGCAAAACATAACAATTTGGCAACTGTAGAATCTTATTGCTTTATCTCTTTGCATATTCTCTTTCTTACTCTGTATACAAAGGAACACTAGCTACAGGCAAAAACTCACCGTCTTAACAGGAGCTTAATAGCTAAGGTGTGTCTAGGTGTGGTTTATGAGGGCTGAAAGTAAAAATGAAAACACAGTTTTGTTCTAATCATGTGTATTTGCTACTGTCTGCAGCAGTGAATTCTTTATTCTGATGGACCAGATCTTCCAGTTTGTGCCTCCGGGGATCTCATTGAAACTCAGCCACTAATTGCAATACTGCATATATTTTCCCATATGTTAAGCCTTTTGAGTGACAGCTTACTATTACAAGCCTTCTGGAAAAGTAGCAGTCTGTAGAGATACTGACTAGATAGGCCGAAACTTAGCGAACGCTGCAAGATCTAAGCCATGTGGCATTTTCCTTGTGTGCTATTAATTGTGTTAGCAGTGGTGGAGATTTATGAAAGTGTCCTTGACCCATGCCTGTCTAATTTTTGGCACAATTTATTAAATCTGTCAGGCTTTTTTTTAATCTTTTTCTTTTGTGCTTTGTCCATTATTTTGAAATATACGTAATTTTTTTGCCAACAAACCTGATTCATCAATCTTTTCTGCACTTTTTCTAACAAAAAAGTATTCTGTTTCAGTTCTCTTTTTTTCTGCCTCTCTATATCTGGCACTTTCAGCATGTTTTTCCGGTTATAAAACTGGGCAGCCTAAAACATTGATGGATTTGACTATGCATTTACCTAAATAATTTACCACTGTATTCACAAAACAGTACCTAGAGTAGCTCCAGAATCTGTTTTTGAATGTTTAAAACAATGACATAGCCAGCATCAAACCATTCCTTGTTACCACTGGTCATGGGGAGAATCCCAGAGAATAGATCCTTTATATGTGTAGTTTTGTTATGGACTAGCAGAATTTTAGATATCAGAATTAATAAGTGTAGGGCAAAAAATTAAATGGTTGCTGATAGTATGGTAAACTAGGGCTACTTTCTAAAGCCTAAATATAACTGGTGAATAACACATTTAGTAATGATTAGATAATAAGGCTTGAAATAATAAATATACACAACTACTATATTACAAATCTATGAATAAAAATATATTTACACAAAACATATAAAAGTAAGAATAACAATGCAGTCAAATGTGAAAAGATATACAGCGATTGGTCAATGTTAAAGGGATTCTATAGTATTAGCAGTAGCGTAACTACCATGGGCCCATTACTCCAGGGGGCATACTTTCAGGGCCGATGCACTGCTGCCCTGGACAGGACCCCGCACTGACCGACTGCTCCCCTCCTGCCGCTGTGTGTAGCATGCACAAAGAGAGCACTTCCTGCCAGACCAGACCTGGCACCACGTTGAGCATGTACAAGAGGGGAGGGAAGAGAGACACATGCAGGACCTGAAAGGCAGGGAATGAGACACATGCAAGGACTGGAGGGGGATGGGACTCATGGAAGGACTTGGGGGGGGAAGGAGACACATGGAGGGGCTTAGGGGGTATGAGACAAATAGATTTCGGAAGGGAGACACATGGGGCATACCAGGGTAAATTTTTGCACTGGGGCCCGGTGGTTTCTAATTACAAACATTTTCCTAACACTACTGATCCTACCCCTGTGACACCCCCTTATAGTATATAAAAGGTTAAAAAAACCACCACAGACCACTTCAGCTCAATGAAGTGGTCAGGGTGCCAGGTCCCTCGAGTTTTAACCCTTCAGATGTAAACATAGCAGTTTCTGACAGCCGCAAGTGGAGCGGAATGTGCATGAGCGGCAAGAGCCGCGCGCGCATTCAAACAGTCCATAGGAAGGCATTTCTCAATGCTTTCCTATGGACGTTCTGCACGTTGGATGCGACTTTTGCATCCAACGTCGCAAAAGCGCCTCTAGCGGCTGTCAGAAACTGCTATGTTTACATCTGAAGGGTTAAAACTCGAGGGACCTGGCACCCTGACCACTTCATTGAGCTGAAGTGGTCTGGGTGACTATAGTGTCCTCTGATCCTACCCCTGTGACACCCCCTTATAGTATATAAAAGGTTAAAAAAACTATTTACTCGCCAGGTCGGCGCTCCATCTCCTCCGACTTCATCCAATGGGGGGATTTAATGCGCATGCATTGCCACAATGTTTTCCTATGGAGATTTCACTGACGCTGGATGTCCTCATGCAGAGCGTGAATACGTTCAGCGTCAGTTAGGTGACATAGAGTTCGGTAAACTCGTGGAACACCTCTAGTGGCTGTCTGGTAGACAGCTACTAGAGTCTGTCTTAAACTTAGAGACTGTTTTAGTTTCTCAAAAATTTTTATGTTTTACATTGCAGGACTAAGGGGAAGAGGGATAGTGCACCCAGACCACTTTAATGAGTTGAAGTGGTATGGGTGCCTATAGTGTCCCTTTAATGTGAAATACCGTATTTATTATCAAATTTGTAGCAAGTGTACAAAGTAGCAATTAGCAGGACTGTTGGCGCGGCAAACAGAGCAATTCAGTTGCTTAATACATTCCAAAAACAAAATGCACTGAGTACCAAGGAACCTTTTAAAGGATACCTCAGAATCACTTAAAAAGTTTGTCTTTACAGTATTTCAATTAGTTTAAAATGGCATAGGCACGGAGTGGTAAGAAAACAAAGACAAACAACAATAAAACAACTTTATGCATTTTGTACATGCCTTCAAATGCATGGAGTAAAGTATTTTGACATAAAGAGAAACATTTAAAGGATACTGTGGATTTGAATCTACACTGATCTAAAGTTTCAGATAGCCTTGAGTATTGATTTGAGCACTAAATGTTGCTGACCCCAGAGCGGCACAAGAGAATCAGGAGTCCAGCAGGATGTGTGTGGTTGCAAATTATACCATTTTGAATGACTGAATGACTATTTGTCTGGAGCAGTAATGTATCTTCCTAATTAATTAAATTGTTGCTACAATACTGGTTGATATTTGAAATCTCCCAACTAAAACCCCACAATGATAATGCTGCTTAATAATATTATGTAAAAACACCATATAGAAATTATATTGGCCATTGTGCCACGTGAGCATCCCTGATTTCTAAGTATGAGGAAAGATCATAACAAGTAAGTCAAGCCCTAAAACGGTTAAAGGAACACTATACAGTCAGGAATACAAATATATTTCTGACACTATAGTCCTAATGCAGCATTTTAGGTGACCGGCCCTCTCTGATCATTTTACTCACCTTTTCTCTCATTCTGAGCTGGTCTTGCCCACCTGGCTCTGCCACCATGGCTGAGATCAATCTTGATGATCTCAGTAAATCCAATGCTTTTTCATAGGAATGCATTGTAAGGCTATTCCACAGGCAAGGCAAAATGCCAATCTGTGCCAGTCTGCATCTCCTCATTGAATTAATGCATCTGTACAGGGAACGTTCAGTGCTGAATGCCAGTGATGCACGCTGTTCAGCACTTAACTAGGAAACATAGAAACATAGAATGTGACGGCAGATGAGAACCATATGCCACATCTAGTTTGCCTAATTTTCTAAAAAATTATTAGTCCCTGGCCTTATCTTATAGCTAGGATAGCCTTATGCTTTTCCCACACATGCTTAAAGGATCACTATAGTGTCAGGAAAACAAATTCATTTTCCTGACACTATATCATCCTTGGGGGACCCTAACCCTCAGGGTCCCCCTCCCGCTGGGCTGAAGGGGTTAAAACCCCTTCAGCCACTTACCTTAATCCAGCGCCAAGTGGAGCGGAATGTGCATGAGCGGCAAGAGCCGCGCGCGCATTCAAACAGTCCATAGGAAGGCATTTCTCAATGCTTTCCTATGGACGTTCTGCACGTTGAATGCGACTTTTGCATCCAACGTCGCAAAAGCGCCTCTAGCGGCTGTCAGAAACTGCTATGTTTACATCTGAAGGGTTAAAACTCGAGGGACCTGGCACCCTGACCACTTCATTGAGCTGAAGTGGTCTGGGTGACTATAGTGTCCTGCTGCTCTGTTTCCTGCTGCTCTGTTACACTGTCTCCCTACTTTTAAGTCATCTAAAATAATTACCCCTAAATCCCTTTCCTCAGATGTTGAGGTTAGGGCTGTATCAAATATTCTATACTCTGTCCTTGGGCTTTTATGCCCAAAATGTATTATCTTGCAATTATCCACATAAATGTCAGTTGCCACAGCTCTGACAATTTTTCTAGTTTACCTAAATCATTTGCCATCAACCCTGGAACATCAACCCTGTTGCAAATCTTTGTATCATCAGCAAAATTACCTCTAGTGGCTGTCTGGGTGACTGCCACTAGAGGTGTTACTAAACACTGCATTTTCTCTGAAAACATAGCATTTACATTGAAAAGCCTGCAGGGACAGGCTATAAACACCAGAATCACTACATTAAAGGACCACTCTAGGCACCCAGACCACTTCAGCTTAATGAAGTGGTCTGGGTGCCAGGTCCTTCTAGGGTTAACCCATTTTTTCATAATTATAGCAGTTCCAGAGAAACTGCTATAATTATGAATGGGTTAAGCCTTCCCCCTAATCCTCTAGTGGCTGTCTCATTGACAGCCACTAGAGGCGCTTGCGTGCTTCTCACTGTGATTTTCACAGTGAGAGCACGCCAGCGTCCATAGGAAAACATTGTAAATGCTTTCCTATGCGACGGGCTGAATGCGCGCGCAGCGCTTGCCGCGCGTGCACATTCAGCCCAGGAGGAGGAACGGAGGAGGAGAGAAGGAGGAGAGCTCCCCGCCCAGCGCTGGAAAAAGGTACGTTTTTACCCCTTTCCCCTTCCAGAGCCGGGCGGGAGGGGGTCCCTGAGGGTGGGGGCACCCTCAGGGCACTATAGTGCCAGGAAAACGAGTATGTTTTCCTGGCACTATAGTGGTCCTTTAAGCTTTATTGGTTCTGGTAACTATAATGTCCCTTTAAGTCATATCTAAACTTCTAAAAGTATGGTAAAATCCAAAGGTGCTATGTACAATGTTAAAGCTTCTGTTTGCTCTTTAGTGAATAACTTTAACAGAATTGCATTCATCAAAGGGAATTTTTGATGTATAGGTCATACCCCATCCTGAACAAAGATTCTAACATACAATTCTAAATATACATACACAATCATTTTGTTCAATCATACAAAATACGGCAGCTATCCACTTTAAAGTCAATCGAGAGATACTTTAGAATACTGAGGAAAAAAATAAAATAAAATCTCACCAGCAGTGGATGCTTCTTCCGCTGATTCAGCAGTACATGAGTGGAAGAAACAGAATGAGGAAAGTTAGCTATAGCATTAAAGCGAAATCACATTCTCTGTTTAACCATTTGCACTCTCTGTTGTGTAGTTTTCTAATCAAAATAAAGTTCCCTTTATGTTTAATGATTTATGCTCTGGGGCATATATTCTTACTGGAAGTTTTTGTTGCACTTATAAATTACATGATTTTGCTATTTCATGACGAAAAGTCATGATTTTATGAAAGACACGGAGGCGAGTACTGCTTAACCCTTTCTTTACTGTCCAACAATAGCAGCAAAGAATACAAACAGTAAGAAAAAATGGTAACCATAGTGATAGACCACTCCCATACCAAGTCCCAGTATAATAGTCAGCACCTCCCCACACAATTCCTCTTTCTATGGATATGCGACACCAAACCAGAAAACAGGAACCGATGAACAGTCCAGAACTCAGCAGACCAAACCATCCCGAAATCCAACCGGATACTTATCAGGAACTGTAGCGGATGGCACTGGGCTGTCCTGAGAAATTACATGTAATTGAATGCATTCGTGTAAAGTAACTAAGTTCTATGTGTTAAAAATATTGTATTCGTCTGAATGTTAGGTAGTTTCATTCCCTTAGTTTGTTCGAATGAAACTACCGAACAGTCAGACCTCCCCTGTGCCTTCAATTACCCGTTGCAAAACTGTTGCGAACAGGTAAATGACAAGCTGAGTAACCTTCCTTTGTTCTCGGGGGTGGCCGCCATTCGAGAAACGAACACGTGGCGGCGGCCATTTTAAAACTCCCGAACAGCGGTGTTTTGCTGTCGAGTGTCTGGAACTCAAATCGGACACTCGACTAGGCGAACACCGCTGAAACCTCCACAAGCCCGGTCCGTTCGGTTCCAAACTACCGAATGGCCCCTCGTTCGGTACATAGAAAGAACCGAACGAGGGGATTCAGGCGAACCCTCCCTAGTCTCTGTAGCTAGAGGCTTTCGTGCCGTTTATTCCCTGACTCCAGGACCGACCACAGGGCCCATTCGCATGGAACCTTATTCGGCTGTGCTCTCCAGTGCGGTTGGTCATTTTATTCCCTCCATGAATTTCCCGAACCCCTGGTCTGATCTGGGTGATTTTTGGATATGTTGTTCACCCAGATCAGGGGTATCCGGGGATGTAGGATTTAAAGAGGTACCCCTACGTTTAGGGGTACATCCAGAAACGGGGGGAATTACTGTACTGGATAAGGGGATTATGATGCTGGCTGAGGGGAGGAGAAGTGTGGGAGGTTACCAGGACAGGATTGGCTACTGTAATAATGAGTGTAAATCCCTCCCTTGCATGGGAGCATGCTTTAAAAGGAGACTGTGGATTAAAGCTTTCAGTTCTGCTCCTGAAACTGTGTGTCGTCCAGTTATTGGGATTGCTGTTGGGATATTGCTGTGTTATATTGCCTGCTGGATACTTTACCCTATGGATTTAGAATTGCTTGTTCCTGAACCTCCCTGGAATCCAAAGTGGAGATAGGCTGTGTAAAACCAGCTCTCCGCTACAGGAACCATCTGTGAACTGTGACTAAACCATCAACAAATGACTAAGCGTCAACAACAGGGAGTCCTTCACAGCACCATCCATAGATCTCCAGCCAACGTGGTGAAGTCTTGGGAAGAAGTGAGGATCTTTATACAGCACCAACAGTGCACAATCAACCTGTGAAAACATAAAAAACAGGAGCCCAACCGTTAAATCAGTACTAAAGCCAATTGCTCATGCCAAGACATAATATATTGATATACTGAAACCACATAGTGCCCCTAATGTCAGACAAGAGAACCACCACCAGGCCAACATAGCATTAACAGTATGGATGCACATAAAAAGGTAATACCACGTTGAACTCAGTGCAATACTTACCAACCTGAGATATAACACAACAGGGGGGGAAAATACAATGATAGAAAAATAATAGGGTGGGACAATACTCGCCTCCGTGTCTTTCATAAATCATGACTCTTCGTCATGAAATAGCAAAATCATGTAATTTTATGTCAAGACACGGAGACTCATATTGCAAGTTTAAAGCTGATCAATAACCGAAGAGAAAAGATGTGTTGAAGGCCGAAAGTAAAATTCTCTGAAGGTGGATTCGCGGGACCAGTCCGCCATCCTCATCAGGTCTTCCAGGCGTGCGCCCGAAGACACCATAGACGTGGCTGATGCCCCCTCGTGCGGAGTGAGCGCCAAAGATGGACGTATCCACACCGGCCAGTGACATTTCACCCAACGAGCCAAGGTAGTGCTGGACACCGGGGAGAAGGGTTGACGAATCGAGAGAAAGAGCTGAGGGGATGCGGCCGAACGATGGGCACTCGTCCAAAGTTCATACTCCCTCAAACAGGTCACAGGACATAGCGCCGGGGTAGTTGGAAAACTCGGATATGAGACCGAACCTATAGCCATCTTAGTGCATCTGAAGATGTTAAATGTCACTCCATCCGGAGTGAAGGACCTAGCATCGTAATCCATGGCCCGTACATCCAAGACCCGTTTGCACGAAATGAGGCAGAACAGGGAAACCAATTTGTCAGACAGTTGTCGCAGGGTGAGGTCCGAATTAGGAGGCCAGGAAGTAAACAGTGACAAGATGCAGGAAACATCCCATGTAGCCGAATATCGAGGTATGGGGGGACGCGACAGGCGTGAACCCAGAAGTAAGAGGCACACCAAGAGGTGTTGGCCTGCAGGACAGCCATTGAAACCCTGGTGGGCCAAAGAGATGGCTGATCTAAAC
This sequence comes from Pelobates cultripes, assembly GCA_933207985.1. Taxonomy (NCBI): domain Eukaryota; kingdom Metazoa; phylum Chordata; class Amphibia; order Anura; family Pelobatidae; genus Pelobates; species Pelobates cultripes. The sequence goes on along the minus strand of OW240913.1, from coordinate 291,728,100 downwards.
AGGTTAATCGTGTGATACGCACGACCAGCCTCAAATAACGAAGTGAGGAATTGGAGTATCGCTGTCACAGGTCCCAAAATGGGACCCAAGTCCTGAGCCAGGCACCAATCAGTCCAAGCTCTCCAAGCGGTCCCATATGCTCATCTAGTGCCGGGGGCCCATGCGTCAGCCAGGAGAGATCGTGTTGCATCAGAAAGTAGTGGTAGTAGTAGTAGTAGTAGTAGTAGAGTAGCAGCAACAACCCGTCCAGTAGGAGGGGGTGTCGTTGGCCCAATGAGTCCAGCAGAAGATCCTGGCAGGATGGCAGAAGTCTGGGTTCATCTATTGCCAGCTCCAGGAGCTGTGGGGACCACGACTGGTTCCCTCACAATGGGGTCAGAAGGACCAAGTCGTCCATCTGGCGTCGTACTCGCAGTAGAACCCGAGGAATCATGGCAACTGAAGGGAAGGCGTAAAGAGGTGAGCCAGTCCAGTCTTGTAGGAAAGCATCCACTGCCTCCACGGCTGGGTCTGGGTGCCAGCTGTAGAACCGAGGTAGATGGGCGTTGAGCGGAGAAGCGAAGAGTGTTGATGGCAAAGGGTCCCCAGAGAGATGAGATAGCGGAGAACACCTATACATTCAATTTCCAATCGCTGCTGTCTGACAGATAGCGTGAGCTCCAATCCGCATGGATGATCAGATTCCTGGCCAAACAATAGGCCCAGAAGTCCTTCGCCAAGCAGGCCAGAATAGCCGAATGCGTGCCGCCCATGTGATTGACATAGCGAACTGCTGAGATGTTGTCCATGCGCAGTCGGATGCACGCACTGGCGGTCCAGTTCGCGAAGCTCCGGATCGCAAATGAGCCGGCCAGGAGCTCCAGGGCATTGATGTGGAGACGGGATTCATCCTCCAACTAGCATCCCCCGGTAGTCACACTGTTGCAGTGGGCACCCTAACCGTGGAGACTTACATCTGAATCGACCGTGAATTCCGGTTAGGAACCGAAGATGGCCTTGCCATTCCAAGCAGATAGGTTGTGGATCCACCAGGTCAGCTCATCTCGGGTTTCCGAATCCAGGGAAACCATGTCTGCATATGATGCCCCGTTGCGAAGATGTGCAATCTTCAGACACTGGAGTGCACGATAATGGAGAGGGGCTGGAAACACTGCCTGGATTAAGGAGGCCAGTAGGCTGATGATCCGTGCCAGATGACACAGCAACAGCTGGGGGCGCTAGGGCGTGGGGTGGTTCCTTGCGGATGGAGCGTATTTTGGCCGGAGGGAGCCTGAGAGATTCCGCCTCTGAGTCTACCGTGAACCCATGTGTCGGGAAGGGGTCAGGCAGGATTTTTCCCAATTGAGGAGGAAACCCAGGCGAGATAGGAGATCCATCTTCCACTGTGTTTCAGGAGGACCGACCAGTCCTGTGCCATGAGGAGGATGTCGTCCAAATAGACTATCAGTCTTACTCCTCGACTGCGCAACCAAGCCATGGCAGGGCGCATCAATTTGGTGAAGCACCACGGAGCTGACGAGAGCCCGAAAGGGAGGCATGTGAAGTGCCAAGTGTCGCCTTTCCAGAGGAAGCGTAGGAAGTCCCTGGATGCCTCGGTCACTGGGACCGTCAAGTATGCGTCCTTGAGGTCTAATTTTGCCATTCAGTCTCCCCGAAGGAGTAAGTCCAGCAGGAGATGAATGCCCTCCATCTTGAAGTGACGGTAGCGCACTAGAGTGTTCAGGGCCCGGAGGTTGATAACTGGGCGCATCTGCCCACCTTTCTTTTCTACAAGGAAGATGTTCATGAGAACCCCTGTGGGGGACATGGGGGCCCATTCTATCGCCCCCTTCGTGTGGAGAGCTGATAACTCCTCGTCTATTAGGGCACGGTCTGTCCCTGAAAGTATAATAGGGTGAGGCGCAGGAATATGACACGGGGTGTCGACCAACTCTTTGTGGAACCCAGGCATCTGAGGTGATGTCTAACCAGGCTTGGAAAAAATTACGGAGTCTGCTCCCTACACAGATATTGGAAAAAACATGAGGTAAATGTAAGCTTAGCGTAAGGGCGTCTGGAACCGGGGTTCCCTCTGGAGCGCCATGGCCTCCCACGAGAGGGGAAGAAAGGGGACTGTTGTCTCGTCTCCTGGTAGGATGGTCTCTGGGTGTAGAAGCCTCGTCCCGATCCACGGGCGTGGTAATTAGACCGACCGGACAGACGGCCCCTGAATCTGCCGGCCCTGGTAGAAACCTGTCCCTGAAATACCCTCTTCATAGAGGATTGAGCCTTGTCCATTGCCCTGAGTTTGTTGCGCGCCGCCTTGCTAAGGGGGCGCCGTACCCAGTTCTCTAGGTACTTAGCCACATGGTCCACGGGGAGCCATTCTGCCGACCTCGGGTGATGGAGAGCCAGGTTCAAGGTTCCCCAGACGGGTCCATGAGGGCAGAACCCACGGTAGCGGGAGAGTCGCTGCGCGAGCCACTCATTACCAGCCCCGACAGAGCAGGGGCAAAAAGGTCAGTGTCCTGCCCGCCAATGTCGTCATTGGAGTCACCTACGCACTCAGCATCAGCCTCCTCACAAGACCCGATTTCTGAGTCGGAGTCACTCTCTTTGTGTGCTCTAGCACATTTCCACTGCCGCGCCCGTTCTGCCTGGCGCGGAAAGGCTCTCTTGCGTGACATAGGCACGCTGTCATTAGTGGATATAGTCACACCAGTCGTATTATTTCTGGAGGCAGGGGGACTTAAGTGTCTGGATTTGGCCGTAGCCTTTCTTGGAACATCCCCTGTAGGGCTGAAAGCAGAACGCGCTAAGCGCGTCGGCGTGGCCAAGCCTTCTGCGGCCAAAGGGAGTGCCAGTAAGGCCTGTGAAATAGTCTGGGAAAGGGCAGAGGACCTGAAGCCCATTGCGGCCAAAATGGCATCCGTAACGGAGCGCTGTAGAGCTAGGGATTGGGCATTGTCAGGTACTGACATAGGGTCACCTGCGGAGGAAGGGGGCCAGAGCTGGCAGAGGGGTTAACCAAAGCATGGGGTATATCCATTTCCCCAGGGGGAAGGAGGGTGGCAGGCACTTTGGACTTGGGCATAATAAAATCGCTGTGAGATATCCCAATGTTACCAAATATAAAATAGTAATATATGCTGCAGGGAGTTGAAAGCTAAAACGAAAATGACAGGAATAGAACAAGCTAGCAGGAGTTAATCACTCCAGACTAGCTATACCTTATTAGAGGCACTGGCGGATCCAGGGGGGGGGGCAACGGGGCAATTGCCCCCCACCCCCGAGAAATCCGCCGGTCTCCCTCTCCCTCCCCTGTCAGCCCTGCAATGTGCCTGCGGACCGGAGGGGAGATCAGAGATCTCCCTCCCCGGTCCGCAGGCACCGTGCTGACAGCCGGCAGGGGAGGGAGAGGGAGGACCCGGGAGCTCAGTCTGCAGCTCCTCCGGGTCCTCCTCTCGTGAGATTTGGAGCGTTGCCGCGGTTACCACGGCAACGCTCCAAATCTCGCGAGAGTGAACTCTAGCCCGGGAACCACGGGCTAGAGTTCACTGTAACCACTGGGACCACCAGGGAATCACCACTGGGACCACCAGGGAATCACCACTGGGACCACCAGGGATGAAAATATGTCCCCCCTCCTCCTCAATAAAGGTAAGAAGGGAGGGGGGACATAGAATATTTGGTTTTTATTAATTAAATAAAGATATATATTATTTAAAAAAGCCCCCCCTACCCTTAACACACACACACACACATAGCCCCCATACTGCCCCCCCATACACACATACTGCCCCCCATGCTGCCCCCCATACACACATACTGCCCCCCATGCTGCCCCCCCATACACACATACTGCCCCCCATGCTGCCCCCCCATACACATGCTGCCCCATACACACACATACTGCCCCATTCCCCCATACACATGCCAGTTCCATACACACATACCGCCCCCATATACACACATACTGCCCCCCATACACATGTTGCCCCCCACACACACATTGGCTCAAGCTCCCATGCTGCCCCCCCATACACACATGCTGCCCCCATACACACATACTCGCCCCCATGCTGCCCCCATACACACATGCTGCCCCCATACACACACATACTGCCCCCCATGCTGCCCCCATACACACATACTGCCCCCATACACACATACTGCCCCCATGCACACATACTGCCCTCATACACACATACTGCCCCCCATACACACACACACTGCCCACCATACACACACACTGCCCACCATACACACACACTGTCCTCCATACACACACACTGCCCCCATACACTGCCGCCCCATACACACACATTGCCCACACTCACACACACACTGCAACTGTTACACACACATACTGTCCCACACATACACTGCATCCCTGACATACACTGCCCCCCTACTCACACACTACAACCTTCACACACACACACACACACACTGCTCACACACTGTCCCCCTCACACACACACACTGCTCACACACACACACACTGCACCCCTTACACATTGCACCACTCACACACACCACTGCTCCTATGCCCTACTACCGCCCCATTTCCCAGCAGACCTCAGGTAAGTTGTCAAACTGTTCTTAAACGGTTTGACTACTTACTCTAGGAGGGGGTCCCGGCACTATTGACACCATAACCACTACACTGAGCTGTAGTAGTTTTTGTGTCTGGATTATTTCTTTAAATAATCTACAAGTGCCCCTACCGAGATCAGGCTCTGGATCCGCCACTGATTAGAGGGTAGAGATAGGGAGCTCACCAGGGCCAGACCATCAGACAGGAAGAGGACAATGGAGTCACAGACAGCCTGAGAAAGATAAGGCAAATGGAGAAAAAAGATAAGAGCAACAGGGGAAGCTCAAGTGATAGGGATACTGATAATAATACCCTAAAGAGGTCTGGAACACTGGGCTCAAATGATAACACAATATAAAAATCCACAATAGGATAAAACATGGAAACATAAAACATATGGAAAATAAATGATGAAACTACAAGCAAAAGAGCAAATAAATGGTATATATAACAACAGAGCAATAATGAGAGTAACATCAATAATGCAAATAAATTGTATACATAACAATAAGGCAATGATAATATGGAAGAAATTAGTCATGTACTTATCTTTGTTTGGTAGCAGCAAAGAAAGAGGAATTGTGTGGGGAGGTGCTGACTATTATACTGGGACTTGGTATGGGAGTGGTCTATCACTATGTTTACCATTTTTTCTTACTGTTTGTATTCTTTGCTGCTATTGGTGGACAGTAAAGAAAGGGTTAAGCAGTATGAGCCTCTGTGTCTTGTGATAAAATCAGGAGTTCTTGTTGCACACATTTGTTCTTATAACAATCCCTTATAGTATATCCTTTCTGTAAATGGTTACATCTTGCTTTTTTTTATCTGTTTCAAAGTTAAATTGTATATTTTTTGACATCACAAAAGTCAGATAGATAGGTTTGTGTGGAATGGGAAAAAACACAATTATTCCCTAAAGTGAAAATTGTCAGGAATGCAAAAAGTGAATTTCAAATATAAAGTCAAAATAGTCGAACTGAAAGCAAAGCTGCAGATTTTTTCAATTCTGCTTTAAATTTTAAATTTACTTTGAATTCTCTTAAAATTTCCAACAATTTTGACTTTCTGTGACTTTTTGTCATCCAAGCACCTCTGTTTGTCTCTTTGTCCCAGAGCCGTCTTTAATATTGTTTGGACCCTGGGCAAGCATCTGTTTGGGCCCCCTGGGCATGCAATCACCCCCTCCACCCCAACCTAGAGGCGAAACTAATGTAGAGAGTGCCTTGGTGCAACAAAAAATAATTCAGGCCTGCCCTGTAGCACAAGAGTAAAGAAAAGATAGATCCCCATCTGTCATACAACTCCTGCGATGCTATGCCAGCTGGGGATCTACCATCCTTGCAGGGTTGTATTTTTGAGCAGTGTTTGTGCAAATGAATGTCAGCATGTTATTGTATAGAGTGTATGTGTGCATGTAGGGGTGTATTTGTATGTACTGTTACCATTGGAATGCAGTGGTGTACTTGTGTGTAGTGTTTGCATTTTAATGCAGGGATGTGTGATTGTTTGTAGTGTTGGCTTTTAAATGCAGGTGTACTTTTGTGTGTAGAGTTGGTGTTTGTATATAATTTTAGCATTTTAATACAGGAATGTGTTTGCATGTAATGTTTGTATTTGCATGCAGGGGGGTTGTTTGGATGTAGTGTTGTCTTTTAAATACATGTGTACATTTGTGTGTAGTATTAGTGTTTCAGCAAACTGGTGTGTTTGTAATGTTTGTGTTTGGAGGGTTCTGTTTGCATGTTGTGCGATTTCTATAACACATATACACATACACATTAACACGCAGATACACACATGCTCACACTGACACATGCTCACACCTTGACACATACTACACATACACACACACTCAGATACACACCCGTTGACACACAGATACAAGCACTTTGATATACACACACTGGCACATACACACACACACTGATACAGGTATATACACACACACTCAGATACACACATATATAAAGGTATAAATGCAGGGGTGTATATGTGTACAGTGCTAGAGATGGAGTGTATTTATGTTGGCATTAAAATGCTGGGATGTATGCATTACCACACACTCAGATGCACACTTACACACACACCGAAACACACACACAGGTGCACATACAGGTGTATGAGGTATACATACACACAGAAACACTGACACACAGACAAACACAGCCAGATACACACAAGGACATAAACACAGCCAGATACACACATATATATGTGTACATTTACATATTTTAATCTCTGCCTTCTAGCAGCTCTTGGACAGCAACTCCCAGCAACCTTGGCCAATATAATGTCTCAACTCTGTTCTTACATACCCTGGTCCAGAATTTGGCAAAAGTGACATTTGAAAATGGTGTACAGCCTTTGATAACACTTGATGCGATAATATGTTAAAATAAATACTTTTTAAATTTATATTTAATAGGGAACTGTCAGGTTCTTCTAGGATTTTTAACATGTACTTATTCCCTGTGTGTTACATTACAAACACCAACACACTTAAATAAAAGTTATATCAGAAATTAGCAAAACAAAAAACAAAACATATTTAGCCACCCTCCTGTCTCCTTACCTTTTGGGTACAGAAAGGTGGCTTCCCTGGTGTCCAGTGAGAGCTTGCTGGCCCAGGCTGATGGGAGTCTGCCATCAGCTTTCTCAGTCCCTCTCCCCCACAATGCTTGCATCCTCCTCCATGTGGTGTGTGCCTCCTCCCCAGCGGCACTGAGGAGGAAGTGATCAGTTCTTACTGGGAGGAAGCAATCTGACCTCACTTCCTCCCAGCATGCCCAGGAAACAAAGAGACTCACAGGGCAGTATGTGTGGGGGCTAGCTGTGAGTATGTAGTCAGGAGTAACTGGTCCCGGGGCAGCTGCCCCTTTTGCCCCTCCTTAAAGACGGCCCTGCTTTGTCCCCCAGCTGTTCTGTGTGTCTCTTTGTCCATCCATCACCCCTGTCCATTTGTGGTCTCTACCCTCCAGGTGTTTACCTTCATGTAGCAAGACTGAATGGACCTTGGTAGAGGATCTTCTTACTCAGTGGTTCTCAAACCAGTCCTCAAGACCCACCAACAGTCCAGGTTTTGTTACTATCTCCATTGGAATAAAACAGGGAAATACATAAATCCTGGACTGTTGGTGGGCCATGAGGACTGGTTTGAGAACCACAGGAAGCTGATTATAGCTCTCAGCGATCATCTATTGTGGTCCGCTTGGTCATGCTACATGCAGTAACTGGCGAGAGGAGGAGCGCTCTGCAGTGAGCTCCCTTCCTGCCAGTTACACAGAGATTGCACCCCCCGGGCCAGAACACCCTATGGGGCTCCATTGTTCAACTAGCGGTAGCACCGGCCCTGCTTACATGCACATTCTAAGTTAGGTGATTTGAGTCTTATCCTTTGATTTTTTTAAACTGCACAAAAATGTACAACCAAAACACAAACAATGTTTAGATATAGAACATTTATCTTTGGGTAAGACTGTCCCTCTTTCCATAATTTTCATTCCAGACCTGGATCCCTTCATGCTATGCTCAATTCAAAAATACAGGCCATTCATAATTCATTTACATGTACAAAGATTCACCTCCCATATTCTTTCAAGATGATGACTCTGTACACTCAAATACTCTCCTTGTCAAAAGGGCAGGTATTTTGAATCTACATCGTTTGAGGAATCGTGACTACAAGACCTAGTCCAGAAAGACCAGATGTCTGCACGTTATAGCTCTCTCATCTAAGGTCACTTACAGGGGACTATGCAAAGAATATGAAGAAAAATACAGCATGATTATGACACCAAAACCTATCAAATGCACTCAAGATGTGTTGGTTCCCGTGGTATGACTAAAGTGTTCTTTTATGGAAAGTACCTTACAAGATTGAGGAAACTGGAAATTCAATGGATGTAAAAAGCCAAAAGTAAAAAAACGAGAGAAAAGTAAAATGTACAATGAAAAATTCCATTATAAAACCTACTCAATAATGATTTGTAACATACATGAAGTCATTAAACAAATTGTAGTAATAAACTATTTTTCAATGCTATCAAAGTTGGAGTGTTTGATAATCAAACAGCAATATATGTTGTCCATATGTTTCGCGTGTATACTCAAAATGACTGAACCAGCCTTAATTTCTATAATCCATTTAGTCCTTTTGTTTTGAAGCTTTATGTCATGTTAGTGTCACTCCAGTGGGTCTAACTCACATGGCTCTACAAAGCACAGTTGGGCTGACAGCTATACTGTAAGGTAACTTAATATATTAACCTAACCTTTTATAAGAAAAGACTTTTATGGCAATGACACTATATTACAAATCAAGTGGGGCTTACTGAAAATGTTATTTGCTTAATTTAAAATAAACTAAATGCACACACCAATTTACTGCATATGTTAGACTATATTTACTATATAATACATGTTCTACAGAACAAAGTACAAAATTAATAAGCAGGGTGGAAAAGATTAATTATGAAGAAAAGCTAGAAAAACGGCATTTGAACTCTTTATAAAAAAGTGAATATCATAACTCTACAGGTGATACTTGAAAAATTAGAATATCGTGCAAAAGTTCATTTATTTCAGTAATGCAACGTAAAAGGGGAAACTAATATATGAGATAGACGCATTACATGCAAAGCAAGATAGTTCAAGCCGTGATTTGTCATAAGTGAGATGATTATGGTTTACAGCTCATGAAAACCCCAAATCCACAATCTCAGTAAATTAGAATATGCAATCAATAAAACAAGGAGTGTACATAGAACAATATCGGACCTCTGAAAAGTATAAGCATGCATATGGACTCAGTACTTGGTTTGGGCCCCTTTTGCAGCAATTACTGCCTCAATGTGGCGTGGCATGGAAGCTATCAGCCTGTGGCACTGCTGAGGTGTTATGGAAGACCAGGATGCTTCAATAGCGGTCTTCAGCTCTTCTGCATTGTTCAGTCTCATGTCTCTCATCTTTCTCTTGGCAATGCCCCATAGATTCTCTATGGGGTTCAGGTCAGGCGCGTTTGCTGGCCAATCAAGCACAGTAATCCCACGGTCATTGAACCAGGCTCTGGTGCTTTTGGCAGTGTGGGCAGGTGCAAATCCTGCTGGAAAATGAAGTCAGCATCCCCATAAAGCTCGTCTGCGGAAGGAAGCATGAAGTGCTCCAAAATCTCCTGGTAGACGGCTGCGTTGACCCTGGACTTAATGAAGCGCAGTAGACCAACACCAGCAGATGACATGGCTCCCCAAATCAACACAGACTGTGGAAACTTCACTCTGGACTTCAAGTATCTTGCAGCGTGTGCCTCTCCATTCTTCCTCCAGACTCTGGGTCATTGGTTTCCAAATGAGATGCAAAAGTTGCTCTCATCAGAAAAGAGGGCTTTGGACCACTGAGCAACAGACCAGGTCTGTTTTTCTTTAGCCCAGGTAAGACGCTTCTGACGTTGTTTGTTGTTCAGGAATGGCTTGACAAGAGGGATACGACATCTGAAGCCCATGTCCAGGATCCGTCTGTGCATCGTGGCTCTTGATGCACTGACTCCAGCCTCAGTCAACTCCTTGTGAAAGTCCCCAACACTTTTGAATGGCCTTTTCCTGACAAGCCTCTCCAGGCTGCGGTCATCCCTGCTGCTTGTGCACCTTTTTCTTCCACACTTTTCCCTTCCACATAACTTTCTATTAATGTGCTTTGATACAGCACTTTGGGAACATCCAACTTCCTTTGCAATTTCCTTTTGAGGCTTTCCTTCCTTATGGAGGGTGTCAATGATGGTTTTCTGCACAACTGTCAGGTCAGCAGTCTTCCCCATGATTGTGATTCCTACTGAACCAGACTGAGAGACCATTTAAAGGCTCAGAAACCCTTTGCAGGTGTTATGGCTTCCTTAGCTGATTAGAGTGGGACACTGTGAGCACCTTTTCACAATATTCTAATTTACTGAGATTGTGGATTTGGGGTTTTCATGAGCTGTAAACCATAATCATCTCACTTATGACAAATCACGGCTTGAACTATCTTGCTTTGCATGTAATGCATCTATCTCATATATCAGTTTCCCCTTTTACGTTGCATTACTGAAATAAATGAACTTTTGCACGGTATTCTAATTTTTCGAGTATCACCTGTATATAAGTAAATATATACAGGTTCAGTGCAAACTGCTGGGTGCTAGCTAACCTGTTTGTTAGCAGGAATATACAACAGAGAAGAGGTCACCCATTGAGACTGGAAAAAAGGCATTTTCGGTTAGAGCGGAGGAAAGGGTTCTTTACAGTAAGAACCATGAAGATGTGAAATTGTTTTCCTGTACATATTTAACAAAACCAAACCTCAAATGCTTATTTTTTTTGGAAAAACTGAATTTTCAAGGATATGATTAAATAAGTCAAGAATTTTTTTTTTCTCTTTTTAATCATAATTGGCCACTGCTTACAATATTTTTATTTTATTTTTTTGCTAGTAAAACTTGGATCAACAGCAATAAAAGATGTAATTTACAGGTTAAAGACTTGAGTATTTTTTCAACCTAGGTTACTATGTAACATAACTTAAAGGGCACCTGTCATGTCAGCAACTGTTCTTTGGATTGAACATATGATTTGCAATGTTCTAGCAGTTTCGCTAGCAAATATATAGATTAGGAGAAAAACCTATTTAATTATAGTTTTATTTCCCAGCTGTCTGTCAATGCCTCGGCATCACTCCAAAGCCAGGGCACCAATGTCACTGACGAGATTTGCCACGTGGGGATGTGTTCTGAGCTGGACAGAAAATAACACCCACGAACTGGTCCAGTTATATTTTACATTGAATACACCATGTATCTTTGTGATATATGGTGTACTCGATGTATATGGGAGCGGATGCATGTAAGTTAAATTATTCACAACAGGTTTACTTTAAGAATATTTGATAATTTTGGCATTATATCCATGCCCTGTTATTCTTCACATTCAAATCTCTTAAAGGGATTCTCTAGTGCCAGGAAAACAAACCTGTTTACCTGGCACTGTAGAATCCTGGAGTGCCCCTCTCCTTCCTGCCCACCATCCCACGTCGCTGAAGGGGTTAAAACCTCTTCAATCACTTACCTGAATCCAGTGCCGATGTCCTCCGGCGCTGGGTCAGGCTCTGCCCCCTCTCCTCCCCTGCTGACGTCCACCGGCGGAGGATACCTAATGCGCATGCGCGTCAATGGCTGCGTGCACGCATTAAACCTCCCCATAAGAAAGCATTATTCAGTGCTCTCCTATGGGGATTCCGGCGACGCTGGAGGTCCTCATTCATAGCGTTAGGACGTCCAGCATCGTTTAGACAACCAAAAGTTGTCTAAGAAGCTAGACATCCCTCTAGTGGCTGTCTGCCACTAGAGGAGGACTTAATCCTGCCAGGTAATTATTGCAGTTTATAAAAACTGCAATAATTACACTTGCAGGGTTAAGTGTGATGGGAGCTTGCACCCAGACCACTTCAATGGACTTATCCACAAGGCATATTCTTGATTGTAATAATCAATTAAACATATGTGTGAATTGCCCCACTGTCATTCACTGTCCTCTTATTATTTTGCTCCTTCCCCTTCAAATGGCTTTAAAATACTATCCACATAACATAAGGATAGTGGTTGACTGAGGTGTAGAGTTAAGTCAGAAGCTCAGTGCAATCATAGGCTGAGATACACTATTTATTTATCGTTCAATCAGGAGCACATTTCTTTAAAAATGGATATATGGCTAAGGCAGTGGTTCCGAAACATTTTAGGTTCAAGGAGCCCTTAATATTTCAATATGTTTCCAAGGCACCCCATGCAGTGGCGTACTAGGGGGGGGGAGGAGGGGGCGGTCCGCACCGGGTGCCAGCCGGGTGGGGGGTGCCATGGCCAGCCCCGCCGCCCCCCCATGCTGCAGCCGCCCGAGCGCTCTGTATTGAGCCTCAGGCGGCTGCAGCTTTGCCCGGGCGGTGCGTCCATGAGGGCGGACCGCACCGCCCGGGCGCAGCCTCTAGCAGCCTAGGGTTTGACAGGAGGGAGGCTGTAGTTTTTGTTCAGCTTGGACAGAGCCTGCTCACCGTCGAATAGCAGGAAGTGAACACCGAGTGTATTTCCATGCCCGTGGGTACAGAGACAGTTGCCTTCTGTACCGCTGAGGCGGGGTGAGAAAGGAAAGGAGGGGCAGAAGAGAAAGGGGGTGAGAAAGAGGGAGGGTGAGAAAGCGAAGGGGTGAAAGAGGAGAAAGGGGGGTGAAAAGGAGGGGGGTGAAAAGGAGAAAGGGGGTGAGAGAGGGGGAAAGAGGAGAAAGGGGGGTGAAAGAGGAGGGGTGAAAGAGGGAGGAAAGGAGAAAGGTGGGGAGAGGGGTGAAGAGGAGAAAGGGGGACAAAGGGGGAAAGGGTGAAAAGAGAGAGAGGGGTGAAAGAGGAGGGGGTGAAAAAGAGAGAGAGATGGGGGTGAAAAAGGGAAAGGTGGGTGAGAGAGGGGGGTGGAAAGAGGAGAAAGGGGACAAAGGGGGAAAGAGGGGGGAAAAAGAGAGAGGGTGAAAAGGAGAAAGGTGGGGGGTGAGAGAGGGGGGTGAAAGAGGAGAAAGGGGGATGGGGGTGAAAAAGGAGAGGGGTGAAAGAGAGGGGGGTGAAAAGGAGGGGGTGAAAAAGGAGAAAGGGGGAGAGAAGGGGTGAGAAAGAGGAGAAAGGGGTGGTGAGAAAGGAGAGGGGGTGAGAAAGGAGGCTGTCACTTCCTCCCAGCTGGCCGATGTTATAGGGGCCCAGTCGAAGTCTTAGAGGAGCGCAGCACCCGACCAGGCTCCTGTTCAGCAGTAATGTTTCCCGGTGCTATAATCGCCCCCCAGGGGGGACTCTGCGCACAGTTTGGGTACCGCTGGGCTAAGGTGAAAGTATTATGTTGTAGAAGATGGGATCCGTTGCCTCTGCCTGGAATTGACTAAGCTGTTTAGTTTTGGGCTGTAAAAGATGCTATTATTTATTTGCAGGCTTTCTTGATTACGTTGGTAATTTACATTGTATTTTTTTTACATAGTTCGAGTGCTTTGTTGCAGCCAAACTAGACATAAATTACAATCCATCATGTAATAATTATCAAAATTTTAATGGCTGTCGATGAGCTGTTAATGATATCAAAGCAATCACAATCTCAACATTCCAATACTGTGCAACAACACTTTTGGGGAAAAAAAAGTATCCTATATATTATGTTAAGTCAAATTATACCCCATCTAGACAAGAGAGTATGGGTTACTCTTTTCACTTCTCAAGACTTTATGAATATGTTAGAAGACTAAACCGAATTTATCAGAGTATATTGAGATGAAACAAAAACTCAGCAAGCTGCCCCTCTCTCAGTTGACACTCAGGTCTGAATAATTATTGCTTAAAGGAAAACTATAGTGCCAGGAAAACAAACTTGTATAACTAGTATTTCTCCCATAGGAAAGCATGTATAACGCTTTCCTTTGGGGTTTTACATGATGCTGGATGTCCTCATGCATAGCTTAAATCATTCAGCATAAGTCTGGTGACCAAAAGTCACCTAAAGACCTGGAAGTCCCTCTTGTGGCTGTCTGGTAGAGTTAATCCTCAAAGGTAATTATTGACGTTTATTAAAACTACAATAATTACCACTGCAGACTTAAGGGACCTGGGACACTGCACCCAGACCACTTCAATGAGCTGAAGTGGTTTTGTTGCTTATAGTAATTCAATGCTTTCCTATGGGGAAGCTTCAATGTACACTTGGAACATTGGATTGGACCATCACAGATGGGAGGCAGACAGGTAAGCAGTGCCAAAGAAGCCTCGGGGCTGGAAAAAAGTAAGTAAATAATATATTGTATTAAATGGACACTATAATCACCAAAAAAACTTAAACTTTTTAATAAACTGCAATAATTACCTTTGAGAGTTAACTCCACATCTAGTGGATGTCTACCAGACAGCCACAAGAGGGACTTCTTAATTAATTAAATTACTCCCTCTCCCTCCCCATGTACTTACCGATCACCGCCATTCCCCTGTCGGCAATCGGTCTTTTTCTGAGGGGGACTGCCTGGGCTCAGCCCAGAAAATCCCCCCTCTGCAATTTAGGACCCCCAGTAGCCATGTGGCCGCTCTAAAAGAGCGGTCACATGGCCACAATAGGTGTCCACAGTGCATCCAGCAGAGGGACTGCCTGAACTGACAGGCAGTCCCCCTGCTGGTGAAAAAGTTAAAAAAAGTAAACAAAAATTAAAATAAAGTTAATAAATTAACAAATATATATATATATCTTATATATAACGTCATACTAAGTGTTTTTTAAATTACTATATATATATTAATATAAAAATACAATTAGAGTAAAATTACACACGTATATATAATAACTATATATATTGTATATATTTTATAAAAAAATTAAATAATTGAAAATAAATAAAAACCTGTAAAAATAATCTTTTAAAAATTATATATATATATAAATGTGTGATTTTATTCTAACTGTATTTTGATATTAATATATATATATTTATATCAAAATACACATTATATATATAAAAAATTTATTCTATATATATCTCCTTAACGACCGTGGACGTACTGGATACCTCCGACAAAAAACGGTTGTTAAGGACCACAGACGTACCTAGCATGTCCGTGGCAAATAGGAGCCCTGGACTTACCTGGACTTGCGATCCGCTGCGATCATGGTCAGGGGGGAATGCCTGAGACCCCAGCAGTCCCCCTGCAGCAGCTCCGGCCACCTCGGCCCTCAAGGGCCATGTGATCACCATGATCACATCACATCAATAGGACTCTAGGAGCTGCCAGCAGGGGGACTGTCTGAGCTGTCAGGCAGTGCCCCAGGCTGCTAAAAAGTAAAATAAATAAATATGTTATAAATACATTGGGAGACTTCGCTGAACACAAATATACGTGTTATAAATCAGTAAAGCTTATCACGGCGGTTAAATCACCCATAAAAGTGAAGTTTTTGTGTAAAAAAATGCAAAAAAAAATCAAAATACTAACTTTGGCCAGCGTTTGTGACTAAGTGGGTACTACAAAAGACTGGACATACCCTATTTTGAATACCCTGGGATGTCTACATGTGAAAATGGTATGCCATGATGGGGTTATCTCACCTTCCTGGGCTACCATATGGTCTCAAAAGGCAACACAGACCCAGCAAACCAATTTGGCAAACTGAATTGGGCAAGCCCTATATTGACCCTGTAACTTTCAAAAACACCATAAAACCTGTACATAGGGGTGTTGTTATACTCAGGAGATTTCGCTGAACACAAATATGAGTGTTTAAAACAGTAAAACTTATCACGGCGATGAAATCACCAGTAAAAGTGCAGTTTTTGTGTAAATAATGCAAAAAACTAATAAAAACGTTAATTTTGGCCAGAGTTTGTGGCTACTAAAAAAGACTGGACATACCCCATTTTGAATACCGTGGGTTGTCTACTTTTACAAATGGTATGCCATGATGTGGTTAATTTTCATTTCTGGGCTGCTATACGGTCTCAAAGCCAACATAGGCCCAGCAAACCAATCTGGCAAATTTCAATGTGCAAACATGGAAAAGGGGAAAGCCCTCCATTTGACCCATATAAGTTTGCAAAAACCCATAAAACCTGTACATTGGGGCACTGTTGTACTCTGGAGATATTGCTAAACAAATATTGGGGTGTTCTTTGTCAGTAACACATAACAGGAACTGAGAATCCATGCCTAAAGTACAATGCGAGAGATAAATAACACAAAAAAATGACTATCCAAAAGTTTGACAATGATAGAATTAGTGCATGGAAAGTGTTAAATTACCACCATTTGAAATACCCTAGGGTGTCTATGTTTCAGAAATATATGGTTTAATGGGGGTAAATTACATTGGCCGGCTTCAAAAATGTCCCAAATAGGAGATGGGTAAATGATGACCAGCTGTGAAAATTCCAAGTTGGAAAACTGGAATGCGCACCTTCCAAATAAGGTCTTTTAGCCCCCAGAGAACCTGACACACCTTTACATGGGTGGTAACACTGTACTAAGGAGATGTTGCTGAACACATAATGGGGTGTTCTGTGGCAGTAATACATAACAGGAGCTGAGAATCCATGCCTAAAGTTCACTGTTTTAAAAAAAAAAAAACACAAAAAAATTACTAGTCAAAGGGTTGACAAAGACTGGTGGTAGAATTAGTGCATGGAAAGGGTTAAAATACCACCAATTGAAATACCGTAGGGTGTCTACATTTGAAAAATATATGGTTTGATGGGGGTAAATTACAATGGCTGGCTTAAAAAATGTCCCAAATAGGACATGGGTGCATGATGACCATCTGTGAAAATTCCAAGTTGGAAAACTGGAATGTGCACCCTCCAAATAAGTCTTTTAGCCCCCAGAGAACCCAACACACCTATACATGGGGGTTATCACTGTACTCAGGAGATGTTGCTGAACACATATTGGGGTGTTCTTTGGCAGTAACCCTTAAAGTTCTCCGTACATGTATTCTTAAATTGCTATGTGTGTCAAAAAAACCCACAAATTATTATTTTATTTAATTTGGCATAGATTGGTGGTAAAATGGTTGCATGATAAGAGTCAAAATACCCCAAGTTTAAAACCTTAGCTTGTCTTCTTTAAAAAAAAATATATACATGTGAAAGGTTATTCAGGGATTCTTGACAGATATTAGTGTTACAATGTAACGCGTTAATTTTGAAAACAAAAATGGTTAGGAAATAGCAAAGTGCTACTTGTATTTATTGCCCTACAGGTTTCCCAAAAAAAAAAGCTAAGAACATGTTAACATTGGGCATTTCTAAACTCAGGACAAAATTTAGAAACTATTTAGCATGGGTGTATTTTGGCGGTTGTAAATGTGTAACAAATTTTGGGGGTCAAAGTTCGAAAATGTGTTTTACATTTTTTCATCATATTTTATAATTGCTTTTATAGTAAATTATATGATAGGATGAAAATAATGGTATCTTTAGAAAGACCATTTAATGGTGCGTGAAAAATTGTATATAATATGTGTGGGTACAGTAAATGAGTAAGAGGAAAATTACAGCTAAACACAAACACCGCAGAAATGTAAAAACAGCCCTGGTCCCAAATGGTAAGAAAATTGAAAAGTGGTCTGGTCACTAAGGGGTTAATAACCTGCAATAATTACCTATGAGGGTTAACTCCACATCTAGTGGATGTCTACCAGACAGCCACAAGAGGGACGTCCAGGTCATTAGGCGACTTTTAATTATCTAACTGACGCTGCACGCTGTATGTCCTTACGCTATGCACGAGGACATCCAACATCATGTAAAACTCCATAGGAAAGCATTATACATGCTTTCCTATGAGGGAAATACTAAGGCGAGCAGGGCCATGGACGCACATGCGCATTAGTTTTTTCCCACAGGCTGACTTTGGAAAAAAGTGAGTAAATAATTTATTGCATTAAAGGGACAATACAATCACCAAAAAAATGTTAGCTTAATAAAGCAGTTACTACATGCTTCCTGTAAAAGGGACAGGAGCCCGAAATCTAAATGGTCCTGCTGGATATAGGACAGTTAAGAGGTAAGTAATTTAATAATCACATTGCGTAGCTATCCAGAAGCCATCCTTTGGGCATTGATCTGTGACCTCTGATACAAAACATCCTAGAGTCAATGTCAGAGACAGATTTTCCTACCATCACACACCATTCAGATTGTCAAGGAAAATAAAATGTATGTATTATTAAAATCCTCTGTATGGGATGGTCTCTGTAGGATGAGAGCAGTTGATGATACCAAGTAAATTTGGATCCCTTCTATTATCACAACAACAAGTGTCTCCGTTCATTACTATCTTTTAATGGGGACATGTACAAATCTTGTTGCTCTAGACACAAGGTCCTTTAGTGATAGTTTTAAAAAATAAAAATAAAGATGTCTGCTTTGGAGTCATACCAAGTCAAGTCCCAATGTCTCTCTAGGAGTGCTTAGCAAAAAAATAATTGCTGACAACCACCATTCCATGGAATGATTGGTTCTTTCTAGTTAGGGATCCTAAATTTCATCCTGTTAGTATAGTTCCAGATGACCCTCATTGTGGAAATGGAAAATAGGAACTGTGTCTTATGGCCAATGCTGAGGTTGATGACAAAAAAAGGTTCTCTTTTCATCTTTTGACACTTTCCAGCACCCGTCACTATTAACAGACATGGGAAAGGGCAGTTTTTATGGAATTCCTCTGTTTTGTACTCTTGTGCATGTGTAAAAGACAGTGATGTGGCTCCTTGCTGACGAAGTGCCAGGATCTGAAGATAGACCATTGGTAGTATCCACATGGGAGCTCTTTTTTAAATAGGGATGACAACTTTAGAGATATTTTGCAATATATGCAAAGACCCCAAAAGTATCCCTGCTACTAGTTATGACTAGTAATCACTCTATAGGCATCCAGACCACTTCATATCAATGCTGTGTTTAAGTTCCTCGCAGGCATAGGCAACATTTGGCACTCCAGATGTTTTGGACTACGCTTCCCATGATGCTTTGCCAGCATTATGGGTGTAAGAGCATTATGGGGGATGTAGTCCACAACATCTGGAGTGCCGAAGGTTGTCTATCCCTGCGTCTAGTGGGTGTCACTCAACCACTAGAGGTGCTACTGAAGAACTATCTGAATAAAACTTTGCTCAGAGAGACCATCTGACTGGCGTAGTAAGGTGTTTTGTGTTGTATGAGCACCAGCCTCCCAATTGGCTGAGCCAAGGAGGCGCTGTGAGGGAGAAAAGGTGAGTAAAACTACTTTTTTTCCTCTCTACACGTGGGAGCCGGTCACCTAAACAGCCACCAGGGAATTATAGCACTGCTAGTACACATTTGTATGCCTACCGTTCAGGGCCGGACTGGCCCACCGGGATACCGGGAAATTTCCCGGTGGGCCGCGGCACCTGGGGGGCCGGAGAGAGACAGGGAGCCCTGCGCCCTAATATTTTAATAATATCGCGGCCACCGGCCGCATGTCGGTGCCGCCGGGTGGCCGGTCCGGCGGCACACTCTGAGGTGAATACTCACCTTGCGGCCGGCGGCCCCATCT
Source organism: Pelobates cultripes (assembly GCA_933207985.1). Classification (NCBI taxonomy): domain Eukaryota; kingdom Metazoa; phylum Chordata; class Amphibia; order Anura; family Pelobatidae; genus Pelobates; species Pelobates cultripes. The sequence goes on along the minus strand of OW240913.1, from coordinate 291,708,434 downwards.
CCTGTGCTGACAGCTGTCAGTATTAGTGAGTGTGCCGGGCGGCCGCCTAAACAATCCGGCGGCACACTCACTGATACTGACAGCCGTGCAGCTGTCAGCACAGGAGGACTGAGGGAGGGGGCCGAGCTAGCTACCATGCTCCCTCGCGGTTCCCAGAATTCCCAGCATCTACACATCATAGAGTAGGGATTACTCTACGATGTGTCCATGCTGGGAATTATGGGAAGCGCAAGGGAGCATGGTAGCTAGCTCCGCCCCCTCCCTCAGTCCTCCTGTAACAAGATAAGCAGGCACACAGAAGGGGAAGGAGGGAGACAAAGAGGGGAAGGGGGAGACAAATAGAGGGGAAGGGGGAGACAAAGAGGGGAATGGGGGAGAGGAATGGGGACAAACAGAGGAATGTGACAACAGAGGAAGGAGACAAACAGGAGGGAACCTGGGGGGACAAAGGAAGGGGAGACAAATAGAGGAAGGAGACAACAGAGGGAATTGGGGACAAATAGAGGGAATGGGGGGGACAAATAGAGGCTGGGAGACAAATGAGGAACAAATAGAGGGAATGGGGGGACCAAATAGAGGAAACGGGGGGCAACAGAGGGAAGGGGACAACAGGAGGGAAATCGGGGAAGAAGAGGGAAGCTGGGAGACAAAGAGGAAACGGAGGGAGACAACAGAGGAACGGGGGACAAACAGAGGGAACAGGGGACCAAACAGAGAGGAAGGAGAAACAGATACCCGGGGACAAACAAAGGAAACGGGGGAAATAGAGGGGAAGGGGGACAAATAGAGGGGAATGGGGGCAAATAGAGGGGAAGGGGGACAAATAGAGGGGAAGGGGGGACAAATAGCGGGGAAGGGGGAGACAAATAGAGGGGAATGGAGGGAGACAAATAGAGGGGAATGGGGGGACAAATAGAGAGGTAATAGAGAGACACCAGGGAAGGGGGGGACAAAGAGACAGAGGGGTAATAGGAGGTTGGGGGGACAAAGAGAGGGGTAATAGAGAGACACAGGAGAAGGGGGGACACAGACAGAGGGGTAAGAGAGAGACACAGGAAGGAGATGGGGAAGAGAGACACAGGGAGGAGTTGGGGAAGAGAGACACACGGAAGGTTTGTTGGGGGGACAAAGAGACATGCAGTAGGGAAGGGGAACAAAGTGACACAAGATTTGTGGGAGGCAACGCTGGGCTGGGGAAAAAGAGACAGAGAGTGACTGGGAGAAGAGAAAGAGGCACACAGAGTCTGGAGTTCAGGGCCGGCGCGTCCATAAGGCGGCACAGGCGGCCGCCTTAGGGCGCACCGGTTTCGGGGGCGCAATATTTCAGTGACCGACAGGAGGGAAGCTCTCCCTCCTGCCAGGCCACCATCTCGACCCCCGGCGCAGCGTGCGGCAGTGCTGTGATCAGACGCGGCGAGGGAGCTCTAACCTCTCTGCTCTGCTCCCTCGCGCGCGCTGTCTGCTGATGCCGCGGGAGCCGGAATATGACGTCATATTCCGGCTCCCGCGGTATCAGAAGGCAGCCGCGAGGGAGCAGAGCAGAGAGGTTAGAGCTCCCTCGCCGCGTCTGATCACAGCACTGCCGCACTGGACCCCAGGGAATGATTCATCATCCACACCAGCTCTCCAGGTAGGGAGGCAGGGTGGAAAATGTTTATTTATTAAAATAATTAGTGAGTGTGTCTGTGAGTGTATGTGTGTCTGTGAGTGTATGTGTGTCTGTGAGTGATTGTATGAGTACTGCATGTGAGTGTATGAGTGTGGCAGTGTATGTGTGTCTGTCAGTGTGTGTTTGTGAGTGTCTGTCAAATCAGTGAGAGTATCTTTGTCATTGAGTCTGTGTGTGAGTATCAGTGTGTCTGTCAATGAATGAGTGTCTGTCTGTGTGTGAGTGTCTGTGTGTGACTGTGTGTGTATGTGTGTCTGTGTGTGAGTGTATGTGTGACTGTGTGCCTGTGAGTGACTGTGATTGAGTGTGTGTCTGTGTGCGAGTGTATGTGTGCATGAGTATGTGTGTCTGTGAGTGTGTGTGCATGAGTGTATGTGTGTGTCTGTGAGTGATTGTATGAGTACTGCATGTGAGTGTATGAGTGTGGCAGTGTATGTGTGTCTGTCAGTGTGTGTTTGTGAGTGTCTGTCAAATCAGTGAGAGTATCTTTGTCATTGAGTCTGTGTGTGAGTATCAGTGTGTCTGTCAATGAATGAGTGTGTCTGTCTGTGTGTGAGTGTCTGTGTGTGACTGTGTGTGTGTGTATGTGTGTCTGTGTGTGAGTGTATGTGTGCCTGTGAATGACTGTGATTGAGTGTGTGTCTGTGTGCGAGTGTATGTGTGCATGAGTATGTGTGTCTGTGAGTGTGTGTGCATGAGTGTATGTGTGTGTCTGTGAGTGATTGTATGTGTGTCTGTCAGTGTGTGTTTGTGAGTGTCTGTCAAATCAGTGAGAGTATCTTTGTCATTGAGTCTGTGTGTGAGTATCAGTGTGTCTGTCAATGAATGAGTGTGTCTGTCTGTGTGTGAGTGTCTGTGTGTGACTGTGTGTGTGTGTATGTGTGTCTGTGTGTGAGTGTATGTGTGCCTGTGAGTGACTGTGATTGAGTGTGTGTCTGTGTGCGAGTGTATGTGTGCATGAGTATGTGTGTCTGTGAGTGTGTGTGCATGAGTGTATGTGTGTGTCTGTGAGTGATTGTATGAGTACTGCATGTGAGTGTATGAGTGTGGCAGTGTATGTGTGTCTGTCAGTGTGTGTTTGTGAGTGTCTGTCAAATCAGTGAGAGTATCTTTGTCATTGAGTCTGTGTGTGAGTATCAGTATGTCTGTCAATTAATGAGTGTGTGTCAGATCAGTGAGTCTGTGTGTTTGTCATTGAGTGTGTGTGACTGTCAGTGTGTATAGACCACTGAGTGTTGCGTGGCGGAGCGCAGTACAGGAGCTTCTGTTTCCTGTACCCGGCCAGACTGACCGGAGGTGCTCACTGAGAGAGCACTCCCTGTCAGTCTGGCCAGGTACAGAAAATTGAAGCTCCTGTAGGGGATATCCTCCACTTGGCAACGCTACAAGAGAGGTAGGAGGCACACCAGGAAGGGGAGTGCGACCACTAAAGGGGTGGGGGTGCACCAAGGGACAGGGAGGGGAGGGGAGAGAAACACCAAGGGACAGGAAAAAGAGGGGAGAGCTTAGAAGAACACTAAGGGACAGGGAAGGGAGGGGACCACTAATGGACGGGGAGAGGGGCTGGTTAAGAGGCACATAGGTGAAGATGTTATTTTGGGGGGGGGTGGAAAGATACATCTTCGCCTATGTACCCAAAAATCCTTGCACCGGCCCTGCTGGAAGTTAGAAAAGAAGACACACAGATAGTAAGATTTTGGAAGGGAGAAAGAGACAAAGTGGCTGGGGAATTTAAGAACAACACAAAAGGAGGCTGGGGAAAAGAGAAATACAGAAGAGGCTGGAGAGGGTGAAAAAGAAACACACAGGGACTGGGATGAAGTAAAAAGATGCACAAAGGGTGGCTGTAAGAGAAAAAGGAGACAATTGGAGACAAGATACACTAAACGAGGTAAAGGTAATAGACGTAAATTGATGTGATCCTGACAGTAATACACACATATATATATATATATATATACCTATATATATATATATGCATGTATATTGATGTGTGTATTAGTAACATATAATTATGCCTATAATATTTACACATATAGTAATATACATTTATTTATGCATAATACACACATAAATGTCATTAAATATGTCATTATATATATATATATATATATATAATGAGCACGTATTGGCCCTGTCTTGTTGCTAGTTGCATACTCATGCACAATAACATATTCAAAGTGAAGAGCGCACCCATAGAACTTTTAAAATAAACAAGATCACTTCATTTTTTAGTTGTGCAACTGCAGACATTCAGCATTTCAGTACCATTACTAAAATGTCCTTAATAGGCCAAAGTAGTTGTACTGAAACATTACATGCAAATGTACGTCTACTTAAAATAAAGGCGCTCTTTTGTTTATTTTGAAGCCCTATATGCGTTCCTTCGTTGGAGTAAGAGTTTTCAATTTCAAGTTATTTTTTCACCCTCTTTATCAGCACACTATGCTGGCGCGACGCATTATTGGGCTGGTATAGAATTTTTTTCCAGGGCTGATTTTAGGTCCCAGTCCGGCCCTGCTACCGTTTTACTGTTCCTTTAACAGATTTTCTACCTACAGTTTAATTTTTTTGATTGAAAATACAAGAATACTAATAATACTCGTTTGCGATGCAGCTACACCTCCTGACCGCTGCTCGCACCCGTACAGCCAACTCGCGCTTGCAGGACTTCTCGCGGGCAGCTCTCTTCCTATGGAATAGCCTGCCTACCCCCATCAGACTCTCCCCTAGTCTTCAATACTTTAAGAAGTGCCCTAAAACCCATCTCTTAAGGAAAACTTATGGCCTCCCAGAGTAACCTCTTCCTTACACACCCGTCTCTTGGTCTCTACTCTTCTCCAGCTATGCTTCACTACCACCTTATTTGATTGCTATTTCCTGTCCTAATGTGTTTTATACCCCATCTCCTATAGACTGTAAACTCGCTTGAGCAGGGTCCTCTTCAACCTATCTTTCCCATAAGTTTTCTTGTAATTGTCCTATTTATTGTTAAATCACCCCTCTCATAATATTGTAAAGCGCTACGGAATCTGTTGGCGCTATATGAATGGCAATAATAATAATCATCTGTATTATAAAATATGAGATAGGAATAGAGTGAGGAGGGTTCTGGGAAGTTAATATATTAATTAGCAATAATATAGTTAATATAGCATATATTATTATTATTTAGCTGAAGCTACAACCCTGCAGTTCAGCCCAGTGATGGATCCAGTCTTAAAAACCACTTTCATTCCATAGCCCTTGCAGCCTATGGCTTTAAGTAAGGGTTGACACCCCCTCCTTTCAGGTTTTTGGGAGCAAGCACCTCCCTTTTATTGCTGTAACGAAGCAGAGTGGAGTCTGATGCTGGAGGAGGGGAAGTGCAGGTGCTAGGTGAAAAAGCACAGTGAATGAGAGGAGAGCAATAGGAAGGACAAGAAGGGAAGGATCACAGTCACAGAGTGCTCAGACCTGGAGGATTTATCTCAGGATACCGGCTGGAATATGCACATCAAGAAATAGTACTCACTCAGGAAATTACCCTGATTACAAATAAAACAATAGCTTGGGCAGAGGACAGGCTGCTCGAGAGGCTAAGAGAAGAGGGTAGATAGATACATTGTATCTTTGTATCTGACGTTCTAAAAGCAGAACGGTGACTAGCAGCTCAAGCACCATCCTCGCTGCCTCCTTGCCCACCCTAAGTGCCCCCTTCGTTGCCCAGCCTAGCTGACCACTGTGTGCTGCTGCGGGCAAGGCGGGCTGGAGGTCCGGGAGATGTCAGCAGTGAGTGGTACCGAGCCCAGCCCTGCAGCCGGGGGCAGGGTGTTCTTCCAGACCCCGCTGGCAGCCCCCGGAGCTCGGGAGGACCCCCCGCCGGTAGTGGCAGCGGCTCAGCAGCAGCAACAACACAAGCAGCAGCAGCAGAGGAGACAGCAGCAGGGCAAAGTGACTGTGAAATACGACAGGAAAGAGCTGAGGAAGCGGCTGGTGCTGGAGGAGTGGATTGTGGAGCAGCTCAGTGAGCTGTACGGCTGCGAGGTAGCCATGTACTAAAGTATCTCTCTCTCTAGTCTTAACACAGACCATGCTGCCCGCTTTAACCATTTTTACTGCTAACCTTGTAAAAGCCATGGATTTCATGAGGAAGATGTACTAAGCCAGCAGGGTAGCTGTGATTTTTTTTATTTATTTACTTTTTTTTTTTTTTAATACAGCCCCAATATATGGTTTAGCTATAACCCCCGCCCCCTCCCCATTGTGAGAAGTGGTCACCCTAGTCTAGTTTATCTCCTAATAATGTGTCCCCAGCACGGTGTGTCTGTAATGGGAATCACATCCTTGGACTATTGTCATTCCCTGTGCCATATACCGCTAGCCTGTTTTTCTCCCACTCTGTTTATTCTGTATTTTTCATATACACTTTTTTTTAAATTATTATCCTGCCAGATTACTGTAAAAAATGTACACTCCTTAGTTTTTTCTATCCTCCATTTTATGAATAAGTGTTCATTTCAAAAGTCACTCACATATAGATGTGCTGCTCCTAGGGAACTGTGTAATTGGTTTCACAGAGACAAGGGCTTGTCTGCTTTATAAAATTTAGTAATACATCACTACTGCATAACAACAGGTATCCCTAATAGGATATATATAGATAGTATAGTGTGTGTGTGTGTGTGTGTGTGTGTGTGTGTGTGATATATATATATATATATATATATATATATATATATATATATATATATATATATATATATATATATATATATATTGCACACGAATTCCACATACATTTTGTTGTTTTTCATTGTGTAGCTATTGTAAGCACTTGATCTTCCTGAAGCTGTTACTTACATATGACTGGGTCACCTTCATTTAATGCCATTAGTGTCTACTGTACTGTCTGGGTAAGACTATTGTGTCTGGTTCTCTAGAAGCCTCTTTTGCATTAGATCAGATTTAAGAAGTGTTAACTCCTGTATTGCCTCAACTAATACACATGTAGCTGTGTGGTTTTTCTGGGTCCACAGACATATTGACTTTGTCTTGCTCATATAATCTGGAAGTATGACACAAACTGATATATAGTTATTGGGGATCTCGAGATCAATGAACCGTCACAATGTAGAATTTATTTCAGCAATAAACTCTCATAGGACTCTGTAAACTGTGGGTTTAATGAGTGATTCTGGCTTGGAAATGAAATATATAATTGTTTGTGCTTGCAAATGATATTCCATAAGATTCTGTACTTTTATAGGAAGTACTAGGACTAGGCCTGGGGGAACATTTCTAACAAACTAGCCTCTATGAGAACAAATAGACTTTTAGGCTCCGCTCTTGCAAGAAAGGTTTTGCTCACTTGTACCATTCTAGTGGAAGCTATCATTTGCATATCAGCCTGGTCCCACCTAAAAGGGTAATCCATATCTGAAACTCCAGTGAGGCACACGCTTTATGAAAGATACAGAAATGTCAGCCTTTGGGCCTCATCAGTGAGATGTAAATGATACAATAAAGGCAAAGGAGTCTGGGTTACCATTAAGAATTAGGGAGATGACACGGAGACTAACGTAAATATCAGTGATTAACTTTAACAGCCATGTAAATGTTCCTAATTGGTATGGTGGAATTCATATGTTTGTTACTTGTGGCCTTTTTGTTTATTTGTTATTTTTATACCCATGTTGTATGCCTCCATCCATTTAAAAATTGCTGCATCAGCCAGCTTCCTTCTCTTGATTTAAGATAAAATGCAAAAGTTGTGCCTGCGGAAGCTCAGATCTCCCGGCGTGATGCTCTGTTGTGCAATGCTGGTCCTCAGGATGAGGGTGCAAGAATATGATGTAGTTGTATGTGGACATATTGAGGATTATCTTCTTGATCTCACAATAGGTCTCTCTTACAGGCTTTTCATAGTGGGCCAACAGTGGCACAGATCTTGTTCTCTTCCAACTAGACTATCATAGGGTATCTGCATACTTATTCCTAGCCACTGGTAATGACAGATGACCACAAAACACAGATGCAAACTGGTGGCAGAATAACAAATGGTCTTCTCATTTTACCATTTTTTAAAAAAATTTTTTTTAATTATTCACATTTTCTTATGCCCATATTTGGGGTGTTTAACTTGAGCATGGAGTGTCTCTTTAAAAGTCACATTGCAGGCTTTATATATAACTTGCATGAGTAGTTCTATACATATTTTTCAATTTTAAGGGTAAAACCAACATTTCATGAATGAAACCACTCACTACCAGGTCTTCAGAGTGATTTACTGCTTCACCAGAAAGCTGAGAGTTGTACTTATTATCCCGTGAGGATAAGCAATGTAGCTGCCCCGTGATTCGCACCAAAAGGGATTTTCAGAAGTATCATCTTTTTAATGTGAATATTGCACATTGACAAAATAAATCTATCCGTATAATCTATCTACACAGACTGCTAATGTCTATGTGATGGTAGTATATTGAAAATGCAGTGCTTTTCGAGTGTTCCTGGTTAAGTCCTTGTGATAATTAAATGAGGATTAATTAGTTAATCGAAGGTGAAGGCTGATTTGTAAACTGACTTGAAATATGACCTCTTTGTATCAGACATCTGGTAGAGCAGAGTATTGAAGTTGGATTGAACCATATCATGAAATCATGTGATTTCTTTGTTAGAAGCTGCTGCATTTTTCCATCTGTTGGTTCTAGACAGTAACTTAACCTCTTTGTTTTAGCTTTTTTTGCATTATTTCAAGGGCAACCTTTTTGTGTTGCAGCTCTAGTTACTGTTAAGTGACATTTGTAGAGCGTATTCTGTTTTAACTGGCGTATAGCCCCACCTTTAAATTACGTCCATTATTTTGGCCCTGCATATAATATTTGTGTGTGCTTGTCTTCTGATCTGCCACTGTCTACATTAATGTCAATCAATATTCCTATAATATGGTACTTTGTAGTGGATACCGTCCCAGGAGTGCCTTGACACTGGTTCACGGTAAGTAGTCAAAATGGTTTTTAGTATGGTTTGACAACTTACCTTTCCACATAACCTGCATTTGGTCTTTACCTGCAGGAGAGTCTGGTCTATTGAATAAAGCAGGGCCATGTAGGACCATGCTCTTGACTGAGAGCATCAACTGAGTGCTTTCAACCAATGAGTGAAGTCCCGTATTGGCCGTGCCTTATTCTACAGAGACCTTTCTTCTACTGAAGATTGGGTGCAATTTGTACACTCGGGAGACCCAAGCAAACACTCAAATTTGTTTGATTACCAACAGTGGAATAGTGACAGGGCACTCTTAGTACCAGCACCACAAAAACAGACTGTAGTGGATATGGTTCTTGGAATGTAAAAAAAAAATTACAAAAAATACAAAAGCGTATGCCATACTATAGTTGGCAGCAATATTAGTAAAAAAAACAAACAAACAAAAAAAAAACTGACTTCAGTCACTGTACGCTAACATTTTGTCACACTTGCTGGGCACAATAGTATAAGCATGTTGGTTCTCTGGGAAATGATCTTCTTCAACTTTCTATGGTGCCGACTGCCGAGCTATAGGAGATTATGTTGCATTTCCACTACTTTTGCGTGCTGTTTTGGAATATGTATGTGTATGTTTTAACATTACAATCTAATGTAGTTGTTCTGGTGACTATAGTGTCACTTTAAGTGCAATATTATGCATTGCGTATTTTAAATGTTTACGTTACATGGTTATTCTTTTAATAGTTTAATTTGTTTTTTTATTCCTTTATATGTAGGATATGGTCAACAGTAAGTATCTAACACATTACTGTCCCTCTCTATGGTCTGTTATCTTAATGAACCATGTAGTCTGGGTTATCTGTTAGAAACATTTTCTTTCCAAGACAAGTAACTCTCATTTAAACATTTGAATATTTAGGCCTCAATTTAATATTGTTGGATAAGCTTTTATAATGATGATGATGATGGATAGATAATATATTTTTAAAGTTTATCCAAAAATATTAAATATTTTTAAAAGCTTATCCAGCAATATTAAATTAAAGCCATAACCTGTGATGCCCCACACAGTGTTTTACCAACTACATTAACCATGTAGACCAGAATGTCTCAAAAACTAGACAAAATGTTGCCCATTCTGTTTACCTTTCACTTTAATGAGCCTCAAAACCTCAAGAAGCACATTGTACCACAAGCAGATAGTCTCTCAATAATGAAGTGATGCCTTCACTTGGGTTACTTGGTTCTTCTTATTTATAAAGCGCCTAGCAATTCAACAGCACTGTACATTAGATTACACCTGGATGCAGAACCTTGCTAAAATGGAGTGCTATGCCTTGGCCTGATTAAATAGAAACCTGGAGGTTGGAATATCTCTGGCTTTCATTCTCCCAATTTTGGGTCTGTTTGGATGTGTCCTAGCAGTCTGGGAAATTCAGGGAAAAGTAGCCAAATACAGAGGCGTGTCTTAACTAATCCCGTTTTAAACCTGCCTTATACCCCCAGGTCACAGAGTGAGCAAAAGGACATTTGCTAGAAAAGCCATTTTCCTTGGGATAGAGCCTGTAAAATAACATTGGAGGACCTGCATCCTGGTGTCCCCCTCCAGCCAAATTACTGGAGGGGCTATATATATCTATCACTATTTTACCATCAGGGGGATCTAATCTCATTACAGCTCTTTGGTTGGTTTGTCATTCAACCAATCAAATCACAAACAACAAAGATAGTGTGCAGCGCAAAACAAAGTGATGCCACTTTGAGGGGTATTCCAGCGCACATACCCAGCAAAGGTAGAGGAGCTCCGTTGGCATCACTTTGTTTTGCGCTGCACACTATCTTTGTTGTTTGTGTTTATTTTACTGTGGGATTTTTGTGATTATTCCCACTTAGTGTGTTCTAGCTGCTGTGTCTAGCGCCACGGTTTATACTGTTTGCCTTTTTTCTCTAACCAATCAAATCACTTTGACAGGTAAGTCTCCTTTCACTCTAGACTTGCCACAGGAATATTCCCAGGCAAGACTTGAGAGAAGTGAGATTTGCCTGTCATATACAAGACACTCTGTGTACTCTACAGAGATTTCATAGTGTGAGAACTTTTTAGAATGGCTTTTGGGGTGTAACGGAGCTCCTCTACCTTTGCTGGGTATGTGCGCTGGAATACCCCTCAATGTATTTTTTTTTTTTTGTTTGTTTTTTAAATTTTTTCTTTTTTTCCTTAAAACTGTCATGTGGTAGCTACTTAGTCACAAAACCTGGCCAAAGTGCTCATATTTGTTAGTTTTCATAATTTTTTTTTTTTTTTTACACGAAAACTGCACTTTCACTGATGATATCAACATCACTATACGTTTTACTGCTCTTAATTATATAACCTTGTGTGTAATAATCTCAGCCAAGTAGGCAGAGCAGGGGCGGAGTCAGCTGCGGCAAGACCTGCACGGTGCTGGAATAAAGGTAAGTTTTATACTTTTTTAACCTGGGCAAGGGGGGGTTGGCTTCTTAAAATGTGTTTTTAACCTTCTAGTGTCAGGAATACCTGTTTGTATTCCTGACACTATAGTGTTGCTCTAAGTGCCTTCCACTTTCAGTTCCATAGTTGTCTCCAGATTTTATATTTTTTTTTACAATTCTAAAATTTGTAATTTCATTCGAGATTTGTTTTCTGCTACTCACGCAATGAAGATGGATCATTTTATGAGTAGTTGTGATGCCCAGCATATTTGTGGGTGGATAGTACATTTGTAAACCTTTACCAACGATATATAATAATAAAGGTAAATTCTGTCACATTTAGTTTCCCGTCCAGAACATAGTTTGTAAAGAGGGTCTGCACTCATGGCCTTCTTCCCATATAAAACGGTCTATTCCTTTACATTTGCATTACAAATTGCATAAAATGTTATCCCAGTGTTGGCTTTCCTCAGGACAGCATATATAATGTCATTTTATTAAAAAAAAAAATTTCCTTCCGTAAAAGCAAATATTAAAATAAACGCACCTAGGTTGAAAACTGGAGGAAAAATAAACAGGAGTTAAAAGTACAACTGCTACTTTCTTGGTCAGTTTGGCCAAACACTTTACATTGCTATCAGCACTAAGTTGTACCAGTTCTGCACACATAATCTGACCCTGGTAACTGTTGTACTATTCTTTTGTAGCTTTAAAAAAATAAAAAAAACATAGTTCAAATAGACCAAATCTATTTACATGGCCTTGTATGTTTGATGTCCAACATTCAACTAGTGTTGACGAAAATCAGACACAAACAAGTATTGATGGAGCTTTGTTTCCGTTTGTGTTGCTAAGGTGTGCACGATCTGGCCTTTTGGTACAGCTGAGAATAGATGTGAGTCATCTTAGTGTGAAACTGCAGTAAGAAGTGTTGCTTCTTTCTCTTCAAATGGTTTGCTGTAAGTCTCTATTCTATTTGTGATCACTGATGTAAATATATTGGTATATTTCCTTCTTCTGAATTCTTTTAGTCGACTAAATGCTATATTTATTAAAAGGAACCACTTAATATTAAAATATATTTATTTTTAATGTCTGTTTAGAGTACTACGATAAAATAGAAATCCTGGATTTAGAAATCTGAGAAAAAGTTAGCTTATAAACTAAAACCTTCCCCAATGTGTATCTTTCCACTAACCATTACAGTTCTCTCCTCTCACCAGTCATGTTACCTGGTAGACTCACTGCTTAGTTATGCCATCTTTCTTAAGGAAGGATCATGACTATGTGTCATAAGTCATTAGTATCCTAAATTTCCTTACGTGGTGTGACTAGCTCCCTCATATGTTTACATTGTTATAGAATGCAATGGCTTCATTGTCCCATCCCACCACCCTTCAATGTGTCTTAATTGTGTGGGTCAAAATATGGCGCCCTGACCAATGGGATTTAATTATGTTGAATGATCTGAACTGGTCATTAGGGTCATACTCTAGAATAGGGGTAGTCAACCTTTTTTTTTTTTTTACCTACCGCCCACTAATGCATCTTTCTTGATGGAAAAATGTCCTTACTGCCCACCAGTTTTTGCGCAAGTGCAGAATATTTTTTAGAAAGGAGGGTGTTTAATGAATGTTTATAGTGTTTTTAACTTTATAAAGTTTAACGAGAAAATAAAGTAAATTGAAATTTCCTTTACTAGGGATTAATGAGATCTTTGAGGTTGATGCTGCGAGACTAAATATTTGATATCTGGTTCAATTTTCGTAAGGAACATACAAAGGTCTCCTCTTTCGGTGATATTCAGACAATTTCTCTGTTTGCTCATAATGATTTCTCATCTGTGCATCAGCTCCCCTCCCCACCTTTTTTCCCCTTTTTCCTATTTTTTAACCTTCGTTATAGCAATGCCCAGCAGGAAGGCTGAGCTAGGTAGCCCATTTATTATTATTATTATTATTATTATTATTATTATTATTATTATTATTATTATTATTAGCCAACAACAATTTTCGCCTTTTGCTTCTTTCTCCAATGCTACAAGTACTCTGCTCCTTCTTTCTCCAATGCTACAAGTACTCTGCTCTTTCATTCTCCTATTTACAAGTACTCTCCTCCTTTATTTATTCTATCCTCTTTCTTCCTTTTTTAATTTTTTTGATCTTTTCCTTTTTATCTCCTTTTTTTTTTTATGCTTTTCTTTTACTTTCCTAAGGGCAATGTACAAAAGTAAGGCTGATGTATGGTGGGTAGGGGGGCTCTATAGTGGATAGAGGGACTGTCTGTGAGGTGGTGGGCATATGAATGGTGGGTAGGGGGCTGTAAAAAGGTAAATACCTTTCAGTGTCCTCTTGGTTCAGTGGGCAGCTTCCCAGCAGCTTCCTAGTAACGTGTGTGTGGGGCGGAGCTTGTGGGCAGGAGGCGGAGCTTCTGTTTGGGGCAGGGCATGCGACTGAAATGATTTTAGACTATGCAGGGAGACTGATGGGTCTTCCTGCAGCTGTTGGCAGTCACACCAGCCCCCAGCTCCTCCCTCCCTCCCCTTGGACTGACAGGCTGGCCCAGTCTGAGGGGAGGATTTATCAGAATGATCATTAGGGCTGTCGCCCCAGCCCCAGCTGGACCAGTCCCGCCCTGCCACCCACTCTCTCAAACGGAGGATTTAGCCACCGAAATCCCTACCGCCCACCTGGAATCCTGAAACGCCCACTAGTGGGCGGTAGGGACCAGGTTGACGACCCATGCTCTAGAAAATGGGAAATAATGTTTGATGTTTAAGCTGTATGTTTTGTGGTTGTCATGGAGATAGATTTTATTTATCTTGCCAGTGTTAAATCCGAAGCTCTCTGGTGGCCTGCATGTGGATGCGGTTTGGGAGGGGCGGATGCTCTTCCCGCTGTTATTCCTGCCGGAACATGTAGTGGCGGTTAGGGTTCCTGTCTACCATGCATACATCCACAACACAAGCCCTAATGGAGACAACCATGCTCCGATTGGATGCAATTTTTGCCTAATTTTGGGAGAGTCTGGAGCATAGGCTGAGCCAACCTGTGGAGAATCCTCTGAGTGTCAGCACAATATGGAACTCACCTCCTGAGCCTCACCACTTCACCTCTGTCTTGACCCGGCGGTACACTTTGGCTCTCCCATGCATGCTACCAATGTCTCGTCCGGCACTTACCTAGATCCCAGAGTGACTGGCACTCGCCTCCACTCTCTCAGGCTGAGGGCCTTGAAGGAATCTACCCTGATGCATACCAAACAACCCCAGAGGGAATGCCAACAATTCTCCTGGGACTTTGTTCTTGGTGTTCAGAGTTTCCGGAACAGCGGACACCGTGTATGGGCCCTCACTGCAGCCTGGGGCCAGCGGTATGGACCGTGCTGAATAAATGAGACATTATCTGGTGGTGGGGGCTGGAGACCAAGCATAGGTGTTGGATAAACTACTTGATACAGGGTTTATGCATAGGGTGCAAATTGCAATTACACCTAGAGCTTATAAGATCAGATACCTCCTATGTGTACTCTGCTGTTGATTTCAGTCTGCCGGATTACCTGATCCACCCTCCCACAGTCTACCTTGAAGGTACACCACAGTTACCTGTCTAGCTTTACAAAGCTCATTTTATTTTTCTTAAGTTTATTTGCATTTTACATGCTGCAGCATAACCCTGCTACATTGCTCTTTTAAAGCCACATTGGTGTTCCACCTGTTACTAGCTGTTGGGCATCCTCTTCCATGTTTATGCTTTGTGTATAACATGCTTCCATTATAAAGAGGCAAAATTATATTCTCATGTCGAGAATTAATGCCTTTTTTCATGCATAACAATACTTTACTAGCCTTAGCCACTGCTGATTGACATTGCACATTGTTGCATAGTTTGTCTATAACAATTCCGAAGTCCTTCTCGTGTGTTGTCATCCCTAATTAAAGGTATACATCGCTTGTGCATTCTTTATGCCGAAGTGCATAACTTTGCATTTTTCTACGTTAAATTGCATCTGCCATTTAAAGGACCACTCGTTTTCCTGGCACTATATAGTCCTTAGGTCCCCCCCACCCTCAGGGCCCCCTTCCTGATGGGCTCAAGGGGTTAAAACCCCTTCAGCCACTTACCTTAATCCAGCACCGGGCTCCCTCTGCACTGGTGACCCCTCCTCCCCCTCCAACGTCAGCTCCCGAGTGGGAGAACATCAATGCTTTCCTATAGACGTTCTGCGTGCTCAATGTGACTTTCGCATAAAGTGTCACGGACGTGCCTCTAGCAGCTGTCAGGAAGACAGCCACTAGAGGCTGAGTTAACCCTGCAATGTAAACATAGCAGTTTCGTTTCCGGTTGCAGGGTTAAAACCTGGGGAACCTGGCACCCAGACCACTTCATTGAGCTGAAGCAGTCTGTGTGAATACAGTGGTCCTTTAAGTGCCCAGTCCCCCAGTCTATCTAAATCCCTCTGCAGCAAAGTAATATCTTGCTCACGTTATATTACTTTACAGAGTTTTGTGTCATCTGCAAACACTGAAATATGACTTTCAATGCTTTTTTTTTTCAAAGATCATTTATAAACATATTAAACAGAAGGGGTTCCAGCACAGAACCCTGAGGTACACCACCAGTCACCTCTGCCCAGCTTGAAAATGTACCATTAATGACAACTCTGTACTGTATATTTTTTTTAGCCATTGTTCTACCCAAGAACAAGAATTTTCATCTAGACCGATTTCCTTGAGTTTGAACACTAATCTATTGTGTAGAACTGTATCAAACGCCTTGGCAAAATCCAAATAGATCACATCCACAGCAACACCCTGATCTAAACTTCTACTTACTTCTTTGTAGAATGCAATCAAGTTAGTTTGACATGACCTGTGCTTCATAAAACTCTGCAAATTTTTACTGATAACCATGTTCTTCTCAAGGAATTCTTGAATATTATCCCTTAATAACCTTTCAAATACTTTCCCAGCCACAGAAGGTAAGCTCACAGGTCTATAATTTCCAGGCAAGGATTTTGAACCCTTATAGGAACCACATCGGCCTTCCTTCAATCCTCCGGGAACACTTCCTAAAAGTATAGAATCTTGAAAGATTTAAAAGAGGTTCACTTATTTCCACGCTTTGTTACTCAAGTACTCGTGGATGAATACCACCAGGCCCTGGAGCTTTCTTTATATTAACTTTCTTTAGTTGCTGAAGCACCTTGTCTTGGGTTAGCTAACTGCAATTTTTCTGCACGTTTATTTTACATCACATCATCCCCGAGTCAAGCACCATAAACCTTAAATCACGCTGTATATAGCTATTTAAGTAGTCTACCTGTTTTAGAACAGGCTTTGACATCTTACCTGGTATCCACAGGATCTCAGGAGGCTGTATTGACGGAATAGAGCGGTGCCCTGCGTACTACAGGTAATAAGTCAAATAGCTTGAGTTCTTACACTATAGCGGTTATGGTGCTGTGAGTGTTTCTTGAAATGAGTGGGCTGCTTAGCTTTTTACAATAGCACTCTGAGCTGTAAAGGACATATAGGTATAGTCCTGCGTGTGCACATGTTCTCTCAGCATATCTCTTTAAGGCTGTAGAAGCTCATTTGCTAGGTGTTGGCATACACTGTAGAAAGATATTGCCTCCCGTCACTCTCCAGCGTGATTTACCCTGTTTACAAAATGTTTGCTAGTTTCTGGGGTCCAAGCAGAGACATCTCTCACTGTGTTCCTATACTCCCCTTGCAATTGACCACACTTGCTATTGGAGTAATCACAGCAATTACTGTACTGCTGTTGATGTAATGTAGAACAGGAAAAGTGCTTGTAGGAGGGTTCTCAGTATAGACCTGTCTGTCATTGTCATGAGATTGATTGGTAGGTGAGGGTAGGGACAAGATTTGTAGGAAACAAATGAAACAATGCTTGCATTTTTTTTTATTTTTTTTTGCTTAACATATTCTTAAAGGGGCACTCCAGGCACCAACTGAAAATTTAAGCAGCTGGATGCTGCTGGGGGAAGAGTACATTGGCGCTGGAGGCAACTTTGGAGTTAAACCATTTTGAGAATGGTTTAACCCCTTGAGGTAAGAGTGCCTCTGGGTGTCTCCTGGTACCATAACTTAATTCAGATGTAGTTGTTTTGGTGCCTGGAGTGTCTCTTTAAGCGTCATGATTTTGGCTTGACTCTCTTTTAAAAATATGTGAGCAAGACACCATCTTGTGCATGTGTTTAAAGAAACTTACTCCAAATCTATTATACATTATGTGACTCAAGGATAGATATTAACATTCTGTATTAATGCTCAGAGTGACAGATGATTTTCTGAAGATAATTACAGATCTGTTTACTACTCAGCCAAATAGTTTGATTCCTCTGGCTTTGGTTGAAACACAGCAGGGAGGCTTGATTATAACTCAACTTTGATTTAATTCAACACAAAGAAAAGCTAAATTAAAGTAATTGATTTGTATAAAAACTGAATGAAAATGCTCGTATGGCTTGCGAAAAAAATAAAGGCTTGGCTGATAAACCCCTTCCAAAATAGATAGTTTAAGGTTTAGTTGACAAGCAAAAAAGTGAATAACATTTCTTATTTTGTTTTAATATTTATGCAGTTTTAAAGGACCATTCTGGCGCCATAACAACTTCATCTCTCAACGGCACTGTTTCTTCGGCCCCTGTGCCTCATTCGGACTATGTTCTCAATAAGGAATCTTCTCAGTAAGGTAGTGATAGGCTATCACTAGTCTCCTATTGAGAATAATGATTATATTAAGATGTGGTTTTAATGGTCCCTGTTGGCAAATAATAATATTTAACCAGGAAAGGTACATTCAGATTACTCTGGTTTTCAAGTACGTCCTGGGGATGTTACCTTAGCCCAACATCCAGGGGTTGTTACTATTACCCAATTTAATGGTACTCCTTTTATATACCTCGGCAGGATGAAGATTCTTTTGATCATGCACTAGCCCACTGAGCTATCTCACCGACTATAATGTTGATTAACAATTTGTGAATCAACATTAGAGCTGGTGAGGACACCAGCATACTTTGGTAACTACTAAGGCTAGATAAAAAAACAAAAACACAAAATCCTATTGATTTACAGGCGTGTGTGGATTCAATTTTGCTAACTGGACTGGATAAAACCTTCCCCCAAGAAGAAGAAAAAAAATGTTTATCCCCATCAATAACAAAATAGTGTTGTTTTAAAAAACCACTCAGGGCACCATAATAGCCTCATCACAATTAAGTTATGGTGTGAGGAGGTCCCAGGCTGTGACTTACCTTAAGCGTTTATACTGTTTACGAGTGTTGCCTCCCTCCCCCAAACTTTTGAAGATGGAGCCTTTTTGCTTCAATGAGCAACTCCCTCCTGAAGCTCATTGAGCAGGGCCCTCAACCCCTCTGTTCCTGTGCATCCAACTTGTCTGGTTACAACTACATGTCTGTTCGTCCACCCATTGTAGAACGCTGCAGGATTTTTTTTATAAATGATAATAATCCTAAACTTTAAACAGCAAACCTCGAACTTGGTGCCACTGAGAGTTTGGAAATGGTCCATGCAGTCTAACTGCACCATAACCCTTTCAATTTGAATGTAGTGGTGGTGGTGCTCAGACTGCTTGCTTTATGAACAAACAATGTGTGCTTGTTTTGCTGTCCTTAATATGTCCAAAATAAAGACTTCCCATTACGTAGTTTTCAGTTAAACATCACTTTGGAGTAACGATTTCAAAACGTTACATGCATGAAACTCAGTATGACTCAAGGATAATGATTGGAATGCTCTAGAGATGTACGTGCCAGATGACTTTTCAATGATGATTACTTCTGTATTTACTACTAAGGAGTCTAGCTTTGCACCTTGACTTTATGCTGATTCTCACATGGGAGGATTTTAACAGATATGAAAAACTTGATTTTCCTATAACTTTGCGCTAACCCTAACAGATATAAAATATTGACTTCTTTTTTTTTAATTTTTATATTTATTAGATATTTTAGATAAGACGTACAGAAAAAACAATATCAAAATGCAATACTTTTGTAATCACCATATGTCATTAATCCCATTGTCTCTGTTGTTTAAACCCAAATTAAACAATCAAACTTAATCCTGAGCCTCATAAGTCATATCGTATTGCAGCATATATAAATAGACAGACAAAAAAAAAAAGAAAAAAAAAAAAAAAAAAAAAAGACAAAAAGCGATGGTCACAAGCCTTGAAATAGTAATCAAAATAAGCAGAAATAGGTTCCCATTGGAGATATATATATATATATATCTCTATCTCTTTCAATATTTACATCCTAGGTATCCAAATGTATTAGCTCATAGGAGGAGGGAGAGACGGCATAGGCAGGAGTACCACCTCTTGGGGCATATAATAACCCTATCCATATAGTCTTCCATCCATATTTAGTTATTGGCAGGGGATCCCTCTCCATTTTTAATTGAAAATAAATTTGTGGTTTTAGTTTTACCCACATTGGGGGGTCCTTCTGTTGCCAGAGGTTAACAATACATTTTTTCGCAGCTATCAGCGTATGGGTAAAAATATTGACTTCTAAGATGCCTAACATTAAAATACTTGCATTACTTCGTGGAGTATGGTCATTTGTGGCATGGATTGGGGACTTTGATTTTCGTACATAGTGGTTTTCAGATCAGGGAAAGAAAGATAGAGCTACAAATGATAAGATTTAGAACACAAATCTGAATAATACTCTAAAGATAAATATCATTTTATCTTATCAAAAATACATTCTTTTAGGTTTTTGACCGATCTCCGAATATAGTTTCTTCTTATATTTTTATGTGAATTAACGGACTGGAAATAAGCCCAGTCTTTGCTTAATTGTGGTAATGTTTGAATGCTAGACTTTATTCCTGTTTCATGGTACACCTTTATGTAGGATATGAATGAGTCAATTCTTCCTACTTGACAAAAGGATTTTCTGCATTGTTTCAATAACTTTTTATTCTAGGTCTTGCATCATTTTTTAATTTCTGTCACATCATGTTTGAACCTCTCCCTAATAGTTATTACTAATTCATGTGGCATGTCATCCCTATTGTGAACTGGTTCTTGAGCTGTGTAGTCACATGATGTGATTGTTTAAAATATGTGATTTTACCTCCATACTTTAACACTCATCATTAATATAAGTTATATCCGTGTTGGTGTGTTTTATTTTCTTTTCTATTTTGAAATGTGCTAGAACAAAGCCATCATAATTGGTAGAGTATTGTGAATGTTTAGCTTAAAATGTGGCCTAAAGTTTCCAGACATATTTTCAGTAATTATGACAAACAATTAAGAATTTAATGAAAAAGGAATGTTACGTATGGATAAGGGGAAGGGATGAGGGGAAACCCACTGCAAGAGCAGTGCTAATTAATGAGGGAGTTTAATTGATCTGCAATTGCCTTATGGACAGTCACGGTGATATTGCTAAGGAGCTTTTGTGAGTGGGTGGGGATACTGTCAATTGGTGAGACAAAAAAAAAAAGACTAGGGTATCTGCTCAGTGGGTCTTTGTCAGGCTTAGCAAATTGTTCCTATGTTCAAATGGTATAATGCAGGGATAGGTCTATCACATGGGGATATAAGCATGTTTGCGGCGGCAGTTCCTCCAAGATAGTTCTGTAGTCAATTTCTCCATAACACTCG
The DNA here is from genome assembly GCA_933207985.1 of Pelobates cultripes. NCBI lineage: Eukaryota > Metazoa > Chordata > Amphibia > Anura > Pelobatidae > Pelobates > Pelobates cultripes. Next base: position 291,687,668 of record OW240913.1, on the reverse strand, counting down.
AACTAGAATATGAGAACTCCTGAAAACAGACACAAGCTTAGAGCAGAGGTAGGCAACCTATGGCACTCGAGCTGCCTTTGCACGGCACTTAAGGCTGCTAGAGCCAAACAGGCTCTTGCCTATCAGGAGTCCAGTGAAACTTCAGATATCTGCTAATACAAAAAGGTGGTGAGGGACATTCCTCAATTTATACATTGCAGCACATAGAGTAATTGATCTCCGATCACTTAATTGCAGCACTTGTAAATGGCAATCCACACTGGAGTAGAGCAGCCCGCAGCTGGCATTTTGTATCTGGACTGCCCTTATGGGTGGGATTAGTCTGATATGCCTTGGAACTGGTTCTCTCTGTAATGGCACAAGTGAGGGAAAAACTATTGACACCTGAGCGGAGATTTATCGAAGGGCAGCTACTGAGTTCCTGTAAGCTTTTGTATGTGTGTGTGTTTTTTTTTCTTCAGATTTTTGCTTTAATAAAGAAGATATACACTTTTACCAACTTAGACTGTGTTTTCTAACGTAGTTCAAGGGTCTACTTTCCCCATCTTGAATAACTTTGCAGGGGTAATTTTAACACACTGCTCCTGTGAAGTTGCTCAACCCAAGACCCTAGAAACTGCCTCCCAGATGTCACCATATATCTTACCAAAGCCACTTTGAGTCCTAGAAAGTGACTAAGGACTCTTTTCAACTTTTTTTTTTTTTTTTTTTAAATCATCATGTGTTACATATGTTTAGATTAATTTTGACCGGATTGCTTTAGTGGTTTCCCACTTCTAGGAACACAAGGGGCACATCGAAACTGTAACTGTTGAGGATCATTACTTACGGAGTAGTGACACTTAATCTTTAAATTTGTGCAAAGTCAAAACGTATTGCAGATCTTTGTGCCTTCTTTTTGGAGTAAGGGTGAAATTGGCACATTTTACCTTTTTTATAGATCCTTTTTCTTCACAGTTTGATTTTTAAGAGCTGCACATCATAACTGTAACTTTTGTACAGCAATGAGATTGTTCAGAAACTTGAGTTAGTTTAGGAATAGTGATGTCCCGAACGGTTCGCCGCGGACAGAAAACATAAACTTTGACCCTGTACCTCACAATCAGCAGACCCATTCCAGCCAATCAGCAGCAGACCCTCCCTCCCAGGCCCTCCCACCTCCTGGACAGCATCCATTTTACATTCATTGTGAAGCTGCATTCTTAGTGAGTTGTCCAGGAGGTGGGAGGGCCTGGGAGTGAGGGTCTGCTGCTGACTGGCTGGAATGTGACTGTGAGGTACAGGGTCAAAGTTTATGTTTATGTTCGCTGTCCGCGGCGAACCGTTCGGGACATCACTATTTAGGAACCATATATGCAGAACCGGCATTGCTAACAATGAGAAATTGAAAAATTGACTAGAGCACAGTTTACCTCTTTGCCTTGTGTGAATTACGTATCCATTTATTGCAGAGCCATTCTTCATTGTATTTTGGTGTCTACATTGTTAAATGTAAAATAAAAGTCTATTCATGTTTTAACTAGATATATAATTTTCCCTCCAGGATGAATGTTTGTATAATTCTAAATGCCTACTCTTAATCCCTCTGGCTAAAAATGCTAAATTATAAGTAAATTGGGCTATTATAAAACTCCTCTATGGAAAGATAATCTGTATTCTCAATCTCCATTATAGGAGATGTTGTGTTTAAAGCATGCAGATGAGACTTTGTTACTTACATGAAAGTTTACAATAGAACCAAAACTTACAATAAAATGTATAGTTTGAAATATATACAAAAAGTATACACAGTATAGGCAGATCTGTAGGGGGGGTCTTTGCATATTTTTCAAAGACCCTCAAAAGTGGCAGATCTGGTGTGAGTCCATTTCTGCAGGGAAAGTAAGTTTCTCATTAGCCTCAAGCTGTCCCCCGTGGCCATAGCCATCTTGATCTTGCAGATACCCTTCAACTCCAGCTTCAGGAGTCGCATCAGTGCTGTAACACTGAGATCTATGGAGAATCCTGTGAGACCGCAGGAGCCTCCATAGCTCGATGACTGAATCCCACAGCCATCACGTGTGACGGCTGCTGGGATGGAGCAAAAATATACCATAGAGTTCTGCCTTTTCTTTGAAACTGCTATGTTTACCTCTGAAGGGTTAAACCTTGGGGGACTTGGCACCCAGACCACTTCATTGAGCTCAAGTGGTCTGGGTGACTGTAGTGGTACTTTAAGTTTTAATAAAATTGATATGTTATATGAAATGTTTGAAGAAACACTCCACACAAAGCATTTCAACTTAGTGAAGTGCTTTATATGTCTGGAGTCTGTCATATTAATGACTGTTTATAAAATTGCAGATTTCAATAGAAATCTTAATTTTTATAATTGGAGGCAGAAACTACTCCATGGCTGTTACTCCGATAATCAGGGAGGTTTTCTACCTCTTCCATTGGCTCCAGGGAGCAAACAGAATTGGCAGTCGTTAGGGGCTAGTGCGTACCTACTCCCACTTTAAATGAGTGGTTTTACTGGTTCTTGAGAAGCATAGGAAAGCTGTTGAAGTATTTAAAAAAAAAAAAAAAAAGTTCTACTATTAGTAAACGATATGTCTGCCCTATTATTTGGCCAAATGTTATCTGCAATCCCTCTAAAGGGTAATTCCAGAGCAACATTTGGTGCAGTTGTGGCCATGTGGTAACCTCAGCATGTGCAAGTTATTTACAAGTGTTCTTTGCATGTCCAGTGCCTGTTTGTAACTGTGTCATGTTGGCGTGCATATGTGTTGGCACCGTTTATGTACAAGGAAAATCCCCCTGAGACACATGTATCAGACACAAAATCCAATGTTGCAGTGTGCGTTGCGGACATGAATCCTTCAGCCACCATAGTCCCTTTAAAAGCAGAGTGAACTATTCTTGGTTTTTATTTTAATAGAGAGCTGACATCAAATTTGTTTAGTGCAGCATTTTGTACAATAATTCACAGTGCCCTCGATTAGAGGATACCACAGAAATGTCCTTTAGAAAGGTTAGAACCAAAACATCTAACTTAAAAAAAAAAAAAAGAAAATTTCCCTTCCACTTGCACAATCAGACTTCATTCACCCTCTTATTTTCATCGGTTTCCAAGTTGCATGAAGTAAATGCTGAGCCTCGGGGTTGACGCCTCATTTGAGGCTTTTTGGCATAAGCACAGCTAGAATCAGGATTACATTTTGTTAGTCGTCCACTTAGTTTCTGTCTGAGGGTTTTTTGTGTAAACCTGAATAAAAACGGTTTGTCGTTTTCACAACAATTTAAAGTAAATCTCTTAAGAATGAGTGCTACTGTTCCCCAAGCAGGAATGTAACCTAAAAAAAGCATTAACCAAACAAAACCTATTACAAACCACTTTTACGTGCATTAGTTTTCAATGAACGTAATATTTTCTGATACTTAAAGGGACAGTTCAGATTGAAAGAGAGTTCCCATTTTAATTATGCTTTACATGGATTATACTGTATAGAAATAGGTAGAAAGCCACAGGTTTCACAGTGTAGGGTGAAGAATCAAATGAACTTATTATATCCAAAGGACAAAACAAGGACACAACGTTTCAGCCATGAGGCCTGAATCCTCTATACTGCAGAGTGAGCACACACTATGTGGTTTCTTAAAGCTTTTATCTCCATGTTTGTCAATCTGTATAGCTCTTGATATTTTCCAGGCATTAGATGTACAAGCAGATAGCAGGGAGATGTTGATTAACCCATTATCTGCAATCGGCCGTTATGTGTGCCCCGGGCTTTATTAGTAGAGCTGGTAGATTTTCTTGCTCAAGTTAGGACTATGTTTGTTTTTAATTTGAAAAGCTGTTCAGTTTTGCACAAGTGAATAATTTTTGGTTGTTGTTTATTATATGCCTACAAAGTGTCCCAGATCCAGCAAAACTTCTACACTTCATGTTTTTGGGGCGTTTCTTTGGTCTCCCCAAGATCATCCATACTATGGGCAAACACTGCTGTCAAATGACACATACTGATATTCCCCTGTGACACAATGTACAGTGCTAAGCACAAATAGGAAAAGGCTGTAACATCAATAATGTAAGAACAATGTGGTATCCTATAGAGCAGTGATGGCGAACCTTTTTGAGCCCGAGTGCCCAAACCGCAATACATGCCAACTTTTTTTTTCCTTAAAGTGCCAACACGGCAAGTTAACCTCAATACTGAGGTTTATTTAGAAAAAACAACTCGTACTGTTGTCCGAACTAATTAACAACTTTTGTTTTAAAAGAACACAACAGAGAGTTCAATGATACAAATTTTAAATAATGATATAAATAGATAAAATTAGGCTTATATTTATTAGTATCTCCAACAAATGCAATACATACACACACACAGACTGCTGAATACATACACACAAGACTGCTGAATACAGAGACTGATGAATACACATACAGACAGACTGGTGAATACATACACACAAGACTGATGAATACAGAGACTGAATACACACACACACACAGTCTGCTGAATACACATACAGACAGACTGCTGAATACATGTGTGTGAGGGGTTGCTGTGTGTGTGTGTGTGTGTGTGTGAGGGGTGCTGGGCTGGGGTAAGGGTGCTGTGTGTGTTGTGAGGGGGGGAGTAGGGGTGCTATGTGTGGGGGGGTAGGGGTGGGGAGGGATGCTGGGTGGAGGGGAGCTGGGTGTGGGGGAGGGATGCTGTGTGGGGGTTGGGGTACTGTGTGTGGGGCTGGGGTAAAGGTGTTTTAAAAAAAAAAGTATGCTAAATCAGTATTCCCCCCCCCTCCTTCTTACCTTTAATGTGCGAAGCAGCTCCACAAAGCTTGCTCGCAGGAGGACAGGGGAGCTGCTTCACAGATCCCTCCCCCTGCCTACCGACACAGAAGCAGAGTAGGCGCCTGCCGTTTTGGGCAGGCAGGTGCCAACTCTGCATTGATGGTGAACCTATGGCCGCGTGCCCACGAAAAGGGCCCGGCATGCCACAGGTTCGCCATCACTGCTATAGAGGCTTCCCTATCATGCCAGAAAAGTGTGTCTGTGTATTAATATTACAATATTAAAACATAAACTTAGATACTTTACTTTGTAAACACACACAATAAATAATAAATACACAGTGAAAGAGACTTAAACCACTTTGTCCCTTGATAAAGGCTCCACTTCGGGTGCCAAAACGTTGGGGGTATAGGAATACTTGTGTCCAGCTATTTTAAGTAAGTGGTTGTGTATTTGTTTTGCTTATGTTTTTTTATTATTTTTATTTTATTGATTTTTATTATTGTGTTGGTTTGTTTACATAATAAAGTATCTAAGTTGTGTTTTAACCCTTAAGGACGGCGGGCGTTCTATGCCGTCGTTTTTGGGGTGGCTCTAAACGCCGTAGAGCGGCATAGAACGTCCCCGCCGTTCCCACGCTGGCGATCCCAATACTGGGGTCTGCCTGGGAGCTCAAGCAGACCCTCACTGCCCGATCCTGCCATCCTCTGCCATGTGATCGCGGGGTCCTCACGATCACATGGAAGGAATAGGAGGCTTATGCAGTGCCTGCAGAGGGACTGCCTGAGCTCTCAGGCTGTCCCCCTAATGCCTGCAAAAAAGGTTATAAAAGTTAATAAGTTTAATAACGTAAATAAAAGTACATGGAGTGTGTGTGTGTGTGTGTGTATATATATGTGTGTGTGTATATATGTGTGTGTGTATATATGTGTGTGTGTGTGTGTGTGTGTATATATATATATATATATATATATATATTCATATTTCATGTACTTTTATTTACGTTATTAAACTTATTAACTTTTATAACCTTATATATTTGTGTATGTGTGTGTGTGTGTGTATGTATATATATATATATATATATATATATATATATATATATATATATATATATATATATATATATATTATACACACACACATGATCTAAGTACTTTTATATTATACATAAACCATTATTCTAAGTAGATTTTAATGTGTGTGTGTGTGTGTGTGTGTATGTATAAATATATATAAAGTCCATGGTAAAAGATCGACGTTTCAGTTTGCAACCTAAACTTTCATCAGGATACGAGGTACGAGAATAATCGGGGTGTTTTTTTTGTTTTTGTTTCTTTTTTATTAACTTACCTGCTATAGAAATCTGTGATTCCCACTAAAGGGCGTAGAGGGGGAAAGAAAAAAGAAAAGGTAAGGGCTGCGCCAGAGGAAACTAAAATAACAAATAGTTCAGTGATATATAAAAATATAAATATAAGAAAGTCTTATCTAAAATAGCCTTGTCGTAATCATACAGTTTGTACGGGCTTGATCCAGAACGGTGGTGCTTGGGATAATCCTCAGTGGGAATCCGTAGGTATATGTAAAATAAACGCGAAACACGTTTATGGATATTATTCTGTGTATTTTTATATATTAAAAGTTTATTTGGTTACTCTCTATTTGTGCCATATATCTTTTTATACACATTTATTTTGTGACCTGGCATCCTCTCTACATCCCGGACTCCAAGCAATCCCAGGTGGGGATCATACCACCAGCACCTACGTTTAGGAGCAGTTGTTCTGCTCCCGTCTTGTGAGTACCTATTTTTAAGTTATTTTATTTTATATCAATACCCAGTGTACACTATTGGCTGTCTCTTTTTATCCGAGTACTGGACACACCGTCAACGGAGGAAGCTCACCGTACATCCTGTAAGCGGGGATCAAACCGCTGTACGCCTTCTATACCGGAGCGAGTTTTACGCTCTTGCAAATGTGAGTTTTATTTCAACTTTTTATTATCCTTTCAGTTCTAAGCATATTGCACTATTTGGGTCTCTATTTTTATTTTATTTTACATATACCTACGGATTCCCACTGAGGATTATCCCAAGCACCACCGTTCTGGATCAAGCCCGTACAAACTGTATGATTACAAGACTATTTTAGATAAGACTTTCTTATATTTTTATATATCACTGGAATATTTATTTTAGTTTCCTCTGGCGCAGCCCTTACCTTTTTTCAGTTCTATTCCTAAGGGTTCTTTGAGGGATTCCCTTATAGGGTTGCTGCCCATATATTAGTTAGCGCTTACTCATTGTTTTATCTTGTAGAGGGGGAAAGGCCTATACCTAATGATAACAAAGATGAGTCTGTATATGTTATGCTATTAGGGTTTTTAGAATTGGAACTCAACTGCAGCTTGTAGAACTCCTTAATTACAATAGTGAAGAAACGGAAAATCTTTAAATTATCAATACTGTAGCTTTAAGAAAAGAGAGGATTGCTGGCAATTAGAGAATCAAACGAAGTTTAAATGATTGTGATAAACTTAAGTGAAAAGCATATAGGTAATAATTCAATAAGAAGAAATTGCTGGTTATAGCAAACAATACAAAGTATTTCCTCAGAGATGTATTGAATAATATTCTTTAGGTTGATAGGAATAATCTTCAATAGAAATAGTATGCAGGTAGCAGAGAATATTTGCAAGGCAAGAAACAGTTCATAGTGGTTAAGCTTGATGGTAGTTATCCTCAATATAATTAGTGTGTATGCAGCAGAGAGGATTTGAGCAAGCAAGAAACAGTTCATTAATAACTGAGATTCCAGATAATAAATTGGAAGTTATACTTAAGATTAATGTGAGTTGTCCTCCAAGAGATCAGTATTAGAGTCCACTTGTTAAATGGTAAAGTGTCCGTTCTCTAGTAATCCTCTAGCGCATGAAGCATAATCCTTTTATCTTCAAAGGTTTAGGAGGGCTTGTGAGAGAAGCTTGTGGAGCCGGCGTCTATACCCGGAAGTAGGTCCCACAATCACCAAGCGCTTTCTCTCTGGCGCGGTCTCTCTAAAAAAACAAGACCGCCTACTTACTGAAATAGGATGCTGCTCTAAATTTCAACCTCGAAATCTGTAAAATACGATTAGACATGACTCCTATACGTTAGCAGGTAACCGTAGATCATGCAGAAAAGCATATGTAAAACATGCCCAAGGCGTATTGACTATCGTAACCCTTCTTGTAATTAGCATATCAAAGGTAATAACTGTTTTTAGAATTGAGAACAAGATCAAAGAGCTATTATAGAGAGAAGTAATATAGAACCAGCTATCCCCTAAACAATAATGATCACCGTATTTTAGATACTTATAAAGTGCTTACTAAAACTGTAACATGACATTACATTCTTAATCCAGAAATATAAATGTTCAAACACCTAAATAAAAGAAAACGCATTGTGTCAACCAACAGTTTAACCTACTATGAGAGTCTCTATTCCCATACAACAGTAAGCACAACTATACCAAATGTAATATTTAGTGCTGAATGCTAGAAGGCCACAAGCCAAACCTGTTTATGCTGTTCGTGCCGACCATGAAACCATGGCAAGGTATTGAGTAATATGCCAAGCTTTTGTAAGAGCAAAGGCGCGAACGTACTGGAATTGTTTAGCCTTAACTTGTGACCCTAGGCGAGGATTCGTTTGTAAATGAACAAACCCCACTCGAACCCCCCCTTTCACTGCAAATGAAGTGAGGGACACAAACGCTCTATACGGCAACAGAGCTTTCGTGTCTGTCTACCCATAACAACGTGCGACCGCAGTCGAGTGACAAAATACCGTTCATATGAACAGGCCACACAGGGGAGGCAGAAAGCCATCAAACAGATAACTTAAACATTTCAAAAGTGAAAGGATCAAACCATGAGAACGCCAATGGAGGGCGCTGGCTCGACTGTCAGCCCACAGGGTCGGAGGTCAGGCAGGAGCTTCAGGTTCTGAGTAGCAGCGAACAGGGGGATCCAGACAGCAGGAGACAGAAGCTTTCAACGAAAGGTAGTAGCGAGATGGTTTGTGGTAAATGTTTTTTTTTATTTATTTTTTTATTTCACTTGCAAATTTATAGCGTACATAGAACAGGTTTGAGCAAGTACTGCATCATTGCCTACGCAGAGGCTCTGTAAGTCTAGCAAGCATAGTGGTGCATAAGCCTATGCAGAGGCTACGGAAAGCATTACATTGCAGTATCATAGGCTTGTGTGTAGGGAGCATGCAATTAACGGGTCTCTTTGATGAATAGCCTATTTCTTAATAAAACATAGATAACCAAACGTAAAACAAACGTCCAATGTGTGGGGGTTACATACTGGTGATTAAACATTTGTAGGAAAGCGTAGCCGTCTGGGGCGTGGGCATACGGGCTTGGTCCCTTTTAAGGGTGGTGAAGCAAGCCGAGGTATCACTTCAGTCTGGTGTTTTGCACCGTTTGAGTTGGCTTGGGGGATCTGAATATCGGCTGTGCTATCCATCCAGGTGTTTCATTTGTCCCGTGTAATTGACTTCATTTCTGTAGGTATTGGCACACGGGGTGTTCCTGGGTAGAAACCCCCGTGGGTAGGTACCTGTATTGGGATGTGTGGGTCTCAGGGTCAAACCTGTAGAGTCCTGTCTAGATTACTATGTGATTGGGAGGAATTTATTTGTGTGTGTGTGATTCCTAAGCGTCTCAATGCCGTGGTCGCCACGGGTTTAGTCGTCTGAAACTATGGTATGCGGTGTAGTTAGGGTGTGTTCCCGTATTGGTGAGTATAGGGTGGTCGTTTCTGGCTTGGTGGGAGCCTATCTGTGCCAGGAATGTCGGGGAGTAATGTGTCTGCGTGGGTGCAATTCATGTGTCAACTCCCTTGTCGAAGGGGGGGGTCGAAAAAAAACAAGGTTAGTCCTATTGTGTGTCGGTTTCCCCTTAGATGCCCTATGAGGTGTGTCTCGATGTCCAGACGGGTCGTTTTCCGTCTGTGTGTTGTCGTCATGTAGGTCACAGAAAGTTGGGTAAGACCTGGTTCGGGTGCGTTGCTGTGAGTAGACGTAGGTATTTTTCCTCGTCTCGGGGTGGTGGTGTTGTGTAGGTTTTTTCCAGGTGAAGTGGCGAAATGGCGGTTTGTATCAGCGTGCAGATTGCCAGACCAATCACGGTAGAGTAGGCCAGGGAGGGGGTTCCCTTATATAGGTCCCATATGCCCCTCCCACATCTCCAGGCAAAACCTGAACATATATAAAATAAAAGTAATCCATAAATAAATTTTTTAAAATGAAGAAAAGAAAATAAAAAAAATAAATAATATAGCGGTTTTAATTTGTTCTGACTGTATTTTGATAGTAATATAAATATATTAAATTTAAAACAACGATATATATACTCAAGGTATATATATATATATAATATAATATCTCTAGTCTGTCCTTGCATTTAGGCTAAAAATTACCTTTCTATTTGTAAAATGCCGGGTGCCAGTCCTGGGGCTTTAACATGCAAAGCAGAAACAAATGGACTGCACTCACGGTCTTCCTTAGTAAAGTTTTGTTTATTCCAACATGTAGATCAATGTTTCAGTCTGCTTGAGGACTTTCCGTAGGATCAAATAATACAATACTAATAAAACAGTGACAGAATATATAGCCATAATAATTAAGAAAAATGATTATGCTTCACGGGCATGCGCGTTGAGCACATAGAGACGCTGGGAGTGACACTAATCACCTGGGGTAAGTAATTTTTCTTAATTATTAATGCTATATATTCTGTCACTGTTTTATTAGTATTCTTTTATTTGATCCTGATGATGAAAGTCCTTAAGCGGACTGAAACATTGATCTACATCTACATGTTGGAATAAAGAAAACTGTACTAAGGAAGTTAGTGCAGCCCATTTGTTTTTGCTTTAATTTTTTATATATATAAAAAATTATAGTGGGTATATATTTAAATTCTACAAATATATGTATATAATATTTTATTTATTAATTACAATCTGAGCGACCTTGCCGACAACCCAGGCAGAAAGTCCCGAGAATTTGGCTCGCAAGCCCTATATTTAACCCTGTAACTTTCCAGGACACCATAAAACCTGTATATAGGGGGTACTGTTTTACTCGGGAGACTTCGCTGGACACAAAAGTTATGGAGTCAAATATAAGGCTTGAATTTCCTTTTTTTTTTTACGTTGAAATTTGCCCTGTAGGTTATGTTGCCTTTGAGACAGTATGGAAGCCCAGGAATGAGAATTACCCCCATGATTGCATACCATTTGCAAAAGTAGACAACTCAAGGTATTACAAATGGAGTATGTCCAGTCTTTTTTAGTAGCCACTTAGTCACAAACACTGTCCAAAATTACCTTGGGTTGTCTACGTTTGAAAATGGTATGCCATCATGGAGGTAATTTTCATTCCTGGGCTACCATTTGGTCTCAAAGGCAAAATAACCAGTCTGGCAAATTTCAATGTGTATAAACTGAAAAATGTAATGTGCTGTATTTGACCCTGTTACTTTCCAAAACACTGTGTACATTGAGGGTACTGTTTTACACGTGAGACATCGCTGAATACAAATATGTGTATTTTATTGCAGTAACAGCTAACAGTATTGTTACATTCACAGTTAAAATGCCATGCAAAACTAAAAAAAATCACAATATCTCAATTTCTTTATATTCATATTAAGTTATGTTTAATATACAAATATTTGATGTGACTGTTTCTCCTGAACAAAATTTATATAAGTGTGGGTGCACATAATATGAAAGAGGTGAATTACGCCTGAACAGACATAGAGCGCAAATTCAAGGTTTTGTTTTGATCACAACTTGAACTACTGCCTCAGTCCTTAAGGGGTTAATATTGTTGTCTGCATCCATTTGTACATATACTGCATACATTACGGTCATTGATTATTCCCCCTATTCCTGTTGCATTAGGGCTAAATTCCAGAAAAGTATGATATTGCTGGTTTAGAAGATAGTTTGTTTGGAAGCAGGCTGTTAGAACATCCAGCAAGATATTCGATAACCTTTTCACGACAAGATATGTTAGAACTGTCATGGAGTGAACCCTCTGACATAAACAGATTAACAGTATTTGCTATTGTCCAAGGGTATTCTAAGGTATTGTTATAGTGCAAGTGTTTGTAAGTGGAGGATTGACTGTCTGTTATACCTGTGTGTGTGGGTTGAACTTTACCTTTTAAACTTTTAACTTAACACGCATAATTAGATACTTTTTGCCATTAGATGACCACTTTGTTATTCATCATAAAGATCTTTGGCTGTCATGGGGCTATATATAGCTGCAGTGCAATAAAATTACAACAATTGTGTTTGTAAATGTGACGGCTACAGTACAGCTTAATGGACATCTGTTCTGTGTAACGTAGAAGAGTAATCAGCTTCCAGACTTATGACCATGCGTGCACTAATGACCAAAGTCTTTTGGACATGCTGTACGCTCTTATTTAAAATTGTACATTGAGCCCTTTAGTGACTGGCTTGTTTTGGTTTTGTTTTTTTGCGCTTTCTCTATTGTTTTTTTTTCAATGTATAAACCAGATTTTCCTTCCATACCCTAGTTTAATATGCATAGCACAACGCTACTATATTTTTACTAGCACGCACATATTTCAAAACTGCTGCACAAAAGCATATATTTATTGAAATGTGATCCTCCTGGGGTATTTCAGTGACAGCAGTTTAACACTTTATGTAATTGTTTTATCACTATTCTATGCAAAACTGCTGGTTATATTTAATTTTTTATGTTTTTTTTTTTTTACACAATTGTTTCATTTTCAAGGGACATTTCGCGGACTGTAGGTATTCAACCACTGTAAAGATGCCAGATTTGTATTTCGCTACTGACTCAAAGTACAACATTTTGCCAAATTTGCCAAAGATTCAGATTACAGGCATGACATTCTTAGTTTTCAAATTTGATAATTTGGTTACCGGGCCCATGTCACTTTAGGGACAACATCTATCTTCCTGCTTTATGTGTCGTCAGTGATATGTGCCCGATAGATGGAATTGAATCATTATTTTCAATGTAATGTTTATGTATGGGTTTCAGTATTCTAACTGTAAATTTTCTGCTTCTGATGAGCCTTTAATGGAGTCTTTTTAATCCCAATAAAGATAATCGGCTCTAATTTAATTGAGCCTATAGTTAATAGTTTGTGAATATAGCTCTACCTGGTCAGGGAATGCCCATAACTAATTTTGTACAATATAGCATTCACTTAACCATTCACATGAGAGGATGTAGCGCAATGTGTTTTTCTGAATTAAACATTGTTTAAAATGAAGTTTCTGAGTGCAGCATTTTTTTCATAATTCAGGATTCCTGGACTGTGAAGTAAATTGTTTCTCTCACTGATCCTAGGGATTAAACCATGTTACAGTTTGTTTCTTTAAACACCAAGTCCTGCTTTGTTTGAACATTAATCATCACACATATGGTGCTAGGTGTAGTGTGATGGACATAAGTGGCAACATATGGCCATTGGCCCACGAGTAATATGTAGTGCTTACAAATATAGTTCAGTGTTAAGACATTTGATCTCGGTTACGGCCTACTTTCTAGTTTAACAACGTGCAAATGTATTCGTAGAATATAGTATGTTATGATACGTGCTAACTGCATTTTGTCATATTTCTGTGAAGCATACAAACATAATGTAAGTAATAATGTAGAGTTGATTGATTGTATTTTTAAAAAGCAAATATCCAACTAGAATTGCTGGTAGTGTTTTTTATTTGTTCTCTTTGTTTATATATTCAGAACTTTGTTAATTAACATTAGCAGTGCGTGTGGGTACGGTACAGCGAGAGATAATTCTGAGAGTGCTCATACAGAATTTCTCTGTTAGATACCCAAGGAGTACAAGCAGAATGGGGGAGGCCTCATGGGGGATTGTAGCACTCGAATCGCGGAAGCGCAGCAGACCTAATTTAGTCTTTTCATTACCTCTGTTGCTGTATTCACACCAGTAAAATATGTAATCATCCTTTCTTCTTTGGAAGTGACGTTTTCTCTTTAAAGGGATCCTATAGTGCCAGGAAAACAAACCCGTTTTCCTGGCACTATATTCTCCTGGAGTGCCCGCCTCCCTCATGTCCCCTCCCGCGGGGCTGAAGGGTTAAAACCTCTTCAGCCACTTGCCAGAATCCAGCACCGATGTCTGTCGGGCTGGGTCAGGCTCCGCTCAGGCTCATCCCCCCGCTGACTTCGGGGGAGACCTAATGCACATGCTCGCCAATGGCCACTCACGCATTAGACCTCCCCATATTATTCAGTGCTTTCCTATGGGGAAAATCTGACGTCCAGCATCAGATAACGGACCAAGTGGCTATAAGGCAGACTGAGAGCTGCAATGGAAACCCTCTAGTGGCTGTAAGGCAGACTGAGAGCTGCAATGGAAACTAAGTGCAAAAGGGACACCGCACCCAGACCACTTCAATTAGCTGAAGTGGTCTGGGTGCCTACAGTATCTCTTTAAGTCACAGAAATAGTCCTGAAAATTTTTTTTAGCAGTAACTATTGGTAAAAATCACCTGTACTCACGTTTACAGCTTGAGTCTCGACCATTGTTATTTTAACTCTTGCTAGTGGTTATGAATAAAAACAAACAGAAAAGCGTATTTGCATGAAAATTCTGCCACACTTTCTTCTCCTACCAAGACTTCTGTCATAGAGGATGTGGACAGAAATTCATGTTTGGTGACTGTGCCTAATAATTTGGGGGATAAATTGGTTATTAATATCTTTACTAAATTCAGATCCCTGGTTGACATATTGGTACTGCCATTATAAAATGTTGCATCCACTTTAAGGAAAATCTTCCTCCACACTCGGGGCCGGATTAAGAGCACACTGGGCCTGGTGCTGACAATTATGATGGGCCTAATTACGGAATCTTATCGACCAAAAACACTAAAACAGTCCTACCTCCCAAGCGTCATGTATCTGATGGAGATGGTGCTGGAGGGAAACTCATAGGATGCAGCTATAGGAAAACACATACCCTATGCTAATCTCTCTCTAATTTATGCTTTCATCTTTCAAGTAAATCCATAACCCCTAACAGCAGTGTTCAGTGAAGCAGGAAGTCAATGGGCGGGGTAAAAGGTTGTGCCGCTGACACAAATTACGTAACCTGCCAAAAGGGGAGAACATGCCCAAAATGCATGTCAGGCTGCCCGCCAATCCTACAGGCTGTCCAACTAAGGGCATACTATGCAGGCAGCACCTTGAGCTTGACATAAATGCATCTAATAATGCGCTCACTTCGTGCTTTCTAAGGACTGTCCCCTATCACTCGCTGGTCCACTTGTCTCCTTACCTTCTTACTAGCAGGCAGAAGGTCCTGGTATATAGTCTGAGACAGAGAAAAGGTGTATGTAGTGAGTGTAGAAGAAAGGGGACATGCCACAGTTTTAGAGAGATCAGCGTCTGCATTACCTAAACTAATTTTAATGTCAGCCAGTGCACACAAGTTTTGTTCCCATACATTCCTCTTAAGCTTCCAAACTTAAAGGGACACTATAGTCACCAGAACAACTACAGCTTATTGTATTTGTTCTGGTAAGTAGAATCATTCCATTCAGGCTTTTTGCAGTAAACACTGTCTTTTCAGAGAAAATAACTCCACTGGCGCTCCTTAGATGGCTGCTAGAGGTGCTTCCTGGGGCAGTACTGCCTAGTGTGCAGCACTGCCATTCAGTGTCTCCACCCTCTGCATGCAGACACTGAACTTTCCTCATAGAGATGCATTGATTCAATTTATCTTTATGAGGAGATGCTGATTGGCCAGGGCTATGTTGGACTTGTGCTGGCTCTGCCCCTGATCTGCCTAGTTGACACTCTCAGCCAATCTTATGGGGAAGTTTTGTAATTTGCTCAGACCACCACTTCTGATGATGTCAGCAGACAGTCAATTCAGAGGCAGAGCCAGCAGCTGCAGACTTGAATACAAGTTATATTTTACTATACTTAGGGAGGCAAGAAGGGGCCAGGGTCTCAGTCTCGAAGTCACCCAGTGTCCCTATGTGTCATAGTGTCAGTGTCCCCATGTCGCCCAGTCCCCTAGTCTCCCAGTGTCTGTGTCCTCATTTCTCCCAGTGTCCCAATGTCTCATTGTGTCCCCTTGTCACTAGGATACTGGGGAAACAGTGAGACATGGGGACACTGAGAGACATGGGGACACTGAGAGACTTGGAGACTATGGGACTGGGCGACATGGGGACACTGACACTGTGATACATAGGGACACTGAGACACTGGGTGACTTGCGAGATTGAGACACTGGGAGCAATCCATCTATACAGCAGAATCAAACTGTGAGTAGTTTGTTGGTGATTTTACAGAGAGACCCGGGGACACGGGGACACTGGGAGACATGGGGACATTGAGACATTTTGGGAAACTGGGAGAAATGGGGACACTGAGACACTAGGAGACATGGGGACACTGAAACATTTTTGGACACTAAGACACTAGGGACACAGAGACATGGGAACACAGACACTGGGAGACAGGGGGACACTGGCTGGGAGACAAACACTTGGGGACACTGGGAGACATGGGGACAGTTGTGGACATAGACATGGGGACACTGGGACATATAGGGACACTGGGAGACATGGGGACACTAGGCACACTGAGACACTAGGAACACAGACACTGGGAGACAAGGGGACACTGAAACATTTAGGGGACACTAAGACACTAGGGACACAGAGACATGGGGACACTGGGAGACTATGGGACACAGACACTGGGAGACTTGGGGACAGTTGTGGACATAGACACTGGGACATATAGGGACACTAGGCACAATGAGAGACATGGGGCACAGACACTGGGAGACTTAGGGACACTGAGACACTACTGACACTGGATAGGGGACATGGGGACACTGGGAGAAATGGGGACATAGTGTCTCCGTGTCCCAATGTCTCAGTGTCTCCCAATGTCCCTATGTCTCACAGCATCCCCATGTGTCTCAGCATCCCCATGTGTCCCAGTGTCCCCTAGTGTCTCAGTGTCCCCATGTTTTCCAGTGTCCCCAAGTGTCTCAGTGTTTCCAGGCCTCCCAGTGTCTGTGCCCCCATGTGTCCGAGTGTCTTAGTGTCCCCTAGTTTCTGTGTCCCCATGTGTCTGTGTCCCCTAGTGTCTCAGTGTCCCCATATGTCCCCTAGTGTCTCAGTGTCCCCTAGTGTCTCAGTGTCCACATGTGTCCCCTAGTGTCTCAGTGTCCCCATGTCTCCCTGCTGCCTTTCCCCCATCCCTCACCTGAGCTGTAGAGCTGCTTTCTGGACTCCCTGTGCTGTGTTGCTGCTCCCCCACGGATCAGTGAGTAGCAGAGAGAGGCAGGGAGGGATATGCTGTAACTTCCTATCCCTGCCTCTCTGCACACACAGTGACCCCTACTGGCAGATGCTGGTATTGCAGAGTAATCTCCATTTATTCTGAGAAAAATACCTGCATTTGTATTGCCGGTATTACTGCGATACCGACATGGCCAGGCAGCCTCAAATACCGGCTGTGCCAGTAAAATACCAGTCAGGTGGCAAACCTAAGAGTAGTGTGTAAAAAAAAAAAAAAAATTTTTTTATTTTTTAAATGGGCCTATTTCATGGGCCTGGGCCTGGAGCTGCAGCTCCATCAGCCCCTATGTTAATCCGGCCCTGTCCACACTTCATTTTTTTCAACCTGTGGATTGTCATTCTTGCACTCATTTTGAAAGTCCAACCAAACTAGTGGTGTCTGTGACTCCCCTTTGGCCAATCACTAAAGGCCTTTGCAGTATTCATATGGAAAAGAGCTAAAATTGTGCCGCCCAGGAGTAGTGGGAGTTTGAGCTTCCCATTTTGTATGTTTTTAAGTGCTAGAATTTCTGTTTTGCCTCTCCATTCCTTACCTCTTAACTTATTTTTCTCTGTATATCCTTCTTCCTACTCTGCATGTTGTTTGATATATGTTGAAGAAAACCTTTTGAATTACCATTATCTTTGTTTCATTAATACTTGGCATAGTATGCCTAATTTGCTTGTGTTTTATTCAGTAAAGATAATGCCTTACAAAAGTTAGTTTCCCTTTAAAGAATTATTCAGGAACGTCAATTTATATTTTTATTTTTTTTAAAGATGTTCTAGGTCAGCATCGGCAACCTTCGGCACTCTAGATGTTTTGGACTACACCTTCCATGATGCTTTGTCAGCATTATGGGTGTAAGAGCATTATGGGGGATGTAATTCACAACATCTGGAGTGTCGAAGGTTGCCTATCCCTGGTCTAGGAGATTAGTATTGCTGACTTCTTATCTTTCCTTTGCACAAATTGCATTGATCAGTGGGTGGCTGTGCTAGTGGTTCCTGTAGTAATCTTTCTGCCTTTCCTTGCATGTGTAGATTATCCTATTCTGCCAGATGGAAATACAGAATTCTGTTCACCCCTGTAGTCATCTAAAAGTTATTTGTCAGCCTTTCTCAACTGTTAATCTCTTTGCCAGTTTAAAATTACGCCAAAACAAGGTATATCCCTAACAAGGTTATTGCCTCAAACTTTTTTCCCATTTAGATTTCCCTAACTGCAACTCTGAACAGAAAATCCTACTTATTCATATTATAATGGCAGCCAAACTTATAATAACCAGAAAATGGAAAGTTCATGCAGCACCATGCTAGTTTGAAATAAAAAATCTAATTATCAAAGACAGATGGAAGAGCATTCTGTAGAAATTCTGGTAAACTTTCCCAACATAACAAAATATGAGAAAAATGGATTACTCTATCCTAAAAGAATAATAAATAATACCCTGAGAAACAGTCATACAACAGATACAATATATACTGGCTTTAATTGAATATATCATCTTATTTTAAAGGATCACTATAGTGTCAGGAAAAAAAAACAAAGTGGTTTTCCGGACACTATAGTGCCATGAGGGTGCCCCCACCCTCAGGGTCCCGCTCCCGTGGGTCTGAAAGGGTTAAAACCACCTCAGCAGCTTACCTTAATCCGATGTCAGCGAAAGCTGAATGCGCATGCGCGGCAAGTGCCGCACACAGATTCAAAGTGTCCATAGGAAAGCATTTCTCAATGCTTTCCTATGGACGCCCTGCGCGGTGGAGGCATAATATGCCTCCAGCGTTGCAGATGCGCCTCTAGTGACTGTCTGGTGACCACTAGAGGCTGGCTTAACCCCAAATGTAAACATAGCAGTTTCTCTGAAACTGCTATGTTTGCATCTGAAGGGTTAAAACCTGAGGGACCTGGCACCCAGACCACTTCATTGAGCTGAAGTGGTCTGGGTGACTATAGTGTCCCTTTAAGTATGGCAGTATACCCTCGTGATCCTCAACCACAATACTTTCTCTCATCATCCCTAATTTCCCTCTCTGTTCAGTCTTTTTCTTTTTTTTTCTTTTTTGCATGAATGGAAGTATGAATGAAACATTGGAGTAGGATGAAACACTTTTATTGAATAACGCAATCAGATATATTAAAGGAACACTATAGTCACCTGAACAACTTTAGCTTAATGAAGCAGTTTTGGTGTATAGAACATGCTCCTGCAGCCTCACTGCTCAATCCTCTGCCATTTAGGAGTTAAATTCCTTTGTTTATGAACACTAGTCACACCTCACTGCATGTGACTTGCACAGCCTTCCATAAACACTTCCTGTAAAGAGAGCCCTATTTAGGCTTTCTTTATTGCAAGTTCTGTTTCATTAAGATTTTCTTATCTCCTGCTATGTTAATAGCTTGCTAGACCCTGCAAGAGCCTCCTGTATGTGATTAAAGTTCAATTTAGAGATTGAGATACAATTATTTAAGGTAAATTACATCTGTTTGAAAGTGAAACCAGTTTTTTTTTCATGCAGGCTCTGTCAATCATAGCCAGGGGAGGTGTGGCTAGGGCTGCATAAACAGAAACAAAGTGATTTAACTCCTAAATGACAGTGAATTGAGCAGTGAAATTGCAGGGGAAAGATCTATACACTAAAACTGCTTTATTTAGCTAAAGTAATTTAGGTGACTATAGTGTTCCTTTAATTCACATTATTACTCCAATAATAACCATATCTGTAATTTAAAATGTTGTCAACATTTTGGTTTTGTTATTGTATTAAATGTATTAATGTATTGTCTCCAAAATTTTATAAATATTAAATATAAAAAGAAAAAAAATAACACCACCAAAACAGGATTTTTGCAAATGTTTTGTGCATAATAAAAAGTTAAAACAAAGGATTACAACAAGCACCACAACTACTACATGCATTTGTATTGGTTATGATGCCAGGAGTACACTGGCCCCATTTCAAAGTATTGGGGTAAATGGTTTTGCTTTTTTACCTGTCTCCAAAAGTCTTCCACTGTCCTATTGTAGTCGGAAGTCAATCCCACCGGCAATTTATGAATGCAACTCTTGTTCTGGGTTTTGAAGGGCTAAGATTAGTTATTCCTTAAATCATGGGTCGTCAACCTGGTCCCTACCACCCACTCTTGGGCGTTTCAGGATTCCAGGTGGGCGGTAGGGATTTCGGTGGCACAACAAGCAAAAATGCTAAATCCTCCTTTTGAAAGAGTGGGCAGGCGCAAGTGCACACATGAAAGTACGAACGTGCACACAAACGTGTAACACGTGGGAAGAGGAAGGGGAGCTGATGCACAATAGCAGGGACAGGCAGAAGTGGAGCAGAGCAGTTGTAAAATAGGAGAAAGAAAAGTTTATAGGCCGGACAAGGAGAGAATTGTTGTTGGCTAACTAGCTCAGCCTCACTTTTGTACATTGCCATAAGGAATGTAAAAGAAAAGCTTTAAAAAAAAAAAAGAGATAAAAAGGAAAAGATCAAAATAATAAAAATACAAAAAGGAAGAAAAATAGAAAAGGGGGATAAAATAAAGGAGGGGAGTCCTTGTAAAAAAGGAGAAAGAAGGAGCAGAGTACTTGTAAAATAAGAGAAGGAGCAAAGTACTTGTAAAAAGCAGAAAGAAGGTGCAGAGTACTTGTGGAATAGTAGAAAGAAGGAGCAGATTACTTGTGGAATAGAAGAAAGAAGGAACAGAGTACTTGTAGAATAGAAGAAAGAAGGAACAGAGTACTTGTAGAATAGAAGAAAGAAGGAACAGAGTACTTCTGGACTGGAAGAAAGAAGGAGCAGAGTATTTTTAGAATAGGAGAACGAAGGAGCAGAGTACTTGTAAAAAAGGAGAAAGAAGGAAAATAAAAAATATAAAAAGGAGATAATTGTTGTTGACTAATAATAGTAAGTAGGCTACCTAGCTCAGCCTTCCTGCTGGGCATTGCTATAAGGAAGGTAAAAAAAAATAGAAAAAAGGGGGAGGGGGAATTGAGGAGGGGAGCTGATGCACAGATGAGAAATCATATTATGAGCTAACAGAGAAGTCTTCTGAATATCATCGAAAGAGGAGACCTCGTTTGTTCCTTACGAAAATCGAACCAGATATCAAATATTTAGTCTCTCAGCATCAACCTCAAGGATCTCATTAATCACTAGTAACGGTAATTTCAATTTACTTTATTGTTTTCTCATTAAACTTTATAAAGTTAAACATATTATAAACATGCATAAAGTAGAAATAAAAAGATAAATGTACGTACATTTTATTTATTTATTTTTTTAAACACCCTCACTTGCGTGAAAATTGGTGGACGGTAAGGACATTTTTCCATCAAGAAAAATGCATTAGTGGGAGGTAGGTAGAAAAAGGTTGACTACCCCTGCTTTAAATAATGGATACCCAGCCATGCTTTGGGACTAAGATCATGGGAAGTATAGTTTACATACACGCAATGAAAAGTGACTTTTCACGTGGAGAAATAAGCAGGTTGGCACTGGCATGACTACATCTCACTGCATTATTTTTAACCACCGACCCACCCGTGCACGGTGTGAGGCAATACGGTCATACAATTTCCCTTCCTTGATTATTAGAGGGTGTTTGGAACATCTGCACTTTTGTTAATGAAATGTATATATTTTTACTGTGTATAAAAATATATACATGCAGCCAGGAGGCCTGTTTCTGGCCATGGTTATAGGGCCAGAAATGCACAGGTGCCCCTCCCATGTAAGTAATCATATTGTTTTAGAACAGTTCAACTACTTGCTTAGGGCCCACTTAGAGCTGCTCCCTACCTTTACAAGAGCCAGAAGCTTGCAGCTCTGAGCTAAGTCAAGTATTTTCCAATTAGCTGGCCTTGCACTGCAGGGGTTAGCTCGGGAAACTCACAGAAACTCCTGCTTAGGAGTGACCAGCTCTCCTGGAGGCTAAAGTGGGTAGTGTCTCCTTAAAATGGTTTGACTACTTACTTCAGTTATGGTGCTTGGAGTGTTCCTTTAATTTGAGGGAGTGTCATCTCAGTTGCAAAAGCCAAAATTATCCATACAGGGCCAGATAGTATTGGCCACAATTTAGCGAACAGAGCTGTTACATAGCTGAAAAGAGACTTGCGTCCATCAAGTTCAGCCTTCCTCACATATGTTTTTGTTGTTGATTCAAAAGAAGGCAAAAAACCCAGTCCGAAACACTTCCAATTTTGCAACAAACTAGGAAAAAAATCCTACTTGACCCCAAAATAGCAGTCAGATGTCTCCTTGGATCAAGCAGCTATTACCCCACTAATTAGAAATTTATATCCCTGTATGTTATGTTTTTGGAAGTATTTATCCAATTGCAGTTTAAACATCTGTATGGACTCTGATAAAACCACCTCTTTGGGCATACAATTCCATATCTTTATTGCTCTTGCTGTAAAAAAACAAAAACAAACATTTTCTTTGCCTTAGATTAAATCTCTTTTCTTCCAGCCTAAATTCATGACCTCGTGTCCTATGTATAGCCCTGTTTATGAATAGATTTTCAGATAATAGATTTCCAGATAATGGTTTGTACTGGAACCTGTTAATTTTGCAGAATGAATTAGAGGGACCTTATAGTCACCAGAACAGCTACTGCTTAATGCAGTTATTCTGGTGTCTACTGCCTGTCCCTGCAGGATTTTTAAGGTAAACACTTGTTTTCAGATGTTGCTGCCTAGTAGCACCTCTAGTGGCAGTCACTAAGATGGCCGCTTGAGGTGCTTCCTGGGTCAGTGCTGCACAATGTTCCTTTTAAGATGACCATGTAGCTCTTTGAACACAGTTCAGTTGCTGGCATTTTAGAACCGAATACTGACAGATGAACTTCTCCTGCCCAAACCTGTTGTTCCCTTAAAGCACAATATATTGGATTAGCTCGGCAGTACTGTAGTAAGCATCAGTCACTATCCTGGTTTGGTGCGAATCCATTGTCAAAGCTGCTTGGGAAGTTATAGAGAAGTGTCATCTAGGAGTTGTATTATTTTTCTATTTACAGTTTTATTTTATTGTTTTGCATATATTCTAATGAATAATTTATATAATGCACTACAAAAATGAAATCTCCAGATTGTCCTCAGCCTTGAGTGTCCTTTCAAGTAATACACAGAATTTTTTTTAAGTTTCTACGTATATACATTAACATAATGTCCATTTATGATCTTTAGAATACAGACGAAGGTAGCAGCTGTTCTAGTGCACCAAAAAATTGACTTAAGGCAGTGTTTTGCCCATGCACCTACCTGTTAAATGGAGCAGAAATGACTAAAATTCAACTTTACGGCTGTGTTGGTTTGAAGTGCACTTTGGTCTAAAAGCAACAGTGTTAGACATTCCAGCATTTAGCAGGAAGGTAAATCTTTCACCGTTTTAGGGTTCATACAAGGCTGCCCTCTAAACCAATTATAATGATGGCCAAGACTTAAAGGTTAGCTCCATTTCCGGTCTGCTCAGAAAACCTTGTTTTATAGTTCTTTGGGATAACTTTGTTTAATCCAAATTGTTCTGCATTCATTAACTGTGGTTACTGCCGTCTGTACCATATAGATGTTTGTATGTCACCACAGACCATCAATCAGATAACTTTTTTTACTTGAAATCATCTTTTTATTGGTTTCTAATATTATCACTTGTCATAGAAACCATGGACCATTTTTGCAATGTACACATGGTAGCCAGATGTCCATTAATTTTTTCGAACTCTATTTACACATCCTGAAAGAGATTTTATGTGCTTGAAACTACTTTTTATGCCTCATGATAGAAAAACAGTTTAAAAATACTAAATAAAAGCATGTTTAAATATCACTATACACTATTTGCTTTTTCTTTTTTTTTCTGTGCAAAAACTGAAATTTCATTTAAAAAAAAAAAAAAAAATGGTAGTGAGAAAGCTTTTTGTAACTTTGGAAATGCCTACCATCACTGTGACAGTAGTCACCATCACTGGGAGCAGAAGGATACTTTACAATGGTTCCTATGTCTGTCACTTTGTGCCCATTATAGGTGCAGGGTGTTTATAGTGTGTGTGTGTGTGTGTGTGTGTGTGTGTGTGTGTACATACTGTTAGATGTTTTGCCTGCTCTCCTCTCCTGCTGAGGATTGCTACCAACCAGGTGGATTTGGATATGGAGCCTGTGTAGCGCCCTCTGTTGGCAGCACCAGCAATATGCACTAGCTGAATAGCAAGGCTGGTTAATTTGCATATTTGGGTAGATTTGCATATTGCTAATTCTGCTGGCAGGAGAGATATTTTGTGTTAATTGTCTTCACCCCCCCCTTATAAATATGTCATAGTGTTATAATACGTTGCTGTATGTTGTCTGCTATGATTTGTTTATTACACGGTTCATCCTGAAGAAGAGTTATGGACACTTCCATAACAGATCCATTGATCATTCATGGACATTCAACATCTCAAATTACTTAGTCGGTGAACATGTTTTTCAAACTATTAACCAATACTTCAAAAGTTGTCAGATTTTTTTTTTTTTTTTTTCTGACTATTGAACAAGATGTGAGATTAACACATACCAATTTAGCCTCAGTCGATAATTTTTTGAATTTAGCAGCATTACTGGCAGAAAAAATGGTTCTGCAGAGTACAGATTGTGATTGGTTTTGTAAATTGTCAAGTGATTCTGCTCAAAAGTCAGAAAATGTTATTTATAGGTTAAAGATGCTGGAATCTAATTTACCCCATTTATTGGAGTTGCTGTGTTTTTATTATAGAAGCTGCAGTTTATTGTTTTGGTTCTTCAATAAATGCAGTGTGATTCCACTTTCTAGATTTAGAAACACTAAAATATCAACTGCTTTTATCTAACTCTTGCCTAAATGGACTAAAACACTCCAAAATGCTTTCACGTTGATTAATTGCCTCCTATATGTAGGATATTGGACATATTAATAACAACAAATAAAGGCTTCCACCCATCTTTAAGATTTTAAACGAGTAACACGGAATGCCATGTGTATTCCCTGGGCATGTTGCTATTTATAATCTCCTCCTAGGGAACTAAATTGTCTCAATCTATCATGCTGTGTACAGTCTGCTTGCTTGTAATTTTTAACACAATGTGCAGCTATGTGAACAAATGCTCGTTCTGTGACGTCAAGCCGTGCTTATAATTACCCTACACATTCAGCTTTTGGATTTCCTTAGCTGGTTTACAACACGCCAGCTTGTTCTTAGATTGCAGGCTTGAGTTTTATTGTTCAACATATATTTCTTATTTATCGACACAGTTCAAGCTTCATAAATTTATATTTCTGGGCAATCGGAGAAGGAAAAGAATTTGCAATGTGAAGAACAGTGCTATTTATTGTAACATTCATTTTTTATTTTTTTTTATTTTCTAGTGTTGCAGTCAAATTCTGTCCTTGTATTTATCTGCTAGCTGGATGAATCACGTCTTTGTCCGTGTTACAATCTCCATTCTTCCTACAGTTTCCAACTTGTATTTGATATACGTTGACGTAGGCTTGCTTGAGAATCCATCTATAATAAATGTTTTTTTCCATCCAAATTTGCAAGAGTACTTGTTGCATTTTATTTTATCTTCTCTGTCAAGGTCGTCGCAAAGAATCAAACGTTATACTACATAATTTGCACAAATTGAGAACATTTTAATTTTACAAAAGCTTTTTGTTAAGACCTGCAGTGGTTATGGTACTGCGGTTTTCTATTCTTTTCCCAATAGCTGAACATAAGTGAGTATAACTGCAGTTAGGAGGTAGAAGAATAGTGCAGATGAATGCAGCTTCCAAGATGATTCTCCCCAGCAAGTAGAATATTCCCCAAACATGAACCTAGACTTCATGAAGGGTCTAACAGGAATAACTTTTATTGATGCCACACTGGCTTTTATGAGCATCCCCCTGCAAGAGGACCTCCCACAGTAAACAAAGAGAATAACATATCCAAATTTCACCCAGATCGGTTCAGGGGTTCTTAAAAACTATGGAAGTCGGGGGCGGAGCTAAGCTGCCATGCTGAGCGGTCGCACTGGAGATGAGCTCCGTGCAAAAGCTCTGTAACGGCCAGAATCAGGGCACAAACTCACCAAATTGACAACTAGGCGACTTGGAGAAGGGAGCCCTAACACTGCAGAACCAAGCAACAAGCATCCCGACCAAAATCGGAGACGCCAAACCGGGGATCGACCAGAGGCCTACTAGAGGCCTACCCAGACTACAACCACTTACCTGGAGGTCTCCCCGGCATATTTCCTCCCCCCCCTGCCGGAGAGGGATATCCCGGCAACTAAAGCCTGGAACACAGCGAATCAACTACAGAAGTGACTGTCCAACACAGCCGGAACAGCACCAGCACTCATCGGGTCACTGGGAAGCAGCTAAGATGGCCGCCCAGCGAAGGCCCCAAACACAAAGCACACACGCTCCACCAACCTCGAACCCCCTGGGGGAATTCGACCGATTCTGCGCGATCCTCTGGACCATGCTGAGCGACCGTGGAATGGCTCACCGTCTGGCGGTGAAACTAGTGGCCACATGGCTCCGTCCAGTGACCCGGCGGCGCCATTATAGGTATCCACTACAAGCAACCAGAACAGCAGCCAGACCCTGCAAACACCGACGAGCCCACGGGTGGAAAACGCCACCATGCTGCAGGAGCGACCACACTGGTCCCCACACCCACGAGAACGAGACTACCAAACCAGCCTCCCACATAAGCTACTCAACGGCTCCGGGAACCAGCGTCCAGCAAAGCTCACCACCATCTCTCCATGTCACAGCTGCAAACCGGGGAGCTGCACGGCTGAACACCCCACTGAACACCACTGGAGCTGGGCCCCAATTCGGGGACGCCTTCAAGGAGACCAACGCTGACAACAAGAGACATGTCCATGCACTGGGCATCGGCTGAAGAGCCTACCTCTGTGCCTCTCAAGTAAACATGCCACACTTGCATCTTGGAGGGCATGTTCACAGCCGGCAACAACTATCGACATATGGACTACCCACACCTCGTAAATATAAATACCACTGCATAGACTGTGTTTTAAGTGGACAATGCTGGCCAAACATATAGCCTAGCTACACAGATATGCCGTAAAGTATGCCATAGACTACCTCTTGTTATTTTTTGTTTAGTTCAGGACCAGATAGTATAAGCTCTCATCTGCGATTCATAATCACCTTTGTGTCCACTTGTAGTTAAGGTGCAGCAGATTAGCATGTTACCACATACCCAGCAGAAAAAGTCTAATCGCAATAGCTACGAATTGGTATTTTGGTACAACATTTATTGCCCTGCCCAAGCGATGCCTCAATATTGTTTTAATGATGTTTTATAGTTACACAAGCGAGAACTACACTGTTGAAATAATAATCCTACTAACCTAAAATATGTGCCTGACTAGCATACGTCACAACCTGTATTGCAAATGTTTTCCAATCTATCCTGATGTCGCTGTTGTGGCACACCAGGGCTACTTGTTACTATTGTGCACAACAAAAATAAAGAATTATATATAAAAAAAAAAAAAAGTATGGAAGTCATAGTTTACTGACCACACACGAGGCTCCTGCCCAAAACAGTTCCATGAATTCAGCGTGTGTGGTCGGTCAATTCAGTAAAAGGCATAAAACTAATAAAAGTCCCGAATGGATCCTCCTTGCTCATAGCAGCGATTGCTTCCCTTGTTCATATGAACCAAACTACCGAATGGTGCTCTCCTGGCTGTTCGGCAACTAAAGGAGGCAGGCGTTTTCTGCTCCACGCGGCATTTGGCTATACGAACAGCGGCCGCCCAGAGAACGCTTAATAGACGGTTCTTTTGAAGTTAATGAGCCAGGAGGGTAGTCGGTGTTCGGTAGTTTTAAACTACTGAACTAATAGATCCAACATGAACAAAAT
This sequence comes from Pelobates cultripes, assembly GCA_933207985.1. Classification (NCBI taxonomy): domain Eukaryota; kingdom Metazoa; phylum Chordata; class Amphibia; order Anura; family Pelobatidae; genus Pelobates; species Pelobates cultripes. Next base: position 291,659,571 of record OW240913.1, on the reverse strand, counting down.
ACTGCAGAAAAGCCCGAACATAGAAGAAAATACCGAACTCAGTCTATTTTCTTCACACTTTTACTATGTTTGTTTTGTTTTTTTTCTTTATGATGGCTTACTACAGCAGCCATTGTCTCCTTCAATTTTGATACTATAGTGCATTATTGCAGATTTTCAAAAGAACAATTTTCTGCTTTATTTGACCAAATGTAGTCAGCAATTTTGATAATACAATGTCACGCAAGTGATCTTTGCCTGAAAACTATAGTTTACTGATTTGCATTGGTATTCTTCAATTCTAGGAATTGGTGGAACCTTTGACCAAGGTCTAAATGACACCATATTCAATTTAATTATAGTTACTTGTAGCTGTTTACATTAAGGGATTTAGTGCCCAGAATTAATACTGGTAGACAAAATCCTATATCATGTCTGCTTGTGTGATGACTTGGGTTCCACCCTTCTAGTTCAGGAGGTACCATAGATTTGCTGGACTCTTGACTGGCCTCAATAGTTGAACAGGTGACGTTGTATGCTGGAACCACTGCACGGCTTGTTGGAATAATATATTGGGCACTGACATAGTGACTATATGCTATGTTATGGAGCTTGTGTTTGTGTCTGTGTGTGTGTGGTGTTGGAATTTATGGTCTTTGTACTTTTTGCAGCAGAGGTGCTTGACTGCTCCATTATCTACAACAATATCAGAGTTTTTTTTGTTATGTTTTTTTTAAAACTGGTAAATTGAAGTATTGGATTTTACATCAGTAATTTGTGGAGTCACCATAATCTTAAAATTTTTTAGAATTACCCAAGATAGTGTTGTCATCACCTAGTACCAAGTAGCCAAGGAAGACCTGTTCAATAATTATTGATATGTTGATGATATATTGTAAACAAATATACTGACACCTCTGCTCCTCCCACAGTATCGGGATTCAGAGATCCAAGGCATGTTAGGTGTTCGCATTTTAGCATATTTCTAATTTTTATTTTGCAAACACCTTTGCTAGATTCATTATGGATGTATTATCAAACCACGTTACAACACAACTAGTATATGTGGGTCCTTTAGGCACAATATTAAGAAAACAAATATGTTGTGTCGTGGTTTTGATAAGCCTTTATAAAATATGTATATTTGTGGGGGGGGGTTGTGTATTGTGAGATTTATTTGTAATAAAACGTAAACCTGAAGCTTCCCATGTTATAAGTGCAACCCTGGTAAGACCACCCAAAAACCAAACATCGGTTCTCAAGTGAAGTCCTAGTCAGGTTAAATAATCCAACGTGGAATAATTAAATGGAGGTAGAGTGTACGTAATGTAACTCAAGTATACATTTGCTATCCTTTGATTTAGTAAGTTTAACCACTTCTGTTCTATCCTTTTTGTTTCCTGTATATACAAGTGCTTGATAAATATCTTTCTTTCGCTTAGGAAGAAGAAATGCCAGAAGTTGAAATAGATATTGATGATCTTTTAGATGCGTCTAGTGAGGAAGAACGAGTTTCGAAATTACAGGTAAGACAATTGCAGTTAAATGTGTCTCTACTTCTAGCTATCTAATATTTATTTTTATGGAAAATGTACTTCCCATACGTTTCCCGTTCCATGAATAAGCATACAGCTAGGGATTGACCGATTATATCATTTTTTCAGAGCTGTTACAACAGGGCTTGACTAATTTGCTTGGATCTAGGAGCCAGCAAAAAAAAAGTTGGGAGCCAGGTTTTTCGATGTCACAATTACTTTCTTAAAAGGACACTATAGTCACCAGAACCACTGTCTGTAGCCACTCCCTGCAGGCTTTTCAATGAAAACCCTACCTTTTCTCTGAAATGTATTTATATTGTTTTTATATTTTATATTGTTGTTGTCTAATAACACTTCTAATGACAGTCACTCAGACTGCCTCTAGATATGTTCCTGTGTCAGTGCTGCACAGGGGGCAGAACCACACCCTAGATGGAGGCGCTAAATGTTCCCCATAGAGATGCATTGTGCAATAGCCTCCCACACATGCGCAATAGCCTCCCAATGCTTTCCTATGGGAAATCATTGGATTGGTTGAGATCATCAAGATTGGTGATCTCAATCATAGAGGTAAGGCCAGCTGGTGAGAGACCAGCACAGCATAGGGCAAAAAAACTTGAGTAAAAAAAAACCTTCACCATGTAATTGGAGGAGGACTGGTCACTTAAACACTCACTGACAGACGCACACGGATTTGATACACACACCGACACACACATTCACTGCAACAATCACATAAATGTGACCACCCAGCCTCCCTATATTTGGAAGAGCTTGAGTGGTTTGGCTTTCCCTGGGATCCAGTGGGATTTTTGTAATCTACCTGCTCTGCCCCCTAGAGTGCCGTTTAGTAATGCTGGGGCCGGAACGACGTCTTCCTGGCATCACTGGAGGGCGCGCAATGGAGCGGAGCAGAGCATGGAGGTTACAACTCCCTCGCGTGCCTGCCAGTCTGCCTCAATCCTCCAAGAGCCTCCCTTTGTGTGCAAGCCCATGCTCTCACTCAGAAGGCCTCCTGCCTGCACACCAAATACTCTTCCTGCCCAGGGCGACCGCACGCAGTGCTCTTTATGAGCAGACCAGCCACCCTTCCGCCTCCACTCATAGGCAGCTGACCACCTCAGGGGCAGGTTAAGCTGACAAATACCAGATGACCTGGCGTCTGTGATTTGTCGAGCGCAGTGTTTTAGAATACTGGTAGCCTTTTGTGATTATTGCCGATAACTGTACATTTAAAGGGACACTAGAGTCAGCAAAACAACTTAAATAAGCAGTTTTGATGTATAAATAATGCCTCTGCAGTCTCACTGCTCAATTCTCTGCCATCACACTGCATTGGCTGGCAGCTGGACGTGGAAGAAGGCGCGTTGTGAAGGGAAGTATATTATTGGAAATATCAGTAACCATGGAGATCGATGCCAATTATTAGAAAAACAACAAATATTGGCTCTAGTAATCGGCTTGATAACCAGTTGACATACAATACAGCATAAAATAAAACCAATATAAAAGTCCTTGTATTTTTACATCATGCTCTTAGTGTAATGTACTCCCAAAAGAAGACTGTTCCAATAACACTAATGCCTACAAAGTAAATATATTATAGAATGCTATATCCATCATTAGACTGTATGCTCTGATGCAATGCTAATTTATTGAATAAATGTTTTCAATGTCAAGCACAGTGAGTGTGTCAGTTTAGTGCTGCTGATATGGTCACTGCAATAATTTGGCATGGCCAAATCCTTCCAACACCAAATGCTGAGCCCATTATGTGTCATGAGCATGTAATGTGTGTTCATGCAATGGAAATATTTAGAATCGATGAGTGAAAGATATCCCTTATTATGACATTCCAGGACAGAGAAATTGGTTGTGGGTACAACCCCCCACCCCCCTGCTAACCTGCTTGTCAGGTATAGCATGGCATGTAATTTATCGCCGGAACCCACTTCCGGGTTCACGGCGCTCAGCCCCGCCCCTTTCTCTGACGCGGTCCCTCCACGATACTTAGGAGGACCGCGCCAGATTCAAAGGGCTGATTATTCGCACAGGTGCTGCATGAAGATCAGCTGCTCTACTTCTGATCCTACCTGCTCCACTTCTATACCTCGGCTAGTAAACGGATTTCTACCTTCTCCACTTCTCGACCTCGGCTAGTAAACGGATTTCTACCTTCTCCACTTCTCGACCTCGGCTTGTAAACGGATTTCTACCTTCTCCACTTCTCGACCTCGGATTGTAAACGGATTTCTACCTTCTCCACTCCTAGACCTCGGCTTGTAACTCTGAATTCTACCTTCTCCACTCCTAGTTCTCAGCTTGTTGAAACGGACTTCTAATTTCTCCTTCATTGGGTGAATTAACCCTTCCAGTGCCAGAACTGCCTTTAAGTTAAGTAATACTTTTACCAAACAAGTCAATTACTATTATTTATATTACACAGTATCTAAAACTCACTAAAGTGTCACTTTGTCTAATTATTCCTCTTACTCATAAGGGATTGCTACAAAGCCTAAATTTACCTACATGGATATTTAAAGGTACAGTGACCATAGTTTCATACCAATATAAAAGGAGGTGAACCTTATTGTTGTTGCAACCAAGAAATGCTGCAGTTGAGTTCCAATTAAAGTAATATTACAAAATAAGTATTACACTGCTTGAAAATAGTTTGATAAAACACTGGGAGACTGCATTAAAGCACAGTAAGCTATAGTAGTCATGGCGTTTAAAGTGTCTCTTTAAGTGAATTGATGATCCTCCAAAAGAGACTGCTCAGGCTGGCTCAACTAATTTTTCAAGATTTTTTGTGACAAATCCAGCCTTCTATAGCATAATAGTTAGGCAGGACAATGAAGAGTCAAACCAGTTTAGAACGGTTTGACTTCCCAACAGCGGTCATGCAGGAGCCAGAAGCTGTCTTTCTAAACTGCGTATACCCCTTTAGCAGATATGGTGCAGGCAGAAAATGGTACGTGCCCGACCCCAGGTAAGTAGCAAGCCATTCTATAACAGTTTAACTATTAACAGTGGCTTAGGGAGTAGGGCACTCATGACACCATAACCACTACATCATGCTAAAGTGGTTATGGTACTTCAAGTGTTCCTTTAAATATTAATTTTTTTTATTTTTTTTTCTCCAGCTATTTAAGTATGCATTTTGTTTTGTTTCTCTTCCAGGAATCTCTAGTAGACTGCTACAAACCAACAGAGGTAAATGGTTTGATTTTTTTTTTTTTGTCTTGATGTGTAATATTTGTCCTATTACAAAAGAAATATCTAATTGGTAAAGTTTCATGTTTCTATTAGACATATTTTGATCATTATCCCCATTTATTTTCTTTTGTACCAGATAGTTTAATATTCTACTAGATGGTAGAATACACAATATAACAGCCCTGCAGAAATGGTAGAATGGGCTTAACTTCATTCCTTCACCACCACCACCAAAAACCAAACCACAACTCCCACATATTCTGCTGTTCACTCGCAGCTGCATTGCATGTTATGATTTTACAGTAGAAAGCTGATAAATGAACTACAACCACCAAAAATCCTTCCTTTGCCCATACAATATTACAAATGCAAACAGTGCTATTTCTTTACGAATTGGTGAGAAGACCTTATTTATTTTTAATTTCTCTAAAACCTACAATGATTATAACTGTATATAGTTACATAATATAAGAAATGATGACCCTCTTACAAGGATATTCTTTTAGGGAATGTGTGACAAATAAGACACAAACACAAGTGTATAATAAAATGTATTGTTAATATTGATTTAGGATACGGTTACAGATTTTAGAAGAATATACACATTATAACCATATCCAGTACATAATCAAAAGATACATAGTAAAAGGCAATAAGTATACATTTTAAATGAAGATCTTCCCCTTGTGCCTTCATCTTGGGTAGTCTGGGACAGTCACCTGTGCTTGCTGCGCTGTGCTCTCCAAAAGAGACAGAGAGAGTAGAGGAGAGGGGCCCAACCTCCTTGGCTGTTGTTATTTTTAAAGACTGATTCTTGCAGTCCTTAACTAAGTCCCAGAATCCCTTTTCCCTCCCAAAAGTGGTTTATCCAGCCCCCTTTTTCCAGAGAGTTCTGTCATTAAAGGACCACTATAGTGCCAGGAAAACATACTCGTTTTCCTGGCACAATAGTGCCCTGAGGGTGCCCCCACCCTCAGGGACCCCCTCCCGCCTGGCTCTGGAAGGGGGAAAGGGGTTTAAACTTACCTTTTTCCAGCGCTGGGCGGAGAGCTCTCCTCCTCTGATCCTCCTCTTCTCCTCCCCGTCGGCTGAATGCGCACGCGCGGCAAGAGCTGCGCGCGCATTCAGTCGGTCATATAGGAAAGCATTCATAATGCTTTCCTATGGACGCTGGCGTGCTCTCACTGTGAAAATCACAGTGAGAAGCACGCAAGCGCCTCTAGTGGCTGTCAATGAGACAGCCACTAGAGGAAATAGGGGAAGGCTTAACCCATTCATAAACATAGCAGTTTCTCTGAAACTGCTATGTTTATGAAAAAATGGGTTAACCCTAGCTGGACCAGGCACCCAGACCACTTCATAAAGCTGAAGTGGTCTGGGTGCCTAGAGTGGTCCTTTAAACAAGTCTTTCCCTTTGATCTCTTCCCTCCGGCTATACTGTAACGTTCTGAAAGAAGTGACCAGTTAGGGTTGGTTTCTGGGTAGATTGGACAGGATGGCTTCTTTTAGAGACAGGATAGTTTAGGGGGGGAAAAATACTACCATGGTTACACCTAGATATTCATTACTCTGATTTTCTGATAATATGCATGGAAAACTGGTTGGCAGGAGAACTGCTGGAGGGATGTAAGCTTTTGTTTTAGCTGGGTGTTGTAAAATGCAACTGCAAACTTTGATCCTTATCACACTGTTATCAAGTAGATGACCCCCAAGTTGTGAAACCAGTCACATACACAGAAAGTTATCTACTTACTTTGCATATCAATTATATTTTTAATATTGTGCTGTCAGGCAACAACTTTCAAATCTTTTTAGACTATGGGCAAATACTCCCCTACCCCCCCTTTCCAGTCCAGAAAAAAAAAAAAAGATTTTTAAAATCACTTTGTATAACCACACAAGATATTGTAAATTCCTTCCCAGAAAATTAGCCTTGTACATCTTTACTGTTTAAATGTTCATTAATTATTTCGAGAAGTGTACAATCTCATGACTTGATGTTTTGATCCTTGGAGGGGAAAAAAATTATGCTTAATCGCATCATGTACATACTCTTATATTAACTGGTTTGACCTTTGTAAGTAAAGGTGGAATGGCCTTTAACATTAATAAAAAAATAAATTAAAAATAAATAATTCTTCATAAACCTTTTACTGAATGATGTAGCAACATTCATTGACTTTTTAAGGAATACTGCAGACACAAAGAACTATAGCTTGCTATTTTTATTTCTGACAATTTATAAAAGTGCCAATTTTAATAGAAATTGGCATATTTTATAAAAAAAATAATATATATATATATATATATATTTTGTAGATTTGGTCACTCCATCCAAAACCTCAGAATTAAAATTCTTAAAGGGAATTTGAAAGACTCTCATGAACAAAATACATTTGAGATGAAAATGATCACACATTTAAACACCAGAAATTAAGTACTGGCTTTCTCACACACTACCAAACCTTTATATAAACACACATCTTAATGTCTTCTATTGTTCTTTTTCAGTATTCTTGCTTCACCTTTATTGGATCAAATTATATACATACATATATGCAGATATTTACTTGCATGCCCTGCTCTGCTGTTTTCCTGATTTATTTATTTATTTATTTTATAGTTTTTTGTTTTTTTCTTCAAATGGCTTATCGACTCTCCTCTATTTGTTTACTTTTTCTGGTTATTATCAGCCAACCTGCACCTTTCACTTTCAGGCACATCTTCCACTATCTATCAGATTGATCAGTATTGCTTCAGACCTGAAGAACAGGGGAAAACTCTTGAAAGCCTGTCTTTCAAATATTATGTTGGTCCAATAAAAAAAAGGTATCAGTGCATACTGGTACTTTGGCATTTTATTTATTTATATATATATATATATATATATATATATATATATATATATATATATATATATATATATATATATATATATATATATATATATATATATATTCAGTATGCACTGATACCTTTTTTATATAATCTCTCTCGATGGCGTGTTCCTTTAAGGCAACTATTATTTATTTATAGCAAGTTGTCATACTTTGAAACCCATAGAAAATTTGTTGGGGGGGCATGCTATATCATGCTCTGCCTCCATCAGGAAATTAAGCACATTACTCAACATTTCTATGAAATGCTCTCTTTACATGTCCTTGTATGAAGAGTTACTTTTAGGTTAGTTACTTAATTGCTTGAAATAGCACATCCTCTGCATGTCTTTTTATGAACACTATAATTTGCATTGACTTTATTTTAATTCTATATTTACATTGTTTAATTTGCAAAAAAAAAAAAAATTAGCTGCTGCTTCCGCTCTGATAATTACAACAATTATGTTCTCTACATTGAATATATAAAGAGCATTTTGCTGTATAGACGTCATGCACATTCAGATAAAATCCTTATAGTCGATCAGTTACCTGAACAGCTTCATTTTCTACAAAAGGACATAAATTATAGATTATAGATTATATAAAGAAATAGTTATATCAGTTTAGCAGATATGTTCGTTGGCATGAGCAGGGGGGAGAGGTACTTACTTTATGATATGTAGCTCGTGTATAGTTGAGAAATTGCTTAGTGGGACATTCCATTAAAAATAACAATTTAGTAGAGAACTTACTCCTCCTCCTCTTAACCCTTCCCCCCCCCCCCCCAAAAAAAAACAAAAAACTGCATGCAGTTTGTTTTGCATGTTTTCTTTTGGGGTATTTGAAATATTGTCTTGCGGTAGTTGCAGATCTAGTATCTGCAGATAGTGCAAGCTCTTCTCTTTTTTGACTGCACAAACTTCCTGTGGCTTCTCAGTGAGTTGTATTACACCTCCCTGAGAAGCTTGTAGAATGGTAGCGCGCTGGGCAAGCACCTACCGCTTAAGTTTAGCTCTATAGAGCTAAAATACCAGTAAGTAACCAAACTGGCTGTCTGCTGGGGAGGTGTAATAAGGTTCATTTATAAAAGTGCTAATTTCTATTCAAATTGGCGCTTCTATAAAATGAAAAAGACAGCAAGCTGGAGTACCTTGTGTTTGAAGTTCCTTTTAATGTTTTGGGGATCTTTTTATTTTTAATTTCCCCAGCATTCTAATTCACCTTAAAGTTGTATATTTGCATAAAATGAGCAACCAATCAAATCAAACAAGCCATCTCCTGAAAATAAAATTAATCTTCTCATCACAAAATGGGGATAATGTGTTTTTATTTATACTTGGTGATTAAGATAAAAATGGTTCCATAAAATGTTATTTTAATAAAGGGTTACTCCAACTATAATTACCACTACAGCCCGCATTATTGGTTATGATGATAGGAGTACCCTGGCGTTGTTTACAACGGTTTGCCCTCTTACCTGGTCCTGCCAAACACCTGGCCTCCTCTAAAAGCAGCTTTAAAATATCTGGATTCTGCAGAGTTACTGAAACCAGATATTGATACTGATGCTCATTTTTTGTTTACTGAAGGCATCAGCTGACTGTGTTCAGCCAACAGATGAGTGTATTGGCATGAAAATTTGCAGTTAATTGACATTAACCAGCCAACTATTTTTCCGGTCCCGGACTGCTGATGACACCCAATGATGCTGCTGGATGTGGAGTTACACCTACGGCGTCAGAGGGGTTAAACTTGGAATGTGCAGCATTTCACAGTGAAATGCTGCACAAATATTCTCCTGGTACTATGACCAGTTCATGTCACTAAGGTGGTCATAGTGGTTGGAATAAACCTTAAAGAAATATTCTGTCATTCTCTAGATCAGGCTTCCACAACGCCGGCCCTCCAGATGTTGCTGAACTACAACTCCCTAATTCTATGAAGGCTGGGAATCATGGGAGTTGTAGTTCAGCAACATCTAGAGGGCCGGAGTTTGGGAAAGCTTGCTCTAGATTCATGCTTTCATATAAATATGTATTGTGATAAAGTGAAGGCAGATAGGCCTATAACATTTAACCCCAGTGGGAGTATGTGTAGTATGTGTTGTAGACAACACAAACCAAAGTTTAGTTATGGGCCCCTGGGGTGGAGCGTTTGGAGACCAATGCTCCACTCCGCAGTTTGCATACAACTGGGAGAAACAAGTTCCAGGACAGAGTTTTGATCTGTCTCCAACCCACTGCTCAGCTGCAGATAATCAGCTGCAGCAGTGGGAATAAACCCCTCCCTGCTAGGCAGGTAAAGGGGGATTGCTGGCTTCCTCCCTGGAAGCAGGTAGGAGAGACTCTTTTCTCTCCTGTGAGAGAGTCAAGGAGACTGAGCACTGGGAGTGCAGAAAGGAAAGCAGTTAAGGCTGGCTTGGAGCACTGGGAGTGCAGAAAGGAAAGCAGTTAAGGCTGGCTTGGAGCACTGGGAGTGCAGAAAGGAAAGCAGCAGGCTAGCTGAGAGCACTGGAGTGCAGAAAGGAGAGCGAATTTTGTTTCTTTCTAGAAGGAATGGAAGCCACATGCTAACTGAGTGTGGAGTGCAGGCACTAGGTTGGTGAAACCAATTATTGTTCTGTTATAGGGAACTTGATGTTAGGATGTTAGTAAGTGCTCAGACCGAGCTAGGTTTTTTGTTTATAGGTATTTGTGTTACTGTTTTTTTTTTTTTCATTTGCTGCTGTATCTGTATTGGAGTTTAACAATAAAGTGCCTGGAATTAAGTTGCCTTACAAGACTGTGCATGTTTGTGCCCAAGAAGACCGTGCTACCTGCAGACAAGGATCACAGTCTGTTAAAGGGACACTGTAGGCACCCCGACCACTTTAGTTCATTATAGTGGTCTTGCTGCTGTGTTCCTTTTGCACCTAGTGCTGCCATGTTAAACATTGCACTTCAAGAGAAACTGCAATGTTTACATTGCAGCACAAAGTCTGCCCTCAGTGGCTGTCTAACAGAATCGTAACGGACTTTTGGTCCGTTATCGGACGCTGGAGGTCCTCATGCACCGCAGATTTCTCCATAGGAAAGCATTAGACCCTGCACGTCGTGCGACGGAAGAGGGGGCGGAGCTTCCATGGCCCTCGGTGCTGGGATAAGGTAAGTAAATAAAGTGTTTTTAAACCCTTTATTTACCAGTCAGAGGGATCTGTAGTGCCAGCAATACAGCTTTGTATTCCTGGTACTACAGTATCACTTTAATTTAACGACTGTATTAAAACTTCATTTTGTTAGGTTACCATCCAGGGTCACACATTCCTAAACATAACTTACATAAGAACCACTTGTGCTATCACCTCCCAAGTTCTATTTATATGCTGTGGAATGTGAAAGAATTACACCAGGTCTCCACGTATGTATTAAAGCTTTATGTTAAGCAAGACATGTGAAAACTGTCAATGAAAATACATGTGGAGCACTTCAGTATAATGTGCCAATTGTACACTTCAAATCCGTGTGTAGACATTAGGCAAACATGATTAAAACAGTTAGTAAAATAAATGGGGAACGTATCGATGCAATGTACCAACTGTACACATTCACACAGGGTATAAACATTATGCCATTAGACACTGCTAATAAAAATATAAATGTAGAGCACATCTATGTAATCATACCCTACATAATACAGTATAAACACTAGGTATCTTATTTGCCATATTATTATATTTGTATCTGGGGAGGAGATATGTGTCAAAATGAAGTAGTATATAAAATTTTACATTTATTAAATAAATCTCTCACACACTAGGTTATTTACTTAAACTGCCTGTTTTTTCACAGTGAATTTAAAATTGTGTGGAAAATTTATCAGTTTAAGCTATTTTACAAAAATTTGTATTCCCAACAAGTCACATTTTAGTGGATAACCATATCCATGTTTCAAAGATAATACATTCTTTATCTAAACAGCGCTGCATGCTGTCAGTCAGTCCTTGGGTGTATAGTGTGATCATTCTGTTTTACGAGTTACCTCATCCTTTGCAGGTTGTGCGCTGTGTATGATCAGCCGTTTTGATATGTTTTTACTATCAGATAGCATGATCAATTCATGTAATATCCTCAGTTGGCAAAAACCCTGCCTATGTTTTCTACAGGGTTTTGGTCCCCAGCCACCATACATCCTCCTAAACACTGTAATATTCTCTCTCAAAATACCAAGGCTTATTTAGACCTAATCATTGGTTATATAGAAGAAACAGTAGTTCCTTTTAAAGTTTGTGGGCTCGTTTAAACAAGAAGGTTTTAAAACATTCAGAAAAAGCAATGTATAGTATGCCTTCACAATCCTAGATGTAATCTGATATTAACACATGGCTTGTTTTGTTGGTATTCTATAAACCCATAGATCGAATACCTTTTAAAATTCTAGCCTTATTTTTAGCAGTTTTCCAACTCCACGTGATATTTTTGCTGTAATGCTTAAATGCAGATGTTACTACTTGTATTCTACATATACGGTTAGGTTCCCAGGATGCATATTTAAGTAACTGAATAAGCCATTAAAAAAAAAAAAAACACAAGGGATACAAATGTATTTATTTAATTAATTTAGTTTATAAAATATAAACCCAGGAAGAATGCAGGAGGATTTCTCTTGTTTTCAAGTATGTCCTGGGTTCACAAAACATTGCATTGTTACAATAGGGTACAATAAAATACAAAAACAAAATTAATACACAATATGTACAAAATTTAACATATAACAGGTACGAGATATATAATCAACCATTACAGGTGCATTGTGTTTTGATATAAGTAGAGAGGGATCTCTTAAATAATTTTAGGCCTGGGGAACATTTGAAAGTTAGCGGGAGGTCATTCCATAATTTTGGTGCTGTGTAGGAAAAGGAGGATCGAGCTACTTTCTTTTTGTATTGCGGTAGACTAAATAAAGTGCTGGTACTGGATTGGAGGTTATAGGAGGTGTGAACAGCCGGGGAGAGCATTCTGCTCAGGTAGGGAGGGAGCGTCCCAGAAAAGCTCTTAAACACAAGACTGGAAAGATGAAGGGTGCGCTTTAATTTTATTAGAAAAAAAAAATGGCGAAGACTTTACGTTTCTTGCCTGTGTGCGGTTGCGTGCTGACAGATGCAAAATATACACAGAATTGACATTAGGCTTCTGGAACAGATATTTTAGGCTGCCTACGTCATGTGTATTAGGGTGCAACTAGCCATCAGCACACAGTTGAAAATACTGTGGATGTGCAGTGTTTTAAAGCAGAAACACTACAAATACATACCCGTGTATGTAGCCGCAAAAGCCGCGCTCGCATTAGGATTTGACCATAGGAAAGCATTATTCAATACTTTTCTATAGGGGAAAATCTGACGCTGGAGGTACTCATGCATAGCGTGAGGACGTCCAGCGTCAGATAAGATGTTTATCAGTGATTATTATTATTATTATTATTACTATATTTTTATAGCGCCAACAAATTTCGTAGCACTTTACAATGGGTATGTAGGTCAAGTTTGAAATCACATGATGTTTATATTTTCCCTCTTTGAAACAATTTTTTTTTTAAGTAACAAATTTGCATAGTTTATTTAGTGGGAAAATTATTTTGTCATGGGTTTATTCACTAAATGTGAATTGAAAATAAATTGAACTTTTTAATTTTTCCAATCTTTTTTTTTTTGTCTTAAACATTGACTTGGGTCTTCTGTTCATTGCAATTCACTGGTTATTGATTGATTTATTTAGACAAATTTTACACATTGTGGTTCAAACTCCAGTTGATTTTACAATAATATACAGCTAGTGAAAATTTAGATGGTTCCAGTTGAAAGATGTCTCTTACAATTTTCTTATGTTCATTTAGTGATTGAATGTATAAGCAGTAAATGTAGCTGTACATTTTTAATGCTTATTAAGGTCAGGCTGTTGTCTTTAATGCGGAGAGATACATTATTATTTTAGTTGTTCAGTAAGACTATCTCTTCTTGTTAATCCCAATGAAGAAGTGACAGCCTTGTTGCTATTTACAGAGACACATAACAATTGTCTGTTTCTGAGCTGACTTCCATCTGTCATATATTTATCACACACACACACCCCTAGCTCAATGATAACTGGACCATGGGATGCCTCGTTCTTCATTCTCAATTTATAAAAAAACAAAACAAAACTCAAAATGCAAAAACAAGACCAGAGGATGCACAGCCCCATGGTCCCAAATGTGCTAAAATAACTCACATCCTATGAGTAGGTGTAATACAATAAAACTCACACCCCATGACCAAGAATCCCAAAACCAGTAGCCACCAACCACTTTCCCCCAGAAACTGCCATTCCAGTGTGCATTTACAAAATTAATGCATTTGAACTGACCCCATCATGTAACTTGGACCAGTCCTATAGGGAGATGAGTGTGAACAACTGCCTGTATCCACCCCAAAATACATATGACAGATAGGAACCCCACAAGTATTATATCCCTGGATAGCCTGGATCGGAGCACCCAAGTTGTCCATGTAGTATAGCCAAATCACTGCCGGGGTAAAGTTTTGACCGACCGCCCACATGGCTGTTGCCCAAAATAGCTACACATGAAAAGAGGTAGTGCCGGTCAAGTTTCGCGAGTTCCTAGACCAGGCATAGGCAACCTTCGGCACTCCAGATGTTGCCTACATCCCTCTTACATACATAATGCTGGAAAAGCATCATGGGAGGTGTAGTCCAAAACATCTGCAGTGCCGGAGGCTGCCTATGCCTGTCCTAGACTAATGTAGCTGAAGGCTCCCCCTGGCTCATAGGGTGCGAATGGTCTCCCAATTCGGGAGGGTCTTTTCCACGCACTCGATGACCAAGTACTGCTGCTTAAGTTTTGGAGACAAAATGGCCGCTATTTACTAGAGCATGTGTTTTCGGTTATACGAATGGTGGCCACCCAGAAACAGCACTTGAGTTAAAGGATCACTATAGTGTCAGGAAAACTAAGGGGTTTTCCTGACACTATAGTGCCCTTCACCAATGTGCTTTATATACCCAAATGATAAAATAGAGGACTTACTGTCTCCAGATGTCAGGTGCTCGCAGCCAGCCGGGAGCACGTGGCATTGAGATGCCTCGTAATCATGTACAGGGCTGCAAGCCTAGAAAGGCTGAGCCTGTTGTGGAAATGGCTGTAACGCAAGCTAACTACTGTAGAGCTCTGACCAGCGGATGAGCCTCGGGCAAATGAGATGCGAAGAAAGACATGGGGTCTTACAGCCCCTAAAAAATAAAAAAAATAAAAAAAGTATAGACCTATTGTATAAAAAAAAACCTATAACCTATATTGTATACTATATAAGCAAAACATAACGGAGGGCCTTCTAACAAAGAAATGATGTCCCCACATTCTAGTGTGAAGTTTAGGTGATCAACCCAAGAGTATAAGAAAGAAATATCCTGTAGGATTTCTAGAGAAAGGTTTGACAGGGAATATTACTGTGGAAAGGAACATAGCTACACAGTAAAACAACTATTGACAGCGCCTGATCCAAACAAAAAGATGATGATAATGAGTCCATCCTAGGACAAATAAACACGAGAAACACACAAACCGAAACTCCAAAGAAAAAAAGCTTGGTTGTGCCCCTACACTCTTCAACTGAAGACTAAAGTATAATATACTGATGCTTGTATTACTTGTGTCCTGTGTCCTCTCAGACACCAACATCATTGTAGCCCAGCTTAATGTACTCTATGTGCCATAGACTAGCTATAGGATAGTACTCTAGGCTTATAAACAGTAGGGCCAAGGCACCAGATGGGGTGGAGGAGCTGTAGCCCCTTTCATTACTATAAATATAATATAGTTATGCCAGGAGTAAACCTTTTTTTCTTATGACTGTTTGTTTATTATTGTGTGTATATGACAAATATAAGAAAATACATGACTATGTTGCAACAGGAATGATTCCTAAAAGACATCGACTAATAGAAAGTAGCGCCCCCAATAGACCGTATATAAAAAGTAATACAGACAAGTATTTTTCATTGAGGCCTCTTGGCCATACTGTGTCTAGTGTAGAAATCCAAAATAATTCCCGTTGCAACAAAAGTTAACTGTGGTCTTCTCCCCCCGCCCCCCAGTCGCAGAAGAGGGAACTGGTCAATGGACCTCAGTCTCAAAGATGGCAGAAGGTGTCACTCATCTAGAAAATGTTTTGCTACCAGTAATTCTGCTTTATTAGGCAGTGCGTATACTAGATCAATGGTTACGTATACGCTTTCTGAGAGGAAGATCAGTTTTCCCAATAAATGTTAGGCCACACAGACATTGCGATCTATAGACAACATGGCCTGAGATACAGGTGAGTCTGTGACAAATCTTATATTGTTTTCCTGAATGGGGATGGCTAAAAACCTAACCCGGAGTCATGTGGCTACAGGTCACGCAGCCAAGGCATCTAAAGCACCCAGTGTTGGACCATAGCAAAGTTCTGGATCTGTCTTTACCAAGAGATCCCTCAGTTTTACCACATCGGTAGCAGATCATAGGTGGCTATTGGAACTCAGGGAGAAGGGTGGGATCCCCTCTAAAGGTATTCCAATTTTTGTTAACCGTTGATCTCAGTGTATCTGAAGCTGTGGTGTATGTAATTAGAAAAAACAAATGTGGATTATTTTGTTTTTGCAGTCTGGTTTTATTCAGACATTTGTACAGGGCATCCTGTAACACTTGGTCTTTGTAGCCATGTTGCCTACTTTGGACCACATCTCCTTGAGCTGTGTCTGTGACATAAGTGGATCCAAGTTATTCCTGATGACTAATGAATTATGACAGGGATAGTGAATTCTTCAGGTGTGTTTGATGGAAGCTTTTGGCATGTGTGCAAAAAGTGGATTTTGGTCCTCAATAAGTGCTCTTTAGATCTAATGTTGATCATAATCAAGGAGGTGAAGGAGGATTTACTAGAGGTTAGGAAACTAATTGCTGAATGTGAAACCAAGGAACATTACTACTCATGTCAGCCGAAGCCAAACCCACTGTATTAAAACTGGAACTTTATTAAGCCTTATAAAACCAACCTGATCTGATTTTAAAAGGGAGAAACCGACTAAGGTGACTAGTAACTGCCGGTAGAGTTACTGTCTCCAAGAGTTAGAGAGAGATAAAGATATCTAAATAGGCATTTATTCACACTCTTATCACCCTTTACGACTGGTCCCTCACTGACAGACGCACACACACTCACACATTTACATATTCTTACACACACAAATTAATTTTATATCTTGTTGTATTAATTAATGTTTTAGGCCCATCCAGCCTTCTTATCTTTAGGAGAGCTAGTGGGGATCTTCTACCTAGGGTCCAGTGGGCAATGGATCTTCAATTTCCTCTCTGCTCCCTCACGCGTCAATTGTAGTGATGCCTGGGCTGGAGTGACTTCCTACACCACCTCACGGCATCACTACAGAGTGCTGGTGGGGGAGCAGAAAAGAACATGAAACACTTTAGCGCACCTGCTCACGCATCACTCACTACAGGTGTTCTTGGGCTCATTTATGCCCCTCCTCTCCATAAAGATGTAGCAGTGCTCAAATAATGAAATGTCTCATTTGATCGTGCTCAAAGTTAATCGTTTTCCTTGGTCCAACCTTACTTAATAAGACGATTTAGCTGTTTGGCAAATAACTTGACTATATTTGTTTGAAATTAGAGGTGTACACTTGGTGGATATTGGAAAGATTTAGATGGAATTTTCAAGCTTGATTTAATCTGTTTTGCACAGAATTAAATTATGGGTAAATGCTCATATTTACAAAGTGATATTACAGATCAAAATTTTACATTTTAAATCCGTAAAAATGTAATTCACAATACAGAATGTTTTTTTTTTTTTTTTAATGTATACTTTTCTGAGGCATTAAGCGGTTTATTTTAAAATATATAATCTATGTTAATATTGTAGATGCAGGCTGTTGAACATGAGTTAACGCTTAAACTTTCTTTTAACGTTTTCTCACGCAAAGAGAACATTAGAATTGAAGTTGAAACCGTAGTCAGAGGCTAGGAGGGGAACAGGGAGAAATATGCAATTTGTTTTGGTGGAGGGAGGGGTGGCAGTGCTGTTTTAAATGAACACTCCAAACAAATAAAATAAAAACAAAAATTTATATATATGTGTGTGTATGTATATTGGTCATTTTTTCTACAGTTCCCATGGTTAGGCATTGAGGTTTAATTTGTTTCAGTTCAGTGTTTTAATTGTGTTTATTTTATTCCCATTAAATCCCCCAGGAATTTATTAATCAACTTTTAGCACGAATAAGAGGAATGAGAAAACTAAGCCCTCCACAGAAAAAGGATATATAAGCCATCAGCCAAGGCCTTTCCAGTCACACGAGTACAGCAAGGAAAACAAGAATTCAAGACATTTTAAAGGAAAACCAAATCAAGCGGTCTTAATGAAGAACTCAATCTATATATGTATTGCTGTTTTAATGGGAGGGCCAGGGGTGGTTGGGCTGTAGTTCCAAAACGGAATATTAAAATCATTAGTAATGTAGTAGTTAATAGTTTAGTTTTTGTTTTTTTTAAGAAAAGATATTGGGCCTATGTTGAGGGAACATTGAAAAATCAAACAAAAACAATAAAAATTATAAAGAATAAGTATGCCAGCTGCTTGTACTAATTTTAAGGAATGTGACCTCTTGGGCCACAAACAAGAATTCTTTACAAATATTTAAAGTGTAGAAAAGTGTATCTTGCTTGTTTATGTGAACTGTAGTGAGCAATACAAATACAAAGGTTGCAATTCTTGTCTGGTACAATGTCCTTTATTCCCCACTCCAAAATAAACAAACACCCCCAAACCATTGGCATAACGTGAATTGGGACACCGGTGTGCTGGGTAAAAGGGGGTGGGCCAGTGATGCAAAACACGTCGCTGGTGCTGCCCAAAGGGGAATGGGTTCGCCCAAAGACCTGTCAAGTCAGCCTAGCACGAATGAACATCAGGCTGCCTATAACAGAGCCCATCCAACTGCAGGCAGACTATGACACAAGAGCAATGTTTCAATGCTCTCTGCATGGTCCTAGTGCCCTTAGTGTGAGCATATTTAATGATGCACATATGCTTTTTGGGAAAGATTCCTTGGCATTGCAAAAAATTAGGACACCATGGAACAAAACCAAAATAGTGGTACAGGAGTCTAAAGTCACAGACCTGACTTAATCAAGATGATTAAGAGTTGTGCATTGAACCAATTTGTTCAATTTTTGCTTCTATTTTGGATATAGACAACTTGCTCGTTAAATGAAACATCTACTTTGCCAATGGTGGATTTTGATGCCTTTTTAAAGTGACACTAAAAGCTTGCTGGAGCTTGTTTTTTAATGCATTTTGTACTTTTTCAAGCTTCTTAAAACCTTCTTAATACCTTTCTCTGCGTGAGCCTGTGCTGCATGCGGTCACAGCTATGTTCTTTCATAGTACCAAATGGAGCAATTTGGCACTAAAACTGTGCAGCTACTTTTTGTTTGTGCTGTGATTTTATTCATCAGGAATTTGTAAGATATGCTCAGCACTCCCACTAAGACTTAAATGGATTAGAAGTGTCCGCTACCTCTTCATCTAAAGAGACCTCACTGCAGAAGCTGTAAATGTATAGAATGCATTAAAGTGGAGGTCCACTCCAGTCTTGAGGGTCCATTCTAACTTTACTGTCAAATTATTTGACTTATATTCATATTTAAAACAATCCTTCTCTCTCTCTAATGTTTAGACATCCAATTTTTTCCTGGGTCTATATTTGGGTTTTGTGTTATTTTTTTCCCCGTACTTTGAGGCTGCATCAAGTGCAGGCACAATACGGTGTGCATAGAATATATCCTCACACAAAAGTCACTAGCCACTGCAAGCCTGTCACCAGGAATGAATCTTGCCAGCGCTGTATTTTCAATATGTCTAGTGGGCAAATTAAATTCTTGAGAACTGCAGCACACATTAAAAAAGCAGTTTTTTGTTTTTTTTGCATAAAAAAAACTTTTATGACAGATGATCTAATTATCAAAATTATATAAAAATTCATAGAAAAGGCAGTTTAAAACTAATTCTGAGCTTTATGATGTAGGTTACCTTTGCAGATAAATCATGCAACTGCATTAATAGTTAGTCTCTTGGCAGACGTTTTTGTAACTTGGATGTGACCTTGCCACAGTTCAAGAGAATAACCTTAAATGGTGATAGTCTGAGTGTTTTGTTTATAGACTTGAAATAGTTCTCATTTTTTTTAAAGGGACACTATTAGCGTCTGCAGTATTTTGACGTGGTTATGGTGCATTGAGCCTTTGGGTGCCGTCTCTTTTTTTTTGGCAAGCCATTTGTGAGCAGTTTGATACTATTTGAGGCACTGCTTGCTCAACTCTCTGCAGCATTCAGTCTCATTGCCATCTGAAGGTGAATGACTTGGTATAGATAACACAAGTGAAACACTAATGCATTACCTGAGTGTCTGCAAAGCAGCCATAATTTGGGTGGCAGAAGTGGCCTCCTTTTTTGGCAAACCCCTTAGTTTTGCAGAAACGAGAGAATAGGGCACCGAAAGACCCTTGCAGCATAACTATTAAATTAAGCTGTAGTGGCTGCAGTACTTGGTGTCCTTTTAAGTCTATTTGGCTTATTTATTTGTATCAGTGTTAAATTAAGCTTAGTTTATTTTAAGGATTGCATAACATGTAAATGTTTCATTTCATATTTTGCCAAATTTATACCTTTTTTTTTTTTTTTTGGGTTTTTCTCTTTTTAACATGCCTGATGGTGTTTCAGTGAAAGTTGATCATGGTAATGGCATTAAAAATGAGCACTTTAATAATACAATTTACAAAAACAATCTATTTTAAAGCAATTTTCCACAGTTTGTAAGACGTGCATTTATAGCATTAGTGATAAAGTTTGTATTCAAGGTCAAATGTCAGTGCAATTGCATCTTCGTTTTATTTTTTTAAAGAGCTGGACAATGTGAGAAATGTGCTAGGTAAGGGCTAATACTTTACATACATGGATGACATTTGCAATGATATTGCCTTGATGAATGCTTGTTTGACAATTTTAAAATCACCTCTTTGCCTTGTGCATGAGTTTTCTTTTTGTTTTTTGTTTTTCTTCCTTCATCTTTGTTTCTTTGGCCATGAGAGTTTATTCACAAAAATGAGAATTCAAAGTGAATTTCAAATTTAAAGGAACATTATAGTCACCGGAACCACTACAGCTTTAAGACAAAAGGCAGCGTTTACTGCCCAGTAAAACCTTCAGTGTCAGTCACTCAGACGGCCAATAGAGGTGCTTTGCATCCTATTTTAGCACTGCACTGTGTGCAGAGTGTGGAGATGCCGAACACTCCTCATAGAGATGTATTGACTCAATGCATCTCTGAGGAGATGTTGATTGGTCCAGCGTGGTGGTTTACCACGCATAAGCAATAGCCTCCAATGCTTTCCATTAGATTAACTGAGATTGTCAAGACATGGAGGCGGAGCCAGCCATGGCAAGATGAGAGCGGCAATTGAGAATAGGTAATTAAAATGAATTTTCTCTAGCCCAAAGTAGCTGAATTGAAACATATCTCTAAGCCAGCTATGCTTCCAGTTTGGCTACTTTGAAATTTGATATTCTCTTTGGATTCACTGTGAATTCTCATTTTAGTGAAATATCCTTTTATAAGCAGTGTAAACTGGTATCTTGGTAATAAAGAGTACACTCTTAAAGGGACACATAATCAACATAAACATTGCATCTCGGTGTAGGAGCAATGTTGCTGATAGCCTGTGAGTGCCATTCTTCAGTTCTTTGTCACACCACTTGAGTGGTTAGCCAAAAAACAGCGCTCTCCTCGGCATTGAAAAGGCTGAATTTACACGTCGGCCATATCAATGTCCTTATCACGACAGGATGAGAGTGTGTTCTTGTTAAATATAAATCAGGGAAACCTCATGTGAGAATCTCTGGTTGTAGTATTTCATAAAACTAAGTAATTGATTGAATGAAATGTCTTTAAAAGTAAACCATGTGTGAGAGGATTTCTGCAATATAGCAAAAGTTAACCATTTAACCGTCTATTCAATGATATAACAGGCTTTATTAAATATAGTGATCCTAAAAATCAAGCCAACAGGTGATATATTGTGTCTCTATATATTCCCTATTAGTATAATAAACATCCCTCCAGAATCATTTCATAATTACAATGTCCAAATAATCTGGAACAATCGTTGAAAAAGGAGAGGGGAGTTTAATGGGGGAGAGCGGGGGGGGGAGTTATAATAGGGAGCGATCACTTAAATTGTCAATTGGCTGTAATGGTAGTACAGGGTTATTGGAGTAGAAAAGTAGGATAATATATATATATATATATATATATATATATATATTATATATATATTATATATATACTGCTCCTTATCCTGCAAAAAGTCCACTTATCTATAGTTTAGACCAGGCACAGGCAACCTTTGGCAATGCAGATGTTTTGGACTACACCTCCCATGATCATTTGCCAGCATTATGGGTGTAAGAGCATTATGGGGGATATAGTCCAAAACATCTGGAGTGCCGAAGGTTGCCTTTCCCTGGTCTAGACTATTAAACTACAATCGCCAAAACCCCTCAATTACTGCACCTTCAAGGGTGCAAAAAAACAGAAATAAGTATAATCTCCTGCACCTACACGGGTTCTATTAGTGCCTGATACTGATATCCTTTAGCACCTTCATGGATGCTAATGGTATAAGTCCCTGTATAAAACGGCTGCAATGCAGTCTCTTATCTCCTAGTATACATAGGTAAACCCTAACTTAGCCCTCTGGAGCATCCTCTTAAAAGTGATCCTAAAAATCAAGAAGGCAGGTGATATATTGTGTCTCTATATATCCCCTGTTAGTATAATAAACATCCCTTCAGAATCAAGTCCAAATAATCTGGAGCTATCGTTGGAAAAAGGAGAGGGAAGTTAAATAAAAAAAAAAAAAGACAGCATTATAATAAGAGATCACCTAAACTGTCAATTGGCTGTAATGGTAGTACATGGGGTTATTACACACCGCTTAGGTATTCTCTGGAGGCTTAAAATTGCCTGTTGGCTTGATTTTTTTTTTAGGATCACTATATCTAATTAGCAAATAGATACAACTGTCGGTTTTATGTTTATTTTTGGCAATGGATAAATAAATCCTGTTATAATTGAATTGACCAGGCTTCCTCAAACTCCGGCCCTCCAGATGTTGCTGAACTACAACTCCCATGATTCTCAGCCTATCTATTTCATTCATAGAATCATGGGAGTTGTAGTTCAGCAACATCTGAAGGGCCGGAGTTGGGGAAGCCTGGAATAGATGGTTAAATGGTTATTTTTTGCTATATTGCAGCACTATTATCACACATTGTTTACTGTTGAAGACATTTCAATTACTTAGTTTTATGAAATACCAAACCAGGGATTCTCACACGATGTTTCCCTGATTTATATTTTTACTATAAGTGTTAAGCCCTGGGTGGAATTGGTACCACCCCCACTGACCAACCCCCATCCGGGATATTCTCTTAGTGACTTAGTCTATTAATTTTGTGTTCTTATTAAGTCTGTTTATGAAGATGGTCAGATCTGAATACTTAAAGGGACACTATAGTCACCAAAACAACTTTAGCTTAATGAAGCAGTTTTGGTGTATAGATAATGTCCCTGCAGTCTCACTGCTCAATCCTCTGCCATTTATGACTTAAATTACTTTATGAACCCTAGTCACACCTTCCTGCATGTGACTTGCACAGCCTTCATAAACCCTTCCAGTATAGAGTCATCTAATATTTATCCTTCCTTTATTGCAAGTTCTGTTTAATTTAGATTTTCTTATCCCCTGCTATATTAATAGCTTGCTAGACCCTGCAAAAGCCTCCTGTATGTGATTAAAGTTCAATTTACAGAGAAATATATACAATTGTTTAAGGTAAATTACATCTGATTTGAAAGTGAAACCAGTTTTATATTTCATGCAGGCGGTGTCAATCAGAGCCAGGGGAGGTGTGACAAGGGCTGCATAAACAGAAACAAAGTGATTTAACTCCTAAATGGCAGTGAATTGAGCAGTGAAACCTGAGAAGCATGATCTATGCACTAAAACTGCTTAATTAAGCTAAAGTTGTTTTAGGTGACTATAGTGTTCCTTTAACCCCTTAAGGACACATGACATGTGTGACATGTCTTGATTCCTTTTTATTCCAGAAGTTTGGTCCTTAAGGGGTTAAGCCAGATGATCTTGCACAATACACCTATAATAAAACTCAGGAGCAAGTAATATCACATTTCTTAAGTATCTCACTTGAAAATGGTTAATGACATTTGATTTCACTGCTTACCATTTGCATTTGTAAAAGGCACTAAGGTTCTGGTGACAGTCAGAACAGAGTGATTTATGAAACCAAGAACAGTTTTGAGCCAATTATCCCTCTTTTCAGTAACTCTTGACTTCACAATCACTACTAAAAGTTATACCTTTTTTTTGGTTATACCCACCCCCTATCATCTTAAACAGTGTTTCTATAATGCCTTAAAGTAACACTCTATAGCCCTAAAGCACTTTATTTTTCTTTAGGGTTGAATAGAGTGATCCCTTTGTCTTATTCTCTAAAACTATACATGTCCTAAATGGCACAGTTCCGTCTGTTAATAAGGTATTCCAGAGGGTGCTTTTCCTTATTTGCTTTGAGCACTCGCTCAAAGAAAAAGGCAGTGATTCTCAAAGAAAAGCACTGGTTTCAGTGCGCTCTAGGAGAAGCATTCTATTTGAGCATCGTAAAGATTGACAAGTGTGCGTACAACCACAATGCTACAAGATGGATGTAGCTGTTTTTGTGCTATTTTTACGGATGGTTTCAATTTTTTTTCTTATCCATTTTTAAATGTATACGTGGAACAGTTGAATAAAATTAAATGTACACACATGGTAAGGGGTTTGTGTATGATATATTAATTTGTTTTCTTTGCCAAGTGATTAAACAAACAGCCATAATGTTTTTATACTTTGTAGCTTATTGTAGTGGCCATGGTGCTGGGAGTCTATGGTTAATATCTTTTTAGACTTTATCAAACCATTTTCTTATTGTATTGTTTTTATTCCCCCCACCACACACACACACCCCATTTCAATAGTACAGAAATGACTATAGAAGGTGTGAGCTATATTACAATGTCCCAGTCTGGCTAATCTTAAAGTGTTGATAAATCCTGTAATTTTTTTTATTTTTTATTGTTTGTCGTGTATTAAACTACTCTCTCCAAGCATTATAACCACTACAATAAGCTGTGGGAGGGGAGGGGGGATAAGGGGGAGGGAAGGGTACCGTTTTGTCAGTAATCTATTTGCCATTATATTTTGTAGTTTAGCCAAAGGTAATAAGAATGGTTTATAGCAATAGTTTGAGGTCAACTCATACAGCATTGTTATTTGGTTATTTTAAGTGTGAGATTTTTTATTTTTTTTTTTTCACATTTTTGTCATCATATCATCTATGTTTTCTCACTTAGAGTAATCAGACGCCAAAATGAAATGTGGTGTTTTATATAAAATGGTGCTCTATTTCTGTAAGTTTTGTTATACCTTTTACCCAGTGTATCCAGCACTGTAAAATGTGTCACGATGCAAGTAAATTATAACAATCAATCATGTTTCATAAGAAGCCATGATTTCCCAAAGCATTTTTTTTTTGTCCCTCCCCCAATTGTGCTTAATTTTGTAATTTGATGACTGATTTACTGATGAGAAATTTGCTCAAATAAACACTGGAGAAGTACCTTGATTTATTGACTTCTTTCATGTGTTTTTATTTTTATTACTATGAATGTATGTATTAAAAGTAAATATCTGTTTACAAGAGGGGAATCAATAAAAAAAAATCACATATAAAGATGGAAATATTCTATTTTATTGCCTTCTTGATCTTACAGATCGTATTCAGTGTAGGTAAATTAGGATGTAACTTTGTATATGTGTAGCAGTGTATATCTGTGTGTCCTGTGTATGTACGTGTATCTGTATGTGGCAGTGTCTATCTGTGCTTTTATGTGTGTGCATATACGTGTGTTTATATATGTGCAAGTGAGTGTAGGAATGTGTATCTGTGTATATATTGGTGTGTATGTGTGCATTTGTTTCTGCTAGTGTATATCGAGGATGTGAGTGCTCAGCCAATAGTTTGGTAAGCGCTGAGTACTGTATATATTTACATTAAGTAGATCCAGTAGAAACATTTTTGTAAAGAATATTGCACTACATATAGTGTAATACAGGGGTAGGCGACCTTTGACACTCTCTAGATGTTGTGGACTATACCTCCCATAATGCTCTTACCGCCATAATTCTGGCTAAGCATCAGTGGAGTGGCAAAGGTCGCCTACACCTGGTTTAGTATATTACAGTTTGAAAATGTGCTTTTGTCTCTTCATGAAAGTGTGCATATGTTTTTTTTACCTTGTGTAATTTTTATGTAGCATTTGTACTTAGTTCGGCCACTCCCCCATGGTAGCCCCTGATATGTAGTCCTGGTGGGAAACTCCCTGGCAGATACGATATTACCATACAAAATGTTTAAATAATGCTCCAAAAATGGAAGTGGTGATGCTGTGACATTGGCAAATAATATCATTCTTATTTGTACATGTGGTGTTAACCTCCTTCGGTCAAAAAAGGTTATTAGCAAGCAATCCTGGACTGATACACATGCTCCATATATGTTAAACAGACACTATAGACACCCAGATCACTTCAGCTCATTGAAGTGGTCTGGGTGTATTGCCTCAGATCCCTTAAACTGCAATAATTACCTCTAGTGGCTGTCTACTTCCAGGCTGTTAGGCAACATTTGGTCACCTGACGCTAAACGTTCTCACGCTATGCATGGGGACGTCCAGCATCACTCAAAACCCCATAGGAAATCATTGAAATGCTTTTCTATGGTAAAATCATAATGCTTAGGTCTCCCCCACTTTCTGATGTCGGCGGGGGAGGAGACAATCGGCCTCGAGACAACTCGAGATAACAAGTTTGTTTTCCTGGCATTATAGTTTCCCTTTAACCCCTTAAGGACGGAGCCAATTGTACAAGTTATCAAAACAAAATGTAAACAAAACCTGAAATTTGCACTATATATCTGTTCAACTGTAATTCACCTGTTTCATGTTAAGTACACCCACACTTATTATATATCATTTTATACAGGAAAAACAGGGCTTTTATTTAACATCAAATATTTAGCTATGAAATATAATTTAATATCAATAAAATATTAAAAATAAAAAAAAATTGAAATTAAGACTTTTTTTTTTTAGTTCGGTATGGAATTTTAACTGTCAATGTCATAATACTGTTAGCTGTTACTGCAATAAAAGAACACATTTGTATTCAGCTATGTCCCCAGCTTCCCCCATGTACAGGTTTTATGATGTTTTGGAAAGTTACAGGGTCAAATATAGAATTTTTCAGTTTACACACATTGAAATTTGCCAGACTGCTTATGTTGCACTTGAGACAATATGGTAGCCCAGGAATGAGAATTACCCCCATGATAGCATACCATTTGCAAAAGTATACAACCCAAGGTATTAAAAATGGGGTATGTCCAGGGTTTTTTAGCAGCCACTTAGTCATAAACCCTGGCCAAAACTAGTGTTCCTTTCTGTGTGTGAAAAATGCAAATAACTAATTTGAACAGTAATTTTGGCCAGGGTTTGTGACTAAGTGGCTACTACAAAAGACTGGACATACCCCATTTTGAATACCCTTGTTTGTCTTCTTTTACAAATGGTATGCCATGATGGGGTTAATTTTCATTCCTGGGCTGCTATACGGTCTCAAAGGCAAGATAGGCCCAGCAAACCAATCTGGCAAATTTCACGTGCAAACATGGAAAAGGGGAAAGTCTGCAAAAACATGTACATTGGGGCTCTGTTGTACTCGGGAGATGTTGTTGAACAGATATTGGGGTGTATTGTCAGTAACACATAACAGAAACCGAGAATCCATGTCTAGAGTACAATGTGAGAGAAAAATAACACAAAAGAAAATGACTACCCAAAAGTTTGACAAAGACTGATGGTAGAATTAGTGCATGAAAAGTGTTAAAATACCACCATTTAAAATACCCTAGGGTGTCTACTTTTCAAAAATATATGGTTTGGTGGGGGTAAATTAAATTGGCCGGCTTCAAAAATGTCCCAAATAGGACATGGGTGCATGATGACAATCTGTGAAAATTCCAAGTTGTGCACCCTCCAAATAAGGTCTTCTAGCCCCTGGAGAACCCGACACACCTATACATGGGTGGTACAGTGGTACTCATGAGATGTTGCTGAACACATGTTGTTCTTTGGCAGTAACCCTTAAAGTTCTCCGTATATGTATTTTTTTTATTTTTTATTTGGCATAGATTGGTGGTAAAATCATTGCATGAAAAGAGTAAAAATAAGTTTAATACCTTAGGTTGTCTTCTTTGAAAAAATATATACATGTGAAGGGTTATTCAGGGTTTCCTGACAGATATCAGTGTTACAATGTAACTTGCATTTGAAAAAAGTTTGGAAATAGCAAAGTACTACTTGTACTTATAGCCCTATAACGTTCCAAAAAAAGCTAAGAACATGTTAACACTGGGCATTTCTAAACTCAGGACAACATTTTGAAACTATTTAGCACGGGTGTTTGCACACTCTCGAAATACTAGAGGCTTCGCGAGTATAGTCCGTTAGTACGCTAGTTCGTACTCTCCCGAAATCCAAAGCAGGTTGTGAGAACAAATCAATTGCTTTATTGTTCGCATACCCACACATCAGTCGAGACTTGATGAAATGTACAACAGGAATGTTTTATTCTAAGCCACATACCCTAGCATGGGGTCTCAAGCAAAAAAAAAGCCCTCAACACGCCCCGGAGTTTGTGTCTGGGAGATAATTTAGTGTATTTTGCTTAAACTAATTATGTCCTAGGCACTAGAGTTAAAAAGTATAAAATATAAAAAAATACACATAACACATATCTGAACCCCCACAAGCATTATATCACTGGATAGCCTGGATCTGAGCGCCCAACATATCCAAAGAATGCTCAGATTCCACGAACACAGCCGGTGGGGTAAAGTTTTGGCCGACCACACACGTGACGTCTGCCCAAATTAGTTCCAGAGAAATAGTGGTAGTGGTTAATCAATTTCGGGAGTTTAGAAACGAATAAAACGTTGAACGGTTCCCCGGGCTCATAGATAGACTAGTGTCTCTGACTGCCTCTCTGCTGTTTCTAACTGGTTGGCTGCCCACTTCCTTAAACTAAACTTGACCAAAACTGAAATTCTGGTCTTTCTTCCCTCAAGTGTTGTCTGTCTCCCTCCAAGTCAACGGTGCTACCATCAGCTCCACCATGCAGGCTCGCTGCCTAGGTGTTCCATTTCCATCTAAAAAACATTGCGCACATCCGCCCCTACTTAACACCAGATGCGACAAAGGTGTTGGTCCATTCCACTGTCCTTTCTCGCCTTGACTACTGTAATCCGCTTCTCAGTGGTCTTACGTGCTCCCAACTAGCGCCGTTACAGTCCATAATGAATGCGGCGGAAAGGCTCATCTTCCTGTCCGCCCGCACCTCCCATGCCTCACCCTTCTGTCAATCCCTACATTGGCTTCCTATAAAATATAGAGCTCAATTCTGGTTTTTGCTTTCAAATCGGTACATAATGCTGCTCCCACCTATCTATCCTCCCTTATACACAAGTATGTCCCGTCTAGGTCCTTACGATCTGCTGAAGACTTACGTCTATCTTCTGTCCGTACTCCCACCTCTGATGCTCGCCTTCAAGATTTCTCGAGGGCTGCACCGTTCCTGTGGAACTCGCTTCCCTCCTCCGTTAGATGCTCACCCAGTCTCCATTTCTTCAAAAAATCGTTAAAAACCCACTTCTTCATAAAAGCGTGTCAATTAAACTGTTAATAGCTGCTGACCGATTCCTCTTCTGCAACTTTCATTAGTCTAACACTATCCTTACCTTTTTATGTCATTTTACCCCACTCCCTCTAGCATGTAAGCTCATTGAGCAGGGCCCTCAACCCCTTTGTTCCTGTGTGTCCAACTTGTCTGGTTACAACTACATGTCTGTTCGTCCACCCATTGTAAAGCGCTGCGGAATTTGACGGCGCTCTATAAATATCATAACAATAATAATAGCAATTGTTCGCCCAGTTTGTGCAAACAGTCCTACCGAACAGCACTCTCCTGTCTTGTCGGGAAAAGAAGCATTTGAAACTTAGAACCCGACCAACAAACATAAGATAGAATAGCACAGGTTAACGCTCACATAATTCAGAGACCATGGCACCAATAGATGTCCGCCACAATACCTGTATTGTGAGACCTCAGCTATCATGTTCAGCGCATTGTATACTGATCCAAAGCCAAACACCCCCCAAAATATTTAATAGAGGGAAAACCTGATATACGGCCTAGCACAAATGCATGGGGGGGCATAGCGGCCCCCCCTTATGTCCAATAGGCGAGCATCCACGACGCGGGGGATACAGTATTCAAGAGGTAGGAATATTAATATTCTCATAGCGGAAGTACATTTGTATAATTTGTACAATGTGGGGGGGGGGGATACCCTTACGTATGTTTATGGAAATGGACAAGGACCTGTGAGTCCCACAATTATCTGGGCCTGTGAGCCAATAAGCTTACCCATCATAAGACTCTCTTATGGACTTCTTGTTGATTATGTTCTTGCTATATAAAAGTTATATACATGGCAAGACCTGTAAGTCTTAC
This sequence comes from Pelobates cultripes, assembly GCA_933207985.1. Taxonomy (NCBI): domain Eukaryota; kingdom Metazoa; phylum Chordata; class Amphibia; order Anura; family Pelobatidae; genus Pelobates; species Pelobates cultripes. The sequence continues at coordinate 291,629,114 of OW240913.1, read as the reverse complement.
TGTTTGATTTACGCAAAATACGCAAAAAAATAAAAACAAATTCCCCCCAAAAAGTTTTAAAATAAATGTAAAAAGCCTATATGAACAAACAGAGAGCAGCCATTGACTTAAATCTAGTGACTGGGCACAGGGCCTCTAAAATAAGGGGTAACCTGGCATCTCATACCTACACCTAACTGTATTGGTTGGTGGCTTAAAATTCAATAATGGGAAGTGGACATGATAAGCTGGTGGGGACTAATGAAACAATACATTTGGTGGACATCCTATTGTCCCTCATCCCACATCCATGGGTGGTGGGTAGCGGTTATTTAATAATCAATAGGAACATTCTATTGTCCACCACCCACCAATGTTATGGCCAAACACCTCTCTCATTTCCCCAGCAGGTGGCTATTTCTCTCCAATCCCCTAGCCACTACTCAATTAAAAAAATAAGGGGGCAATAAATCTAATATCTGTAAAGAACAAGAAAATGTCACTTTAAAATGTTCTGAATTTAATATCTGCACCCATATTTCAGCCAACCAGCAGCTTTCGCTCCATCTGAAATCCAGACTGAATTCAGCCTGCTCTACAAAATCCCCAAATTGTTAAATAGTGTAAAAAATGTCTATGGCCCCTTTGGAGTGCAAACTTTAAAGTTTTACTATTCTAGGGTTTATGCACTAAAAACTGAATTTAAGTTTTAAAGACAACTGAAAAAGCTGTGTCTATAGATCATTAAGAGACTTGTTTTCCAAATTCACTAATTTTAACCCAAATTTTCCAAATCTCTACAATTTACAAGTAGTAAACTGCATTGCATTCTTGTTCATTTTTTGTCTTTGCATATCTATGGCTTTCCAATTTAAAAAGAATCATTTCTGCATCCTCTCTATTTTATAAAGACTTGGGGAATTAATTTCTATCAGTGACAGTGTGTGGAGGAGGAAGTGCATAATGTATTTTACAACAATTGATCTACACATTTGTACAGCTATTTGGTATTTATACATCCATTTATAATGTTCTGTACATTAAGGGATTATTCTGTAAATATACACCATATTTTAACAGAAAAAAAGAAAAGAAGCATTTGTATAAAATCAACCGGTGTTCGTGAGGTCGAGTGTTGTCCGACTTTTAGTTCCAGACACTCAATGACCAAGTCCCGCTGCCTGTGTTCGTGCGACAAGATGGCCACACGTATTGTTCGGTTATACGGATGGCAGCCACACAGGGAGAGCACTTAAAGGACCACTATAGTGCAAGGAAAGGGGTAAACACTTACCTTTTTCCAGCGCTGGGCGGAGAGCTCTCCTCCTTCTCTCCTCCTCTGTTCCGCCCGTCGGCTGAATGCGCACGCGCGGCAAGAGCTGAGCGCGCGTTCAGCCGGTCACATAGGAAAGCATTTACAATGCTTTGCTATGAACGCTGGCGTGCTCTCACTGTGAAAATCACAGTGAGAAGCACGCAAGCGCCTCTAGTGGCTGTCAATGAGACAGCCACTAGAGGCTTTGGGGGAAGGCTTAACCCATTAATAAACATAGCAGTTTATGCTATAAAAATAATGGGTTAACCCTAGAAGGACCTGGCACCCAGACCACTTCATTAAGCTGAAGTGGTCTGGGTGCCTAGAGTGGTCCTTTAAGTCTGTGGTTTCTTTGATGTTCAATGAGCCAAGGGGTAGATTCGTTCTGTCACACTGATCAATGTATAAAGGTGCAGTACTGTACTAAACCAGTCCCAAATGGAACTCTCACATAGATTAGAGCTAACAAGTTAGCTGTCAGTTTAACCCCTTAAAGACACATGACGGAAATATTCCTTCATGATTCCCTTTTATTCCAGAAGTTGTGTCCTTAAGGGGTTAACAGCCTCTGGGTCTGTTCAGGCAGCCATTCGCCTCAAAGATAAAAACAGGGTGCCACTTCTTCAAACTTCACTCTGTTAGCTTTCCTATCCACAAACATAATAATCTTCTCCCTTGCAGTGGAAGATGCCTTTCTCTCCCTCCTACTGAGCGCTCCCTCTACTGATTATATCACTTTATTAATTTTTTTGTCCTTTAAATCGAAGGTCCCTCCTTTTCTCCTTCGCTCCCTCTCTCCTCCCATTACCATCTTAGATTGCGCATATGCGATCTGAGCCGGTGAATTGGTCTTAAGGAGTGTGTTAAGTTTGCCTACAGGCAATGCCCAAAATGGCATTTTAAGCCCGAAAACCTAATTTAAACCTAAAGGGTTGCAGTAACCATTTAACCCACATAGATAACATTTTATCTAGTTTTACTTCTATGATTCCAATTCCTTGTATTGCCATTAGTATACACACTTACTTAAAGGGAAATATATTTTCCCTAGATATAATTTTGCTTATTCCATATATCATCTTTTTAGCTGAAGAACTTTAATTTGACAGACAAGGAATAAGGGAGAAACGTTTTAGACTTAACATATTAGTCTTTAGCAAATATGAGTATTGTGAATTCCATTGAAATGCAGTTATTAAATATTCCCAATCCAAAACCTCACTTTTGCGAATCTCTGTATTCCATACAAAGATCTGTCAATAAGCCAGATATGAGCCTTCCTTGCACAGTGCAGGTCACATAAGGGAGATCCGTCAAATTTAGCAGAATAAATGAGTGTAAGGCAGCGCATACATTCAACACACTTTCCACACTTACTTGACATCAGAGAAATAACTCAAACACACTGGACTTGCTTAGATAAAAGCATAAAACCATAGCGCCCAAGTGTCTCTATACAGGAGGGACAGTCCCTATTTGGGACCCATATCCCTCTTCTTTTCTACGAACTCCATATTGTTGGTGTGCCTGCGTGTATAAAAGAGCTCCACAGCAATAATACTCAAGAAATGTGTCTTTAAACTACAATAACGTGTTCAGAAATCACTGTGTATCTATGATTTTAGTTGCATAAATTGTTCTCAGTAAGTCACCTAAAATTTCTTACAACTGCCCTGCCCCTGGACACACCCCATCTACACCCCTAGCATTAAAGGGTCCCTATCTGTCCAAATGTTGGAAGGTAAGCAAAACCACCTGTATAAGCAATGCAAAATGCGTTGCACAATATATAATTTAAGTCATTAAAAGATTATGTGTATCATTGTCACAAAAAGGGAGTGCACAGATACACAATGCCCCAATGTGCTGAAGTTAAATTTGTGTATTTTTATTTCTGGGGGAAAACATTTTTTGTGTAGGAGTTATAGTTGTAGTAATAAACCAGTCCCTTGTTGTCAAGGTAAAAGGCTCAATGCCTAGCAATGCCTGAGGCTCTGCTAGAGTTACGAATCCTACTGTTCATTTTCTTTTGCCTTTATAACACACCTGACAGGTGTAATCTGTTTGGATAGATTGACACAAAAGGATACATTATTGGCATTTCTTACAAGGGATGGACAAAATTAGTCACTTATTCTAACTCGAGCGTATGTTTCATAAAGTAGAAGTTGCTGTCAGTCAAGGGTTTATTGGTGAATTGTCACATAAAACATGTTTTTTTTGTGGGATGCTACATTTTCTTTTAAATCTAAAGTAAAGATTTAGTGAATGACACAACAATACAGTCCAGTCTAGGCTAAGCCTGGGCACACATAGCAAATGAAGAGGAGAAATAGAAACATTGTTCCATTTCTCGGCAACCCTGTATGCTGTCTCTATGCTGACTGCAAAGGACAGAATTTATAATAATGATTGACAAGGAACTAAGATGGAGATGCCTATTTCAGGGATGTGGAAATTATAGTGCATGATGTCAAGACATTGGCATTGGAGGAATTGCTGCTGGGCAACTCGTGTAGTGTCTACACACAAGTGCAGACCTCAGTCATCACACACTCACAGTTTGGCGGATATTCTCAGCATCCATTCTGACTCACTGAATGCTGGGATCAGGAAGCAGCAATTGGTGTTGTCTCTGTCAACCCCTCAGGGTCACCTATTATCCAGGACCACCAGGCAGAGTTGGCTCCTGCTGGATAACCAGAGCCCCCTCGTGGTGGAAGAAAATCTTCATTATTTAATGTGGAGTTGCTGACGTTGGCAGGGAAGGAGCGGAGGTGGAGCCTGAACCAGAGGCAAAGGAAATTGGTGCTGGAATCATGTAAGTGACAGAAGGGATTTTTCTGCACCGAGGGAGGGGTGACGGACAGGGGCACAATAGGGAGATATAGTGACTAGTGATGTCGCGAACCATTCGCGAACTTCGCGAACTTGCCGCGAACGGATCGCCGCGGTTCGCCACGGCAGCTTCAACATGGATGCTGTCCAGGAGGTGGGAGGGTCTGGGAGGGAGGGTCTGCCGGAGATTGGCAGGGATGTGTCAGCTGACCAGAGTTCGCCGCGAACGGCGGCGAACCGTTCGCGGCAAGTTCGCGAACGGTTCGCAACATCAATAATAGTGACAGGAAAATAACTTTGTTTTCTTGGCACCATAGTTTCTATTTAATTTCCCCCCACCTCCCAATGGACCACTAGGGATTGAAGCCCACCTTCCTACAAAAGCCAAGCATAAAGGTGGCTACACAGAGTACCACCACAGCCAACACACACCACACACACACACATCACATATAAACAGCACACTCTGCAATTATTACATCATACCTCCCAATATTTGAAGTGGACAAAGAGGGACATTTTAATTTTAGGGGTGTGAGTGGAATTGTGACCAGGGGCGGGCAGTTTCGAGAAATTTTAAGTGACTTACTAATAATTTATGTAACTAAAATGTAAATTATAACAAACACAATGTATCTTATTTACACAGACTGATTTCTAAACACATGTAGTTTAAGGACAAGTTACTGTGAGTATTATTGCTGTGGAGCTCTGTTATACACGCCGACAAACCAACAATATGTATCTCCTAGAAAAAAGGATTAGGAAAGAAATGGTGGGCAGAGGAATTTGGGCCCTTAGTAGGGACTATCCCTCCCAGATAGGGACACTTAGAAGGTATGTTACATACAGCCAATACATACTTCATATTCAGCCAGCACACACCACATGCATCCAACACCCATACATGACATGCAGCTAGCACACCACTGCCACATTATATATAGCCAGCACACATCATACACAGATTGCACACAGCCAGCACAGACTAAGCACGGTGAGCACTTACTGCACAGCACACAGGTGACAAAATCAACACACACACTGTAGGAGGGCATACATTTAGACACTCAAGGGTAATCCACAAAACTCAGAATGTTTATAAAACAAATCCAAATGCCATGTTGTGACTATAGTGGAGTTAGAGAATCTTTCCAAATCAACACTTTTTTCCTCCACTTTTCAATTTAAATTTAAATTGTGAAAATTCCAGTTTAGCTGTCAATGTCCAGGGTCACGATCTTTGTCATTGAATTTATTTTGTGCCGGAAGAAGTAGATTGTCATGACTAACATGTAGGTAGAGACATGTCCCTTGGACAAGCAGTTTGTTCTTTAATTGTGTACCGCTGCATTTGCAGGATAGAGGTCTTGATTTCTAGATTTTAGTTTTCATACTTCACAAATACATGTTTGGTAATTATTGAATGTAAGATAATGTTGGTTATTGTAAGCATTAGTTCCCCTTTAAGGAGCACTGTCTACTATACACCAGAAATTATCAGTGTTTTTTCAATGCATTCAAAATCATTTTAAGAGCTCTTCAGAAACTCCATTACAGTTAGTACATGCCTTATGCCAGCAATATGCTACAAAACTCAACAACCTAAAGGAGCAATTTAAGAAAATAACCTATACAGTTTAGTGCAGTGGTTATGCTGTCAGCAGACTATAAGCCTGCCCCATCTTTCATCAAACTGTTTTGGAATGTTTGACTTGTACATTTGGTAGAGGATGGATAAGAACTAAGTCTGTATCTTGCACCCAGAGACCTCCCCTCTTTAGCCCACTTGGTAATCTGCTTTATTAATAGAAAATTATGTCCTACATGGATGTAGGAGTGATAAGCTAAGTGGGCTTGGATTACCCATTCCCACCACTCTCAGTCTCCATTGTCTTCTTGGTTGGATATAATAATATTTAATAACATAAAATAAGTGCATTTAGAAGACTATGTTCAAATTAACACCTTAGTCTGTTACAAAATCCAGATTTATAGAACATGAGGTATAAAAATAGTTCTCAAAACCTTTTGAATAAAAATGCATTTTATTAAAACAGAGACCTGTACTTTGTGAATACTTTGCTGTCTCTTTAATAGCATTTATGACTCAACTGTGAAGCTATATATGTACTGCGACACATTTTATCACTAGTGTAAAAATGTGAAAAAAGTGAGAAATAGCAAGTTTATTGAAGGCAAACGTACCATGAAATGTAACAGGGCCATTTAAGTTACTAGAAAACTGAGATTCATTGTTCTCTCTTTTTGAAGTTAACCAGTTGGGCATTATTCTTTAGGTACCCTTCAAAATGCAAAAAAAAACCAAACACTTTTTTTACTGAAATGCATGGCCAGTGCTCCTCAGCACGCCCCCTCTTAATGTCACACTGCAGTCATGTGATCCAATCTATGGCTTCTCATAAAATCTCTGCCAAAGCCCTTCTGCTTCTGTTAAATTTTTGAAACAGGAATCCTTGGACACAGGGGACGCTGATTGGCTGAGAGTGTTAGCCGATGCTGAGTCAGTCAGTAGCTACCCATCCACAAAACGACTTTAGAAACTAATGTATTGTTCTCAAGCTGTTTTTTTTTTTATTATAAATGGGCACCTACTGATAAGCTTAGTGTCAGCTGATCCTCATAGCCGACCAACTGTGCCCCTGTCCAATGCTTCCTGATTTAAGAAGCTGAGAGCAGTGCAAGACCCAAACTAAATGGCACTAGATTCAAGACTTTGGGGTTAAACCGTTCTATTTAAGGACCTCCTGGTACCAGAACAACTTCATTCTGATTAAGTTGTTATGGTGTCCAGTGTGTTTCATTAAATAATGAATGCAGACTACAATGTGAACACAATGGATGGAGCAATTCAAATCTCCCCTCTTCTCAATATAATATTGCAGAGACAGAGAGATACATACAATAGTGCAGACAATTAACAATAGATATAAAAACAATATGTGCAAGGAAACACTCACAAGATCAGAGCCAATTGAAAACCTGGCTCTGGTATAGATGGCTTCAGGATCTATTTCAGGGTGATCCTTAACCCTTCTGTGGCTGATGGTGCAGTTTCCAATAAATAGAGAAGGATCCAAAGGGTGGGATAAAAAAGAAAAATTTATTGAAAAAAGTGATAAGCATAAAAACCAGGAAAGGATAAAAGATATAAAAAATAAGTGAGCCAATACGCGTTTCGCCTGTTGTGGCTTCCTCAGTCAGCTCTCCTAACCACTGTCCAGAGAATGTTCTTATATACATAGTAAATTGATTGCAGTTCGCAGTAAAATAAATTTTGGAACACACTCATGCGTTCCATGTCTGTGTTCTCATATTTCCGGTCTCGCGGGTGCAATGACGTCACTTCTGGGTTTCGGTCCGAGTGGAACGCATATTGCGTTCCACTTCAATTCTCTCTTGTTTTCACACAACGTCATGTGTAGGTGGAACGCAGGCTATGCGTTCCAAGTCTCCTCTCCGTTTCTCATCCACATAGTAATGTCCACACAGAAATAAAAATAGAGACTTAATAATTTTCAAGCATATATATATGCTTTGTTTCTCAAACTATGGTTAATTATACAAACAAAGGTTATTCACCATTACAAAATATATACCATATTTCCACATATACTTTCAATCTTAACATTTAAAGTAATAGTGCAAATAGTACAAAGCCAATGTAGTTCTCCATTCTATGTAAAGTGACCATGCATAAATTATTATAGTGCTTACACACATTGGGGAATAGAATAGGAAGTTATTAATTATGATACACAATTAATTATAAACAAAATACTTCTAATGGCAAGCATCTTAAAATGATTAATTTATAATAAAGATAATTATTTTACTTAAAAAAATTATATTTAAAAGATCTATCATATAAATTTATATGATAGATCTTTTAAATATAATTTTTTAAAGTAATTTATATGATAGATCTTTTAAATTTTTTTTTTTTAAGTAAAATAATTATCTTTATTATAAATTAATCATTTTAAGATTTTTTGTGTTGGTATAGGGGATACCACACAGGTGTTTGAGCTATTGGTAGTCACTCACTGTGCCATTTGTATTTGTTGTACAATAGAAAAAGAGAATAAGTGTAGTGAAAAAATGTTCAATTAGAGTACATTGTCATAGGGAGGGGGGTAAGAGGGTTGGAAGGTGAGACACATGGAATGATAATATAAAAAACAAAGTGGGGGGGAGACCCACCTAGAAAAGGGTTGGATCTGCCAGAAGTAAAGGCAGGTCAACCTGGTGTGAATTCATGGCAGGTTGCCTGCCAATCACCCAGCCAGGCCCAACGAGTGTGGGCCATACAGTAAGTGCTGTTTCAGTGCTTACTGCGTGGTCCCAATGCTCTGAGTGTATCTCAAGAGTGTCTGACGATGCATACATGCTATGCTTTTTTTGGACATTTCCCTGGTATCCCCAGAAGTAGTACACAGGGAACATGGTGGGTCAGGACCCTAAAAGAAAGACTCTCCTTAGAAATCAGGACTGTTGTGAAGCCTGCAAAGCTTAGCATAGGGCCACATGATAACCAATTGGATGGCTGACATTGAAGGTTATAAGGATGCACAAGTATCCTCCGGTTGTGGCCATATTTGAGCTATTTATCAACATTGGACTGCTAATAGGTGTAAGGTTCCTTTGACAGCAGAGAAGCTTTACATTCCCACAGCACCATAGGCAGGTTACCAGTTTGGGTCTCCCTACAATATAAGTGTAAGGATGCTGAATGGAGCCAGGCTTGGCCGAGTATCTTCCTGAGCCAAAGGCATATTTCTCAAGTCACCTTTTAGTAACTCTAGCTAAACTCAGCAGGGACAAAGACTGTCCGTGCATTACTAGGTTTTCATAATGCTAAATAAATTAAATGCTATACTTTGACTAGAACATTTAACAAAAGTTATTAATAATACTTGCAGTCAATATCCTCAAAATATTTAAAATAGATTGATCATGAAGTATTGCATTAGGTAAGATTGTAGTTTTTAAAGCTGTAAATGTTTTTGACACAGGAATTACAGATTCAGGCATATGGGAGACCACCATAAAATAAACAGACCCGAATAGGGTCTCCCTACGTGCCCCCATGCCAATTTTGCCAGTTGACCAGCAACGATTATAGCTTTTTAGCTTTTTGAGCATGACAGGGAACATTCTAAACACAGGAAATATAGCTTAGTGATTTTGTCTGTGGTGCAGAAGAGGTCAGGTTTTCAGTTGCCAGGAGCCACGTCATTGCTGTACTCTTGTGCATGGACAGAGCTTAAATGCGCGGATTGGACAGAAGTTGACAGTGTGGGTTTAGGGTGAATGTGCTCGTTATGCAGAGATTTATATGGCCACGGTCACTGAATTAAAAGGTTTTTATTTTTGAAAAGCAAATGAATATGATGCAAGTCCCAATGCGTGTATAAACAGTAAACAAAGCAATTCCTATAATAATAAAAATAAAAAGTCTTTAAGGAAAATAATTTTTTTCCCAAAGTTCCAGAGAAACAACAAAACAACTGAGCACAGACCCTAGAATGGTCTGTGCTTAAATAGGGAAAAGGGAATAGGAGGCCTCCCATGAGGAGGGGTCTAAGGGCCTATATAAGTGTAGAGCCTCTCTGGGTATCTGGGTGTCCACACCTCCCTACGTGGGTGGGATGCTATGTCCATTTGTAGCTGAAAGTCATTGATCTCCACACTGCTTCCAGGTAAATCAGCATGGGTCCCACAGGGTTCTGTCAGCATGAAGTTATCCAGCGGCAGTACGGGGGTCATGGCACATATATTACTTTGTCCCTCCGCTGGAGGAGAGGTACGCTGGCGGACGTGCAAAGTCTGTGTTCCTTCCCCCTTATGCCGCAACCCACGAAGTGTGCTTGTGCAGCTCGGGGAAACCAGAGTGGGGCCGGCCCGCCTAGTGCTCACAGCGCGCCGCCGCAGAGTGGTGGAAACAGCCGGCGATCGGGAGGTAGGTGGTGCGTGTCTCTCACTCCCAGAATGCCGAGAGACACGTGGCGTCCGGGCAGTGAGTAGGACACACCGAATCCTCCCTGTGTGCCGTGACACAGTGGTAATTTAAATTACAATATGGCTGTAAAAAATGCAAAAATTAAGTAATACCTTAAACTCAAAGACATTGGTGCTAAAGAGTCTGCTGGCTATCCGGGTGGAGAATTTCATTATTCTCCACCTGGGATTATTAAAAAAACAAACACATTGCGGTGGGGGTGGGGCTTACCCTGTGGCAGTGCAGGGCTGAATGATGGCAGAGGCGGAGCTAAAATCACGCAGAATACATCCAGTCGGGCGTAACTGCTGCACAGGAAGGGGGAAGCAGGAAGGAGTCCATACTTCCCTAACATCCAGACTGCAGGAGCTGCACTGCCTCCACTCCAGCTTTCCATCCCATAATGGACAGAGGTAACTGTGTGTGTAGCTATAACTGTGAGTGTGTGTGACTGTAACTGTGTGTGTGTGTGACTATCTGCCTCTGTGTGTGTGTGTGTGTGGCTGTCTTCCTCTGTGTGTGTGACTGTAACTGTGTGTGTCACTGTCTGCCTGTGTGTGTGACTAACTGTGTGTGACTGTCGGCCTATGTGTGACTGTCTGCCTCTGTGTGTGACTGTCTGCTTGTGTGTATGTGACTGTCTGCCTCTGTGTGTGTGACTGTCTGCCTGTGTGTGACTGTAACCGTATGTGTGTGTGTGTGTGTATGCGTGTGTGACTGTCTGCCTCTGTGTGTGTGGCTGTCTGCCTCTGTGAGTGTGACTGTACTGTAAGTGTGTGTGACTATCTGCCTCTGTGTGTGTGACTGCCTGTGTGTCACTGTAACTCTATGTGACTGTTACTGTGTGTGCGTCACTGTCTATTTGTGTGTGACTGTAAGCCTGTGTGTGTGTGATTTTTCGCACAGGGCACCTAAAGGCCTAAGGCTGGCTGTATCTATCCCAAAGTGCCTGCATGGATGTCCCTGGTGCTTTCTTGTTTCATGGAGGAAGCAATTTATGTACCCCTGAGGCGGATGGCTGTGAGCACATCAGATATGGTGATGGAGCTGTAATCCTCCTGCTCTGCTCCCTTGTGCGCCTTCTGCTGATGCCAGGAGCCGAAATAAGACATCATATTCCGGCTTCCTGCATCAATAGACAGCCCACAAGGGAGCAGAGCAAGATATTACAGCTCATTCACCACCTCTAATGTGCTCCAGTCCCCCTGGACCCCAGGGACAGATCCACTCCAGCTCTCCCAAATGTAAGGAGGCTGGGTGGATAAATTAAAATAATAATATTAGCAATTTGTGAGTGTGTGTGTGAGTGAGTGTGTGTGTGTCTTACAGTGAATGTGTGGGTGTGTGGACTGTGTATGTCTGTCAGTGAATGTCTGTATGTCTGTCAGTGAATGTGTAAGTATGTGTATTTCTGTCAGTGAATGTATGTGTGTCTTTCTGTCTGTGAATGTATGTGTGTCTTTCTGTCTGTCTGTAAATGTCTGTCACATCAGTGAGAGTCTGTGTTTGTAATTGAGTTTTTGTGTGCCAGTCAGTGAATGTGTGTGTTTGTGCCTGTGAGAGTATCTGTGTCTTCCAGTGAATATGTGTATGTCAAATCAGTGAGTCCAAGGACATGATAAAGCAAAAAGTATATACACTAAAGACAGAGTGGCAATACGTCACTATTGAGTTGAGTGATCCCAGGTGTTGCCTCACTAACACCAAATAGATAAATACAAACAGATAGTGGGGGAAAAAAACAAAAAACTTATAAAGTAACGAGTACAACCTGGAAAATTGGATCCAGGGCAGATAAATTCTATACAAGAATTAGTACGAATCTAGAGTGATAAAAAACATATCATAGCGTAACACAATTAAAAATATATCTGTAAATTGTGGTGCTAGTAGCAAACTCACAAACGTAGATGAAAAGCAGGTTTCTCACCCCACTTGGGGTTAAATATAGTCTGGAATTGATAGTAGATCCTAATGGTATGAGAATCTTCAAAGGAATAAAGGAAGAAAACCATACATGGTGAAGTATGTATGAAACTAAAAAACTGTTTATTAGAATGCACTTACAATGAGGTAGATGTAACAGGCATATCTCCACTCCAAGTGGAATATAAGCGCAGTGAGGTGGGTCTGGGAATGATCCAACTCTGGCCACAGGAAAATGAAAAATAAATACAATAAAACAAATGTAAACAAATCAAAATCCGTGAATCCGACGCGTTTCGTCCGAGGAGTAGAAAGGACTTCTTCAGGGATGTATAATAATTCTTCAAATGAGGGGCTTCCTATACCCGCAGTATTTCTTCCTAATTCACGTACTTCCTGTAGAGTCTAGATCGATAGCTGACGCATGCGTAGTAAAAGAATAGAGTTCCAAACACTATCACGTTAGTTCAATGAGGCGTGCGATAACACACGCATGTGATATCTATACAGAAGAGTGGTCGGTCCGCCCTTGTGACATCTGTGTGTTTGTCATTGAATGTGTGTGTGACTGTCAGTGTGTATCTTCCAGTAGGTGTGTGTCTGTCAGTGAGTGTGTCAGTGAATGTGTGTGTATCGTATGTCAGTGGGCGCATGTGTCTCTGAGAGTGTGTTCGTGTCATGATGTGTCTGTCAGTGAACGTGTGTGTTAGTTAAACAGTGTGTGAGACAATGACTGTCAGTGAGTGTGTATCAGTGAGGGGAGGTTGTCTGTCAGTCTGCCCATCCACACTGTCATCCCCACACCCTGACCCTGACCCAGCCCCCACACTGTCACCTTCCCCATACACTACTGCCCACCCTTTCACCATTCCCACACACTATCACCATCCCCGCACACTGTCACCACCTCCCACACTGTCAGCACTCTCATACTATCACCACCTTCCACACTGTACCCACCTCCCACACTGTCACCACCTCCCACACGGTCACCATCCCCACACTGTCATCACGTCCAGTGACTTATTTTCAGTGAGGCAAACAAGGCATTTGCCTTGGGCATCACTTTCCAGGGGCTGGCAAAAAAAGCCTCCCCCAAATGCCCAGACAAATAAGCCTTGTTAGCCTCAGGCAGGCAGTTAGCTGAATTTCAAGACGGGCTGATTTGTGAGCTCTCTCTGCTCAGTGTGTGTGTGTGTCTGTGTCTATCTGGATGGCAGGCAAATACCAAATGCCCAGGCAAATACCTTGTTAGCCTTGGACAGGCGGTTAGCTGAATTCCAAGGCGGGCTGATTTGTGAGCTCTCTCTGCTCAGTATGTGTGTGTGTGTGTCTCCGTCCGGCTGACAGTATGTGTCTGTGGCTGGCTGGCTGTGTGTGTGTGTGTGTCTGGCTGGCTGTGTGTCTGTGTCTGGTTGGCAGTGTGTGTGCATTTGTCCGGCTGGCTGTCAGTGTGTGTATGTCTGTCAGTGTGTGTGTGTGTCACACCGTCATTATCCAACACACACAGTCCCCATCCCACACACACTGTCACCATCCCCACACAGTCACCACACTGTCACCATCCCCACACAGTCACCATCCCACACACACCGTCACCATCCCACACACACCGTCACCCTCCCACACACACCGTCACCCTCCCACACACACTGTCAACCTCCCATACACACACACACACACACTGTCTCCCTCACAGGAGGCAGAGGGATGGCACAGAGAGGTTAAGGGCAGAAACATGGCACAGAGAAGCTAATGGCAGAGAGATGGCACAGAGAGGCTGGTGGCAGAGACATGGAACAGTGGCTGGGGACAGAGATGGCACAGAGGCTCAGGGCAGATACATGGCTCAGAGAGGCTGCGGCAGAGTGATGGCACTGAGAGGCTAGGGCAGAGAGATGGTACAGGGAGGCTTGTGGTAGAGAGATGGCACTGGCAGGTTGTTTGGGGGCACATGGCACTAGCAGACTTTTTGGAGGCACATGTGGCTCATTGGCATGATATACAAAGTTTGAGAATTTACTGCTCATTGGCATGATAGTCAGGATTTATGCATTTACTGCTCATTGACATGATATACCAAGGTATTGCATTTACTTTTCATTGGCATGACATACATAGTTTATGTATGTATAGCTTCATTGGCATGATGTGCCCAGTTTATGCATTTAATCTCAAATAGCATGATATACCACGTTTATGCATTCATTGTTAATTGACATGATATCCCAAGTTTACGCATTTACTGCTCATTGGCATGATACATCAAGTTTATGTATTTATTGCTCATTGGTATGGTATACTTAATTTTTGTATTTACTGCTCATTGGCATGATATACAAGGTTTATGCATTTACTGCTCATTGGCATGATTTACCAAGTTTACACATTTACTGCTCGTTGGCATGATATACAAGATTAATGCATTTACTGCATTAATAGCATTCCCTTAGCCCCCAGGGTGTTTTTGTCCCCCAGGGTATATATGTGTGACTGTGTCGATGTGCTTGTGTGTGTGTGTGTGTGTGTGTGCGTGAATGACTGTGGGGGATGGAGTTTTGGTCCCATGCAGCACAATGTCTTGGGTCAACCCTGTGGAGTTGGAAGCATAGTTGGAACTCGTTACTAAAATGTTTTTATCCCACTACTGACTAAATGCACTACAAAGACACTACTACATACACATCCACTACATCCACTACACAGACACTGCATCTACTATACACACTGCATCCACCACACAAACACTAGATACGCTACACAGACTCTGCATACACTATACACACACAGAATGTATTCAATACACACACTGCATACAATACACACTACATCCACAACATTTAAGAAGAGAGAAGAAAAGACATGATAGGCAGGGGAACAGAGTCATGGATGAAAGGGGGGGGAGGGGGGGGCAGAAAAATCATGGATTCTTCAATCCATGGGGTAGATGCGAGCTGAATGGACAGTCCGGCTACATGTAAGGTGTGTCACATTACCTACCTGGCTGAAACTGCAGTTTGCAGAGGGATTAAGGGAGCGTGTGCACATGTATGTGTGTATGTATATATTTATATACACACACATACATTAGGGTTGCCACCTTTCTTGGAAAAAAATACTGGCCATGCTAATTTGCATAATTAATTATGCATGCATGACATCACAAGATGTAAATCACAAGGAGTGTCATAACAGAAAATTCTTTAAAATCACCAAAACACTACTTACAGTTTGATTCTGCTGTATAGAGGGATTGCTCCCACTGTATCCTTGTCTCACAGTGCAGTTTCTTCTTGACTCATAGTGTCTCCATGTCTCCTAGTGTCCCCATGTCTCACAGTGTCCCATAGTGTCTCTTAGACCTTATGTCTCACAGTGTCCCCTAGAGTCTCAGTGGTGTCCCACGTCTCCCAGTGTCCTCAAGTATCTCAGTGTCCTCATGTCTGCCTTAGTGTCTCAGTGTCCCCTAGTGCTCCATGTCTAATATCCCCATGTCTCACAGTGTCCCCATGCCTCCCCAGTATCTGTGTCCCCTAGTTTCCCCATGTTTCCCCTAGTGTCTCAATGTCCCCATGTCTCCCAGTGTCTCAGTATCTTCTCCTTCCTCATGTCTCCCAGTGTCCTCTAGTGTCTCAGTGGTGTTCCCATGTCTCCCAGTTTCCCAGTGGTGTCCCCATGTCTCCCAGTGTTCCCATTGTGGCGAAAGTAACCTCGTCACTGGCTTTTGGAGGAGCCTGTTTGCCAGCCTCCTGCCTTGTGACTATGGCCCCTGTAACAGACTCTGGTTAAAAACACTATTTGTGCCTTTTTGGACTGGTATGGCTACACTTCAAACTCCCGAAACGGTACAAAGCGGCACTTCGAATTCCCGAACAACCGCACAAACCAGAGACCACTCTGGAGCTTGTTAAGACCTATTAACAACTTGGAAATGTTTCTTACCGCAGTGTTCTAATTGTTCGTCTGTGTCACCGCAATTCCTGTGGACAACCATGAGGTGGCGGCCATCTTGTTCGTGTGAACGCAGACAGCGGTGTTTGGGCATGAATCTCATGGAACTAAAATCGGACACAGAAACTCCCAAACACCGCTGGACTTCCATCATCGCCTGCGTTAGTTTCTGCACAGCTTAGAAGGGCACTGTTCAGTGAAATCATTCGTCTGGATGAAAAGAACAAGCTCAACGGTAAGACTATTGACTCTGTTCGGTAGTTTGTTCGTTTTCAAACTACCGAACTAGACCGACTGCAAGTCCTGATTCTCTGGAACTGTTTTGGGCATGGGGCCATGCCTGCGTTCGGTCAAATAAATGACTTTCATAGAATTCCTGAACCCCTGAACTGATCTGGGTGATTTTTGGATATGTTGGTCACCCAGATCAGGGCTATCAAGGGATGTATAATTTAAAGTGGTACCCCTAAGTTTAGGGGTATATCCACAAATGGGGGGAATTGGTGTGCTGGATAAGGGGATTATGATGCAGACTGAGGGGAGGAGATGTGGGGATATTATGTGTTTTGGGGATTTTATGAAAATATGTGTTTTTTCTGCCTGGAGATAATTGAGTCAGTATCTGACTCAATTAGCTCACAGGCAGAGGGGAGGGATTGTATGTATGTGTGGGAGTGTCATGCATTTAAACACTGTTGTAATTGGTCTGTAACTTTATAACGTAGTTCCCCACAATGTCCGTGTGGGCATACCCTTTACATGGGGATTGTCATATAAGGCCATGTGTGGCACCATTAAAATCAGTTCCTCTTCACCCTCAACATAGAGCCTCGTCTCATGTGTGGAAGGGACAGCTAAATTCACTTATACTCCCTTGGATTCACTAGCTCTTGTAAAAGCTGTTCCTGCTATACTCTCTGGAGTAGGAGAGGTTCACCCACTGGAAGCTGGATCCTGGCTGTGGGTCCACGGTGGGTGGAGGACGACGAGACCCCAACCAAGTTACGGCAGTTGTGGAGTCTGCGGTTCTGATGGTGTCTAGTGGAGTGCTTGGAGTCCTCGGTGAGCATTAGTAGCATCAATTGGCGGAGGAACCCGGTCGGGGTGCCAGACGGTCCATCACCCCCATGTCTCCTATAGTGTCCCCCTATCTCTTTAGGGTTTCCCCAGTGTCCCCATGTCTCTGTGCCTCCCAGGATCCCCCCAGTGTCTCCATGTCTCTCAGTGAACCCCCAGTGTCCCTATATCTCTGTGGGCACCAGTGTCCCCATGTCTCTGTGTGCCCCAGTGTCCCCATGTCTCTCAGGGATCCCCCAGTGTCCCCATGTCTCTCAGGGATCCCCCATGTTTCTCATGGATCCCCCAGTGTCTATGTGTGCCCCAGTGTCCCCATGTATCTCAGGGATCCCCCAGTGTCCCTATGTCTCTGTGTTCCCCTAGTGTCTATGTGTCTCACAGGATCCTCCAGTGTCCCCATGTCTCTGTGTGCCCCTGTGTCTCCTTGTCTCTGTGTCTCCCAGGATCCCCCAGTGATCCCATGTCTCTGTTTTCTCCTAGTGTCTATGTGTCTCTTAGGATCCCCCAGAGTATCGGAGTCCCCCAGGATCCTCCAGTATCCCTATGTCTCTGTGTGCCAAAGTGTCCCCATGTCTCTGTGTCTCCCAGGATCCCCACAGTGTCCCCATGTCTCTGTTTTCTCTTAGTGTCTATGTGTCTCTTAGGATCCCCCAGAGTATCTTAGTCCCCCAGGATCCTCCAGTATCCCTATGTCTCTGTGTGCCAGAGTGTCCCCATGTCTCTGTGTCTCCCAGGATCCCCACAGTGTCCCATGTCTCTGTGTGCCCCAGTGTCAACATGTCTATGTGTATCCCAGGATCCCCATGTGTTCCCATGTCTTCCAGGATTCCCCAGTGTACCTATGTCTCTGTGTGTCTCCTAGTGTCTCAGTGCCCCATGTCTTCCAGTGTCCACTAGTATCCCCATGTCTCACAGTGTCTCAGTGTCCCCATATCTCCTCTAGTTTCCCCTTGTTTCCCCTAGTGTCTCAGTGTCCCCATGTCTCCCAGTGTATCAGTGTCCCCTCCTTCCTCGTGTCTCCCAGTGCCCCCTAGTGTCTCAGTGGTGTCCCCATGTCATGTCTCCCAGTCTCCCCCATTGTCCCCATGTCTCTCATTGTTTCCCCAGTGTCCCCATGTCTCTCAGGGTTTCCCTAGTGTCCCCATGCCTCACAGTGTCCCATAGTGTCTCTTAGTCCTTTTGTCTCAGTGGTGTCCCATGTCTTCCAGTGTACTCAAGTATCTCAGTGTCCTCATGTCTCCCTTAGTGTCTCAGTGTCCCCTAGTGCCCCATGTCTTCCAGTGTCCACTAGTATCCCCATGTCTCACAGTGTCCCCATGCCTCCCTTAGTATCTGTGTCCCCTAGTTTCCCCATGTTTCCCCTAGTGTCTCAGTGTCTTCTCTTTCCTCATGTCTCCTAGTGTCTCAGTGGTGTCCCCATGTCTCCCAGTGGTGTCCCCATGTCTCCCAGAGTCACCATGTCTCCCATAGTGTCCCCCTGTCTCTCAGGGTTTCCCCAGTGTCCCCATGTCTCTCAGGGTTTCCCCAGTGTCGTCATGGCTCTGTGTCTCCCAGAATCCCCCAGTGTCCCTGGGCCTCCCAGGATCCCCCAGTGTCCCCATGTATCTCAGGGATCCCCCAGTGTCCCCATGTTTCTGTGTGCCCCAGTATCTCAATGTCTCTGTGTGCCCCAGTGTCCCCATGTCTCTCAGGGATCTCCCAGTGTCTCCATGTCTCTGTGTGCCCCAGTGTTCCCATGTCTATTAGTCCTTATGTCCCTCACTGGGATTTCCCCAGTGTCCCCATGTCTCTCAGGGTTTCCCTAGTGTCTCCCAGGATCCCCCAGTGTCCCTATGTCTCTCAGGGATCCCCCAGTGTCTCCATGTCTCTGTATGCCCCAGTGTCTCCATGTCTCTGTGTGCCCCAGTGTCCCCATGTCTCTGTGTGCCCCAGTGTCCCCATGTCTCTGGGTGCCCCAGTCTCCCCATGTCCCCCAGAGTGTCCCCATGTCTCTCAGGGTTTCCCCAGTGTCCCCATGTCTCTCAGGGGTTCCCTATTGTCCCCATGCCTCGGTATCTCCCAGGATCCCCCATTGTCCCCATGTCTCTGTGTCTCCCAGGATCCTCCAGTGTCCCCCATGTCTCTCAGGGATCCCCCTAGTGTCCCCATGTCCCATGTCTCTGTGTGCCCCAGTATCTCAATGTCTCTGTGTGCCCCAGTGTCCATATGTCTCTCAGGGATCCCCTAGTGTCTCCATGTCTTTCAGGATCCCGTTGTGTCCCCATGTGTCTGTGTGCCCCAGTGTCCCCATGTCTCTGTGTGCCCCAGTGTCCCCATGTCTGTGTTCCCCAGTGTCCCCATGTATATGTGTTCCCCAGTGGCCCTATGTATCTGTGTTCCCCAGAGGCCCCATGTATCTGTGTCCCACAGTGGCCCATGTCTCCCCCATTGTCCCCATGTCTTTCATTGTTTCCCTAGTGTCCCCATGCCTCTGTATCTCCCAGGATCCCCCATTGTCCCCATGTCTCTGTGTCTCTCAGGATCCTCAAGTGTCCCTGTGCCTCCCATGATCCCCCATATCTCCCGGTGTCCCCATGTCTCCCAGTTTCCTCATGTCTCCCAGAATCCCCATGATTCACAGAGTCCCCATGACTCTCAGGATTTCCCCAGTGTCCCCATGTCTCTCAGGGTTTCCCTAGTGTCCCCATGCCTCACAGTGTCCCATAGTGTCTCTTAGTCCTTATGTCTCAGTGGTGTCCCATGTCTCCGAGTGTACTCAAGTATCTCAGTGTCCTCATGTCTCCCTAGTGTCTCAGTGTCCCCTACTGCCCCATGTCTCTCAGGGATCCCCTTGTGTATCCATGTCTCTCAGGGATCCCCAGTGTCCCCATGTAACTGTGTGCCCCAGTGTCCCTATGTCTCTGTGTGCCCCAGTGTCCCCATGTCTGTGTCCCCCAGTGTCTCCATGTCTCTGTGTCCCCCAGTGGCCCCATGTCTCTGTGTGCCCATGTCTCTGTTTCACATGATTCCCCTGTGTCCCTAAGTCTCTGTGTGCCCCAGTGTCCCTATATCTATGTATCTCTCAGGATCCCCTTGTGTCCCCATGTCTCTGTGTCCCTCAGTGTCCCCATGTCTGTGTTTATCACAATCCTCCTGTGTCCCCATGTCTCTTTGTTTCCCATGATCCCCCAGTGTCCCTATGTCTCTGTGTGCCCCAGTGTCCCCATGTTTCTCAGGTTTAACCATGTCTATGTGTCTCCCATGATCCCCCAGTTACCCCATGTCTCCTGGTCCCCATTTCTCTGTGTCCCCCAGTGGCCCCATGTCTCTGTGTCCCCCAGTAGCCCCATGTCTCTGTGTCCCCCAGTGGCCCAATGTCTCTTTGTCCCCATGTCTTTGTGTTTCCCAGGATCCACCTCTGTCCCCATGTCTGTGTTTATCATGATCCTCCTTTGTCTCCATGTCTATGTGTCTCCCATGATCTCCCAGTGACCCCATGTCTCTCTGTCCCCCGTGTCCCCATTTATCTGTCCCCCCCCCAGTGGCCCCATGTCTCTGTGTCCCCCAGTAGCCCCATGTCTCTGTGTACCCATGTTTCTGTGTTTCCCAGGATCCACCTCTGTCCCTATGTCTCTGTGTGCCCCAGTGTCCCCATTCTATGAATCTCTCAGGATCCCCTTGTGTCCCCCTGTTTCTGTGTCCCCCCAGTGTCCCTGTGTCCTCATGTCTCCCAGTGTCTCTCTGTTTCCTGGATTCCCCTGTGTCCTTATGTCTCTGTGTTTCCCCCTGTGTCCCTATGTCTCCATGTGCCCCGTGTCCCCATGTTGCTCAGGGTTAACCAAGTGTTAACATATGTCTATGTGTCTCCCATGATCCCCCAGTGTCCCCATGTCTCTGTGTCCCCCAGTGTCCCCATGTCTCCCAGAGTCCCAATTTCTCCCCAGTGTCCCCATGTCTTTCAGGGTTTCCCCAGTGTCCCCATGTCTCTCAGGGTTTCCCTATTGCCCCATGCCTCGGTGTCTCCCATGATCCCCCATGTCTCTCAGGGATCCCCCATGTTTCTGTGTGCCCCAGTATCTCAATGTCTCTGTGTGCCCCAGTGACCCCATGTCTTTCAGGGATCCCCCAGTGTCTCCATGTCTCTCAGGGATCCCTCAGTGTTCCCATGTCTCTGTGCCCCAGTGTCCCCATGTCTCTGTGTGCCCCAGTGTCCTCATGTCTGTGTCTCCCAGTGTCTCCATGTCTCTGTGTCCCCCAGTGGCCCCATGTCTCTGTGTCCCCCTGTGGCCCCATGTCTCTGTGTGCCCATGTCAGCATTAAAGATGGTCAAAAGTATTAGTATACAACTTTTATAAATATTATTTGTAATTTTTAAGACAATTATTATTATTGTTTTATCTGTATATTTATGCTGATTGAAATGGTCTTGATTGTATTTTTCGTTTTGGTAATATGTTGGATTCACATATTACATTTACACGCACATATATTATTACCCTTTTCTCTCTCTCTTAGCTTACTGTATATTTTATATGTTTTAATTATTGGAACACTCTCTATATGTGCACCCAATATATTGTAGCATTGGGGCACATATTGGTTCTTTTTTCATGAGTCCCAATACTGTCCCTGGTGCTTAGAACAATAAAGTTTTTTTGCTTGCGTTCCACGGTGGAGCAAAAAGGCAGTGTTTTCTGGCCACTGGAGGTGCTTCCTGGCTCAGTGCTGCACAGTAGGCAGTAGTACCGTTCAGAGTTTCCACGCTCTGCATGGTGACGCTGAATTTTCCTCATAGAGATGCAGTGATTCAATGCAGCTCTATGAGGAGGTACTGATTGGACAAAACTGTGTCTGGCCCCACCCCTTCGCTGAAAAATCAGCAATTCTGATGATGTCATCAAGGGGGCGGACCCGCGCATCGCTGGAAATGAGGTGAATTTTATTAACTTTTAAGAGGGTCCGGGGGGGGGGGCAAGCCACCTAAATGGTGGGTTTTGCACTATAGGGTCAGGAATACATATTTGTGTTCTTGACCATAAAAAAGTTTCTTTAAGCAAAGTGGTTTAACTCTTACATGGCATACAACTGAGCAGTGAGACTTTAGGGAAATGATCTATACACCAAAACTGCTTCATTAAGCTAATGCTGTTTTGGTTACTACAGTGTCCCTTCATCCCTTTATGGACTGATTTATGGACTAATTTATACTATTGTAATATGACTCATCCAATATAAAACCAAATATACATATTGTAGAGTTCGCTCTCAGCATTTTGAGAAGATAACAAGTCTAAATATGCAGAATTGCCGATAATATTGATAATAATAGAACCTAATTGGTTCTCATTGTCTGCATAAAGGATGAGAAATTGATAGCTAAAGAATGCAAAACCAACCCCAAAATTTTTTTCAAGTACATCAATTCTAAAAAAAACAAAAAATGAAAGTGTAGGTACACTTGAAACAGAGTTGGGTTTATTAGCTAATGAAGACCAGGAAAAAGCAGAAATTTTAAATAACTATTTTTCTTCAGTATATATTAATGAGGATCCTATGGCAAGAGATATGCAAATGATTGCTGCAAAAAACTTGCAGATAACTTGTGATTGGATAACTCGAGACAAGGTGCTACAGCTATTAAAGAAAATGAATGTAAATAAAGCTCTGGGGCCTGACGGTATTCACCCACGAGTACTTAAGGAGCTAAGTGGGAAAATAAGTGAACCTCTGTATTTAATTTTTCAAGATTCTTTTGTTTCAGGTGTTGTACCGGAGGATTGGAGGAAGGCAGATGTTGTTCCTATATTTAAAAAGGGTTCAAAATCCTTGCCTAGAAATTATAGACCTGTGAGCTTAACTTCTGTAACTGGGAAAATATTTGAAGGGCTATTAAGAGTTAATATTCAGGAATTCATTGGGAAGAACTTTGCTATTAGCAATAATCAGCATGGTTTTATGAAACATAGGTCATGTCAAACTAACCTAATTGCATTCTACGAAGAAGTAAGTAGAAGTATAGATCAGGGTGTTGCAGTGGATGTGATCTACTTGGATTTTGCCAAGGCATTTGATACGGTTCCTCACAATAGGTTAGTCTTCAAACTAAAAGAAATTGGTCTAGATGAATATTCTTGTTCTTGGGTAGAACATTGGCTTAAGGATAGAGTACAGCAAGTTGTAATTAATGGTAAATTTTCAGGCTGGACAAAAGTGGTAAGTGGTGTCCCTCAGGGTTCTGTTTTGGGACCACTTCTATTTAATATATTTATAAATGATCTTGAAATAGGCATTGAAAGCCATGTATCAGTGTTTGCAGATGACACAAAACTTTGTAAAGTAATAAAATGTGAGCAGGATATTGCTTTGCTGCAGAGAGATTTGGATAGATTGGGGGACTGGGCACTAAAATGGCAGATGAAATTTAACATAGAGAAATGCAAAGTTATGCACTTCGGGGTTAAGAATGCACAAGCAACTTACACACTAAATGTTAGTGAATTAGGGATAACCACACACGAGAAGGATTTGGGAATTGTTATAGACAACAAATTAGGCAGCAATATGCAATGTCAATCTGCAGTTGCTAAGGCCAGTAAGATTTTGTCATGTATAAATAGGGGCATAAATTCTCGGGATGAAAATATAATTTGGCCTCTTTATAAATCGATGGTAAGAACACACCTTGAATATGCTGTGCAATTTTGGGCGCCTGTTCTAAAGAATTGGCACTGGAGAGGGTCCAGAGACGAGCTACAAAATTGATAAAAGGAATGGAGCATTTTAGTTATGAAGAAAGGTTAAAAAAATTAAATCTGTTTAGTTTGGAAAAACAGCGCCTGAGAGGGGATATGATAACTTTATACAAATATATTCGGGGCCAGTACAAACCTTTATCTGGAAATCTAGTCATAAACAGGGCTATACATAGGACACGAGGTCACACATTTAGGCTGGAAGAAAGGAGATTTCATCTAAGGCAAAGAAAAGGTTTTTTTACAGTAAGAACAATAAGGATATGGAATTCTCTGCCTGAAGAGGTGGTTTTGTCAGAGTCAATACAGATGTTTAAACTGAAATTGGATAAATACTTACAAAAACATAACATACAGGGATATAATTTCTAATTAGTGAGGTAATAGCTGCTTGATCCAATGAGACATCTGACTGCTATTTTGGGGTCAAGAAGGAATTTTTTCCTAGTTTGTGGCAAAATTGGAAGCGCTTCAGACCAGGTTTTTTGCCTTCTTTTGGATCAACAGCAACAACATTTGTGAGGAAGGCTGAACTTGATGGACACAAGTCTCTTTTCAGCTATGTAACTATGTAACTATGTAACCATGTAATAAAGGATGGTTTTAAAGGACCACTCTAGGCACCCAGACCACTTCAGCTTAATGAAGTGGTCTGGGTGCCAGGTCCCTCTAGGATTAACCCTTTTTTTAATAAACATAGCAGTTTCAGAGAAACTGCTATGTTTATAATGGGTTAATCCCAGCCTAATCCTCTAGTGGCTGTTCATTGACAGCCACTAGAATGATTCTCACTGTGAAAATCACAGTGAGAACATAGCGTCCATAGAAAGCATTGTCTGTGACGAAGTGCCCTTCGCCACTTGTGCCTGGAGAGGACTGCTTGCCCGCCTCTTGCCCTGTGACTATGGCCCCTGGGATGTATTGCCCTTTAAAGACATGATTTGGGCATAATGGATTTGTGTTGTGCTGCTGCTGGCCCTTTAAGAACCATCTGGGGACATACTGTGGAGTTACTGGGTGGCCACCATTTCCTGTATCAGAAGCACATGGTGAGAACAATGGATGGCGGCCATTTTAACTCACAGACACTGTGTGGACTTTTCAACACGGTGCCATCTCGCCAGTATTTGGTGCACAGAGACATCATGCAGTGGTTTTGGACTATACAGCAGGGGACACATTATACAGTGATTGTTTTTCATTTAGCCTGTATATGTTCTGCAGAATCTGCATTAAACTGTATTTTCCAAAGTACTGAACGGATCTGGGTGAATTTTGGATATGTGGTTCACCCAGATCCCCCGGTTCCAAGGATATACTTTTTATGGGGTTATTGCATGTTTTGGGGTCCCTGTGTGTTTTATGAAACTGATATTTCTGGCCAGCAGATAATTGAGCTTTGTGTATTATAGAAACTCAATTATCTAGCCTGGCCCAGAGGAGGAGTTTTGTGTTGCATAAATTGTGAGTTCTGTGTGCCAGTAAATTAGTCTTGTTCCAGCATTAAGCCTTGGCTCATGTTTGGGGGAAGGGATACCTACACTCTGGGGATTGCTATAATCACTTACTCCCCAGAGGAAGCTCTTGCAATAGCTTGATTTGTTCCTGTTCCTGCTCTCTGGGGAAAGAGAGGTTCACCCACTGGAAGCTGGATCCTGGCCTTGGGTCCAGGGTGGGTGGAAACAGCAGAGACCCCGGCGCAGTTGCATCGCTGGAAGTGGGGTCTGCAGTGCTGATGGTGTCCGTTGGAGTGCTTGGAGTCCTCAGCGAGCACTAGGAGCATCGATTGGAGGAGGTACTCAGTCGGAGTGCCAGCGTTCCGTCACACTTTCCTATGAGACCGACTGAATGCGCCCGCAGCTCTTGCCGCGCATGGGCATTCAGCCGAAAGGGAGGATCGGAGGCGGAGAGGAGGAGGAGGTAAGCTCCCCGCCCGGCGCTGGAAAAAAGGTACGTTTTAACCCTTTCCTCTCCCCAGAGCCGGGCGGGAGGGGGACCCTGAGGGTGGGGGCACCCTCAGGGCACTGTAGTGCCAGGAAAATGAGTATGTTTTCCTGGCACTATAGTGGTCCTTTAAATATCAAAAATCACACCACACCACAATTTACTCAAATCTAATGCGTATGTTTTTTTTTTTTTAATAAAGCTTCCAAAATTTGAATGTGCATTAGATTTCATGGCGCATAACATTTGCGGCAAAATTAGAAATTTTCTGTCAAATTGCATTCCGAAGAATTTCATTCCGTCAAATTCACACATGCAAATTAAAACTTGTGAATTAAAACTGGTGACTTCAAACTGGCGAATTCACACAGGTAAATTAAAACTGGTGAATTCAAACAGGTGAATTCACACAGGCAAATTCATACAGACGAATTTCAATCCTGTGAATTAACACAGGCAAATTTTGTTACTGAAAGAGGTCTTAAAGGACCACTATAGTGCCAGGAAAACATACTCGTTTTCCTGGCACTACAGTGCCCTGAGGGTGCCCCCACCCTCAGGTTTCCCCTCCCGCCCGGCTCTGGAAAGGGGAAAGGTGTTAAAACTTACCTTTTTCCAGCGCTGGGCGGAGAGCTCTCCTCCTCCGATCCTCCTCTTCTCCTCCCCGTCGGCTGAATACGCACGCGCGGCAAGAGCTGCGCGCGCATTCAGCCGGTCACATAGGAAAGCATTATCAATGCTTTCCTATGGACGCTAGCGTGCTCTCACTGTGATTTCCACAGAGAGAATCATGTAAGCGCCTCTAGCGGCTGTCAGTGAGACAGCCGCTAGAGGAAATAGGGGAAGGCTTAACCCATTCATAAACATAGCAGTTTCTCTGAAACTGCTATGTTTATCAAAAAATGGGTTAACCCTAGCTGGATCTGGCACCCAGACCACCTCATTAAGCTGAAGTGGTCTGGGTGCCTAGAGTGGTCCTTTAAACGACCACTCTACACCCTCAAAAGCATTTCAGCTTGGTTTAACGCCAGTTTCTAAAAGTACTGATTTCTATGAGAAATCTGCACTTTTATAAATTTGCTAGGTAACCTCCCCCTCCCCTACCCCCCCCCCCACCCGGCTGTCAATCAAACAGCCAGCCAGAGAGGTTTGCTGCCTCCTTCAGTTAGCTCCCCTGAGCTAACGTAAGTGGCACGCATGCTCACTAAGAGAGACCTTCCCCTAAGAGATCGCAGACCAGCTGCAGACATCATACCATGCTCGCACATGAACCGGTGTGTGCACACCTAACTGTACATGTGCATACATGAGCCATTGTGTGCACCAATTCAGTGGCTTCTCAATGAGAAGTCTCTGATTGATTATTTACCTGTGAAGAGACTAAAAGTCTCTTCTAGTGGGAAAAAGGGGAGGGCTTGCTAAGGCTGCAGTTAATAAGATCTGCAGCCTTTACAAACTCTTTTAACATATACCCCCAATGAATGCATGCCAGAAAATTCATGCATGTATTCATTGGGGTATATCTACTAAACATTGATTTTCTTTTCTTGTGGGCAGTGGAGTGCTCCTTTAAGAAAGAATAAACTTATCAAGTAACACAAAAAATTTAAATACCATCAATGTTATTATGGTATATGGCAATAAACATTTTCATTGTAGCAGAATGCTGTATATTAGTATCTTGTATAAATGCACATTACATTCGCCAGCAAACAAAACATTTCAGCATCCAGGTTTCAAAAATTGAGGTGCACATTATATTCGATGTCACATTAGATTTGAGTAAATATGGTATTAACTGACTCTTCTTACATGTTTTGATTCAGCATAGCATACGTTAAACCTTTAGTAGTGTGTGTGGAACTGCACTCACTCCCATAAATCTGAGCCAAGGTGCTTGCTGAACCGGAATCAAACACCAGATTTCCAAAAATGAATAAAGTAATAGAGGTCCAAGCACTCCTTGGTTCAAGACAGGTACTTTATTAGGAACCACAACAGCAACGTTTCAACCCCAAAGACCTTTTGGGATCGAAACGTTGCTGTTGTGGTTCCTAATAAAGTACCTGTCTTGAACCAAGGAGTGCCTGGACCTCTATTACTTTATTAGCATAAGTTAAAGGCCGATATTCATTAAATTAAGTTTCTGGTTAACAAAATGGAGTTTGCATTGTTGGCATAACTGCTAAAAATCATAGAACTACAGAAATGTATTATTACACTGTGATATATTCATTATCTAAATGGAGGAATGTATATACTTAGTTAAATTGTAATCTTAATTTCTATTTAATTTTGCAACAATACAAATATGGAGCAGATCAATATGCCATCCATCTGCAACATCAAGTGACATTTATTTATTTATTTTAACACTAATCAGTGATATCCGGGGGCCTGGAGTAAGTATTCCTTTAAAATCAGCATGACGCAGGTTTATCTTATTTAAGCCCTGGTAATGACATCTAGCTATTAAATATTCGAAATTATGCTATAAATGCTTAAACTGTCAGTAAGAGTCACGCCTGTGATTTGTCTGGCAGTTTACAGGAGGATTTTGGATTGAAGGCTTATTCGGCTACAGGAAGAGCATGTAAGCTTTGGCCGGTTTCCATGACAACAGTGTGCTGCAGCGATGATCAATTACAAACAGAGAGTATATGACTGTCTTTCATATTAAGCTATTCTTTCTTCCATGATATGAGATCACTTACATACAGTTATTGCTTTGTTACTTCTGTTAATTTAGATTTTTTGTCTATGAACTAGGGGATTATTTACTAAACATGCATGTTTTAAACTGGATTTCATTTCTAAACATCCTATTAACTGCATCATTTTGTTATTTAATCTCCCTGGCGGTAATCCTGAGCGTGGCTTGGGGTTAATTTTCAGTACCAAAAGCGATAACCCTGAGCCATGCTCGGGATTACACTGTAGTATCACTTACCATGTCCCTACTAGCCCCTGGTGTAAAGAAATACACACAATACATTGTAAAAACAATGTACCGCATTAACATTAAAAAATACTGACCTAATCAGACCACCAGGGAGATTAATAAAATATATTTTAGACAATTTTGTGTGTTAGATCTTAATGCATTTGCTTTGACGATATCATTATTTATTTATTTATTTATTTATTTGACTTTTCATCCATTAAATAATTAATGAATTAATCAATTAATGCTTAAAAGGTAGAAACGATAGGGTATGCTAATCGTTTCAATTTCATGCAATACATCTGTCATGTCTGACCTTGGAATCTCAGATGTTTCCAAATTATATTTCCCATGATTCGCAGTCACCCTTAAAGGGACACTAGCTTAAGCTATTAAAGCAATGTTTGTGTGTACATCATGCAGTCTCACTGTTCAATTCTCTGCCATTTAGGAGTTAAATCACTTTTGTTCCTGTCCATGGAGTGCTAGCCATATCTCCTCTGATTGTGACTCACACAGCTTGCATATAAAAAGGGTTACAATTTCAATCAGATGATAGCTTACTTCAGATGTTTTTATATTCTGTTATGTAAATTGAAATTAATCACACACAGAGGCTCCTGCAAGTTCTAGCAAATTATTAACATAGCAGGATTTAAGAAATTCTAAATGAAATAGAATTTGCAAAAAAGGACGTTTTAAACATTGGATGACCCTTCACAGGAAGGCGGTATAAGTCAATTGCAAAGAGGTGTGACTAGGATGCATAAACAAAGTGATTTTACTTCTAAATGGCAGAGAATTGAGCAATGAGACTGGTGGGGGACGATCTATACACCAAAACTGCTTCATTAAGCTGAAGTTATTTTGGTGACTATAGTGTCTCTTCTGTTCTGGGGTGCCAAGAATAGTCGTCTCATAGATCTCACTTTATTATAGGATTTAAGTGAAAAATACAACTCAGTAAAATGTTTTTACTGAAAGGGATAGCAGCTCCATTTATATGTCTGATTCCACTGAAAACACAATATAGGCAGATTTGCATATTATTATATAAGGTGATTGTAGCACCATTTCTAATATATAATTCAGTAAAAATACATTATAAATAAGGAAAGCACACTTTCCATCATTTGACCATGTAAACATATTTAACTTTAAAATCCAAACAGAGACTTACATGGAAAACGTAAAAAAAAAAAAAAATTGTGACAAGGTGGCTTCTTCATTTTACATTTACAAGCAGATGCAAGTTGCTAGTTTTAAATGTTTAGTAGATATACTCCCACCTGCCGTATGACAGGAGGGAGCATAGTAAGGTTTTTAACATCCCTTAGAGTAATATGGGGTATCCCATAGGCTTTTTTAATTCTATTTCTTCTAACTTTTTAATGGCAAGTACTGGTCAACCACTAGTAGCACGGAGGATGTATAACTATTTGCTGCTGGCTGCTAGCACTACCTCTGGGCAACTAGTACGTAACCCCTTCCCGACCTTGGACGCACCAGGTACGTCCGACAGAAAATGGAACCTAACGACCTCGGACAGACCTGGTACATCTCATAGCAATTCCCCACTTACCTGATCGCTGGTGATCCCCTGCTGGCGATCGCAATCCTGGGGTCTGCCTTGGAATTCAGGCAGACCCCAGCAGTCCTCCTGCAGCAGCGCCATATTATCACCATGATCATCGCCGCAATGGGAGTCTATGGAACTGCCAGCAGGGGGACTGTCTGGCTGTTAAAAAGTGAAATCATATATATGCATTATGTATGTATAATATATTATAAAATGCTTTAATTATAATATATTATACATGTATAGGAAATAAAAGTGTGTGTGTGTGTGTATATATATATATATATACACACACACACCAAAATTGCAAAATATCAGGACCTACAATTTTGTATTTTTGGCTGACAAGCACCGGGCATTACCTATATTTGTTATTGGTGGAGTACAAGATTTTTTCCATTTTTTATATAAATATATACACACTCACACTATATACACACGTATTATATGTGTGTGTGTATATATATAAAGGAAATTTTATTCCTACTTACCGTAATTTTCTTTTCCTGGTCATTGGCCATGGCAGCACAACAATGGGTAGCTCCTCCCTATCCCTAATTAGACAGGAACCTAATTAAAACAGAAGGTATAAGTAACCCCTCCTACCCCTCCCACCCTCAGTCTTGTTTCCAGCAATATCCAAGGGCGGGATCTTTGTGCTGCCATGGCCTATGACCAGGAAAAGAAAATTATGGTAAGTAGGAATACATTTTCCTTTTTCCAGCACAACAATGGGTAATACCCAAGCGATAACCAAGGGAGGGAAGAAATACACAAGACTTTCAAATTATGAATGTAAAGTGAAAACACACACACCTCATAAGGACAATGGAAATTAAAAACTGATTACCCACCATTGCCTCATTACCAAATTGACTTACTTGAATGTACCAAAGAAAATGTCTAAAAAAAAGTATTGGTTGAGGACCAAGCAGGCATGTAACCTGTAAGTTCCAGGGGGACTTGGCCACTGATACTCAAGAGGGAGAAACGGCTCTAGTGGAGAGCTAACAGACTTTCAGGTACTGTAAACCCTAGGACTTAGTAGCCTGAAAATAGCCAAGACTATGCTTCTGCTGATGGCTTACATAAAAAGTGTGTTTTTTTAAAAATGTTTCATCATATTTTATTTTTTTTATAGTAAATTATATGATATGATGAAAATAATGGTATCTTTAGAGATACATAAATGAGAAAATGAAAGTAAAACAAGGATTAGTTAGATTACAAACAAAAGGAAGGTATGTAGAAGAGGATGAAGGTCTAGATGACTGCCTCAATTAATATTTTTGTTCAGTATTTACAGATGAAAATGAAGGGGCCTTAGTTAGGAAAAAGGAAAAAATAGTCATTTGTTACATGTGAGTTTACAGAGGAAGAGGTTCTATTTCAACTGTCAAAGGTAAAGAAAAAAGTAAGTCAATGGGACCTGATGGAATACACCCAAAGTTATTAAAAGAGCTTAGTGGTGTACTAGCAAAACCATTAACAGATTTATTTAACCAATCTTTGTTAACAGGAGTAGTCCCAGAAGATTGGAAGTTAGCGAATGTTGTGCCCATTCACAAAAAAAAGGTAGTAGGGAGGAGTCAGACAACTATAGGCCAGTAAGCCTTACTTCAGTAGTGGGGAAAGTAATGGAAACCAGGTTAAAGGATCGGATTGTTGAACATCTAAAAACACATGGATTTCAAGATCAGAGACAACATGGGTTTGGGAGATAATGCCAAACTAATCTTATTGTTTTTTTTTGATTGGGTAACTAAAATAATAGATCAGGGTGGTGCAGTATACATTGCTTACCTATATTTCAGTAAGGCTTTTGACACTGTTGCACATAGACGGCTTATCAATATACTGCAATCTTTAAGTTTGGATTCCAATATTGTTGAATGGGTAAGGCAGTGGCTGAGTGACAGGCAACAGAGGGTTGAAGTCTATGGAGTATATTCGAAGCTTGGGCTTGTCACCAGTGGGGTACCTCAGGGATCTGTACTTGGACCCATTCGCTTTAATATTTTTATTAGTGATATTGCAGAAGGTCTTGATGGTAAGGTATGTCTTTTTGCTGATGATACTAAGATATGTAACAGGGTTGATGTTCAAGGAGGGATAAGCCAAATGGCAAATAATTTAGGTAAACTAGAAAAATGGTCAGAGTGGCAACTGACATTTAATGTGGATAAGTGCAAGATAATGCATCTTGGACGTAAAAACCCAAGGGCAGAGTATAGAATATTTGATAGAGTTCTAACCTCAACATCTGAGGAAAGGGATTAAGGGGTGATTATTTCTGATGACTTAAAGGTAGGCAGACAATGTAATAGAGTAGCAGGAAATGTTAGCAGAATGCTTGGTTCTATAGGGTGAGGTATTAGCAGTAGAAAGAGGGAAGTGCTCATGCCATTGTATAGAACACTGGTAAGACCTCACTTGGAGTATTGTACGCAGTACTGGAGACTGTAGCTCCAGAAGGATATTGATACTTTAGAGAGAATTCAGAGAAGGGCTACTAAACGGATTCATGGATTGGAGGATAAAACTTACAAGGAAAGGTTAAAGGAACTTAACATGTATAGCTTGGAGGAAAGACGAGACGGGGGGGATATGATAGAAACATTTAAATACATAAAGGGAATCAACACAGTAAAGGAGGAGGCAATATTTAAAAGAAGAAAAACTACCACAACAAGAGGACATAGTCTTAAATTAGAGGGGCAAAGGTTTAAAAATAATATCCGGAAGTATTACTTTACTGAGGGGGTAGTGGATGGATGAAATAGGCTTCCAGCTGAAGTGGTAAGAGGTTAACACAGTAAAGGAGATATAACTATAAGATAAGGCCAGGGACTAATGAAAGTATTTAAAAAAAACTGGGCAGACTAGATGGGCCAAATGGTTCTTATCTGCCGTCACATTCTATGTTTCTATGTTTCTAAATACCATTTAGTGGCGATAAAAACGGTATATAATATGTGTGGGTACAGTAAATGAGTAAGAGGAAAATTACAGCTAAAAACAAACACCACAGAAATGTAAAACCAGCCCTGGTCCTTAACGGTAAAAAAAAAATTGAAAAGCAGTCTGGTCACTAAAGGGTTAAAGTTATCATTCACTTGCAAAATCTAAGTGAACAATCATTTGTGACTGTGCTTCCTACTGGATGCATTCGGTTCTGAATTTTAGTAAAACCAGTGCTTTGTGAATATTCTGATTCTTATGCTATGTATAGGATTTGGATGCAAAAGCACTGATTTTAACCCAGAAACCAAATACATCCGGGTGATTTCTGCAGATTGACTCAGGCTGACCGAATTCCGACCTTATTTGGATTTAGTAGATATGAGAATTGCCATTGTGATCAGAATTTGCTCATTTCAACGGATATTGACCATCTGGACAAAATCCGGTGTTTAGTGAATAACCCTGTTTAGTATTTAGGCACTAACACAACTATAATAACTAAACAGCCACTAACAAAACTTTAATTATTAGTAGGGTTTTAGTTCATATGCTTGTTATGTGTTGTATGTAAGTTTGTAATTTTGCAATGGTAATACATGTTTTGCAGTAGTCCACATCATAAATTTACCTAATTTGACTCGCTTCCCTCATTGTAAAAAAATGGACTTCCAGCACTGGTAGCTGTGTATGTCAGATTGTGTGTGTGATTTTTATTATTTTGTATATAATTTGCGGCCTCCCGATGTACTATCACTGAACAGGGGCCCGGTGCCGTACATGTTTTTGGGGAGTATGTCTACTAAGCAGTGGATTTTTTAGGGAGTATTCCATTAATACTGGTAATACATGTAGCTATTATAAAAGCTGCACATCTGGGTAAGATTTTATAACATGACAGGAGGCTTCGTATTTGCTTAAGACTTTCTTTACTTAAGCTTCACAGCAGCACTTTTTCACATAGTAACAAGGTAACCAATAAGAAAAAAGGAATAACAAGGTATATAGGTCCCTCCCAGTGATGTCATTTTCTCTTTCTTTGCTGCTTCACACCAGTACAGGTCAGAGTGCCACTGTCTCCTACTTTTGTGGGGGATTTTTTTCTGGGATTTATCTACTATTGTAACTATCATCTGTTTTATTCATATTAATTTACTATATTATTCATATGTATATTTTTACCCTTTATTCTATATCTGTTTAATTTACTTTTTTCCCATCTACTATCTTCTATGTGTATTTTCTCCACTTCTTTCTTCTTTCCACTTTTATTTTTTGGTTACTGTCCGTTTTATTATTATTGTATTATTGGGTATGGTACCTCTTTAACCCAGTTTCTCCGCGCGGCATTTTTGCCGCGTTTTCCCGGGCTTTTGGTCCTTGGAGTACGCCTCCAACGGTCCCCTGTGCGCACGGCGGCCATCTTGGATCTCGCGCTCCCCGCGAGATCCAAACGGCTT
Organism: Pelobates cultripes; assembly: GCA_933207985.1. Classification (NCBI taxonomy): domain Eukaryota; kingdom Metazoa; phylum Chordata; class Amphibia; order Anura; family Pelobatidae; genus Pelobates; species Pelobates cultripes. The sequence continues at coordinate 291,594,387 of OW240913.1, read as the reverse complement.
CCTCCCCTCACTAGTGCGCACGCACGAGATCGCGGCGGCCATTTTCTTGGAGCCGCGATCTCCATTCACTACGGCCGTGCGGCGGCCATTTTTTACATTGCTGCTTAAAGTTAAATAAATATTGTGTACAACATAAACACCTCATATTCAATAATTACACCAGAGGGTTCTCTACCTGCTTACTCCTTCTCTAATAAAGAAGGAGTTTGACTCCACATGCAGTCTCTCTTCCCTGTGTCTCTCTACTTCCCTCTGGTGGTAGATTATAGGTACTACATATAATTTAGTCCCAATCAATTTATTTATTTATTTATTTCAACTGCAACAAATTTACTACCTAAACAGTTTTTCTTCCCATATAAACTTTATGATTACAACTCATCTATACTATGCATGTGCATAAGGTAAACTCATAAACTAAATTATGATTGCTGTTATTATATACAGCCCATGATTGGCCCGCTTTGTCTGTGCCACTATACCTCTATACGGGTTTGAAAAAGTATTCCCTGAGGTGACTTATACTGGGTGACCCCCACTTACAGCTTGCAATCTGAAATGATAACATACTGTGATATCTCGAGACGGCCTTATTAATACATTCTAACACTGGCCTATTTTGCCCCATAGGTACCAACTGTTGCTATGGAGGCTTCAAATCAAGATCAAAACTTGCAAGCTATCATAAATGCAGCCGTAGCTGCTTCACTTGAAAAGGCCCTGGCTCGGATGCTGCCCATTGAGCCAAAAGACCCTAAAATTTCCAACACCCCGCTTTCTGACGAAGAGGCGGAGGATTCCGATTCCACCAAAAGAAACCCTTCCAAACCATATAAACGTTATTGGAAAGGGAATGGGCCTGAACCCCTCAAGCGTAAGGGGAAAGAACCGGCGAAACGCCCCAAACAGGTGGATGCTAGAGAGAAACACTCCATCCAACCTACTCTGTCAGAAGAAGAGGAAGACTCTTTTGACTTACACCCCTTAGCCATCCTAGATGAATGGCAAGCTGACCACTCCTCAGAAGATGAGGAGGACTGGCCCGAGACTTCCATAAAAGGGCCACCTCTCCCTCAGTCGACTATGGGAGACCTCCCATCTGAAGTTATGTTACCCGGATCACTTCCATCTGGGGATACTGAACCTTTTCTGGATTCACTTGGCCAACCGCTTTTTGACCCAAGACAAATCAGATATCCTCGATCATCCGAATGGTCACTACCAGACCATCTCTCCCAGTATATTCATTTTTGGATCAGAAGGCCCCTAGATCGGGAGGTCCGCAAACGACTACGAGCTGAATGTCCCAGACCCACTCTACCGGATAAGGTCGCGGTGACCCCGGAATTTGATACGCTGCTCTACACATATCTGGCTAGATCAGGCCGTGACCCAAAAAAGGGCATCGAACGCAGCCTACGCCTAACTCAAGACAAAATGCTGGACATCCTAGGACCTCTGGCAAAAATTCTTCTACTGGCTGATGAAGCCTTATCTAATGAAGGCCCTCTAGACCCATCTGTGATCAGAGAATGGGCTCTACGCTCTATTTGCCTGCTGGGCAATGCTAATACATCCCTACTGAGCGTAGAAAAGCAGTGCTGCTGCGTATGGATGCTAAGTTAGCTGACTTGGGAACCAAGGAATTGGGCCCCAAAGCACAGGGTCTATTGTTTGGAGAACCCTACATTAAAGAATTACATAAACATGTAAACCTATATGCCACACTAAACAAGGCGCAATCATCAATGAAAAGAGTATTTCATTATCAACCCTCACGGGTTTTTGGCAGGGCTGGCCGTACAAGGGGTCGCACAGTCAGCCGTTTCTGGACCACAAACCAGCGCCAGAGAACCCCAACTTCATCTTTCTTCCCCAACTATCAACCAAGAGGCTCTTACTCCCAAAGGGCAGATAGAGGAAGAGGATACAGAACCCGCGGACGCAGTAGATACACATCAGGTGAGATTTCCTCCCTTTCACCTTTCTACTGTTTATCATGCGGGCAGGTTGTCTCACTGTGTAGACATGTGGAAGACCCTGTCTTCAGATACCTGGGTCCTAAACACAGTTCAGGGTTTCTACATAGAGTTTCATTCTCTCCCTTCTCAAACAGGTTATCCTCGCTATCCAAAAATGTCAAGGGCTCAGAGTCTTCACCTAGATTCAGAACTACGTTCTCTGTTAACAAAAGGAGCGATCCAACTCGCTCCACCCGACGAAGGTTTCCTCAGCTCCATCTTCTTAGTCAAGAAGAAGTCAGGGGAATTTCGCCCAGTCATCAACCTTCGTCAACTGAACTCTTTCGTTATTTATCGACATTTCAAAATGGAAGGGATTCACCTCCTCAGAGACATCCTCCGACCAGGCGACTGGTTCACCCGTCTCGACCTCAAGGACGCTTACCTTTCGGTGCCAGTACACCCTTCAAGCCGGCGTTTTCTCCGCTTTCATTGGCACCACCGAATTTTCCAATTCACCTGTCTTCCATTCGGCCTGAGTTCCGCTCCGTGGTGCTTCACCAAACTCCTCAAGCCAGTCACCACACATCTGCGAGAAAGGGGCATCCGTTGTTTAATCTACCTCGACGACCTCTTGCTTCTCTGCGAAGACGTATCCAAACTGCGTTCTCAGACGAACTATACTTCTGCATTAATCGAATCCTTGGGGTTCGTCATCAACCAAGAGAAATCGTCACTGTCCCCAACCAGAGTCATTCAATTTCTCGGATTCGAAATCGACTCTTCAACCTGTGTTCTTCGCCTACCTCAGTCCAAGTTATCTGCGATCAAGAAGGAACTACGCAAAACGCTTCGTCAACAGGATTTACCTCTTCGAGGATTAGCTCGGGTAGTAGGCCTACTCTCGGCCTCCATTCAGGCAATCTACCCAGGCCCCCTTCACTACCGGGCCATGCAACGCTTGAAAGCTCAATTCCTCCGGTCCCATCCATCATACGACCAGAGGGTCCCGATCACTTCAGAGGTGAAAGAGGAACTCCGTTGGTGGCTCCACCACATGTCGGCCTGGAACGGCAAAGCTATTTTCGGTCCCGCCCCAGACTTCGTGGTGGAATCAGATGCGAGCCTCCAGGGTTGGGGCGCAACCTGTCAGACAACCTCCACCGGAGGACCATGGACCACCTCAGAACACCTCCTCCACATCAATTGTCTGGAGTTAATCGCAGGCTCATTCGCTATTCGCAGTTTGACCAATCATCTCTCAAACTGCTGTATTCTCCTTCGGATGGACAATATCTCTGCCGTCCAATACATCAACAAATTGGGCGGGGCCAGATCTCGCATCCTCTCCGAAGTGACAAAAGACATCTACGAGTTTTGCTTCCAACGCAACATCACTCTTCGGGCAGAATATCTCCCAGGGGAGACGAATATTACCGCGGATTGGTTCTCCCGACATTGGAGAGATGGCAGCGACTGGCGCCTACACAGAACGATCTTTCTCCACATCTCCAAACTCAGGGGTCCATTTACCTTAGACCTTTTCGCCTCCCGGACGAACTTTCAAGTCCCACAGTTTTTCAGCTGGCTTCCAGACCCAGAATGCTCGGCTGTGGACGCCTTCCTTCAGAGTTGGCCGACGACGGGAGCCTATGCTTTCCCTCCATTTGCGATGATTCCCAGAGTCCTCCTGCAGATTCGCAGACAACAGATCACACTTGTTTTAATTACCCCGCTCTGGCGGGGCCAAGCATGGTTTCCGGATCTTCTGGACCTCTCCTGCCAAGACCCTCTCCTTCTGCCTCCATGGCCCAACCTCCTGGAGGACCCTCAAGGAAATCCTCATCCAATGATAACGCAAGACCACCTCCACCTAGTGGCTTGGACTCTTTCAGGGGAACCTGGCACTTCGGAGGACTATCGCAGAGATCTAAGGAACTCCTCTGGGAACTAGAAGATGCTATCTCTCCTCCTGGAACACTTGGTGCAATTGGTGCCTGGAATGGGATACCGATCCCCTTACGGCCCCTCGACAGTTCATATTGAATTTTCTCTCTCATCTTTTCGACCTAGGCCTTTCCTACAGATCCATCAACGTTTCCCGTTCAGCCATCTCGGCTGCCCATGTCCCCCTAGAAGGGGTTCCAGTGGGCCAGGACGACCTGGTTTGTAGACTATTGCGGGGCATCAAGCTGGCTCGCCCCCCTAAACCGAAATACTCCCATCTGTGGGACGTTATTGTCATAATTCATTTTCTCGAGACTTGGCCAAACAACGAGGATCTATCCCTCCGCCAACTCTCAGCCAAATTCACCCTGTTACTTTGCTTAGTGTCCTTCCGAAGAGTTTCGGATGTTCGGGCCTTTGACCATGACGCTATCAACTTTTCCCCAGAGGGTGTCACCTTTTCCGTGACCAGGCGGACGAAATCAAACTCCTCTTCGATCTTTTACCCTTATTTCCCTAACCACCCGAAATTGTGTGTGGTATCTCTTCTTTCTCGTTATTTATCACTCACCTCACCTATCCGTCCAACTTCCTCCAGCCAGCTGTTGGTCTCATACGTCCGGCCTCATAATCCAGTGTCAACCACAACTCTTGCCCGATGGGTTAGGTGGTTGCTTTCCCTAGCCGGGATTGAAACCTCCTTTGGAGCCCACTCCATCAGAGGAGCGGCAGCATCGGGGGCATTCAGCGCTGGAGCCTCACTTCGAGACATACTTCACTCCGCAGACTGGTCCCGAGAACAGACGTTCCGCAACTTCTATTTTCGTCCGGCTGTGCACGCTTCCTTGGCCCTTCTCGGGGAGCGTTAAAACAGCAAATACGAAGCCTCCTGTCATGTTATAAAATTGTAGATTATGCTAGCTTTAGTGTACCTATAATCTTAATTTTATTAATGACAGGAGGCGAGTATTTCCCACCACTCCTACTTTCGTTTTTTCCCACCCTAGGGTCGCCCCTGTAGGTAAGTTTCTAAAAACAAGAACGAACACACTATGCCTTACTACCATGGGGTTAGGAGTTATTTTTCTATGATATATAGGTTCACTTTGCTACCGAGCTATAATGTATGTTTTCATATCAACTGGTTATCATAATTTCAAAGTCCAATTCACGGATTAATCCTTGGCTTCGACTCTGCTCTCTCGTTTCAGCATAAAACTCCCTTAAGAGATCCAGCCTAGTTGCTGCTCCATCACAAGCTTCTCCTCTACTCCTCAAGTTCTCAAGTCTACGTTCCTGTCTCCCTCTCAAGCATCACTCTTCAAGTCTGGCATCCTGAATCACTCATCTGGTTCCTTCAGTTCCGGTTCCTATTTGTTCGCAGCCAGAAAGAGGAAATGACATCACTGGGAGGGACCTATATACCTTGTTATTCCTTTTTTCTTATTGGTTACCTTGTTACTATGTGAAAAAGTGCTGCTGTGAAGCTTAAGTAAAGAAAGTCTTAAGCAAATACTCGCCTCCTGTCATTAATAAAATTAAGATTATAGGTACACTAAAGCTAGCATAATCTACAATTTTAATCATTGCACGGACTTTGATTAAGATATAGGCAACCTTTGGCACGCCAGATATTGTGGACTACATCCCCCATAATGCTCTTACACACATGATGCTGGCAAAGCATCATGGGATGTGTAGTCCAAAACATCTAGAGTGCCGAAGGTTGCCTATTCCTAGTATAATAGGGAATATTCTGTGTATGTGTAACAGGGGCATATAGATGAATACCATTCTGTGAACATCAGAATGGCTCCTTTATAAGAATAAGATTAGCAAAATTCAAACAGTGAAAGTAGCTCACTCGTGGTAACTGATCCACTAATAGTTTTATCAATGCAAGTCTGGAATTTTAATTAATTCTACCATTTCTATTTCATATATTGCACATGTTGGACATATAGGAAAACATACTAAAAACTACATTCAATTATAATATGTTGTCAAATCATTCTTTATAACAAAAATACATTTCCTGTTGTGTTAGTTTCACTTTAAAATCAATAACTTGCCGGTAAATCCATAATTAAATTGTCATGCTAATGGATTCTTAAAATGGCATTTATAAATACCTAGCCAAATGGTTTTTAAAATAGGTCCGATAGATTTCTACTTCAGAAAGCATTTAATTGACCACTAACAATAAAAAAGTTTATAATCAATAAGACCCAAAGGGATTTCACTAATCCCTCAAACCGATTTGCTTATTGATGGCTTGTTTGAAATATCTTTTCTATTTCCCAACACCTCCTTTGTTTTGTTCCAGTTGCTCCAGTGAACAGTGAAGGTTATTTTTTTTTAATCGAGTAATGAATTCAAATGCACACGTATTATTTCAGTATTACTAAAGTGAGAATAACTGAGACATACCATAAAATACCTTGACGTTAATTTTTTAATTACAAATACTTTAATGTATGAAAAGCACACTGGAGATAGATTGCTGGGCCATTTCTTTGGTATTTTTCAGTGAGAACAAAAAAAAAAGTAAATGAAGCTCACGAATCTTCAAGGTCCAGCTCTTCCTCCCTCACAAGCTGTATGGAAGACAAATGTATTCCAGTGGCGTTTCCAGGATACATACTTGGAGGGGCACGTAAGGGGCCAGGAACAAAAGTAGGCGGGCAGTTATAAAACATGTGTATTATACGTTTTATAACTGTGTGTGTGTGTGTGTATATGTATGTATGTATGTATATATATATATATATATATATATACACATACATACACAGGGCTCGACAAATTCCAGGTGCCAGGTCGCCATGGCAACTAGACTTTTCGCCCCGGTGCCTGGCATTTGTCAGCCCTTTGCTAAGCCGCGCAGGAAACATTTAAGCTGGCATCTCTGAGGAATTTCAGTGTCTCCATTTAGTGGATACACTAAATGGCAGTGCTGCACACTGCACCTTTAGCTGTCATATGAGGAGTGGCCAGTGGAGGTATCCTTAGGCTGTAATGTAAACACTGCATTTTCTCTGAAAAGACAGTGTTTACTGCAAAAAGCCTTAATGGAATGATTATACTCACCAGAACAAATACAATAAGCTGTGGTTGTTCTAGTGACTATAGTGTCCCTTTAAAAATGTGGTGCTAGACTCCACCCCAGCATTTAGCCACACACCGCCACACACCTATCTCGATAAACCACACCTCCTCCTAAACTGCTGAACTCTGCGAGCCTAACACGGTGTGTGTTACTTAACCTCTGATCCAATGAGATGCTACACCCAGGGCCAGTGCTTACAATTATGATGGCCTAATTACAGAATCTTACCGACAGAAAACACTAAAACAGTATCATGTATCTGATGGAGATGGTGCTGGAGGGTAGCTCACAGGATATAGCTATAAGAAAATACATACCCTATGCTAATCTCTCCCTTTCATCTTTCACCTAAATCCATACCCCCTAGCAGCAGTGTGTGGTGAAGCAGGATATCAGTGGGCGGGGAAAAAGGGTGGGCCACTGATGTAAATCACGTAACTAGAACCGCCCAAAAAGACAAACATGCCAAAAAAGCGGGCATGTCTGCACAAAGAATTAGATGGTCAGCCAGGCTGCCTTCTAATCATCCAGGATGACCAACAAAGGGCATACTGTGCAGACAGCACCCTGAGCTTATAATAAATATGTCTTATGATGCACTATCTCTACGCTTCTAAGGAATTTTCCAATCAGCCTTTTCCAGAGGCATGGGCCTGGAACTGCAGCTCCATCAAACCCCATGATAATCCGGCCCTGGTTACACTCTATTCAATATCATAAACTAATAATAATACAAATGCAGAAAAAGAAAACCTCCTTAAATAGTTGTAAAAAAATTATCACTGCCTGCAAACAGCCTGAAGCTTATTTTCTGAATTCTGAATTAATCTGTGCAGTGGTTAATAAGGAAGCTGGTTCGTGGTTGACTTCAGAAATGTCACAGAACGCAGTGTGTGTGTAAGTACTGCAGTTTTACGGTGCGGTTTTATATCTCCTATATAGTGATATGGGGCTCATATTGACTCCCACAAGGTTTTTATTTATTTATTTATTTTTAGCTATTTCATGTGGTGACTGGATTGTGAGTGCCACATAATTAACCCTCATGCCGCTGAGGGTTTTTAACTATTTGTCCACTGGTTGCTAGTCCTACTAGTGGGCAAACAGTTTACAAATTTTTGTAAAAATCCGAGCCTGGATTTGAAGCATATGGTCCTGATTTCAGCCGTCCGGTGGTGTTCAGTCCAGCTTAAATGTGGTCCAAATTCAGGCCCATTTGGGACTTCAATAACAAAATCTAGACATTGTCAAGTATTGGGAACAATATTGTCTGGATGTCACAGTCCGAATGGCTCTGTACACAGCTGGATGGTTTTGCCCAATTTGGTACAGGGCCAGTTGGACTTTAGTGAATAACCCTGCTAATATATATTTTTTAAATTCAGTTAATAATAACGCAATAATGCGCAGCCGTGATTAAGCTAGGCAATATTATAGTTGTTTTTGCATTTCAGTACACTAATAAGTGCATGGGTGAAATTCGCCTGAACCAAAAAGCCACATGGATGAATTTCAGTTAGTCTGAATCAAAAATCCTTTTCCACAAAATAATTTTTTTTTGCCATGCATTAGTGTAGTATTTTGAAGTGTATCACTTGTGGAAATGCACTACCACATCCTCACTGCTGTGTTAAATCAGAGAATTATTTGGGAAATAACTCGACCAGATTTACACGTCAGGTGCCTGTTATCACAAAATTCTAAGGTACTCCCTGCTTCCCTCGCTGACACTGGTCATAGCTCCTGACTCTTATTTATCCCCCAGCCCACTTAAGTTAAAAAAAGCATGTTATAAATACTGAAAACAGACACCCCTACAAGACATGCGCTTGTAGGCAGGTGCCTAGTCTGCCTAATGGGAAATCCTTCCTTGGATTTTGGCACCTGTAGACTACTGTGACTGTGAGGATTACTCTCTATCTCTCTTGGGCAGCAGCAGATGTGCCATGGGCATGGAATGATGACCTATTGTGATTGGCATAAACGGAATAGACTGTTATGGATGTTATGTTTGGTTCACATGCAACTTACTCTATGGTTTATTCTCTATTGCACGTGTTTTCTGTTGGGGTGTGTACTTCCTTCCTGTATCTCCTGAAACATGGCTGCTATACACTAATACCTGGCAGTGTCTTTATTTATATCACCTGAAACATAGACGTTAACTGTCTTGTTGCATATTTATACAACCATTTATTGATAGAGTTTTGTACTAATCACTGTGTCTTAAAATATAGTAGCAAGAATACAGCATTGTGAAATGAAGTCTTCAGTATAGAGAAAGCTCATCAATGTTCCTAAAATGGAAAAAAAAATATCTACTGTATTTTCTGAAAGTGTATGAACAGGAGTAAAGCAGGATGCCTGCCTAAAGATCACCCATGAATCACAATCACGTATACAAGTTCGGGAAAAACCAAGAGAACAGATGTGCAAGCAGAAAAACTGAAAAAGGAATAGGTCCCACTTGACTTATTACAGTGAAAATATCCTATATACCATGTTTGCAAAAATACTTGCTAATTTTGAGATATTTATATTGGTAAATATGGTCTCTCCTCCACCTGTCAATCAGTTTTCAGCATAGGAATCAATGTTGCATATTTAGTGACAAAGTAGAGCTGAAGAACCCTCATACATGCTGATTTCCTGCTCTGCTTTACAGTGCTATTCCCCCAGCAATTATGGGGTACATGGGAACTGAGTGAATGATGTCACTCCATTCTGATGCCAATGTGGTGGAATTCATGAGAGAAGTAAACGTATAACAGCTCCTTAAATAGATACATATATCACCAGGGTCAACTCAGCCCTTCACAGGGTCAACTCACTCCTTCATCCTTCCGAGGTCGATAAAATGAGTACCATCAATTGGGTAATAACATCTATTACTATTCAGCTGCCGATTTGGTTAATTCCTAGAGTGTGAGCTGAAAAGCGCTTTGAGTCCCACTGGGAGAAAGGCACTATATAAATACTAGTTATTATATGTCTTAATGATAAATTATATATTTACCTAGTTTTGATAGATATTATAGCATGACAGGTTCACATTAATGTTAAACATAAGCAATGGTACAAAATAATCTAAAGTCAGGTTCTGGAACACATTTTTATGTCTGTCCTTTTTCTGTTAGTCTTATGTACTTTGGTAACTTTTTTAACCAATAACCTATCTTACAAAGAATACCTAATGATGGTTTGTTTTTAAGGCTAACAGTTCAGTTTTTACAGAAATGATTTCATTCTTTTAAAGATGTGTTTGTCTGAAAGCCATAATGGGATCCAACATCTATCAGATGGATTTCTTTAAACTTAAAGTTAAACTTTGTTTAAAGGGACACTATAGTCACCAGAACAATTCAGCTTCAGGCCTTTTGCTGTAAACACTGTCTTTTCAGAGAAAATGCAGTGTTTACATTACAGCCTAGTGATAACTTCACTGGCCACTCATTAGATGGCTGTTAGAGATCCTTCCTGGGTCATGGCTGCCTAAAATGCATCCAACCATTCAGTGTCTCCTCCCTCTGCATGCAGACACTGAGGAGATGCTGATTGGCCAGGGCTGTGTTTGAATCATGCTGGCTCTGCCCCTGATCTGCCTCCTTGTCAGTCTCAGCCAATCCTAGGGGGAAGCATTGTGATTGGATCAGGCTACCACTTCTGATGATGTCAGTAGACTGCTTGTTTTTTGTTTTTTTTAGGCAAAGAGCATGCAGAGTTACAGCTTCTGGCTTGAATACAGTCAGATTTTTACTATAATTTATGGAGGCATGAGGGGCCCTGGGGGGCTAGATGGTTGTTTTAACACTATAGGGTCAGGTATACATGTTTGTGTTCCTGACCCTATAGTGATCCTTTAATCTATATTACAATTGCTATTATATAATATATAGTACTGCGTGCACTATGGCACCAGATGTTCCAAACTAAAGTTTGAAAATTGTTTTATGATTGGATCATATCTTTTAGATAGTGATACAGAAGAATGATGAACAATTTTCTCTTTCAAATTGCAGCAACTAAAAAACTGGTGGAGTTATTCCCTAAAACAGTAATTGTAGAGAATTGACAAGGGAAATATTAAACGAAATTAGCTGAACTGGAAAAATTCTATTTGCAGTTTCCTTGTTGATTCATCAGAATTATAAGTTTAGTGAATAACCTTGCAAATTATAATGATTCCTCGTTTAAAAATATACATTTCTGCAATCATTCGGAGTCACTGAGAGACAGATATTGACCAATTCAGTTGCAGTAGTTGCAGTACTGCTGAAAATAGTAAAATTCAAGTTTACAAAAATATCACTCACATGAAATATGTTCAAAAATGTGTTAAGAGTTCTAGTTTGTGAATATATGTGTACAATTAAGAATGTACTAACCAATCATTTATGGTGCCCCTTTAAACAAAGTAGTAATTATGTGTTTATGCCTTTTTCTTTATTTGTTTATAGCTCCCACCGGTAGTTACCACATTTCTAGAATACCCTCTTTTGTTTATATATGTGTTAGACTCCCACGTGCTTCTCAAGCTAATGGACACCAAGTCCAGTGACAGATGTTTTCTGATTTCAAAGGTTAATGTCAATAGCAGTCAAACAGAAACAGTTTGATCTATGAGTGAACATTTTCTTGACATTATATATAAATGCCCTATATTTTTCTGAGAACTAGGACAAGGTCCACAGATGGTAAACACTGCTCTCAAGTGGTTTATCAAATCAATCTGGACTTACAGTTCTTCAATAAAACGATCTGTAAAGTAAAAAAAAGAAAACTTGATTAATTGATAAAATTCCTATTTAACTAAAATTCGATACTTATAAACTGTAAATATAGTACACTTAGAAAGGAACATCTTAGCCTCAAATGCTAAAAATGAAAGGAACACTTAAGCACTAGGAATACAAATCTTTGGGGGAAAACCGTGGATAAGGTTATTAACTCAGTTATTTGCCATAAAAAAATTACTTAAAGGACCACTCTAGGCACCCAGACCACTTAAGCTTAATGAAGTGGTCTGGGTGCCAGGTCCCTCTAGTATTAACCCTTTTTTTTTTTTATAAACATAGCAGTTTCAGAGAAGAGGAGAATCGGAGGCGGAGAGGAGGAGGAGAGCTCCCTGCCCGATGCTGGAAAAAAGGTAAGTTTAACCCCTTTCCTTGCCATCCAGCCCGGCGGGAGTGGGACCCTGAGGGTGGGGGCACCCTCAGGGCACTATAGTGCCAGGAAAATGAGTATGTTTTCCTGGCACTATAGTGGTCCTTTAAGACCTACTACGCCACCTCTGCCAGTAAATGCCTTTTCCACAGGGACTTCACACAATTCGAGACTCTATGCACTGCCAGACGACATGTCGGGAGAGGTGTCTCATTACTGTATGCAATGCTCATATCAGGGAAAAACTGGCCACCTCCCAAGTTTATTGCTAGATGGGAGAGGGAGACTGGAGAGACACTGACTGAACAGGAATGGGACAATATTTTCATATTTACACATAAGTGCTCTATGAACTCACAATTCCAAGAGATGAGCTTTAAACTGTTGGTGCAGGACCCCTGACATCCTTCACCGCATGAATGCAGAGAATTCGGAGGAGTGTTGGAGGTTTGGGTCAGAAATTGGCACAACGCTCCACATCTGGTGGTCATGCCCTTGAATTTCCTCCTTCTAGCTGACGGTGTACTCTAAGATTAGGGAGATCTCAGATCCTGAGTTGCCCCACCAGCCATTGCCCATGCTATTGCACCATACAAACATGACATTGAAATCTTACAAGAAGCCTAAATACCTGCTGACTGTGGCAAAATCCTTGATACCCACATATTGGAAGCAGACGGGTGTGCCAACCTTTCAGCTATGGGTTGATAGGGTGAGAGAGATCTATGCCATGGAATCAATGACAGCGGCCATACAGGGCCGTACAGAAATTTGTACCCAGACCTGGACCCCGTGGCTGATGTACACTGCCGCAGTTGACTCAAGCACCTAATTTAATTCCTCCCCCTCTTTTTTCCCCCTCCCCCTTTTTTCTTTTTTTTCCTTTCTCTTGCCCCTCCTACCTTGCCACCCTAACCTCCTGAAATCCCTTACGCCCTGAACCGACTGACACAAACTGATCATTGCGATCACTCTGCTCATGCTCGAACCCCTGACCAGGACAGACTCCTTTCTGACAAACGCAAAATTACTCAATGCTGACACAAGTTATGAATCTCTATTCAGCAGTCCAGTGCTGAGAAGACATGGTTTTGTTCCTGATGACACAGATTGAAAACGTGTTAAGTTATACTTGTCCAACTGATTGAATATTGTATGAACTTACTATAGGCCTTGCACCTTCCAAGACCAAATGCGTATTTACGATTGTTAATGATGTATGAACAACCTATTGTTATTGGTATTTATATAGTGTCACAAACGCACCCAACTACAAGAGTGTGCGTGACGTAGTGGGTTAAAGTTCACTATTTGTCTGCACTAGACCGGAAATAATGATAAAATCCTGCTTTACACCACCCACACTTAAGCATAATAATATAAATATTACTATTTTAATGCTGCCACCACCAATACAATTTATAAATGGGGTGCCTTGATCCCCCGGGTATACATAATAATAATAAAAACCCACCAAATACAACTTCACACAATATTTAAGGAATTGCAAAAATACTAATTAATACTAATTAATTCTCTTCAGGTTTCTTTACCAGACAAAGGCAGAACTTAATAAAGGAATATTTATTATGAGCAAAAAATAGTCACAGTGTGTACAAAAATATAGATGACAATCAAATTAGTTACATCAACAACAGATAAAACCTAAAGGCATAAAATAACAAAAGTCATAATCACTTACTCAGGTTTTCAAAGTAAAAGTATTTCTGCCCATGGGGGTCTCTGGTAAGAAAGGTGGCGACTCACTTAGAATTAGATTCTGGCCCCAAGCAAGTACAATGCACACTTCAGTATCATTAGAGATATACCCTGTGGATTATCAAGCCTTGCCCAGAGGTGGAGATAAGGCGTACCTATAGTAACTATGCGTGACCACCCCCTTGTGTTCCAGACCAACATCAATCCAAATGGAAACATTTGGTTCTATCCAGGGCCATCTTTAATATTGATTGGACCCTGGGCAAGCATCTGTTTGGGCCCCCTGGGCATGCAATCACTCCCTCCACCCCAACCTAGAGGCGAAACTAATGTAGAGAGTGTCTTGGTGCAACAACAAAAAATTCAGGCCTGCCCTGTAGCACAAGAGTAAAGAAAAGATAGATCCCCAGCTGTCATACAACTCCTGCGATGCTATGCCAGCTGGGGATCTACCATCCTTGCAGGGTTGTATTTTTGAGCAGTGTTTGTGCAAATGAATGTCAGCATGTTATTGTATAGAGTGTATGTGTGCATGTAGGAGTGTATTTGTATGTACTGTTACCACTGGAATGCAGTGGTGTACTTGTGTGTAGTGTTTGCATTTTAATGCAGGGATGTGTGATTGTTTGTAGTGTTGGCTTTTAAATGCAGGTGTACTTTTGTGTGTAGAGTTGGTGTTTGTATATAATTTTAGCGTTTTAATACAGGAATGTGTTTGCATGTAATGTTTGTATTTGCATGCAGGGGGGTGTTTGGATGTAGTGTTGTCTTTTAAATACATGTGTACATTTGTGTGTAGTATTAGTGTTTGCAGGGGTCTGTGCATGTTGTGTGATTTCTATAACACATATACACATACACATTAACACGCAGATACACACATGCTCACACTGACACATGCTCACACCTTGACACATACAGGGAGTGCAGAATTATTAGGCAAGTTGTATTTTTGAGGATTAATTTTATTATTGAACAACAACCATGTTCTCAATGAACCCAAAAAACTCATTAATATCAAAGCTGAATATTTTTGGAAGTAGTTTTTAGTTTGTTTTTAGTTATAGCTATGTTAGGGGGATATCTGTGTGTGCAGGTGACTATTACTGTGCATAATTATTAGGCAACTTAACAAAAAACAAATATATACCCATTTCAATTATTTATTATTACCAGTGAAACCAATATAACATCTCAACATTCACAAATATACATTTCTGACATTCAAAAACAAAACAAAAACAAATCAGTGACCAATATAGCCACCTTTCTTTGCAAGGACACTCAAAAGCCTGCCATCCATGGATTCTGTCAGTGTTTTGATCTGTTCACCATCAACATTGCGTGCAGCAGCAACCACAGCCTCCCAGACACTGTTCAGAGAGGTGTACTGTTTTCCCTCCTTGTAAATCTCACATTTGATGATGGACCACAGGTTCTCAATGGGGTTCAGATCAGGTGAACAAGGAGGCCATGTCATTAGATTTTCTTCTTTTATACCCTTTCTTGCCAGCCACGCTGTGGAGTACTTGGACGCGTGTGATGGAGCATTGTCCTGCATGAAAATCATGTTTTTCTTGAAGGATGCAGACTTCTTCCTGTACCACTGCTTGAAGAAGGTGTCTTCCAGGAACTGGCAGTAGGACTGGGAGTTGAGCTTGACTCCATCCTCAACCCGAAAAGGCCCCACAAGCTCATCTTTGATGATACCAGCCCAAACCAGTACTCCACCTCCACCTTGCTGGCGTCTGAGTCGGACTGGAGCTCTCTGCCCTTTACCAATCCAGCCACGGGCCCATCCATCTGGCCCATCAAGACTCACTCTCATTTCATCAGTCCATAAAACCTTAGAAAAATCAGTCTTGAGATATTTCTTGGCCCAGTCTTGACGTTTCAGCTTGTGTGTCTTGTTCAGTGGTGGTCGTCTTTCAGCCTTTCTTACCTTGGCCATGTCTCTGAGTATTGCACACCTTGTGCTTTTGGGCACTCCAGTGATGTTGCAGCTCTGAAATATGGCCAAACTGGTGGCAAGTGGCATCGTGGCAGCTGCACGCTTGACTTTTCTCAGTTCATGGGCAGTTATTTTGTGCCTTGGTTTTTCCACACGCTTCTTGCGACCCTGTTGACTATTTTGAATGAAACGCTTGATTGTTCGATGATCACGCTTCAGAAGCTTTGCAATTTTGCTCTGCAAGATATCTCACTATTTTTGACTTTTTTGAGCCTGTCAAGTCCTTCTTTTGCACCATTTTGCCAAAGGAAAGGAAGTTGCCTAATAATTATGCACACCTGATATAGGGTGTTGATGTCATTAGACCACACCCCTTCTCATTACAGAGATGCACATCACCTAATATGCTTAATTGGTAGTAGGCTTTCGAGCCTATACAGCTTGGAGTAAGACAACATGCATAAAGAGGATGATGTGGTCAAAATACTCATTTGCCTAATAATTCTGCACTCCCTGTACTGGCACATACACACACACTCAGATACACACCCTTTGACACACAGATACAAACACTTTGATATACACACACTGGCACATACACACACACACACTGACACAGGTATATACACACACACTCAGATACACACATACATAAAGGTATAAATGAGGGTGTATATGTGTACAGTGCTAGAGATGGAATGTAGGAGCGTATTTGTGTTGGCATTAAAATGCTGGGATGTATGCATTACCACACACTCAGATGCACACTTACACACACACCGAAACACACACACAGGTGCACATACAGGCGTATGAGGTATACATACACACAGAAACACTGACACACAGGCAAATACAGCCAGATACGCACAAGGACATAAACACAGCCAGATACACACATATATATGTGTACATTTACATATTTTAATCTCTGCCTTGTAGCAGCTCTTGGACAGCAACTCCCAGCAACCTTGGCCAATATAATGTCTCATCTCTGTTCTTACATACCCTGGTCCAGAATTTGGCAAAAGTGACATTTGAAAATGGTATACAGCCTTTGATAACACTTGATGCAATAATATGTTAAAATAAATACTTTTTAAATTTATATTTAATAGGGAACTGTCAGGTTCTTCTAGGATTTTTAACATGTACTTATTCCCTGTGTGTTACATTACAAACACCAACACTTAAATAAAAGTGATATCAGAAATTAGCAAAACAAAAAAACAAAACATATTTAGCCACCCTCCTGTCTCCTTACCTTTTGGGTACAGAAAGGTGGCTTCCCTGGGGTCCAGTGGGAGCTTGTTGGCCCAGGCTGATGGGAGTCTGCCATCAGCTTTCTCAGTCCCTCTCCCCCACAATGCTTGCATCCTCCTCCATGTGGTGTGTGCCTCCTCCCCAGCGGCACTGAGGAGGAAGTGATCAGTTTTTACTGGGAGGAAGCAATCTGACCTCACTGCCTCCCAGCATGCCCAGGAAACAAAGAGACTCACAGGGCAGTGTGTGAGGGGGCTAGCTGTGAGTATATAGTCAGCCACCCCCCATATAACAGGGGCCCGGGCCGGTCCAGAGCAGTATTAAATGGCTGTGGCCCCTGATTACCGCAGGTGCCGCAGGGGGCCCATGGGGCAGCTGCCTTAGGGCCCCCAGGAGTAACTGGGCCCGGGGCAGCTGCCCCTTTTGCCCCTCCTTAAAGACGGCCCTGGTTCTATCTCCTCCTATGTACTTGCCACCGAAAAATTAATTGCATCTATGAATTGGTTACCATTTCTCCATTACATACTTCTTACTTGTGACCCAATATAGCGGACATTCCAAACCCGTCCAATATGGTTAAGTTAAGTTACTTGATTAGAAGATTGTGCTGGCCACATTCCAAATATAGCAAAAATGAGGCTTACGTATTATTCTGTGGATAAATATAAATGTATGTTTCTTTTGGATATGATAATGGAACACAAGGCTTGTTTTTTTTCTCTTTTCTTGAAAGCTAATTAACATATCAAAGAAATCAACTCATCAATTAAAAGGTAGATGCCATATGGCTGAAGTCAGCTAGTTTACATTGGAGCTAGACTTCCAGGCCACTTATGTGTGACTTCTCACACCTTACAGGACCTTTGATTAATCAAGGGATCAATCCATATGCAAACCATCTGCCCCCTTTTCACATTCCTATGCAATTTACACTACCCCTTATGTCATCGGACCTTGCAACCAAGTGGCCAATTCATAAATGCACTACACAAATTACATTATATGGCCATATTCTATTGTGCAACAATGAATTATGCACCCTTGGTGTGACACCTCCACCAAATAAGAGACGCAGTGGGAGAAGGCTCTTATGCCTCTACCTTGCGTATCAACATTTGTTCTTTTTTGCCTTCACATCATACACTCATCTTTTTCATAACACTGTTTATGTATAAATGGGGTAGACCTCATGTGTTCGCACACCTCCCCCAAAAAGGCCTGCATTTAGTTCCTAAGCTAAATCACAGCTACAGGGAGTGCAGAATTATTAGGCAAATGAGTATTTTGACCACATCATCCTCTTTATGCAAGTTGTCTTACTCCAAGCTGTATAGGCTCGAAAGCCTACTACCAATTAAGCATATTAGGTGATGTGCATCTCTGTAATGAGAAGGGGTGTGGTCTAATGACATCAACACCCTATATCAGGTGTGCATAATTATTAGGCAACTTCCTTTCCTTTGGCAAAATGGGTCAAAAGAAGGACTTGACAGGCTCAGAAAAGTCAAAAATAGTGAGATATCTTGCAGAGGGATGCAGCACTCTTAAAATTGCAAAGCTTCTGAAGCGTGATCATCGAACAATCAAGCGTTTCATTCAAAATAGTCAACAGGGTCGCAAGAAGCGTGTGGAAAAACCAAGGCGCAAAATAACTGCCCATGAACTGAGAAAAGTCAAGCGTGCAGCTGCCACGATGCCACTTGCCACCAGTTTGGCCATATTTCAGAGCTGCAACATCACTGGAGTGCCCAAAAGCACAAGGTGTGCAATACTCAGAGACATGGCCAAGGTAAGAAAGGCTGAAAGACGACCACCACTGAACAAGACACACAAGCTGAAACGTCAAGACTGGGCCAAGAAATATCTCAAGACTGATTTTTCTAAGGTTTTATGGACTGATGAAATGAGAGTGAGTCTTGATGGGCCAGATGGATGGGCCCGTGGCTGGATTGGTAAAGGGCAGAGAGCTCCAGTCCGACTCAGACGCCAGCAAGGTGGAGGTGGAGTACTGGTTTGGGCTGGTATCATCAAAGATGAGCTTGTGGGGCCTTTTCGGGTTGAGGATGGAGTCAAGCTCAACTCCCAGTCCTACTGCCAGTTCCTGGAAGACACCTTCTTCAAGCAGTGGTACAGGAAGAAGTCTGCATCCTTCAAGAAAAACATGATTTTCATGCAGGACAATGCTCCATCACACGCGTCCAAGTACTCCACAGCGTGGCTGGCAAGAAAGGGTATAAAAGAAGGAAATCTAATGACATGGCCTCCTTGTTCACCTGATCTGAACCCCATTGAGAACCTGTGGTCCATCATCAAATGTGAGATTTACAAGGAGGGAAAACAGTACACCTCTCTGAACAGTGTCTGGGAGGCTGTGGTTGCTGCTGCACGCAATGTTGATGGTGAACAGATCAAAACACTGACAGAATCCATGGATGGCAGGCTTTTGAGTGTCCTTGCAAAGAAAGGTGGCTATATTGGTCACTGATTTGTTTTTGTATGTCAGAAATGTATATTTGTGAATGTTGAGATGTTATATTGGTTTCACTGGTAATAATAAATAATTGAAATGGGTATATATTTGTTTTTTGTTAAGTTGCCTAATAATTATGCACAGTAATAGTCACCTGCACACACAGATATCCCCCTAACATAGCTAAAACTAAAAACAAACTAAAAACTACTTCCAAAAATATTCAGCTTTGATATTAATGAGTTTTTTGGGTTCATTGAGAACATTGGTTGTTGTTCAATAATAAAATTAATCCTCAAAAATACAACTTGCCTAATAATTCTGCACTCCCTGTATATCCACAACACACATGCCTGATTTGCCTGATTCCATTTCACACTGCTCTCTGGTCACATCCCTTGTGCCTATACCCACTGCGCCCATGTAGTAGCTCTAAGGCAGGGGTGGGGAACCTTCGGTCCTCCAGATGTTCTGTACCACATTTCCCATAATGCTCTTACAGCCAAAATGCTGGCAAAGCATCAAGGGAGAACCATCTAGAGGGAACCATCTAGAGGGCCGAAGGTTCCCCACCACTGCTCTAAGGGGAAGAAACCAACAGATTTCTGCATTACTCCCCTGCAAGCACACAAAAGTTGAGACAGAGAACACTCCCAGGGTACTTGCACTAGATCAACACCCTTCATCTCTTTTATTTTGGGGTCTGACTGCTGGGCTCGTTGCATTACCTGACTCTGAACCTTTGAGAGTTGCTTTCAGACAGACTCCTGCTCCTGAGCTGGTTGGGGTGTATGTTTGAGTTGTGATTGTGATAAGCCAACAAGGTTCCTGGTTCCCCCATCAGTATGTTCTCCTGCGGACATCTTCCCTGGACCCACAAGCTGAGTCTGTCCCTGTCCTTCACTTTGGGCAGATGGTGGATGGGTCCCCCTTTCTACTGATGGAACCTCTGTCTCTCCCTTACTTTCACTCCATATCCTCACACATACAGAACCTTGGGAACTGGGTGAATATGGTGCAGAGTAACGCTCATACACATTCTGCTCTCCCTCACAGTCATGTTCTCTCTCCACATTTTCACACAGCACATGAAATACATTTGCTTCAGGCACATATTGGCACATATATTCATTCAGCCCCCTCTACCTAGAAGGCTTTTCCGATACATTTTCACATGACACATTTGACACCCCTTGGTTAGGCACACACTCAGGGCCGGCGCGTCCATAAGGCGGCACAGGAGGCCGCCTTAGGGCGCACCGGCACTGGAGGCGCAAAATTCCAGTGACCGGCAGGAGGGAAGTGTTCCCTCCTGCCAGGTCACCTTCTGGATCCCCTGCGCGGCGTGCGACTGAATTGGATTCCGAGGTGGCGAGGGAGCTCTGATCTCTCTGATCTGCTCCCTCGCAGGCTGTTTACTGATGATGTCATATTCCGGCTCCCGCGGCATCAGTAAACAGCTTGCGAGGGAGCAGATCAGAGAGATCAGAGCTCCCTCGCCACTTCGGAATCCAATTCAGCCGCACGCCTCCCAGCAGCCCCACTGGACCACCAATGAGAGACCCACGCCAGCTCTCCAGGTAGGGAGGCTGGGTGGGAAATTTTAATTTAATTTAGATTATTAATTACTGTGAGTGTGTGTGTGTGTGTGCGCATGTGAGTATATGTGTCTGTGAGTTTGTGTGGTTCTGTCAGTGTATGTGTGTGAGTGAGTGTGTCTGTCAGTGTATGTGTGAGTGTGTCTGTCAGTATGTGCGTGTGTGCATGTGAGTACGTGTCTGTCAGTGTCTGTGAGTTTGTGTGTGTCAGTGTGTGTTTGTCAATGAGTCTGTCAGTGTTTGTGTGCCTGTCAGTGTGCGTGTGAGTGTCTGTCAATGAATGAGTGTGTCAGATAAGTGAGTCTGGCTGTCAGAGATGTCTGTGTGTTTGTCACTGAGTGTGTGTGACTGTCAGTGTTTATACACCCCTGACTGTAGCGTGGCCAAGCGGAGTGTACCGTGGTACAGGAACTTCTGTTTCCTGTACCTGGCAGGACTGACAGGAAAAGCTCACTGTACCGGGATTCGCTCCGCTCAGCCACGCTACAAAAAAGGTAGGAGGCACACCAGGAAGGGGAGGGGACCACTATGGGGGTGGGTGGCGCACCAAGGGACAGGGAGAGATACCCTAAGGTACAGGAAAAGGAGGGAGGGGGGGAGAGGAACACTAAGCGACAGGGAACAGAGGGGGGAGGGGAGAGGAACACTAAGGGACAGGGAAAGGAGGGGGGAAGGGAAAGGAACACTGAGGAACAGGAAAAGGAGGAGAGAGGGGAGAGGAACAGTAAGGGTCAGAGAAGGGAGGGGACCATTAAGGGACAGGGAGAGGGGCTGGATATGAAAGAAACACACACCGGGGCTTGAGAAGGAAAGAGACACAAAGGAGCTGGGAAGAATAAAAGACACAAAGGGGCTGGGAGAAAAGGAGTCACACAAAGGGGCTGGGAGGAGTAAGACACAAAATGTGGGAGGATGTAAGAGTCATACAAAGAGGAGAGATAGGAGACACACAAAGGCAAAGGGAGTCAGATATTTAAAAGACGGGATAAGAAACACAAAAGGGAGGTTAAGAGGCACATGGGTGAAGATGTTTTTGGGGGGGCGGAAAAATGCATCTTCGCCTATGTACCCAAAATTCTTTGCACCGGCCCTGCACACACTGTTGCACACACTCACTTACTTTTCTCTCCCGGCCAGACATCCTCAAAAATCTCACACAGCCCCTCAAACTCTCCTGAATTATATGGCCATATTCTATTGTGCAACAATGAATTATGCACCCTTGGCGTGACATATAGCGCCAACTAATTCCGCAGCGCTTTACAATATTATGAGACAATTACACAGTGACACAGGAACAACAGGTAGATGACGGCCCTGCTCAAACGAGCTTATAACCTACTGTATTTACTTGAATCTAATGCGCCATAAAAATCTAATGCGCACATCAATTTTTTAAACCTGGAAGCTGAAAAATGTTTTTGCAGGTGAATGTAATGCGCATTTATACAAGAACTATACAACAATGTGCTACAATGAAATTGTTTACTGCCATAAACCATAGTAACATTGATGGTATTTCAATTTTAGTGGTACATGTTAAGTCTATTCTTTCTTATGCCCTCTTTCAGGAACGAAAGTCGACTGTTTGAATTTACCAGAATAAAATTCGCCTGTGTGAATTCGCCGGAATGAATTCACTGAAATATTTCTACTTTTGCCCCAAATATAATGCCCTATCAAATCTAATGCACATTCAAATTTTGAAAACTTTATTTCTCTTAAAAAGGTGCGTAAAAGATTTGAGTAAATATGGTATTTACTAAAAAACTGAAGTACAATGAAAAATAAAAAATAAAGATTGTCAAAAAAAACTTAAACAAATTTACATGATCTTCACAGCAGACGTTTTCTGTGCAGTTCCCAATGCGCAATGCACCTTTTTAAATCTCTACAGTACACTGGACATGCTATAGTTGCTCTTCTAATGGATTGCATTAATGTGTGACATCATCAGGAATGACAGCCGTTAATCCAACCCAGTCTGATTACCTCTAATCATTGGTACTTTCCCCCAAATAAATTATCCAACCCCCTCAATGCTAATTGCTGTTAGCCAGTGTTTGACCTCAGATAAGCTTTTGATTTTTCTCTCCTATTATGGTCATTCGTGTGATATTGTAACACAGTCGATATGAGTATTTTATGAAGATTATATCTTTAAGAAATACTAATTTTGGGGGAGGGTGGGGGTGTAACAATGTATTAAAAGTGCTGCTTTAATTACAGTAGCTGCTAAACTCACCACACAGACACACAGTTGGGTTTATAGGCTGTGCTTTCATATGGGAGGGGTTAAACCAGGGTAAATATAGACATGTTCATCAAAATAGCATATATTACTATTGAAATCAAACAACTAATTTTTAACATCAATACCAAAAAAGGGCAAGGCACTTTCAAATTTAATTAAAGTGCTCAACAATGTAAGAGCTTATAACTATAATGTAGAGAGAGAGAGAGATGTGTACACCATACAGATAAAGAGGTGGAATATTTTTAATCAAACCAGTGATGCTTTGTGAAAAGTGCACGTTTTAATACTTCACAAACATATACTTATACTTTATTTTTTTTCTAATTATCTGAAAAAAAGAAACACAAAATCGATTTAGTTAGAGGAAGCCTACGTAATCAGGGTGAAACACATCATGAACGATGACAAAGGAGGTAGGCCAACAGTTTCCACAAGACTAGAGTCCTACGGAACACGAAACAAGGCAGATGAGCAAAGCTTTTATATAGAGTGCATGTAGCAAGTTTCCTATGTGGTTAATTCACATGGATTCTAAGTGAGAGTTTTTAATATTGTTTGTTAAAAATAAAGTATTTATGGTTTAGCGCTATTAGAGCCCCTCTGATATTCTCTCTTGCTTTAAGCTGCTGTTCCAGTGAACAATTATAGGGTTTGTTAACTTTCAAATGAATTGTCTCTGGTATAGGTGAGTGCTATCCGAAAGGGGGCAGTTTTTTGGGGTGTGAACAGAGGTTAAATAAACATTGTTTTTTTGTGCACATGATTACAAAGTTATAAAATGAAACGACATGTTATATGTAAGTACATGTTTGCGAATTAGGCACTTTTCTTAAAGCCAGATCGCATCACCGGTTTGGTTAGAAATATTTTTTTAAACTACAACTGCAAGACACATAATACAACTATATTTACATTTACATTTTTGACGGTGTCCCTTTATCGGTTTTGGAACGTGCACTATATGAATTTAAAACTATAGACTCTATTTTGCAGATGAAGCAGCTCACACTGTATTATGCAACATTTTATGGATATTAGATATTGTTTTTGTGCATTGTTTAAACATGAAACAAAGTTTCTTTACAATAACTAAGACAGCTGTGATGTCCTCTAAAATACATCTCTTTAAGCTATACATCCTGCTTCTCCATCAATAATGGCTCAAACATAATTATCCTATAAATAATTAAAGGGACACTATAGTCACCAGAACAACTACAGCTTAATGTAGTTGTTCTGGTGAGTATAATAGCTCCCTTCAGGCATTTTCATGTAAACACTGCCCCTAGGGACACCTCCAAGTGGCCACTCCTTAGATGGCCACTGGGGGGGCTTCCTGGCTCAGGGCTGGCACAGTAAGCAGCCCTGCTGTTCAGTTTCCCCACGCTCTGCGTGGAGATGCTGAATTTTCCTCATGAGGAGGTCTCTATGAGGAGGTCCTGATTGGCCAAAACTGCATTTCCCATAGGGAAAGCATTGGATTGGCAAAAAAATCTGCCATGTTGATGATGTCACAAAGGGGGCAGAGCCAGTGCCGACGGACCAGCGCGGTGATGGAAATAAGGTGAGTTTTAAAATTTTATTGTGGGACTAAGGGAGGGCAAGCCACCTAAATGGTGGGTTAAACACAATAGTGATCCTTTAAACTGCTGTCTATAGTTAATAAGTATTATTAGAGGGTTGCACTCCAATCCCTCATTCAATTTAAGTAAAAGACCCTTACTAGATTGTTCAAATAAATAAGAAGTCACTGGTAAATAAAGGTAATTTTTGCTGCTTTTCTTGTTTTAAAAAGGCTGCTAAACCTTGTGCTGCTTCAAAAATGATTCTGCTCCTGGTGTCCACTCATACCTTATTAACTATAGGATGAGGCAATATCCATTCGTATGCTCCCAATCTTATGCTCCCAATCATGCAACTTCCTCACAAAAAATACACTATTTCCTACCTACATGTATTAAAGAGTGTTGGTTCAAAAAAAACATAAAAATTATTTAATTCTCATCTGGCATACCTTGATTGATGAGCATCAATTTCATATCCATGGTTAAAATAAACTGGCCATAAAAATGATAAAACCAAAAAAGTTGTGGTGTAATTAAGATAAATTTTCCAATATAAATGTGAATATAATAAAATATTTATATACTTATTGAATCTTTCTCATCTGTTGTTTCAGAATCCACATACACATGTCAAATGTTAGAATTCGGTTCTTCCAATTCTTTAATCACTTAAACTTGTATGAAAGACATAAAAACATACCATAGTGTAAAACCAACAACACCAATAAAAATAAGGTAAACTATTGCACTCACAAACGTAGGACCACTATAGGTGGTCAGTATAGCATATCAAAAGGTCTAAAAGACCTGTAGTTCTTGGCAGGTATATCTCTAGTAATGAATTCTATCCTCAGTTCACCCTCCTGTGCTGGGTCCGGATCCCTTCCAGTGGGGAAGTAGAAACAAAATCCTGATTTATTGTGAACTGCCAAACTGGAGAAATAAAGACTTTGCTGGCTCCTCACTGCCGACCGGGTTTGCTTGTATGGGCTTCCTTAAGGCAGCGGAATGATAACTTGTGCACAATAATAAAAAAAGTTAACCTGCAAAAAATAAGCAAAAAAGTTTAAAAAGGTTTTACCCCTTGCACACAGCCGGTCTTTGCCACATGATCATACAAAAGTGAAGGGTTAGAGTGGTCAGGCTCCAGCAAAAAAGAAAAAAAATGTGTGCTGTCACCCATAGACTTATAGCACCACAACAACTACAGTACTCTGTAGTGGTTATGATGTTCAGAGTTCCATTGTGAATAAAATTGAGCGAACCCGAACTGAACAGTTCAGGTTCGTACCGAACATTACGTTTTTTCGACCCCGGACCCGAATACGGACATATCACTGTATGTTCGGGTTGGAGTTCGGTGTTTGGCGATTTAATGACGCGTTATGAAAGGCTGCAGGGCCTACGCAGTGGGTGGGAGCCTTAAATAAAAATAAGAGGGGGACACCTACTGTCCTCCCCCCCGGCCCCCACCCCTGAGCTGATGGTGGGGGCCATAAATAAAAATTGGGGGGGACACCTAATGTCCTCCCCCCTGTCCCCCACCTCTGAGCGGTGGGTGGGGGCCATAAATAAGAATTTGGGGGGGACCTCCTGTAACCAATCAGAGTGTTATGAGTCAAATTACACAGCGTGGGAAAATTCCAAAGAACTTTCCCACGCTCTGTAAAATGACACAAAGCACTCTGATTGGTGGATTTCAAGCCAACCAATCAGAGTGCTGTGACAGGTAAATGTAGAGACTTACCTGTCAGTCTCTTCATTTACCTGTCAGAGCACTCTGATTGGATGGCTCAAACCAGGGCCGGACTGGGAAGAAAATTCGGCCCAGGCATTTTTTAATTACAGCGGCCCACTCAAAAGGGGGCGGGGCCAGATAGGGTGTGTTTTGTCATCACCAATGACAAGCACGCCCCATCACAAAGTGAGCATGTTGGTTCAATGCTCTTCCAGGGTAGACCATGCGCAGAGCTCTGCTGAAGAGCTCTGGCATGAGAAAAATACCCTGTATTTGTTCTGCACAGCGCAAGCAAATTTAATAACATGCTTGCACTGTGTTTGCTTGAAATTTGTCTCTGGTGTCTCCATAGTTGGGATACCAGGAGACAAAAATGCCTGGAAAGCATATTGTGCAGTGTGTGTGAGGGTGCTCTGTGTGTGTGTGTGTGTGTATAAGGGGTGTAGTGTGTGTGAGAGAGGGGTGCAGTGTGTGTGTGAGTGATGGGTGCTGCGTTTGCGTGAGGGTGCTATGTGGGTAAGGGTGCTGTGTGTGTGATGGGTGCAGTGTGTGTGTGCTGTGTGTGAGTGGGTGCTGTGTTTGCATGAGGGTGCTATGTGCATGTGAGGAAGCTGTGTGTGAGGGTGCAGTGTATTCATGTGAGGAAGCTGTGAGTGTCAGGGGTGCAGTGTGTGTAAGTGAGGGTGTGTGATGTGCATGTCATGGGTGCAGTGTGTGTGTGTGAGGGTGCTGTGAGTGTCAGGGGTGCAGTGTGTGTGCTGTGCGTGTCAGGGGTGCAATGTGTGTGTGTGAGGGTGCTGTGAGTGTTAGGGGTGCATTTTGTGTGTGCTGTGAGTGTCAGACGTGTAGTGTGTGAGTGAGGGTGCAGTGCGTGTCAGGGGTGCAGTGTGTGAGGGTGCTGTGAGTGTCAAGGGTGCAGCGTGTGTGCTGTGAGTGTCAGGGGTGCAGTGTGTGTATGTGTGAGTGTCAGGGGTGCAGTGTGTGTGAGTGAGGGTGCTGTGAGTGTGAGGGGTGCAGTGTGTGTGCTGTGAGTGTCAGGGGTGCAGTGTGTGTGTGAGGGTGCTGTGAGTGTCAGGGGTGAGTGTCAGGGGTGCAGTGTGTGTGTGTGAGGGTGCTGTGTGCTGTGAGTGTCAGGGGTGCAGTGTGTGTGTGTGTGTGTGAGGGTGCTGTGAGTGTCAGGGGTGCAGTGTGTGTGCTGTGAGTGTCAGGGGAGCAGTGTGTGTGTGTGTGCTGTGAGTGTCAGGGGTGCAGTGTGTGTGTGGGAGGGTGCTGTGAGTGTCAGGGGTGCAGTGTGTGTGCTGTGAGTGTCAGGGGTGCAGTGTGTGTGCTGTGAGTGTCAGGGGTGCAGTGTGTGTGTGTGTGTGTGAGTGAGGGTGCTGTGAGTGTTATGTGCTCTGCTGTGCCCTGATTATATCCCCCCTCCCTGCTTACCTTATGCCTGGGAGGGGGGATCCTGCTGCTGGGGCTTCCATCCATCCCTGGTGGTCCTAGTGGTGAGTGAACTCTAGCCTGTTGGGCTATAGTTCACTCTCGCGAGACCCAGAGCATTGCCATGGCAACGCTCCGAATCTCGCGAGAGGAACCCGGCGGAGCTGTAAGTTAAAGCTCCGCCGGGTTCCTCTCCTGGCAGGCTGGCTCCCTCACTCTCTCCCCCGGCGGC
This sequence comes from Pelobates cultripes, assembly GCA_933207985.1. Lineage (NCBI taxonomy): Eukaryota > Metazoa > Chordata > Amphibia > Anura > Pelobatidae > Pelobates > Pelobates cultripes. The sequence continues at coordinate 291,565,986 of OW240913.1, read as the reverse complement.
CGCAGTATTCTCTATGTGGGCCGGTGAGGGAGATCTCTGATTTCCCCACCGGCCTGCTGTAGACTACTGTAGGGCCGGCGTTCAGATAGTGCTGGCCCTGCAAAGACCGGCAGGAGAGATCCTGTGATCTCCCTGCCGGCCTCGGCCCACGGCCACCGTGGCCCACCGGGCATTTGCCCGGTGTGCCCGATGGCCAGTCCGGGCCTGGCTCAAACCCACCAATCAGAGTGCTCTTTATAAGCCTTCCCCCGCCCTGCAGAGTTCAGTCTGCGCGGAGCCCTCCATGGGTGAAAATTGATTTATTTATTTTTTGCTCTCGTTTTATTTTATTTTTTTAAAGTGCGTCGGTTATTATGGATTTTTATTATTTTAAAATAAAGTTTAGAAGAAAGAAGACATCAAATGGTAAGTTTTATTTACTTATTTTTTTTACAGGTATTTAGATAAGGGTCCCCCCTAATTATTTTTAGGATGAGGGGAGTAGGTAGGATTAATGTTTTTTTGGGGAGGGGGGTGACTAGGGGTTTGGGGACCCCTAGTCATCTGGGGGTCCCCCAAATTTTCCTTACTTTTGCAGCCCTCTGCCCTTTCCAGGAGTTTTTTAGAGCCATTTTTGTGCCCAAAAGTTTGGGTCCTCATTGACTTCAATGGGGTTCGGGTTCGGGGTCAAGTTCAAGCCAGAACCCGGCCTTTTTTTCAAAGTTTGGCCGGACCCGAACATCCAGGTGTCCGCTCAACTCTAATTGTGAATATACATTGTATTTATGTTTCACTAATATTATGTTCTATTTATGTATAAAGTTATTTTGTGTTTTCAAATTAATATGTAGCAGCTAGATTAAATGTATTTACTATCTGATATTGGTTTTGCTTTAACAATTATTGTTTGTTTGTTTTTTACTCTATTTTCACGTGAACTGTTTTTGAATGTAATGTATGTTAATCACAGTATAGCCATATGGTGTGACTAAATTCTCATATTTTTTTTACTTCAAACTGGTTTTAAGTTAGCCTTGAAATCTATGAATAAGTGTGTGTTGTTTGTGTAGATGCTGTTCAGCCACAAGTAAAAAAAAAAACACTGACAGCTGAAGTAAATAACGTCAATTATACTGTTACAGTGGCACCTGTCAAGGGGTGGGATATATTAGGCAGCATGTGAACAGTCAGTTCTTGAGTTTTGGAAGCAGGGAAAAGATGAGTGACTTTGACAAGGGCCAAATAGTGATGGCCAGACGACTTGGTCAGAGCATCTCTAAAACAGCAAGTCTTGTGGGGTGTTCCTGGTATGCAGTGGTTAGTACCTACCAAAAGTGGTGGAAGGAAGGACAACTGGTGACCTGGCATCATGGTGCCCAAGGCTCAATGATGCACATGGGTAGCGAAGGCTAGCCCACCTAGTCCAATCACACAGAACAGTCTACTGTAGCTCAAGTTGCTGAAAAACATAATGCAGCCATGATAGAAAGATGTCAGAACACATAGTGCATCACAGTGGATCTGCATAGCCACAGACTGGTCAGAGTGCCTATCATGACCCCTGTCCACCATCAAAAGCACCCTCAGTGGGGGGGGTGACTGTCAGAACTGGACCATGGAGCAATCGAAGTTGGTTGCCTGTTCTAATGAATCACTTTTTCTTTTAGATCAAGTGGATAGCTGGGTTTATCATTTACTTGTGGATGAGATAGCAGCAGGATGCGCTATGGGAAAACGGCAAGTTGGTGGAGGCAGTGTCATGCTCTGGGCTATGTAATGCTGGGAAACCTTGGGTCATGGAATTGATGTGGATGTTACTTGGACATGTACCACCTACCTAGAGATCGTTGCAGACCACATACACCACTTCATGTCAATGGTGTTCCCTGATGGCAGAGGCCTCTTTCAGCAGGATACTACACCCTGCCATACCGCAAAACATGTTCATGAACGGTTTGAGGAACATGACAAAGAGTTCAAGGTGTTGCCTTCGCCTCCAATTTCTCCATATCTCAATCCGATTAGGAATCTGTGGGATGTGCTGAAACAAGAAATCTGATCCATGGAGGCCCCAATTTGCAAATTGCAGTGTGTATATTCTCAAATAGTGCCTGCTCTGAGTCTTGCTTCCCAATTGTTTCTTTTTCCTGATTTTTTACTGGGCATATTTGGTCAAATATCCAGAATTTTAAATGTAATTATGTTTACATTTCACTTACCAGCCACCTATCAGTATATTAGGACTGGTGGCTCAGCTCATTCTTGGGCTGCATTGTCACTAAATGCTACCATGCTTGAGCCTCAGTTGTTCCAAGGTAATGGCTGACTGTGAGTGATTGCCATCTGCTGGATGGATACACAATTGCACCCAATAAGAATTAGCATTCCAGGACCTGTTAATTTTGTATTATTTATTTATTTATTTATAAAATATTTTACCAGGAAAGATACATTGAGATTTCTCTCGTTTTCAAGTATGTCCTGGGTCCACAAATCATTGCATTGTTACAATTAGGGTACAATAAAATACAAAAACAATATTAATACACAATATATACAACATTTAACATAGAACAGGTAGGAAATATATAATCAACCATGACAGGTGCATTCTGTTTTGAGGTATATAGAGAGGGATCTCTTAAAGGACTTTAGGCATAAGGAAGATTTTAAATAGTGCGGGAGGTCGTTCCACAATTGCGGTGCTCTGTAGGAGAAGGAGGATCGGGCTGCTTTCTTTTTGTATTGAGGTAGACTAAGTAAAGTGTTGGTACTGGATCTGAGGTTATAGGAAGTGGGAACAGCTGAGGAAAGCATTGTGTTCAGGTAGGGTGGGAGTTTCCCAGAAAAGCTTTTAACCCCTTAAGGACACAACTTCTGGAATAAAAGGGAATCATGACGGAATATTTCCGTCATGTGCCCTTAAGGGGTTAAACACAAGGCTGGAAAGATGAAGGGTGCGTCTGGATTCCAGCGACAGCCAGTTTAGTTCTTTTAGCATGTCACAATGGTGGGTCCTGTAATTACATTGTAACACAAATCGGCAGAACGAGTTATACAATGTGTTGAGTTTATTAATTGGTAGCTGTTTATACTGGCGATTCTTCTTTTTCACTTTATAATCCTACTCAAATGCTTTTTAAATATCCTAGTACAATATGCTTTAATTCATTCAAAGTTACTTCCCCCATACAAATGCCAATAAAGAGTAAATTTAAATCTTAAAATAGAATGCAACCTAACAAAAATCCCTTGTAATCTTATGGGCCACCACCAGACAGAGGGGTTAAAGACCTCATATCCATAAATAAAGCAAATAAAGTGTGGTCCTAATATGATTAAAATATAACTTCTATTAAAAGATTAAATAAAACATGCAATAATTGAAGTGGGGTAAGTATATGAACGGGTATTCAATTTGTATTTAGTATTCACAGTTGTTTGGAACAAGAGAATGTATGCCACTAGTATCTAGTTGGTTAGCTAATTATATGAGTACATTAATCATTTCCTACCAACAGGGATCGCCACTACAATAAGGTTCTCCCCTAGGTTCATTGACCTGAATTCTGGACAATTAGAATCATGAGAATGGAAGGGTAGCAATGATGTATCGAACATCATTACATTAAGTGGTGTTGGTGTCTAGAGTGGTTCTTTAACCCCTTAAGGACACATGACATGTATGACATGTCATGATTCCCTTTTATTCCAGAAATTTGGTCCTTAAGGGGTTAAAAGTAAGCATATCCTTGCTATAAGGCCACTGAAATTAACACCCTGATCAAGATGCAAAATTCACATAAGTATGCAATAAACCTGCCTCGTGAGTTTGTGATTACTAGATGGACCAAAGCACTTATGGTTGGAAGGATGATATAATTACACCAAAATCCTATATCTGCTCTAGGGAGTTGTAAGATACTGCAAGTTCATTAAATTAATCATGTTACAGGTGTTAGATCTTCATAAAAATAAACAGAAATTTAAAATCATAATGTATGCACCAAAAAGCTATTAGAAATCACTCATAAACATGCATTTAAATCAAATTAAACACATATGGAGTTTATTCACTAAACAGTAACCTAAAAAAAGGTAGACAATGGTAGCCAAATAATACATGTAATTCATTATTGATACAGGATGATATAAAGCAAAATTGTCAGCATTAAGAGGCAGTATTTGCATGCAAGAATTACACATGCAAATTCACTTTCCCCATTAGAATTCACTGTGATACTGTTTCACTGTACTTGCTAAAACCCTATGAATATTTCTTGATAGCGTCCTAGATACTACATAACAACTAGTGTTTACCTGTAAAAATACAGATCTCACTTATAAAAACTCCTTAAGGAAGCTTGTCTTACCCTTAAAGGACCACTATAGTGCCAGGAAAACATACTCGTTTTCCTGGCACTATAGTGCCCTGAGGGTGCCCCCACCCTCAGGGACCCCGTCCCGCCCGGCTCTGGAAGGGGGAAAGGGGTTTAAACTTACCTTTTTCCAGCGCTGGGCGGAGAGCTCTCCTCCTCCTCTCCGCCTCCGTTACGCCCCGCCGGCTGAATGCGCACGCATTCAGCCGGTCTCATAGGAAAGCATTTACAATGCTTTCCTATGGACGCTGGCGTGCTCTCACTGTGAAAATCACAGTGAGAAGCACGCAAGCGCCTCTAGTGGCTGTCAGTGAGACAGCCACTAGAGGATTAGGGGGAAGGCTTAACCCATTCATTATAGCAGTTTCTCTGAAACTGCTATAATTATGAAAAAATGGGTTAACCCTAGAAGGACCTGGCACCCAGACCACTTCATTAAGCTGAAGTGGTCTGGGTGCCTAGAGTGGTCCTTTAAGGACACAAGCCATTTTTGCATTTCTTGCTGTTTGTGTTCAAACACAATTTGCATCTCTCTCATTTATTGCACCAACTCATATTATATACAATTTTTTAGATGGCAAACAGGGATTTATTTTATGTCACATATACAAAACAATAAAAATAATTTTTTTTCACAATTTTGGCAATAACAACATATGCATAATATGTCCAGTTTAGAAAAAGTAATTCAAAATAAATTCATTTATGTGTCTTGATTTATAGAGTACATCATATGTATAGGAGCTTATTTTGAAAACAGGTCACAAAATACAAGGACTAAAATACAATTTCAATTTGCTAAAATTTTAGAAGTTGATATGTTTGTCTTGTACGTTTAGTAGCGATCACAGAAAAAAAAAATTGCCACGCAAAAGTATATATTTATATAAAGTAGACATCAAAGGCTATTTACCCAAGGTTAGTTTTACACTTTTTACATAGCCATTGCATCGCCAATCTCTGCTAAATATTGGAGTAAAACTGTGTTTTTTCTTTATTTTGGCATATATACGTATAACAAGGCTTTTGTAATGTGTATTTCATAAAGCTGGTGTGTGCTATTCCTGTACAGAACCACATATTGCGTTCAGCTACATCTGTTGAGTTTAACGATACCCCCATTGTATGCCTTTGGCACTATTCTATTAAGCCACAATGCCATATAAGAGACAAGGCTATTTCAATTTCTATAGTTAGAATTTTCGTAGAGGGATTTGACGGGCCTATGTCTCATTTTAGGGTATTATAGCAGTGTGGCTGTTCAAATAACCCCACAAAGGGCTTTCATTTGATAAAGCAGACACCCCAGGGTATCTTAAATGGTGTATATTGTGCCTTAACTTGTCACCATTTTTTCACCAATTTATGTCAATGTTTATGGTGAGGGGAAGAAAAATCAAATTTTTACAGATATGTTGCATTTTTGCTGAGTATTTCTTACACTTGATATGTACCACTGTCATAAAACCCCCCACATGATGCTAAGTTACATCTTCTGAGCAAAACAATATTCCCAATGTATGACCCAGACACTATTTTGTGAAGTTACAGTGCTGTAAAAGAGACGTGACAAGTTCAGGTTTTTAAGTGTGAATTTTCATGGAGGGTTTTGATGCGTTCGTGTCCCACTTTGGAGCACTTGGAATTTCTTTTTCATCTTATTTATATAAGTAAGATCTGTAGTTTTATGCTAATGGAGGAGTGGTGACCCTCTTTCCAGTTTTAGAGCTACCTATTGTCATTTCCTTTTTTAAATTTATTTTTTACCTACTCCCACTCCCTCTACCATCTGGCCTGACTACTTATATCTGTGTTTAACACCCCTATCTGTATTCAGTGCTATTTTTGCTTACTAATGTTTACATGTGCTAACAAGCTTGCTCGATATCTCATGTGAGAATGTTTCTCTGAACAAAAAAATTTGGTGTTAAAAAAAAAAAAACGAGATGCTCTCACTTTTTTTGGTAATCTACTGATGTCCTGTTCTATCGTCTTCATCCACTTTATATCATTAGAAGACAAACTGAACAGAGCTGCTTCCATAATTAAATTTCCCCAGTGTCATTTTGTATCCACATAGAAAGGTAATTAAATCTGTGTCTTTTATAGAAAATGATGACACGTGTCACTTATATCACTTTGCCCGGTCACTAGACTTGTGCATTAATGCTTTGAACAAATCAAATTTACTCAATGCCAAAGCAAATCGATTGTACGGGATTTACCTGTGGAGTCTTATTTAATGAATAAATATAACTTTTTTTTATGGCTCCTTTTCCCCCTCTTTTGATTGCTTTTTATCATATACAACCAATTGTACAGCGCTACGGAATCCGATGGCGCTATATAAATAAAATAATAATAATAATATTTTATATTAAGTGTATATTTTGCAGTACTCTGACCCATTTTCATGTCCTTTTGATTCATCTGATTATAAAATTTATCTGACTATAAAATTAATATTCATAAAACAGCTATGACTATAAACCTTAATCCTCCCTCTTTGAGTGTTTTGAAGGATATTTATATCTTAAGATCTCCAATACCTGGGAATCACTATAACAGCAAACCCAAAAGACATAGTCGAAACCAATTTCTTGAAAATGATAAAATATACTAATAGAATCCTTAAGGAATGGCGTCCCCTAGAGACCTCATGGTGGGGAATCAATACGATAAAGGCATATATTATCCCTAAATGGGCTTATATCTTTAATATGATTACACTAAAATTTCCCAAGCCTTGGTTGGATATGGTTCAGCATTCCCTATCCAACTTTATATGGAAAGGAAAGTCTCCAAGAATTAAAATCACAAATATTAACAAAAAAAAACAAAAAAGGAGGTATAGGATATCCCTTAATAAAGGATATATATATATATATATATATATATATAGGGCTAACATTATCACTCACATACACAAATTTCAGATCCAAAACTCAAGAGAGTAAGCTTGGTTCAAGATAGAAACAATTAGAACAGCTGATATGGGATGATTTTGCTAATGGCAATTAATAAAAAAAAGCAACTCAATATAGCCAATCAAATATTCGAGGGAGCTAACATCCAACTATTGGAAAGAGTTATGCCTGATTTAAATCTTAGCTCATGGAGATTTCGTAAGGAAATTTTTATCGAGGATCTCCTACGAAATTCTAACCTGAGTCCATTTAAAAATGTAAAAATCAATACTGGATATCTCCGATAAAGAAATCTTTACCTATTTAATAATGAGAGGTTTTTTACACAAATCCTTTTAAACCTTGAAGGAGACAAGAAGATCCTATTACATAAAATCTTTAAAAGAAGGGAGGTTAAAGCAGTTGGCTCTATAGCTATGGATTTAATTAGACAATCTTAATTAAGTACAGAATCTTCAGCTAAAAAGAAATGGGAAAAAGATTTGAACCAAATAATTACAGACAAGGTATGGTGTTCCCCGTTGAGATTAATGAAAAAACATACATGGCCTTAATATTATAGAAACATCATTTAAAGTACTTCATAGATGGTACCTAGTTCCAACTAGATTGGCTAAAATATCTTTGACTAATTCCCCGCTCTGTTGGAGATGCCTAGCCCATGAAGGATCTATGATACACATTTGGTGGAAGTGTCCAAAAATAATCACATTCTGGGACTCGATATATTCGACTATGTCAGTTTTTAACATAAATTTAAAGAAATCCCCAGAAACTGGCCTTCCTCACCTCAATTGGGGTAAATTCCCCTCAAAAAACATTAAATATTGATTCTTCATTGTCTTATGTCAGCAAAAACGATTATTGCAAGATCTTGGAAACAAACATTAAACCCAGATTTTTCTCAGTAGAAAAAAAAAAAACTTATATTCCAACTCGAAATGGAGAGGGGAGTTTCCTACTCAAACAATAACTTAGACTATATTCACCATTATGACCAATGGATTAAAAAGATAAGAGAAACATTTTAATAATTCTCTATGAATTGGAAATGTGTAAATCTTGATATGCTTTGTCTACATAGGTTACTTAACCCAAGAAATATATTAAATGATACTATATATATTTAACTTTTTTATTGTATTGTCTATGTACAATGTTTGTCTTTTTATATTTGTTTTTTATGTTGTATGTACAATTTAAAAAAATGTAATAAAAACATTTGAATCCTAAATCTGTGTCTTTGATAGAAAATGATGATACGTCTCACTTATATAACTTTGCCCGGTCACTAGACTTGTGCATTAATGCTTTTCAGAGTGCTTGAACAAATCAAATTCCTTTTAATTTATGTCAAAGCGAATCGATTGTACGGGATTTACCTGTGAAGTCTTATTTAATGAATAAATATAACTTTTTTTTACGGCTCAGTTTTCCCCTCTTTTTATCATATATTATGTTAAGTGTATATTTTGCAGTACTCTGACCCATTTTCATGTCCTTTTGATTCATCGGATTACAAGTGTTTGGTACCGAAATTCTATCAAGCCTAACTGACATATAGCCAAAATATGGGTATTTAGAAAATTGTTGTGTTTTCAGGAAAAATGGCTTTGTCAAGCCAAATATTCTCGCTGTGCACAAATTTATATATTTCTTTGTTAACCATGCTTGGTTAGTTATGCATGTACTACAAGATAAGAGACTGCAATTGGTTCTAAAACATTGAAGGAGATATATTAAAATTCAATCCTTCAATATTAGAGCACACACACACGATATGGTTTTACATGTGTCCTTGAGACTATACAATATCAATGTTGCTAGGACGAAAAAAAAAAAATAAAAAAAATAAAGAAAATATTTGGTTGTACTGGTCCCTAGGAAGGGCATAAAACAGTCTAGACATTAGCTTTATGCCTTGAACTGTTTTCTCTTTTGTATAGCCTGATATTTTGTGATCGTGTGATTCAAAATGTTTTATGGAAAAAATCTGTACGTATGTACTTATTGTAATTATGAATCATTATTGCTTGGTTAAGGGTCTCCCCTTCTTTGTTTTATGTAGCAAAAGTGACCCTGATAGGTGCATTTTCCTGCCATTTACTTCACAAATCATGAGAGAAAAAGTAACCAACAAAGGGAAAAAGAAGAGTAGCAGTAAAAAAAAAATCATTATTTTCAGTTGGTGTCTTTAAGCCATCAATTATTTTTTTTTCATCAATCATCTCTCCAAAACAAATCTCCAAGTCTATGTTTTTATTTATTTTTTAACATTTTTTGTTAACCCCTTAAGGACTGGACTGTTTTTGCGATGTTGTACATTTGCGACCAGGAATATTTTTACACTTTTCTGGTGTTTGTGTTTGGCTGTAATTTTCCGCTCTCTCATTTACTGTTCCCATACAAATTATATATTGTTTTTTTCAGGACAAAAGGGGCTTTCTTTACATACCATTATTTATATAATCTCATGTATTTTAATTTAAAAAAAATACAAAAATATGATGAAAAATTGAGAAAAATACATGTTTTTTGACTTTTACTTGAAAAATCTTTTACTCATCTACAAAAGCGAATGAAAAAAACTGCTAAATAGATTCAAAATTTTGTCCTGAGTTTAAAAATACCCAGTGTTTACGAGCTTTTTTGCTTTTTTTTGCATGTTATAGGGCTATAGGTACAAGTAGGATATTGTGGTTTCAAAACATACATTTTTAAAATTTATCAATAGTGACATTGTAACACTATTATCTGTCATAAATCTCTGAATAACACCCCACATGTACATATTTTTTTTAAAGTAGACAACCCAGGGTATTCAATATGGGTTATGTCCAGTCTTTTTTAGTAGCCACTTAGTCGAAAACACTGGCCAAAGTAAGCATTCATATTTGTTTGTGTTTGAAAAAAGTAAAAAAACTAAATTGAACGCTAATTTTGGCCAGTGTTTGTGACCAAGTGGTTACTAAAAAAGACTGGACATACCCCATTTACAATACCTTGGGTTGTCTTCTTTTGCAAATGGTATGCCATCATGGGGGTAATTCTCATTCCTGGGCTACCATAAGCTCTCAAAGGCAACGTAACCAACCTGGCCATTTTCAATGTAAAAATATTTGACCCATATATTTGACCTTGTAACTTTCAAAAATGCTATAAAACCTGTACATGGGGGGTACTGTTTTACTCAGGAGACATCGCTGAACACAAATATTAGTGTTTAAAAACTGGAAACGTATCACAACAATTATATCATCAGTAAAAGTGCTGTTTGTGTGTGAAAAATGCAAAAAAAGTAACTTTCACTGACAATATCATCGCTGTGATATGTTTTACTATTTTGAATCACTAATATTTGTGTTCAGCGAAGTCTCCCGAGTAAAACAGTACCCCCCATGTACAGGTTTTAGGGTGTCGTAGAACGTTACAGGGTAAAATACAGTGCTAGCAAATTAAATTCTCTGGAATTTCGGCCTGGGTGGGCAGGCAGGTCCCTCAAATTGCAATCAATAAAATTACTGAATTATGTAAAATATTACATAAATACGCACATAGAATTTAAATATATATGCATATTTATATATTTGAAGTCTACGTGTATATTTATATAATTATTTATGTAATTTTGTATATGGACATATGTATATTTCGTATTATTTTGATATAAATATATATATTAATTTTAAAATACAGTTAGAATAAAATTTCATATAGCTATATAATTTTTTTAAAATTTTTTATTATTATTTTAAAAAAAAATTATTTAATTTAAATTACTTATTATTTATATTTTATAATTATATATATACAATCTATATAGTTATTATATATATTATATATATACGTGTGTAATTTAATTATAAGTGTATTTTTATATTAATATAAGCACATATTAATATAAAAATACACTTAGTATGGCATTATATATATGATATATAGACATATATTATATAGATATAATATATGTCTATATATCATATATACACATATATAATTATTATTATTTTTTTTATTAACATTAACTTTATTTTTTTTATTTTACACTAGCAGGGAGACTGCCTGTCAGCACAGGCAGTCCCCCTGCAGGCAGCACTATGGACACCCATTGTGACCATGTGATCGCTGTGTTAAGCAATCACATGGCCCCAGGGGTCCTAAATCAGTGTGGGGAGACTGTCTGGGCTGCAGGCAGTCTCCCCACACCGGGAGCAACGCTGATCGCCGCCGGGGGAACGACGGCGATCAGGTAAGTAACGGAAACCGTTAGGACGGTTCAGGACCGTCATCGGTCCGCAATGGGAAAATCCCGATGACGGTCCTGAACCGTCCTCGGTCGGGAAGGGGTTAAAGGAACACTATAGGGTCAGAAACACAAACATGTATTCCTGACCCTATAGTGTTAACACCACCATTTAGGTGGCTTGCCCTCATTAGAAGGGGTTAAAACTCACCTTATTTCCAGCGCCAGGCAGGTCCAGCTGCCTCCTTGGTGACATCATCTGCCTCCTTGGTGACATCATCAGATTGTACAATTTTAAGCCAATTCTATGCTTTCCCATAGGGAAATTGGCACGGAGGCGGGATAGGGGCGGGACCAAACACTGTTTTTGCCAATCAGCGCCTCCTCATAGAGATACATTGAATCAATGCATCTCTATGAAGAAAATTCAGCGTCTCCATGCAGAGCGTGGAGATGTTGAACGGCGGTGCTGCCTACTGTGCAGCAATGCTCAAGGAAGCAACTCCAGTGGCCTTTTGATGAGTGGCCACAGGAGGTATCCCTAAGGGGCAGTGTAGCGGAGAGCTGATTTCCCAAAGCTTAACTCCACTGATGCATTAGAATAATTCAGGAACAAGTAGTAAATCCAATAGGGTAACAAATACAATCAACAAGGCAATCCAATAATATCCCATCACCTTTCCCAATAACTGGACGACACACAGTATCAGGAGTAGAACTGAGGTTTAATGACACAATCCCTGCTTTTCTGTGATTCTCCAATGCAAGGGAGGTACCCACCATAATTATTATAGTAACCAATCACATAGACGTTACCTCCCACACATCTCCTCCCCTTAGCTTAACAGTTAACATAATAATATACATACTTTTCCACAATTCTTGGATGTACCCCAAATATGGTAGGTACACCTTTAAATGTGGTACCCCCTGGTAGCCCTGATCTGGGTGAGAAACATATAAAAAAAATCACCCAGATCAGACATCAGATATTACTCCCCATCTTCAAATTCTTCATCAACCACAAGGAAAATAGTGCTAGCTCTAAAATCAGTAAAACCAAACTTTAAGTATGCAAACCATTGTAAGTAGTCAAACCATTTTAGAACAGTTTCACTTCTCACACGGGCTCCGCTCCCTGCCTCTACTACTTCCTGTAGAGGGAAGATCTGACTTAGGAGCTTTCCTGAGTTGTAGTGGAGACGGGGAACAGCGCCCAGTGGATCCGAGATAAGAAGTCAAACTGCTCTAAAATGGCTTAACTATGTACAAAGAAAGTGTGCCAGGACCCTCCAAAAAGCTGCAATGCTTATATAACAATGCCAAGAACTAGTACTATCCAATATGTTACCTTTCCTGTAGCCTATGTTAAATGTACTCCTTGGGCATTAAATTGTACCAATTTGTATAGGTCTCCTTAAATGGTATGCAGTAAGATTTATTATGCTGATCAGGCTTATTGTCATCACACAGCCATTGAAATTGAAAACCAATTTGGAAACGTTGAGCTTTGGTAAAGATCTGAGAAAAAGAACTACGTTTTAATCCATCCATGTCCCTTGATATTTGATCCATTAAATATTCTTTTATTTAAAGATATGCACCCCTGCTGCTTCTTTTACCAGATTGTTACTTTCCATTATATACCACCTGCTCCTGTATAAGGAAAAAAAAAAACAATGTGACCTAGTTCACTTGTCTTAAAGAGAGTAATTATGTGGATTTTTCTTACAAAGCAGGAAATTATATTCTGAATAACAAATGTAGTGTAGCTGTACATCTGAAACCATGAAATGACTAATGTACTGGAATTACACATCTCTCAAGCTGGCCAGGACTGCCCATACTGTTTACCAAGCAACTGTCAGTGCCTCACCCCTTGAGGCTGTAGCCCACCTCTTAATATTTTTGGATACGTCAGAGCAGCGGTTCCCCATTAATTTTTCCCATGGAACCCTTTTACATAGTGTATCAACATTGAGGACCCCCCCTCCCCCAAAATATTGGCGCCGTAACACATACCTTTTAATTGGCAGAGTGTAATGTTTTCTTTTTTTTTGCAAATTTCATTTTTTGGTATACATACAATTATTTCTACAGATAGTAAACAGACTGTAGTACTTAGGAGCAGGTGTGCTTTTGTGTGTAGAGTTGGTGTTTGTATGTAATGTTTGCATTTGCGTGTAGGGGTGTGTTTGAATGTAGTGTTGGCTTTTAAATGAATGTGTGTAGTATTGGTGTTTGAGTAAAGGGTGTGTTTGTATATAATTTTGGAGTTTGAATTCAGGGGTGTTTTTGTATGTAATGTTTGTGTTTGCAGGAGTGTGTTTGCATGTTATGTTGGTGATTGATTGCTTGGATGTATGCACATACACACTTACACAAATATACATACACATTAATACAGAGATACACACAAACCCACTTCACATATACACACATTCATAAACACACAGACACAAACATACACACTGACACAGATACATATACTGGTACAGATACACACATATACACACACTCAGATACACACAGTGACAGACGAACACTTTAACACACAGATACACACACTGAAAGATACACACAGTTACACTCAGATACACACACTTATACACAGATAAGACACTCAGATACACACTGGCTCACACACAGGCACATACAGGCTCACAGATACACACACTGACACAGATACACAGATACACACTAGCACATAAACACACTAAGATACACACAGATACACGCACACCGACACAGAGATACACTTACACTCAGATACACACATTGGCACATACAGACTGGCACAGATACACACACACACACTGAAAGATACACACACTGATACTCAGCTACATACACTGGCGCATAAATTCAGATACACACTGACACAGGTACACATACAAACAGAAACACAGTGGCACATACACACACAGATAAACACAGTGACACAAACACTGACACACAGATACACACACTCAGAAACACATTAATACACACAGTGACACATACACACAATGACACAGATACACACACTGCCAGATACACACGTCATTTTTTTTTATATTTGCAGTTACCCCCCTGTTAGTATACCTATTGTCTGCAGGAGGATGACTTACTGGCTGAGGCTGGTGTGTGTGGGGGAAGCTGTTCACTCCCAGCTGCTGCCTCTCTCCCTCCAACACCGTGTTTTCTATATGAAGCTGGGAGGAAATGACCATTTGTCACTTCCTCCCAGCATCCCATACTACGGGGGCCAGTTCATGCAATTAATTGGCCGTGGCGCTGACCGGGTCCCTCTGCAGCAATGCCCATCGGGTGGCCCTACCTATAGGGCCACCCGATGGGCAAATCGCAGCAAAACCCCTGGGAAACACTGCGTTAGAGTAAAACTATAGGGAGGATTCACTCCTCCTCCTCACATACATATATACACTCAGATTGCACATAATTTGCACTCGGGGCTAGATTTCCCTGTAGGCATTTTACAGGAATATACTTGATGGGGTCATCCCAAGCACCTATGCTGTCTGCCTAAACACCCTTCCTACCTGCTGCCCATGGCAATTGCTGACCGGAAGAGAGGCTGCAGGACTTAGATCACTGGGAGCCTGATCTATGTACCCATGTCCTCACATTGAACACAGAGATCTCCTGGAGGGAGAATGGACAGAAAATAGGACTGGGAACACAATGCATAAATGAAGCCCATG
The DNA here is from genome assembly GCA_933207985.1 of Pelobates cultripes. Lineage (NCBI taxonomy): Eukaryota > Metazoa > Chordata > Amphibia > Anura > Pelobatidae > Pelobates > Pelobates cultripes. Next base: position 291,550,754 of record OW240913.1, on the reverse strand, counting down.
GAATAGCAAAGCTAGGTGGAATGGGCCTTGACAGAGCTAGGAGGCTGGCCTATGGATGAGTGTGTCTGGATTGGTTAGTGGGTAAAAGGGGGAGTGGCTTAGACATATAATAATTCGCCATTTTAAATTTGGGTTCCATTTTAATTTGAAATCTTTACCTGTTAGCTGTTGCTGGCTTCTGGTGGGGATTTTTTCTTCTTTGTTTTTCAGATGGATTCCGTGGCTGAGAGTGATATGACAGCAATCCTGGAGGGTGTGAAGGCAGCGGTCCGACAGCATGGAGCAGCTTGGATGGAGCAGCAGTTGGGGGCAGCACTGAGCGCGGCATGGCCGTCGACGGCGCCGGCGCGCAGGACAGCGCGCCGGACCAGGCCTCCACAACGCTTAAGCCCTGATGCCGGTGCTGGCGTGGTTAGGAGCCGCAGCCCGTCAGCAGGCATGACAGGAACCTGCACCAGGAGAAGTGGCGGCCGGGCTAGGATTCGCGGAGGTGGCGGCCCGGGGGCGACCACACACCACGGCCGTCAGGCAGAGTCTGAGGTGTGCGGTCAGGAGAAGATGGCGCCGCGCCGCCCGGCGGCGGTGACGAGCGCAGTATCAGCAGAGGCAGCAGACCTGTTACAAGCAGCAGGCTCTGCTAGGAGCACAGAGCAGGCAGCTGGACGGAGTAACCGCGGTGAGTCGTCCCCTGGGGCAGTTAGGGCAAAAAGGGGGCAGAAACAGGGGTTGGTAAATGAGGCCCTTGCAACCCAGTCAGGTTCCGCTGAGGATGGGGCAGCCAGCAGGGGCTTGGACAGCAGGGGACAGTCGGCACCTACAGCCTATTCCAGGGTAGGTAGGGAAGCGCCAAGAATACACAACAGGTTGCAGGCTAGGGCCAGGCCGCAAGCGCCCCGCAGCGCAGCAGTCACGGGCAACGGGCCAGAACAAGGATCATAGGGCGCTGGTGACAGGCGGTGGGGTCACAGCAGGCAGTGGCATGGCCCCCTCCCGGCCTGGTGCAGGGGTGGGGCGCTGTAGGCCAGCAGATCAGCGGGCGGGCAGGGATTGCCGCGCTCAGGAGAGGACAGATAGCCCCACAGACCGGCGCAGAGACAGTGGGGGGGACAGGAGAGCTAGCCATCGCTCCAGGAGTGAACGGCGGAGCAGGCGGAGCAGGCAGCGCAGTAGCAGCGGGGAGTCTGCGGATGGTCGTTGCCGTGGCTCACCTGTTCGGGGAGCAGTCTCGCGGGAGAGTGCCTCCAGGTCAATGAGCGGGGGCTCTCCCGACAGGCGGAGCAGAAGTTTTTCCGGGGATAGATATGGCCGTAAGGGCCAGCATGCCAGGAGTAGCAGTCCACGTAGAGGCCCAATGGGTGAGGTCAGGGAGGATTGGGGTTCTGATGACGGCCTCCCCAGTTTTTCTTCTTTCGTTCGCAGGCCATTGGATGTCAGGTCAGCAGGCCGCAGGAGGCCTCAGGACAGCAGGGATTTGACAGCAGCCTCGCCGGGAACATCTCACAGCGGAGTTCGGGATGCAGCCCCAGGATCAGCGACACCAAGGGGTTTGGTCGGTGAGTCTCACAGTACACCACACTCTGGAGATTTGTTAGAGGGTCTGAAAACATTTATTGCATCATGGAGTTCAGGTTTGGATAAGGGGGCTTCGTTTAGCAAGGCGTGGTTGCCGGGGTCGTCGGGTTTGGGGTCAGGAGAGAAACCAGTCTCCGAACGGGCCGGGAGCAGTGCAGGTGAGCTGGTAGCAGCCTCAGCGGGGTCAGCAGCCACAGAAGTGGCGGCTGAGAGGGATATACTAATGGGGGAGATTCCAGATGCAGCAAGGCAGAACGTGCATGTGTCGTTTGCGGGGCCGTTGGGATGTCACCTAAAATTAGAGGTTAAGGAAAGGTTATGGAAAGGGGAATTTGTGGAGATCTTCTCGCTTCTCCCCTTGGAGGAATAAAAGCAAAATATAAAAGGAGGGCTGCGCCAGAATAAACAGTGTCCAGTATCAATAGTTATTGAAGATAAAAAGTCCGACCTAAAAAGGTATCCTCTCTGTCGTCTTTAGGTACAGGAACACGATCTTCAGGTAATATATAAAAGATAAAAGGAGAGAACAAACGATGGTGCAGAATGTACGGTTCAAATGAAGTAAAAATTGATTAATGATAACGAACTCACAATTTCCAGAGCTTCTATCCAGCTCTAGGGTAAAGCGCACACAGTGGTATAATCCCCGCTTATGGGATTTATGATGGGTTCGTCAGGGTATCCAAAACTCAAAGGAAACAGAAACAGCCAAATAGTGCTCTCTGTATAACTGTATATTGTAAAAGAGAATAAAAAAAACGTACTTACAAGTACAGAGCAGACCAACTGCTCTTTGATGTCAGCGCTGGTGGAATAATCCCCACCTATGGATTTCTTTGGTTGTCAGGAACTTGTAGAGATAGTATTAAAATCGGAATAGAGTATATATAAAATATAACAATGAACTAAAATGATAAATAGCCAGGGTACATGTATAAATAAAAGTAGTTGGGACTATCAGTTAACCAAAAACTTTAATATTTATTATACAAAATTAAATTTCCATAACGCGTTTCGTCTAACAGACTTTATCAAATGGAATATTCCCTTGGAGGAATACCTAGACTTGAAGGAAGAAGACAAAAAGGATCCCAAGAAAGAGGAGGAAGAAAAGCGGCGTCGTTATAGGAAAATCCCGAAAACTTTCGGGAACTGGCTGCGGGCCTTTTGCATACTGGCGAGTGTACTGGGGGAAAAGGCCCCAGAGAAATGCTCGCAATTCTTCTGTTACTTAGACGGGGTGTGGGAGGCTTACCGCACATACGGGGGCCTAGCATGGTGGCGGTACGATGAACAGTTCCGTCAGAGGCTTTCGGCTAAGCCGGGAATGAGGTGGGACCAGATGGACCTGCCATTATGGATGAAGCTAATGATGGCTCAAAAGGCGGCTCCCTTTCAAGGGGGGGCTGGCATCGGTTCCTCTTCCACCTCGTCGGCTGCGCAAAGGAAGGGGTGTTGCTGGCTCTATAATGAGGGCCAATGTAAGTGGGACTCCGCATGCCGCTTTAGGCATGAATGCTCTGGATGCGGTGGGGGGGGACATGGTTACAACCGGTGTTTTAAGAAGGGCAAGCCCACTACAACAGGCGCGGCCGGAGGCGCTGCAGCACCATCCGCTGCCTCTGGGGCGGTCTCCGGTGAGGGTAGACGCGATGCTCCCTTGGCTAAACAGCTACGGTAAGCTGGAGGATGCCCGTCTATTGTTTGAGGGATTTACTAGGGGTTTCATCATTCCCTTCAGGGATCGGGTTGTGGTTCCCCGTTTCCGTAATTTGCGCTCAGTGGGCGAACGGCGGGACCGTTTAGGGAACCACCGCTGCCGGATCTTAGGGTTTCCCCTTTAGGCGTAGTGCCAAAGAAGGAGGCGGGTAAATTTCGCCTTATCCACCATTTGTCATACCCGAAGGGGTCATCAGTCAATGATGACATTGACGGGGATCTCTGTTCGGTTTCCTATGCATCATTCGACCAAGCGGTCGAGCTGGTAAAGGAAGCAGGACAGGGAGCGTTGTTGGCTAAGGCGGATATAGAAGCGGCTTTCCGCCTTTTGCCCATTCACCCAAAGTGTCACCACTTATTAGGTTGTTATCTTGATGGAAACTATTTTGTGGATCTGTGTTTGCCCATGGGATGCTCCATTTCATGTGCGTACTTTGAGAAATTTAGCACGTTCATGGAATGGGTAGTGAGGGAGGAAGCGGGCACCAAGTTTGTGGTCCATTACCTGGACGATTTCTTGTGTGTCGGGCCGGCTGGCTCTGACGCTTGCCGCTTTAGGCTACGGTGTCTCGAATGGGTCAGTCAGGTATTTGGGGTACCTCTGGCTCGCGACAAAACCGTGGGGCCTACTACATGCCTGAGTTTTTTGGGGCTTGAAATAGATACGGTCGCGGGGGAATGCAGATTACCACAAGATAAGTTGGAGTCTCTCCGCGATGCCGTTTCAGAGTTGCGTAGGGCAAAGAAGGCGACACTGCGGGCTATACAGTCTTTGCTGGGGCGGTTGAATTTTGCATGTCGCATTATCCCGGTAGGAAGGGTATTCAACCGGTTCCTCGCCAAAGCCACGGCGGGTGTGCGGTCACCTCATCATTTTATCAGGGTCACCGCTCCGATGAAGGAGGATTTGGGTGTGTGGGAGGCCTTCCTGAGGGATTTCAATGGGCGAGTCTTTTTTAGGGAGCAGTGTATCGAATCACCCGAGTTAGAGCTTTTTACCGATGCTTCGGGGCTTACTTTGCGGGTCATTGGTGTGCCGAAAGATGGCCCGAACATTGGGCGGTCAGCCCACAGATTCGGAACTTGGCTTTTCTCGAATTGTTCCCATTAGTGGTAGCGCTCTCCTTGTGGGGCCAGGCCCTACGTGATAGGAGAGTGGTTTTCTTTACGGACAATGGGGCTGTCGTGGAGGCTGTGAACAATCTTTCGGCGTCGTCGGTCCCAGTAGTGCGGCTGCTTCGCCAGTTTGTTTTGTATTGCATGCAGTTGAATATTGTTTTTCGTGCACGTCATGTTCCTGGATTCTTGAACGTAATTGCTGATGCACTTTCTCGCTTTCAGTGGGAAAAATTTCGGGTGGAGGCTCCGAACGCACAAAGGGAGGGTCTGCCATGTCCGGATCACATGTGGCGTCTCGGGACCTCCTGCTTGGAAGACTGATAATGGATTCGTTGGCTCCGGGCACGTTGGCGGCGTATAGTAAAGTATGGGAAAGGTGGGACGAAGCATTAGGCTGTACGGGGGACGTGGTATCCGCAAAGGTACGTCTCGATACGCTATTATGGTTTCTTTGCAGGCTGTTCGCAGCGGGGGCTTCTCCGGCAGTGGTCGGCCGGAACCTGGCAGCATTGGCGTTCCTCTTCAAGCTTCGTGGGTGGGAAGATTCGACAAAATCTTTTATGGTGCGGCAGGCAGTGAAGGGTTACCGCAAAGGGAAGTTATCACCTGACACTAGGAGGCCGGTGTCTTTTAGGTTGCTTCAACAACTATTGGGTACCCTACCGGGTTTATGTTTCTCTTTGTTCGAGGTCTTGCTATTTAAGGTGGCGTTTGTGTGGGCGTTTTTCGGGCTTTTCGGGTGAGTGAGATTGTAAGTAGCAACAGGCTTAGACAAGGTGGTCTCCAGTTCGCGGACGTGGATGTAGGGGTGGAACAGGTAGCTATTCGACTACGGCGCTCGAAGACGGATGTCTTTGGGAGAGGTCGTATGATAAAACTATTTTCAATACCTCAGGTGGAGGCTTGCCCGGTGGGCAGTGCTCGGCGATATGGGGAGCTCCGTCCGAAGGGGCAGGGTTCGTTTTTTCGCCATGCGGACGGCTCGGCGTTGTCGAAATTCCAGTTCAACAGGGTCTTTAAGTTGGGCTTGGAACGCCTGGGCCTGGATCCCACGCAATTTGGCACCCACTCCTTCAGGATCGGGGCTGCCACAGAGGCGGTGAGGTTAGGCCTAGGGGATGAGTTAGTTAAAAAGATTGGGAGATGGGAATCGATCAGGTTCCGTTCCTATGTCCGGCCTGATCTTTTAATGTAAACAAATTTATGTTATGGGGTACAATTACGGTGGTCCTGTGGTTATGAATTATTCTTTTATTTCAGGTGGAGTTGCATGGATAGTAGGCCATTCATATGTCTACTGGGCAGAACGGAGAGCTGCAGTTCGGAGAGAAGGCACGCAGCTCGGCTTTCCTTCTGATGTGTTACGGTTGTTCTGGTTTGGTTTTCGGGGTTTCGGTTGGAGAGATACGTGTTTGGAGTTATTTCGGAAGATAGGGCAAGGGGAAGTCCCCGATTTCATATTGTTCCACACAGGGGGGAATGATTTTGGTCTGGTGCCGCAAAGGGAATTAGTTCGTGGGATAAAGAGGGACGTGGATAAGTTGAGGTCCTTGCTTCCCGGGGTGGTTATTGTTTGGTCGGAAACGGTACCGCGTTTCCGGTGGCGTCATGCGCGGGATTTCGCAGCTATGGCGAGATATAGACGCAAGTTCAACAAGTTGTTGGCAACTTTTATTAAAAGGTCTGGAGGGGTAGTAGTGAGGCACAGGGAACTAGAGGATATGTTACCAGGATACTTCAGGCATGATGGAGTTCATTTATCGGAGGTGGGTTTGGATTTCCTTAACTTAGGCTTTCAGGACGGTCTTAGACAGGCCCTGTTTATTCGGGGTGGGGGCGCACAGGAGGCTTGAGGTGGTCAAGCTCTGTGCTGTGGCGGGGGATGGATTAGGTTAATTGGGGGTAGGTCGGTTTTTGGTAAGTGGGATAGGTCAGGAGGAATACTTACCTTTTAGATTTGGTGGTAGGTTCGAGCTCGGCGGTAGCTACGAACCTGGGGGTGTAGGGGTGTCTCGGTATGCCCCTACACTGGAAATGGATGCCCTTGGTGGCTGGGATAATGGTGTAGGGGTGTCTTGGTATGCCCCTACAGTGGAAAGGGATGCCCTTGGTGGCTGTGATAATGGCGTAGGGGTGTCTTGGTATGCCAATTGGAAATGGAGGCCCTGGGTGGCTATGTTAAGGTTTATGGTATTTATGCTATGTTATACTGTTAGTTGGATGTATTCTGTAAATATGTTGGAGGTCATTGTCTGGGTATTTAGTTATGTTAATTGGGGGGACGTCTTTTCAAGCGTTGTTGACAATGACCTTTTAAATTTATATTTTATTATTTATATATATTTAATAAAGCCGTGGAATATTTTGCCAATTCATTCATGTGTCTGTGATTATTAAAGGTTATAATTGGTTTATAACAGGAGTAGGCCAAAAAGACGACTATGCGCATGTCATGACAGGTACACACACCCATACTGACACACTCACACTTCTAAAAAAAAAAAAAAATGGTAGATTGCATTGCTACACACACACACACACACACTCCACAAATTGATACCCACACTGTACACATATACACACTGCATCCCACACACAGAGCTGTGCTGCCACACACACTATGCTCACACACTCACACTTCTAGGAACACAGCGCTCAAAAATATTGCTACACACATTTTACACAACCACAAACGTACACACATAATTTCTCATCAGGGCCGGCCAAAGACATTGTGCTGCCTAGGTCCAAGGATGAAGTGCCCCCCCCCCCCACCCCACAACCACCTCACCAAAACACATCACATTATTTTATGCATTATCTGTTTATGTGTGTGCAGTGAATGCATTGTCTGTGTTTATGTAGTGGAGGCATTGTGTGTATGCAGGGGCGGACTGAGAGCCTTTGGGGCCCCCGGGCAAAATTAGATCCCAGGCCCTTTGAAGGCCAAATATATGTGCATTAAATAAATGTTAAATATAACTCATAATACAGCATTCCTTTGGATGTGTATATTGTGAAGACCTGTGTATCAATGCATGTTTGTATTTGAGTCTGTGTGAATGCACTTGTGCATGTCGGGATGACTACATGTGCTTTTTTTGTATATAGTGTCTGTGTGAATGCGTATGTGACAGGTGACAGTGTGTGAGGGAGAAGGTGACAGGTGGAAGAGTGTGGGAGGTTGTGACAGGTGGCAGAGTGAGGGGGTACCTGGTGGCAGAGTGAGGGAGGGAGGGGTTGAGTGGTGGCAGAGTGAGGGGGAGACACAGTAAGTGGGGGTGACTAGTGACATAGGGAGGGAGAGGGGGTGACTAGTGGCAGAGTGAGGGAGGGAAGGGGTGACTGGTGACAGAGTGAGGGGATGACTGGTGACAGAGGGAGGGAGTGACTGTCACTAGTCATTCCCTCCCTAACTCTGTCACTGTCACCCCCTCCCTCACTCTGTCACTAATCACCCCCTCTGTCCCTAGTCACCCTCTTCCACACTCTGTCACTAGTCACCCCATCCCTCTCTCTGTCACTAGTCACTCCCTCCCTAACTCTGTCACTGTGAAGGAAGGAAGGGGTGACTGGTGATAGAGTGAGGGAAGGGATGACTAGTGGCAGAGTGAGGGAAGGAAGGGATGACTGGTGACAGAGTGAGAGAGGGGGTGACTAGTGACCAGAGTGAGAGAGGGGGTGACTAGTGACCGAGTGAGGGAGGGAGTGGGTGACTAGTGACAGAGTGAGGAAGGGGGTGACACAGTGATAGTCACCCCATTCCTCCCTCTGTCACTAATCACCACCTCCCTCACTCTCACTAGTCACCCCTTCCCTCTCTCACTCTGTCACTAGTCACACCCTCCCTCTCTCTGTCACTAGTCACACCCTTACTGTCACTAGTCACACCCTTACTCACTGTCACTAGTCACACCCTCCCTCTCTCTGTCACTAGAGTGAGGGGTGACTAGTGACAGAGTGAGGGGGTGACAGGTGACAGAGTGAGGGAGTGAGGGAAGGGGTGACTAGTGGCAGAGTGAGGGAGGGGGGACTAGTGACA